>LR738714.1:734710950-734729346 GCA_902687465.1 Secale cereale | reverse complement strand
CGTTGACTTTCTTCAGATCTGAGTGGAGGTTGCCTCTTTTATCTAAGTCACAGATCTGTTAGTTGCTGATGTTGTTTTTAAACTGCTGTAACTTGTTGTGTGTTGCTCCGTTTCGCGCATGTAGCATGTCCAGACGTTCGTGGGATCGTGCTCTACGTTTTATCTCTTGTTGTCATGCATGTTAGAGATCATCTAGGTGCTTGTTTTGCTGTTGCAAAAGTGCATCATGATATAAACTGCTGTTATGTGATGTTTTTATGCCATCTTTGCCATGTGATATCTTTTAGCTCGTTTGTCCGAATGATGCAAATGACATGTCCACGTGTTCGTCTTGCCATGCTCTACATGTTTTATGTGCTAGGTAGCATGTTAGATTTATTCTTGCCATGTTTATCATCGTTGCAAAGTGCCATGTGGCTGTGATGTTGTTTCACTTATTATGAAATGCCATCTTGTTGAGCTCGTTGCTATCGTTGTGTTTATCTCCTTGAAGCATGCTTGTGTGTTTTGGGATCACCTTCATGTGTACTTTGATGAGGTGCTTACCTCTTGCCATGTTTAGTTTTGAGGTGACTTAAACATGCTCTTTTAGATGACATGATGAAATTGCTGTTTTAGGACTTAGTGGTTTTTCACTAAGTCTGAAATCTGTAACGTTCCGATGCCATGTTCGTGTGATGTTCTAGGACAAAGCATGATAGTTTTGGAGTGGATCTTGTTTGTTCCTTGTAGTATATATTGTTGTCTTTCCATTCATGTTCTCACATGTCTATTTAAGTGGCTGTAGCATGTTTATCTTTTGCTCCAAAGTTTCAATAAAATTCTGCTGCCAGAATTTTATTGTCAAGTTCAATATGTCCAAGATCATTGCTATTGATCCGTGGCTCCGTTGGGGGTGCACCTTTGGACTTAGTTGCTGTAGTATATGTCTAGTTTGTGTTCATGTCCTTTTCCATGTTGTTTGAATGCTGTAGCTCAATTATTTTGAGCTCCGAAGTTGCTATGTTGCTGTAATTTTCAGCTTTCGCTCATTTCTTGTTTCGGACATAACTTTTAGCCCGTAACTCCGATTTCAGCGAATCTTACATGAAACTTGATTGTTTTTCCGTGTAGTTTCACAATATCAGATTGTTATCATGTTTTGAGGTGTTTTGCTTGAGTGATATTTTCCGTGCTCCGTGTGCATCCTTAGTGCATCCATCATGCATCCATCTTTTTCGAGTGCGCATTGCATCTTGTTGATTTGTGCTTGGTGTGATTGTTTTGTTTAGAGCCGGAAGCAGAGTCTGAGTTCGAGTACGAGCACGAGGTTTCCAACGAGGTTGAGCACGAGGACCCTTCTTACGATCCGAACGACTTCACTTCAGGAAAGATGACCGAACCCCGATAACATTACTATCTTTGCCTATTGCTAGTAGTTCCGCTCTATAGTTTTGCCTCGATGCCCATGATCTTCTTGTCAGCCTCCTACTTGTAAACCATTGCCATGTTTAACCAACCTACCTATGCAAACCGTTGCTTGGCTAAGTACGCTTCGCTCAGCCCTTCTTATAGCATTGCTAGTTGCAGGTGAAGATCGAAGATGCTTGCTTCATGTTGAAGTTTGGTTGGGTTATATCACACTATATAAATGCTTAAAATGAAATCATCTATATATTGGCAAGGGTGGAAGGCTAAGCCTTTTGCTTGGTGATTTGTTCCACTCATGCCGTTAGGAACCGTATAAACCGGTGTTATGTTCCTTGATTATGCGTTCCTAACACGGTTGGGGTGTATGGGACCCCCTCGATAAACCGCTAAGTGCTAAGTCTTTTCCAGCAAGTCCCAACATTGGTACTATTTGCCTAATAACAAACTAAACTTGCATAGGGAGTAATTAACCCTCTTTCTTAATCAACAACCCCGGGCCAGTGCTCCACATGAGTGTTGGTCCGAAACGGGGAGCCTGCGGGGCCACCTCGAGGAAACTCAAGGTCTGGTAAAAACCCGTAGCTTCACCCATCCGGTCGTGTCCTGAGACTTAGATACGCGCGGCTACTATCAGGGTGTCGACATGCCGGGAGGATTTGCTGGATTAGCCTTACCTTAGTTCGGTATATCTTGAGCACGGGATTCCGAGAATACTCGGGTCTTCCCACTTTGGAGTTGCGACTCCGCGGATCGTGGGCTTGTAATGGGTCAAGTTGGAACACCCCTGCAGGGTTTTGAACTTTCGAAAGCCGTGCCCGCGGTTATGTGGCAGATGGGAGCTTGTTAATATCCGGTTGTAGATAACTTGACACAATGTTTCTAATACACTACCAGCGTGTGTTCCGTGACTGTCAATTTCCGAATAAGGATTCGGGAGTTGAACACGGAGGGGTTATGTTTGTGGAGCTTGTAGCTAGGATCACTTCGTGATCACTTCTCGCCGAGGCCTTCTCTTCTCGCTCTCACTCACGTAAGCTAGATGCTAGTTGCTGCTGCAGACACTTATTCTTTTCTTCAGCCTTATCCTCTCCCAAAGGCTTAAATAGTCTTGTTACCCGGAAACGGGATTGCTGAGTCCTCTGTGGCTCACAGTTACTTCAGACACCAGATGCAGGTCCAGCTGTGAGCTATCCAGGTGATGGCACCGAGCTGGATTGGGAGTACGACGAGGAGCGTAGTCGGTACTATGTGCGTTACCCGGATGATCAGTAGTGGAGACTCCTACTAGGATTCGATCCGCCTGTGGTTTATTTATTTCAGTTTGGTATCTTGACATTTGGATTTTGCCCTTAGAGGGTTGTGATGTTCTTAATGTATGATGATTGAGACTTGATTTGTAATTCTGTGACGTGGCGAGTGTAAGCCAACTATTTAAGTTTACCATCCCCTCTTTTACATGAGATGTGCAAAGATTACCAAACTTGAGATCATTCTAGGATGGATTTATGCCTTTAAGTCGTGCCTCGACACGTAGGAGGTATAACTCCATCCTGGGCATTACAAGTTGGTATTCAGAGCCTTCTCCGACCTAGGAGCCCCCATTGTTTGATCGAATCATTGACGGTCGAGTCTAGGCACACACTGAAAATTTTTTGAGTCCTATATTATATCGTAGAGTAGGATTTCTTTGCTTCCCATCCCCTTTCTCTCTGGTGAGGACTCCTGACGACTACTCTTGTCTCTCCTATCTTCAAAAAATTGCACCAAATTTTTTTTTAGGAATCCCGCGAGTATTCTGGGATTGTTTCGATGTTCTTGTGACAAGGATATTGTTCTTGATGCCTCCTGTTACCGAGGAGTTGAGCTTCGGGGTATTGTTGTCACAAGCATATCGTGGCAGTACTAAATACTTAAGACGGCCGACATCGAAAATCTCTCCTATACGGCCAGTGGCAAGATAACCCCGACATCACCCAGTACTGGGGAGGTAGTTCGGGAGTATTGCCATAGCTTGTTATAGTGGATGCTTTTCGAAGGTCCGAGGTACACAGTTTCCGAGAAAGACTAGTTATGTGTTGAAGGATGGATACACCTGGATGTAGGTTTAGAGTTGATTGCGCGGTGCTTCCCGTGTATCCCCAACACCTGATTGCATAACTGGAATCTTTCGGAAATTTATAGGTGGGTTTATTCAGTAGATCGTAGGCATTCTTCCAACGGATGCAGGTTAGTGAGTTCGGGGTTCTACATTGAGTGAAGGGGTTATATGACCGATGTTACTATCAGGAGTTGCATCTTAAAGGGTCCTTGGCTATGCTGATCCGGGGATTGCAAAACCTTTTCGTAACGCGTTCATATGCTTTCAGCACAAAGATGTTAGAACGGAACTCCTCTCTTGTGTTTGTTCCCATCCGTACCTTGTTGTTTATCTTATTTTATCCTTTTGTCCCCTATGTGGCTTCTCGTGAAGATTGATGTTATCATTTAACTGAGAATTTCATTCGTTCCTCTTGTTCGAATGAATTCATTCGTTCTTATTGTTCGAATGATTATTGTGAAGACTTGTTGCAATTCATTCCATTGATTCAGCTTATACCTTTTGTCAATCAATTGCTGATTCGTGGTCATCTCTTACAGGATGGCTCCGAAAAAGGTTCCCAACGCTAACCCAGAGGTGGAAGAGGTCCCAGATCGTCCTCCTTCCCCTCCTCCTCCGCCTGAGGCTTGGAGAGCAATTATGCAGACTACAGCTCAGAACACCCAGTTGATGATGCAGATGATGCAGCAGATGCAAGCTAATCAAGCTAATCAGGGTATTCCAGGGAACCAAGGCAACTTCTTCAACCAGCAGCACCATGCTACTCTCAACCAGTTCTTGGCCAACAATCCTAAAGCTTTCAGTTACTGTGTCGACCCTCTTGATGCTGAAGATTGGTTAACCGATATAAAGAAGCATTTTGAGTGCAGTAACGTAAGAGAAGATGATTATGTGAAGTTTGCAGCCTTCCAACTGAAAGATCAAGCAGCTGACTGGTGGCAGCAGTACAAAGACTCCAGGCCGGGTCAAGTGATCTCTTGGGAGAATTTCTGCAAGGATTTCCGTTCGCACCACATTCCTACAAGTGTCATCGAGGGTATGCGTGAGCAATTCCACAACCTGAAGCAGGGCTCCATGACAGTCTATCAGTATAATGTCAAGTTCCAAAACCTCGCTCGTTATGCTAAGCAAGACATTCCTGATGCCAAGAGTAAAATCTACCAGTTCCGTGGAGGTCTCAAAGATGAACTTCAGCTTGCTCTCACCTTGTTCGAGCCCGATGAATTCGACAAGTTCTATAACATGGCTTTGAAACAAGAAGCAGCTCAGCTTAAGATGGAGGCTTCTAAAAAGAGAATTCGAGATGCCGTTCACTCTTCCTCATCGTCTCAGTTGGTCTCGAAGCATCAGAAATTCTGGCTTCCTCCTCCTCCAGTGATTCGAGCTCCATACAACAACTCCAACAACAAGAACTCTAGTGGTCGTGGTTTCTCCCACCCACCCAACCCGAGCAACCAGTCGAAGAAGCAGTTTCACTCTCAAGGCTCCAAGTCAAGTGGCTCTCATTTCCGTCCTCTCTCAGAAGTGACTTGCAAAAAATGCACTCAGAAGGGTCATTATGCCAACAGATGTCCGAATCCGAAGCGTCTTCCACCTCCTCCACCTGTGAGTTCAGCTATTGTCAGGCATGATCCAAAGGCAGCAAGGGTCAATCTGATAAATGCAGCACAAGCGGAGAATTCTTCTGATGTCATTTTGGGTAACCTTCCAGTTAACTCTATCCCTGCTAAAGTTTTATTTGATTCGGGTGCTTCATGCTCTTTCATGTCTCAACCATTTGCATCCAAGAATAATGTTGACATCCAAAGTCTGCCTCAGAAGTTGCAAGTTATTTCTCCGGGGAGACGTATGTCTTCCAACATATATGCTCCGGATGTGTCTATTCGCATGGGTGATTATCGATTTTTGGCTTCTCCGGTGATTCTTGGTAATTCTGACATCGACCTCATCCTCGGAATGGATTGGCTTTCTCAGCACGACGCTCATATTGATTGTGCACAGAAGGAAGTCAAGATGACTCATTCTGATGAAGATGTGATTATCTTTGCCTCAAGGGATAACACTATCAGGCTTTTCTCTCTCAATGATAAGGGCGAAATTAATGCCATATCTCAAATTCCGGTGGTGAACGAATATCAAGACGTCTTTCCTGAAGAACTTCCAGGCATGCCTCCACACCGTCAGGTGGAATTTGTCATTGAACTCGAGCCGGGTACTGAGCCAGCATGCCGGCGTCCGTACAAGCTCTCTCCCGACGAATTGAAGGAATTGAAGAAGCAGCTTGATAAGCAGGAGAGAATGGGTCTCATCTGGCCTAGTACGTCTCCGTGGGGCTGTGGTGTCTTATTTGTCAAGAAGAAAGATGGCACGGAGCGTCTCTGTGTTGACTACCGGCCATTGAACAAGAAGACAATTAAGAACAAGTATCCGCTCCCCAACATCAACGAACTCTTTGAGCAGCTCAAAGGAGCTAAAGTGTTCTCTAAGCTTGACCTCCGAATGGGCTATCATCAAATTCGCATTCGCGAGGAAGACATTCCCAAGACGGCCTTCAGAACGAGCTACGGTTCATACGAGTATACCGTCATGTCCTTCGGTCTCGCCAATGCTCCTCCTACCTTTTCGAGGATGATGCATTACATCTTCAACCCCTATACTGGCGAGTTTGTGCTTGTGTATCTGGATGATATCCTGGTGTTTTCCAAGAATGAAGAAGATCACGAAAAGCACTTACGTCTGGTTCTTGATCGACTCCGAGAGCATAAATTCTATGCCAAGTTCTCCAAGTGCGAGTTTTGGCTCGATAAGGTTTTGTACCTGGGCCACATCATCTCAGCTGACGGTATTGCGGTTAATCCCGAGAAAGTTGAAGCAATTGTCAACTGGGAAGCTCCTCAGAACATCAAGCAGCTCCGCAGTTTTCTGGGTCTTGCCAGCTATTGCAGAAGATTCGTTGAGAACTTCTCCAAGATTGCCAAGCCTCTTTCCAACTTGCTTCAGAAGAATGTCAAATACTTTTGGTCTCCAGAGTGTGAAGTGGCATTCAAAACCATCAAAGAGAAGCTTGTCTCTGCTCCAGTTCTGACTCCTCCAGATGAATCCAAGCCCTATGAAGTTTTCTGTGACGCTTCTCTTCAAGGTCTTGGTGGTGTGCTTATGCAAGATAAGAGAATTGTGGCATACACTTCTCGTCAGCTCAAGCCAAGTGAGAAGAACTATCCCACACATGATCTCGAGCTAGCATCTGTGGTACATGCTTTGATTACGTGGAGACATCTGTTGTTGGGCAGAAAGGTCGACATCTTCACTGATCACAAGAGCTTGAAGTACATCTTCACACAGCCGCATCTGAACCTCCGTCAGACTCGTTGGGTCGAAATGATCCAAGAGTATAATCCCAGCATTGAATACACTCCTGGCATGGCGAATGTGATTGCAGATGCTTTGAGCAGAAAGGCATATTGCAACAGCCTTCTTATCAAGCCGTACCAGCCTGAGCTTTGTGAAGCATTCAGGAAACTCAACCTTCAAGTTGTTCCGCAGGGTTTTCTTGCAAATCTCCAAATTGCTCCTACCTTGGAAGATCAAGTCCGTGAGGCCCAACTCAGTGATACCATGGTGAAGAAAGTGAAACATGGGATTGCAAAGGGCACTCCAAAATACAAGTGCTTCCGCGTTGATGAGAGAGATACCTTGTTCTTCGAGGGCAGACTAGTTGTTCCCAAAGGTGATCTCAGGAAGCTCATAATGGAAGAAGCTCATGATTCTCTCCTTTCCATTCATCCTGGCAGTTCCAAGATGTATCAAGACCTCAAGCAGTCTTACTGGTGGACACGCATGAAAAGGGAGATTGCCCAATTCGTGAATGAATGTGATGTATGCAGAAGAGTCAAAGCAGAACATCAACGTCCAGCCGGTCTTCTCCAACCTCTTCCTATTCCCGAGTGGAAGTTCAACCACATTGAAATGGACTTCGTCACTGGCTTTCCTAAATCCAAGCAAGGAAATGATGCTATCTTTGTGGTGATTGACAAGCTTACCAAAGTCGCTCACTTTCTTCCAGTCAAAGAATCAATCAATGCAGCTCAATTGGCAGAGCTGTACACTTCCAGAATTGTGTCTTTACATGGCATTCCTCAAGTTATATCCTCAGACCGTGGAAGCTTGTTCACATCAAGGTTCTGGGACTCCTTTCAGTCCGCCATGGGCACTAAGATCAGGTTCAGCACTGCTTTTCACCCTCAGACTAGTGGTCAAGTCGAGCGCGTGAATCAGATTCTAGAAGACATGCTCAGAGCCTGTGTCATCTCCTTCGGCATGAAATGGGAAGATTGCCTTCCATTTGCCGAGTTCTCTTACAACAACAGCTTTCAAGCAAGTGCGGGCAAAGCACCGTTTGAAATTCTCTATGGCAGAAAGTGCCGTACCCCTCTCAACTGGTCTGAAACAGGCGAACGTCAACTCCTTGGCAATGACTTGATCTCAGAAGCTGAAGAGATGTGCAAAGTCATACGTGAGAATCTCAAGGCCGCTCAGTCGCGCCAGAAGAGCTACTATGACGGCAAGCATCGTGATTTGGCATTCAACATCGGCGATCATGTCTATCTCCGTGTGTCTCCGATGAAAGGCACCCAAAGATTCGGTATCAAAGGAAAACTTGCTCCTAGATACGTCGGGCCTTTCAAGATTCTTGGCAAAAGAGGCGACCTAGCCTATCAACTTGAACTCCCTCCCAACTTCGCAAATGTTCATGATGTCTTCCATGTGTCTCAACTTCGCAAATGCTTCAAGGCACCTGAGCGCATGATTCCGTTTGAAGAGATTGATCTTCAGCAAGACCTGTCCTACCGAGAGGATCCCGTTGCCATTCTCGAAGAAACCGAACGCAAGACCCGCAACAAGTCCATCAAATTTCTGAAAGTCAAGTGGTCACATTACACCGACCGAGAAGCTACCTGGGAACGAGAAGATCATCTTCGTTCCGAGTACCCTTCCTTTTTCCAGTCCTAGATCTTGGGACGAGATCTTTTTGTAGTAGAGGAGAGTTTTTAATGCCCCGGATGTAATACTTTCCCTTTTGGGCATATAATATATCTCCGGCTTCATCTATTTCCATTCCGGGTTCCTTGTCTTTCGGGTTTTCGTCGTTTTGTTGTGAGAGTGTGTGGCATTCATTCATATCATGTAGACATGTGCATCGCATTGCATTTGTGTTGTCGGTTGCATCTGGTTCCGCGCGTTCCTTCCCGTTGTCCGTTTCGCGTTCCGGAGCTCCCTCACGTGTCCGTGATGTCCCGTAGGCCTACTTTGTTGTTTGGGCGTGTAACGTTACCGGTGTGCCGCGAGGTTGTTGTGTGTGTTGTTGTTTTGTTGTGTGCAACCCGCCTCTCAAATCTCGTCTCGTTTGGACTCCGTTGGCTATCCCATCCGTTATTCGTGTGGGTCCAAAGTGCCTTCACTTTGTGTCCAGGGAACATCCCTACTGCAGTCTACTAACATTCCCTAGGCCTTCCTAACTACCCCCGCGACCGGATCCGTCGGATCGCGATCGGAGGGCTCCTAACACCCCCAGATCCCCAAACCCTAGCAATCTGCTATTTATAGACCCCTAGGTCTATTTTGGCATCTCTAGCTTCTTCCTCCTCTCTCCCCCTAAAATTTTGGATCCAACCAACCCCCTCTCTGCCATTTGGGAACTTCTTCCCGGATCCCGAGGAAGCCAGCCGCGCCAGGCGTTTCCCCCGATCGCCACCCACCCGACCGCGCCGCAGGCGTCGGCCAGGGTCAACGCGCCTCGCCAGTCGCTCGATCTGGAGCGGATCCAGACGCTCCGATCGATCCTGCGCCAGCCAACGGCCCGTACGCCCCGCCGCGTGGACCACTTCCCCGGCCCGACCGCGTCGTCCCTCCGCACCGATCCCACATCCCCGCTTCGCCCGACGGCCCATCTCGCAGTCGCCGCCGCCCTCCTTCGCGCCTCCCCAGCTGTGGTCGCCTGGGCCCGTAGCCCCAAGCTGGGCCGCCCCGAGCCAAAGGCCGAAGCCCCAGGTCCCCACTTCGCCGCGAGGCCTTCCGCAGCGTCGCCTCGCTTCGCCAGGAGATCCCGCCTGGGCCGTACGCCCCGCCCAGGCCTCGTTCAGCCGCGCCGCTGCCAGGCCACCGGGCCGGCCTCCCTCCGGCTGCCACCGGGCCCGAGCCAGCAGGCCGCCGCCTTCAGCCGCGCCGGCCCGTCCTCTTCCCCAGGCCGCATCCGCACCTCCAGATCGGATCAGATTCCCCCCCCGGGCCGTTGACTTTCTTCAGATCTGAGTGGAGGTTGCCTCTTTTATCTAAGTCCCAGATCTGTTAGTTGCTGATGCTGTTTTTAAACTGCTGTAACTTGTTGTGTGTTGCTCCGTTTCGCGCATGTAGCATGTCCAGACGTTCGTGGGATCGTGCTCTACGTTTTATCTCTTGTTGTCATGCATGTTAGAGATCATCTAGGTGCTTGTTTTGCTGTTGCAAAAGTGCATCGTGATATAAACTGCTGTTATGTGATGTTTTTATGCCATCTTTGCCATGTGATATCTTTTAGCTCGTTTGTCCGAATGATGCAAATGACATGTCCACGTGTTCATCTTGCCATGCTCTACATGTTGTATGTGCTAGGTAGCATGTTAGATTTATTCTTGCCATGTTTATCATCGTTGCAAAGTGCCATGTGGCTGTGATGTTGTTTCACTTGTTATGAAATGCCATCTTGTTGAGCTCGTTGCTATCGTTGTGTTTATCTCCTTGAAGCATGCTTGTGTGTTTTGGGATCACCTTCATGTGTACTTTGATGAGGTGCTTACCTCTTGCCATGTTTAGTTTCGAGGTGACTTAAACATGCTCTTTTAGATGACATGATGAAATTGCTGTTTTAGGACTTAGTGGTTTTTCACTAAGTCTGAAATCTGTAACGTTCCGATGCCATGTTCGTGTGATGTTCTAGGACAAAGCATGATAGTTTTGGAGTGGATCTTGTTTGTTCCTTGTAGTATATATTGTTGTCTTTCCATTCATGTTCTCACATGTCTATTTAAGTGGCTGTAGCATGTTTATCTTTTGCTCCAAAGTTTCATTAAAATTATGTTGCCAGAATTTTATTGTCAAGTTCAATATGTCCAAGATCATTGCTATTGATCCGTGGCTCCGTTGGGGGTGCACCTTTGGACTTAGTTGCTGTAGTATATGTATAGTTTGTGTTCATGTCCTTTGCCATGTTGTTTGAATGCTGTAGCTCAATTATTTTGAGCTCCGAAGTTGCTATGTTGCTGTAATTTTCAGCTTTCGCTCATTTCTTGTTTCGGGCATAACTTTTAGCCCGTAACTCCGATTTCAGCGAATCTTACATGAAACTTGATTGTTTTTCCGTGTAGTTTCACAATATCAGATTGTTATCATGTTTTGAGGTGTTTTGCTTGAGTGATATTTTCCGTGCTCCGTGTGCATCCTTAGTGCATCCATCATGCATCCATCTTTTTCGAGTGCGCATTGCATCTTGTTGATTTGTGCTTGGTGTGATTGTTTTGTTTAGAGCCGGAAGCAGAGTCTGAGTTCGAGTACGAGCACGAGGTTTCCAACGAGGTTGAGCACGAGGACCCTTCTTACGATCCGAACGACTTCACTTCAGGCAAGATGACCGAACCCCGATAACATTACTATCTTTGCCTATTGCTAGTAGTTCCGCTCTATAGTTTTGCCTCGATGCCCATGATCTTCTTGTCAGCCTCCTACTTGTAAACCATTGCCATGTTTAACCAACCTACCTATGCAAACCGTTGCTTGGCTAAGTACGCTTCGCTCAGCCCTTCTTATAGCATTGCTAGTTGCAGGTGAAGATCGAAGATGCTTGCTTCATGTTGAAGTTTGGTTGGGTTATATCACACTATATAAAATGCTTAAAATGAAATCATCTATATATTGGCAAGGGTGGAAGGCTAAGCCTTTTGCTTGGTGATTTGTTCCACTCATGCCGTTAGGAACCGTATAAACCGGTGTTATGTTCCTTGATTATGCGTTCCTAACACGGTTGGGGTGTATGGGACCCCCTCGATAAACCGCTAAGTGCTAAGTCTTTTCCAGCAAGTCCCAACATTGGTACTATTTGCCTAATAACAAACTAAACTTGCATAGGGAGTAATTAACCCTCTTTCTTAATCAACAACCCCGGGCCAGTGCTCCACATGAGTGTTGGTCCGAAACGGGGAGCCTGCGGGGCCACCTCGAGGAAACTCAAGGTCTGGTAAAAACCCGTAGCTTCACCCATCCGGTCGTGTCCTGAGACTTAGATACGCGCGGCTACTATCAGGGTGTCGACACACCGGGAGGATTTGCTGGATTAGCCTTACCTTAGTTCGGTATATCTTGAGCACGGGATTCCGAGAATACTCGGGTCTTCCCACTTTGGAGTTGCGACTCCGCGGATCGTGGGCTTGTAATGGGTCAAGTTGGAACACCCCTGCAGGGTTTTGAACTTTCGAAAGCCGTGCCCGCGGTTATGTGGCAGATGGGAGCTTGTTAATATCCGGTTGTAGATAACTTGACACAATGTTTCTAATACACTACCAGCGTGTATTCCGTGACTGTCAATTTCCGAATAGGGATTCGGGAGTTGAACACGGAGGGGTTATGTTTGTGGAGCTTGTAGCTAGTATCACTTCGTGATCACTTCTCACCGAGGCCTTCTCTTCTCGCTCTCACTCACGTAAGCTAGATGCTAGTTGCTGCTGCAGACACTTATTCTTTTCTTCAGCCTTATCCTCTCCCAAAGGCTTAAATAGTCTTGTTACCCGGAAACGGGATTGCTGAGTCCTCTGTGGCTCACAGTTACTTCAGACACCAGATGCAGGTCCAGCTGTGAGCTATCCAGGTGATGGCACCGAGCTGGATTGGGAGTACGACGAGGAGCGTAGTCGGTACTATGTGCGTTACCCGGATGATAAGTAGTGGAGACTCCTACTAGGATTCGATCCGCCTGTGGTTTATTTATTTCAGTTTGGTATCTTGACATTTGGATTTTGACCTTAGAGGGTTGTGATGTTCTTAATGTATGATGATTGAGACTTGATTTTTAATTCTGTGACGTGGCGAGTGTAAGCCAACTATTTAAGTTTACCATCCCCTCTTTTACATGAGATGTGCAAAGATTACCAAACTTGAGATCATTCTAGGATGGATTTATGCCTTTAAGTCGTGCCTCGACACGTAGGAGGTATAACTCCATCCTGGGCATTACAAAGGGTGTAGCCAATTGCGCCTCGGTGTTTACGAAGTACTTCCAATAATCGCTCTCCTTCATATCCTGAAAGGTTAGAATTGATAATAACAGGATATACTTTCTTTTCATCTAAATAAGCATACTTGAGCGTATCGGGAAGAGGTTTAAGATCGAACACCGGGTCTTCTTTCGGTTTTGATAAAATTCCCAAAGGTTCAACCGGAAGGTTGTGCTTCAGGATAGCAGGCTGCCTCAAGAATATTTCATCTAGTTCATTTCTTTCCTGCATATGCAAATCATTCGCGTGGTCCTCCATGTATTGCTGCAAAGGATCATTAGGGGGAATAGCAATAGAGGCAATACTTTCAATAATTTTATCATCACTAGGTAAATCAGTACCATGAGGCTGCTTAGAGAACTTAGAAAAATTAAATTCATATGGCTCACCATCGAATTCAACAGAAACTTTGCCTTTCTTGCAATCTATTATAGCTCCACAAGTTCTAAGAAAAGGTCTACCAAAAATAATTGGACAAAAATTGTCCCTCTCTGAACCAAGTACTAAAAAGTCGGTAGGGTATTTTACCTTTCCACATAGGACTTCAACGTCCCTCACAATTCCGATAGGAGAGATAGTTGTTCTGTTTGCAAGATGAATAGTAACATCAACTTCTTCAAGTTCACAAGGGGAAATCTCACCGATGATTTCTTCATAAAGTGAGTAAGGAATAGCACTTGCACTCGATCCCAAATCGCATAGCCCATAATAATTGTGATCTCCTATTTTAACAGATACCACTGGTGTACCTGAAATTGGGCCTGTATTCTTGGCTGTGACAAGGTTAGTGGAAACAGCACAAAAATTTATATTGGAATCCAAAACATCATCAGTAGCAAGGTCTTTAATCAATGCAACTTGAGGATAGACCCTGATCTGGTCCTCAGGCTCATCAAATCTTCTTTCACTTTTATTTATTATGCCTGTCACAAGAGAGTGCTCCCTTATCCTCGTGGGAAAAGGAGGCTGTTCATATATAACTGCAGGCAAAATAGGGTCAGCAACACAAATATCAATAGGTGGTTCTTTAAAAGGTTCATGGTGCTGGTCTCCTTTCTTTTTAAAAGAATCAACGTGAGAGGCAAAATTCTTACACAAATCAATCACTAGATGGGAATCAAGACCAATCTTAGAGCAAAAAGTATTGAAGTAATCAGTTTCCACATAGCTCTCAATATAATCATGTTCATAATTTATAGCGGGTTCAATACCTTTATCAATTTCCCAATCTTCGGTATTCCTCTGGATTCTTTCAAGGAGATCCCACCTTTCTTCAACACTCTTCTTCTGAAATACCCCACTAGAGGAGGCATCCAGCATTTCCTTATCCTGACGAGAAAGCCTGGCATAAAAATTTGTAAGTATAATTTCCTTGGGAAGCTTATGAATAGGGCATTTGAGCATTAGAGACTTCAATCTCCCCCAAGCTTGAGCAATGCTTTCTCCATCACGAGACCTAAAGTTATAGATATAATTCCTGTCTCGATGAATTTCATGAAGAGGATAAAACTTAGTATAAAAGAAAGACATAAGCTCCTGCCAGTCCAGCAAGTGTGAGTAATCGAGAAGCCCATACCAATCTGAAGCTTTATCTATAAGTGATACGACAAACAATTTCCTCATGACAAACTCCCTCGATACACCTGCAAGCTTAAATAATGAACATAGTTGTGACAGATATAGCAAGTGTTCACCGGGATGTCTGTCTCCTGCGTAACGATTAGCCAAAACATAATCGATAATACCAGCTGGTATTTTATAAGGCACAATTTTAGTAGGGGGAGGATCAACCACCACAGGTGTGGGGCGTCTTCCCGCAAGCAACGATCCAATAATAGGGTTGTCCATAAGGATAAAGAGCAGCAATAGCAAAAATAAAGACAGAATTATAAAAACTTTCTTACCAGTTTCACTTTACCAATAGCGCTACGCTCCCCGGCAACGGCGCCAGAAAACGGTACTTGATGACCCTCAACCGTAAGGGATCTATTGCAGCGTTTTCGATAAGTAAGAGTGTCGAACCCAACGAGGAGCAGAAGGTATTGATAAGCGATTCTGAGCAAGAAATTACTGCAAGCACTGAAAGATAACTTTTAGGGGTTTTCTCGGTATAAGCAACAGGAATGTAAAGGCAAGTAACGTAAAAGGTACTGAGAGTAACAAGTGGCCCAATCCTTTCTTAGCAAAGGAGAGGCCTAGCAACTGAACTTATAAAGACTAAAGCGTTCTTGAGGACACACGGGAGAGGTAGTCATGTGCTTTCGCCATATTCCATATCGATATTATGTTATGTATTGATAAGTGTTGAGTGGGTGGATCTATGCTAGTGCACTCTCTAGACTAAGATGAATGCACTCTTATGATTAAACACCTTGCAAGCATCCGCAAATACAAGATAGAATTTAAGGCAAAAGCCTTACCATAGCAATACGATCGAGGATCCATTATTCCCTTATGCAAAAGCGTGCGAACTGGGGTTCAGGTTTCTATCACTCCGGAAACCCACCATAAGCATTCTTTATACACAATGTATTCTCCTAGGTTCTTAATAAGGCGAAGTGTTGAGTGTTCGACTCACACAACACCACTAGTAGAATGACAACACAACTTAAATATCAAACAACACATATTACTTCAACAGCATATGACTACTAACAACAAGACTTTCCCCATGTCCTCAAGAACTAAGGTAACTACTCACAAGACATAAAAGAGATCATGATCAGTGGGGATAAATATGTGATAAACAATCTGGACATAATAGTATTTCTCCAATAAAACTCAATAGCATTCACCACAAAGTAGTAATCAACACCGATGGAGTAGAGAGGATAGGTAGTACGAGTTACAACACGAGTTGCGATGGTAAGATGAGATTTGGATGAAGATGGAGATGGTGCTAGTGTTGGGGATGATGTTGATGATGATCTCGATGATGCCCGTGACGATGGGGATGACGATGGCGACGATCTCCCCTTCCGGGAGGTGATCTCCCCGGCGGAATCTGCCCGCCGGAGATGCCCTTTTCTTCTCTGTAGGTTTCCGCCTCGAAGCGGCGGCGGAACTCCGTAAAAAGTCTCGTGTCTAGGGTTTTTGGATAACGGGGATCATATATGCAAAAGGGGGCGGCCAGAGGTGGGCTAGGGGCTCCAGGCGCCCCCCCCCCCCCCCGGCGCGGCCGGGGGGGGCGCTCCCCCAGGCCGCCTGGGCACCCTGTGGCCCCCCTCTGACTCCCCTTTTGCTTGTCTTCGTGATTTATCTGAAAAATACCTCCCGTCAATTTGCAGGTAATTTGGAGGTATTCTTCTTCAGCAACTCAGCATCCACTTTTTCCTGCTGAATCCTGTGTCTGCTGTTCCGGCATCGGAAAGTTGCAAACTGTGTAAAATAGACCAAAACAACATAAGAACATCATCATAACGTGAAATATATCAATGAATGGGGATAAATTATGATACAAAATAGTGATGCATTTTGGACGTATCAGGATCTCGACGAAGGTAAGGAGTCAGGTATGACCCCTAAGTTTGATTGTGTTAAATCTTTTATGGATATCGATGGTTTCCGTGAGTTTAGCACTAAATATGGACTTGACTCTGGGATAGTAGCTTCTTTCTGTGAATCTTTTACTACTCACGTTGATCTTCCCAAGGAGAAGTGGTTTAAATACCATCCTCCCATTGAAGTAAAAGTAGTTGAACCTGTTAAAGTTGAAGAAAAGACTATCACTTATAATGTTGATCCTTTTGCTCCTACTGCTTATATTGAGAAACCACCCTTCCCTGTTAGAATAAAGGATCATGCTAAAGCTTCAACTATGGTTCGTAAGAGTAGTACTAGAACACCTACACCCTCTGAACAAATTAAAGTTGAACCTAGTGTTGCTATGGTTAAAGATCTCTTGGTAGAAAATTTAGATGGACAGATTATTTACCTCCAAGAGGAACCTGCTAGAATAGCCAAACCCGATGCCAGGAATAAACATAGACCTGTGTTGGGGAACGTAGTATTTTAAAATTTTCCTACGATCACGCAAGATCTATCTACCAGATGCATAGCAACGAGAGGGAAGAGTGTGTCTACGTACCCTCGTAGACCGGAAGCGGAAGCGTCAAGTGACGCGGTTGATGTAGTCGAACTTCTTCGCGATCCAACCGATCAAGTACCGAACGTACGGCACCTCCGTGTTCAGCACACGTTCAGCTTGATGACGTCCCACGAGCTCTTGATCCAGCTGAGCTTCACGGGAGAGTTTCGTCAGCACGACGACGTGGTGACGGATATGATGTATCTACCGGCGCAGGGCTTCGCCTAAGCACTGCGACGGTATGACCCAGGTGTGTTTCTGTGGAGGGGGGCACCGCACACGGCTAGAACAATTCAACTTGTGTGTCTTTGGGTGCCCCCTGCCCCCGTATATAAAGGAGCAAGAGGGGAGGGCCGACCGGCCTCCTATGGTTGATGTCTACACACGCTTCTACTCTTGTAGACTATGTTGGGCCTCCAAGCGCAGAGGTTTGTAGGACAGTAGCAATTTCCCTCAAGTGGATGACCTAAGGTTTATCGAACTCAGGGAAGTAGAGGTTGAAGATGGTCTCTCTCAAGCAACCCTGCAACTAAGATACAAGAAGTCTTTTGTGTCCCCAACACACCTAATACACTTGTCAGATGTATAGGTGCACTAGTTCGGCGAAGAGATCTTAAATGGCAAGTGATATGGATGGCAAAACAAGGTAATATAAATATGGAATAAAAAGTGCAGCAAGCAAACAAGTAGTAAACGTGAGCACAAACGGTATTGCAATGGTGGAAACGAGGCCTAGGGTTCATACTTTCACTAGTGGCAACTCCCAACAACATTAACATAATCGAATAACATGATATTTCCCATAAAACATGCAAAGGGGACACACTCGGAGATCATTCCTTCGTGGTCAAGAGAGGACGAGAATTATGTAGGGCTACAAAAGCACACCTCAAAGTTCGTAGTTCTCAATCTAAGGATTTCCCAATGTCACCGCGGCCATCCAAAGAGAGTCCCACAATCACCATAACATATCTAAAGGATAGTCAAAGACAAGCACCAAGAGACTCTCAATCTTCAATCAACACACAAGAGAGGAAATCACTCATGAAAATATTGTTCTAATCCATGTCCAATAGACCGCTGTCACCTTGGTCTCGGGTATTATACTAGATAAAGACAAGTGAGTACATCAATCCAATACATAGAGGAAGGGGAAACATCATGGGATCACCCTAGATTAACATAGCCTATGATCACAACGAAGATCACATCATGGGAGAGAGAATTGACCACATAGCTACTGGTAAGAACCTCAGCCCCGAGGGGGAACTACTCCCGCCTCATGGAGGGAGGAAGCACCGTCGATGGAGATGAATCCGGGGGCACTTCCCCGTCCCGGCAGGGTGCCGGCGCAGGAATTCTGGTCCCCCGAAGCTTGATGGCGATGGCGGCGGAGATCGGAATCGCGTTTGGAGAAAAGGGGTCCAGAATCAGGGTTTCCTCGACACGCTTTAAATATATGCCAAAGGGGGGCATCGAAGGTGCCTCGGGGGGCCCAGGCG
>LR738714.1:734689961-734704157 GCA_902687465.1 Secale cereale | reverse complement strand
CCCCCCCCGGCTGTACTTTGGCCGCACGGTAGCTCCTGGAACGCTGATTTTTTATATATTTTTTCTGGATTTTTCCTGGCAGTTCTCGTAATGTGAAAACCTGAAATACAAAAACAGCCGAAAACAGAAACTGGCACTGGGGTGCACTGGATTAGTAAGTTAGTCCAAATATGATCAAAAGTGTATGGAAGTGTATGAATATCATAGCAATATCACCCAAAAGTGGCATGGAGCAAGCAGAAATTATAGATACGTTTTGGACGTATCAATGGTGCGGCTAGGGCAATCCTACTAGGAATAGGATTGCAATCCTATTCCTAGTAGGAGTCCACCAAGAAGGAAGAGAGGGAAAAAGAAAGAGAAGGAGAGGTGGCGCCCCCCAATCCTAGTCCAACTAGGATCCCCTGGTGGGGCGTCGGCCAGCCTCTATGGGCTGCCTCTCTCCTTTCCTCAAGGCCCACTATGGACCATCCCCCCTCGTAGGGGGTTCCGGTAACCCCCTCCGGCAATCCAGTTAAATCCGAAACTTTTCCGGAACACTTCCGGTGTCCGAATATAGTCATCCAATATATCAATATTTATGTCTCGTACATTCCGAGACTCCTCGTCATGTCCGTGATCTCATCCGGGACTCCGAACTACCTTCGGTACATCAAATCTCATAAACTCATAATACCGATCGTCATCAAACGTTAAGCGTGCGGACCCTACGGGTTCGAGAACTATGTAGACATGACCGAGACTCATCTCCTGTCAATAACCAATAGCGGAACCTGGATGTTCATATTGGCTCCTACATATTCTACGAAGATCTTTATCGGTCAAACCGCATAACAACATACGTTGTTCCTTTTGTCATCGGTATGTTACTTGCCCGAGATTCGATCGTCGATATCTCTATACCTAGTTCAATCTTGTTACCGGCAAGTCTCTTTACTCGTTCTGTAACACATCATCTCGTGACTAACTCATTAGTCTTTTGCTTGCAAGGCTTATTATGATGTGTGTTACCGAGAGGGCCCAGAGATACCTCTCCGACACTCGGAGTGACAAATCCTAATCTTGATCTATGCCAACACCACGAATACTTTCGGAGACACCTGTAGAGCATCTTTATGATCACCCAGTTACGTTGTGACGTTTGATAGCACACAAGGTGTTCCTACGGTATTCGGGAGTTGCATAATCTCATAGTCATAGGAACATGTATAAGTCATGAAGAAAGCAATAGCAGTAAAACTAAACGATCATAGTGCTATGCTAACGGATGGGTCTTGTCCATCACATCATTCTCCTAATGATCTGATCCCGTTGATCAAATGACAACTCATGTCTATGGTTAGGAAACATAACCATCTTTGATCAATGAGCTAGTCTAGTAGAGGCATACTAGGGACACTCTGTTTTGTCTATGTATTCACACATGTACTAAGTTTCCGGTTAATACAATTCTAGCATGAATAATAAACATTTATCATGATATAAGGAAATATAAATAACAACTTTATTATTGCCTCTAGGGCATATTTCCTCCAGTCTCCCACTTGCACTAGAGTCAATAATCTAGCTCACATCGCCATGTGATTTAATACCGATAGTTCACATCGTTATGTGAATAACACCCATAGTTCACATCACCATGTGACCAACACCCAAAGGGTTTACTAGAGTCAATAATCTAGTTCACATCGCTATGTGATTAATACCCAAGAGTAATAAGGTGTGATCATGTTTTGCTTGTGAGAGAAGTTTAGTCAACGGGTCTGTCACATTCAGATCCGTATGTATTTTGCAAATTTCTATGTCTACAATGCTCTGCATAGAGCTACTCTAGCTAATTGCTCCCACTTTCAATACGCATCCAGATTGATACTTAGAGTCATCTGGATTTTAGTGTCAAAGCTTGCATCGGCGTAACCCTTTACGACGAACTCTTTATCACCTCCATAATCGAGAAACATTTCCTTAGTCATCCAGTTACTAAGGATAATTTTGATCGATGTACAGTGATCTACTTCTGGATCACTATTGTACCCCCTTGACAAACTCATGGCAAGGTACACAACATGTTTGGTACACAGCATGGCATACTTTATAGAACCTATGGCTGAGGCATAGGGAATGACTTTCATTCTCTCTATATTTTTCTGCCGTGGTCTGGCTTTGAGTCTTACTCAACTTCACACCTTACAAGTCAGGCAAGAACTCCTTCTTTGACTGATCCATTTTGAACTACTTCAAAATCTTATCAAGGTATGTACTTATCGAAAGTCTTATCAAGCGTCTTGATCTATCTCTATAGATCTTGATGCCCAATATGTAAGCAGCTTCACCAAGGTCTTTCTTTGAAAAACTCCTTTCAAACACTCCTTTATGCTTTCCAGAAAATTCTACATCATTTCCGATCGACAATATGTCATTCACATATACTTATCAGAAAGGTTGTAGTGCTCCCACTCACTTCTTGTAAATACAGGCTTCTCCAAAAGTCTGTATAAAACCATATGCTTTGATCACCTCATCAAAGCGTATATTCCAACTCCGAGATGCTTGCACCAGTCCATAGATGGATCGCTGGAGCTTGCATACTTTGTTAGCACCTTTTGGATCGACAAAACCTTATGGTTGCATCATATACAACTCTTCTTTGAGATATCCATTCAGGAATGCAGTTTTGACATCCATTTGCCAGATTTCATAATCATAAAATGCGGCAATTGCTAACATGATTCGGACAGACTTAAGCATCGCTACAGGTGAGAAAGTCTCATCGTAGTCAACTCCTTGAACTTGTCGAAACCTTTTCGCAACAAGTCGAGCTTTGTAAACAGTAACATTACCGTCTACGTCGGTCTTCCTCTTAAAGATCCATTTATTTTTGATGGCATGCCGATCATCGGGCAAGTCAACCAAAGTCCATACTTTGTTCTCATACATGGATCCCATCTCAGATTTCATGGCCTCAAGCCATTTTGCGGAATCTGGGCTCATCATCGCTTCCTCATAGTTCGTAGGTTCATCATGGTCTAGTAACATGATTTCCAGAACTGGGTTGCCGTACCACTCTGATGCGGAACGAACTATGGTTGATCTACGAAGTTCAGCAGAAACTTGATCTGAAGTTTCATGATCATCATCATTAGCTTCCTCACTAATTGGTGTAGGAATCACTGGAACTAGTTTCTGTGATGTTCCACTTTCCAATTCGGGAGAAGGTACAATTACCTCATCAAGTTCTACTTTCCTCCCACTCACTTCTTTCGAGAGAAACTCCTTCTCTAGAAAGGATCCACTCTTAGCAACAAAGACCTTGCCTTCGGATCTGTGATAGAAGGTGTACCCAACAGTTTCTTTTGGGTATCCTATGAAGATTTACTTCTCCGATTTGGGTTCGAGCTTATCATGTTGAAACTTTTTCACATAAGCATCGCAGTCCCAACCTTAAAGAAATGACAGCTTAGGTTTCTCGTCAAACCACAGTTCATACGGTGTCATCTCCACGGATTTAGATGGTGCCCTATTTAACGTGAATGTAGCTGTCTCTAATGCATAACCCCAAAAGCGATAGTGGTAGATCTGTAAGAGACATCATCGATCGCACCATATCTAATAAAGTACGGTTATGACGTTCAGACACACCATTACACTATGGTGTTCCGGGTGGCGTGAGTTGTGAAACTATTCCACATTGTTTCAAATGAAGACCAAACTCGTAACTCAAATATTCTCCTCCACGATCGGATCATAGAAACTTTATTTTCTTGTTACGATGATTTTCTACTTCACTCTGAAATTCTTTGAACCTTTCAAATGTCTCAGACTTGTGCTTCATTAAGTAGATATACTCATATCTGCTAAAATCATCAGTGAAGGTCGGAAAATAACGATACCCGCCGCGAGCTTCAACACTCATTGGCCCACATACATCAGTATGTATGATTTCCAACAAATCTGTTGTTCGCTCCATAGTTCCGGAGAACGGAGTTTTAGTCATCTTGCCCATGAGGCATGGTTCGCAAGCACCAAGTGATTCATAATCAAGTGATTCCAAAAGTCCATCATTATGGAGTTTCTTCATGCGTTTTACACCAATATGACCTAAACGGCAGTGCCACAAATAAGTTGCACTATCATTATTAACCTTGCATCTTTTGGCTTCAATATTATGAATATGTGTATCACATGATCGAGATCCAACAAACTATTTTCATTGGGTGTATGACCATAGAAGGTTTTAGTCATGTAAACAGAACAACAATTATTCTCTAACTTACATGAATAACTGTATTGCAATAAACATGATCAAATCATATTCATGCTCAACACAAACATCAAATAACACTTATTTAGGTTCAACACTAATCCCGAAAGTATAGGGAGTGTGCGATGATGATCATATCAATCTTGGAACTGCTTCCAATACACATCGTCACTTCATCCTTTAACTAGTTTATGTTCATTATGCAACTCCCACTTTGAGTTACTACTCTTTAGCAACTGAACCAGTATCAAATACCGAGGGGTTGCTATGAACACTAGTAAAATACACATCAATAATCTGTATATCAAATATACCTTTGTTCACTTTGCCATCCTTCTTATCCGCCAAGTATCTAGGGCAGTTCCACTTCCGGTGACCATTTCCTTTGCAGTAAAAGCACTTAGTTTCAGGCTTGAGTTTAGCTTTGGGTTTCTTCACGGGAGTGACAACTTGCTTGTCATTCTTCTTGAAGTTCCCCTTCTATCCCTTTGCCCTTTACTTGAAACAAGTGGTCTTATTAACCATCAACACTTGATGTTCTTTCTTGATTTCTACCTTCGCCGATTTCAGCATTGCGAAGAGATCGGGAATTACCTTCGTCATCCCTTGCATATTATAGTTCATCACGAAGTTCTACTAACTTGGTGATAGTGACTAGAGAACTTTGTCAATTACTATCTTATCTGGAATATTAACTCCCACTTGATTCAAGTAATTGTAGTACCCAGACAATCTGAGCACATGCTCACTGGTTGAGCTATTCTCCTCCATCTTGTAGGCAAAGTACTGTCAGAAGTCTTATACCTCTCGACACGGGCATGAGTATGAAATACTAATTTCAACTCTTGGAACATCTTATATGCTCCGTGGCGTTCAAAACGTTTTTGAATTCCCGGTTCTAAGCCGTAAAGCATGGTGCACTAAACTATCAAGTAGTCATCATACCGAGCTTTTGTCAAAACGTTCAAAACGTCTACATCTGCTCCTGCAATAGGTCTGTCACCTAGCGGTGCATCAAGGACATATTTCTCTGTGCAGCAATGAGGATAATCCTCAGATCACGAAACAATTCCGCATCATTGCTACTAACATCTTTCAACTTAGTTTTCTCTAGGAACATATAAAAAAATAAACGGGGAGCAACATCGTGAGCTATTGATCTACAACATAGATATGCTAATACTACAAGGACTAAGTTCATGATAAATTAAAGTTCAATTTAATCATATTAATTAAAGAACTCCCACTTAGATAGACATCCCTCCGGTCATCTAAATGATCACGTGATCCAAATCAACTAAACCATGTCCGATCATCACGTGAGATGGAGTAGTATCAATGGTGAACATCTTATGTTGATCATATCTACTATATGATTCACGCTCGACCTTTCGGTCTCCAGTGTTCCGAGGCCATATCTGCATATGCTAGGCTCGTCAAGTTTAACCTGAGTATTCCGCGTGTGCAAAACTGTCTTACACCCGTTGTATTTGAACGTAGAGCTTATCACACCCGATCATCACATGGTGTCTCGGCACGACGAACTTTCGCAATGGTGCATACTCAGGGAGAACACTTATACCTTGAAATTTAGTAAGGGATCATCTTATAATGCTACCGTCGTTCTAAGCAAAATAAGAAGCATAATAAGATAAACATCACATGCAATCAAAATATGTGACATGATATGGCCATCATCATCTTGTGCTTTTGATCTCCATCTCCAAAGCACCGTCATGATCACCTTCGTCACCGGCGAGACACCTTGATCTCCATCGTAGCATCGTTATCGTCTCGCCAACTATTGCTTCTACGACTATCGCTACCGCTTAGTGATAAAGTAAAGCAATTACATGGCGATTGCATTTCATACAATAAAGTGACAACCATATGGCTCCTGCCAGTTGCCGATAACATTACAAAACATGATCATCTCATACAAAACCGTATAACTCATCATGTCTTGACCATATCACATCACAACATGCCCTGCAAAAACAAGTTAGATGTCCTCTACTTTGTTGTTGCAAGTTTTACGTGGCTGCTACGGGCTTAGCAAGAACCGTTCTTACCTACGCATACAAAACCACAACGATGTTTCGTCAAGTATGTGTTGTTTTAACCTTCACAAGGACCGGGCGTAGCCACACTTGATTCAGCTAAAGTGAGAGAGACAGACACCCGCCAGTCACCTTTAAGCAACGAGTGCTCTTAACGGTGAAACCAGTCTCGCGTAAGCGTACGCGTAATGTCGGTCCGGGCCGCTTCATCTCACAATACCGCTGAAGCAAAGTATGACATGCTGGTAAGCAGTATGACTAGTATCGCCCACAACTCATTGTGTTCTACTCGTGCATATCATCTACGCATAGACCTGGCTCATGATGCCATTGTTGGGGAACGTAGTATTTTAAAATTTTCCTACGATCACGCAAGATCTATCTACCAGATGCATAGCAACGAGAGGGAAGAGTGTGTCTACGTACCCTCATAGACCGGAAGCGGAAGCGTCAAGTGACGCGGTTGATGTAGTCGAACTTCTTCGCGATCCAACCGGTCAAGTACCGAACGTATGGCACCTCCGCGTTCAGCACACGTTCAACTTGATGACGTCCCACGAGCTCTTGATCCAGCTGAGCTTCACGGGAGAGTTTCTTCAGCACGACGGCGTGGTGACGGATATGATGTATCTACCGGCGCATGGCTTCGCCTAAGCACTGCGACGGTATGACTGAGGTGTGTTTCTGTGGAGGGGGGCACCGCACACGGCTAGAACAATTCAACTTGTGTGTCTTTGGGTGCCCCCTGCCCCCGTATATAAAGGAGCAAGAGGGGAGGGCCGGCCGGCCTCCTATGGTGCGGCTAGGGCAATCCTACTAGGAATAGGATTGCAATCCTATTCCTAGTAGGAGTCCACCAAGAAGGAAGAGAGGGAAAAAGAAAGAGAAGGAGAGGTGGCGTCCCCCAATCCTATTCCAACTAGGATCCCCTGGTGGGGCGCCGGCCAGCCTCTATGGGCTGCCTCTCTCCTTTCCTCAAGGCCCACTATGGACCATCCCCCCTCGTAGGGGGTTCCGGTAACCCCCTCCGGCAATCCAGTTAAATCTGAAACTTTTCCGGAACACTTCCGGTGTCCGAATATAGTCATCCAATATATCAATCTTTATGTCTCGGACATTCCGAGACTCCTCGTCATGTCCGTGATCTCATCCGGGACTCCGAACTACCTTCGGTACATCAAATCTCATAAACTCATAATACCGATCGTCATCAAACGTTAAGCGTGCGGACCCTACGGGTTCGAGAACTATGTAGACATGACCGAGACTCATCTCCGGTCAATAACCAATAGCGGAACCTGGATGTTCATATTGGCTCCTACATATTCTACGAAGATCTTTATCGGTCAAACCGCATAACAACATACGTTGTTCCTTTTGTCATCGGTATGTTACTTGCCCGAGATTCGATCGTCGGTATCTCTATACCTAGTTCAATCTCGTTACCGGCAAGTCTCTTTACTCGTTCCGTAACACATCATCTCGTGACTAACTCATTAGTCTTTTGCTTGCAAGGCTTATTATGATGTGTGTTACCGAGAGGGCCCAGAGATACCTCTCCGACACTCGGAGTGACAAATCCTAATCTTGATATATGCCAACACCACGAATACTTTCGGAGACACCTGTAGAGCATCTTTATGATCACCCAGTTACGTTGTGACGTTTGATAGCACACAAGGTGTTCCTACGGTATTCGGGAGTTGCATAATCTCATAGTCATAGGAACATGTATAAGTCATGAAGAAAGCAATAGAAGTAAAACTAAACGATCATAGTGCTATGCTAACGGATGGGTCTTGTCCATCACATCATTCTCCTAATGATGTGATCCCGTTGATCAAATGACAACTCATGTCTATGGTTAGGAACATAACCATCTTTGATCAATGAGCTAGTCTAGTAGAGGCATACTAGGGACACTCTGTTTTGTCTATGTATTCACACATGTATCAAGTTTCCGGTTAATACAATTCTAGCATGAATAATAAACATTTATCATGATATAAGGAAATATAAATAACAACTTTATTATTGCCTCTAGGGCATATTTCTTTCAACCTGTTGTAGGCTTGCCTGTTATTTCTGTCAAAATAGGAGATCATTTCTATCATGGTTTATGTGACGTAGGTGCTAGTGCAAGTGTAATACCTATATCCTTATATGATGAAAATATGCATGATATTGCACCCGTTGAGTTAGAAGGTATTGATGTTATTATTAAACTTGCCAATAGAGATACTATTTCACCAATTGGGATTGTTAGAGATGTTGAAGTCTTGTGTGGGAAAGTTAAATACCGTGCTAATTTTCTTGTTCTTGGTTCCCCACAAGATGATTTTTGTCCCATTATATTTGGTAGACCCTTCTTGAATATTGTTAATGCTAAGCTAGACTGCGTAAAAGATATTGTTACTATTGGTTTAGGGGATATGTCTCATGATTTTAAATTTGCTAAATTTCGTAGACAACCCCATGATAGAGAATTACCTAGTAAGGATGAAATTATTCGTCTTGCTTCTATTGATGTGCCTCCTAACGATCCTTTAGAACAATATCTGCTAGACCATGAAAATGATATGTATATGAATGAGAGAAGGGAAATAGATGAAATATTCTTTAAGCAGGGACCCGTATTGAAAAATAACTTGCCTGTTGAAATTCTTGGGGATCCTCCTCCACCCAAGGGTGATCCCGTGTTTGAACTTAAACCTTTACCTGATAATCTTAAGTATGTTTATCTTGATGAAAAGAAGATATATCCTATTATTATTAGTGCTAACCTTTCAGAGCAGGAAGAAGAAAAATTATTGAAAACTCTGGAGAACCACCGTGCTGCTATTGGATATACTCTGGATGATCTTAAGGGCATTAGTCCCACCTTATGCCAACACAAGATAAAATTGGAAGAGGATGCTAAACCAGTTATTGATCATCAACGACAGTTGAATCCTAAGATGAAAGAAGTGGTAAGGAAGGAGCTATTGAAGCTTCTAGAGGCAGGTATTATCTATCCAGTTGCTGATAGCCAGTGGGAAAGTCTTGTCCATTGTGTCCCTAAGAAGGGAGGTATGACTGTTGTTCCTAATGATAAAGATGAATTGATCCCACAAAGAATTGTTATAGGTTATAGGATGGTAATTGATTTCCGCAAATTAAATAAAGCTACTAAGAAAGATCATTACCATTTGCCTTTTATTGATCAAATGCTAGAAAGTTTATTCAAACATACTCATTTTTGCTTTCTAGATGGTTATTCTGGTTTCTCTCAAATATCTGTGTCAAAAGGGGATCAAGAAAAGACCACTTTTACTTGTCCTTTCGGTACCTTTGCTTATAGACGTATGCCTTTTGGTTTATGTAATGCACCTGCTACCTTTCAAAGATGCATGATGGCTATATTCTCTGATTTTTGTGAAAAGATTGTTGAGGTTTTCATGGATGACTTCTCCGTTTACGGAACTTCTTTTGATGATTGCTTGAGCAACCTTGATCGAGTTTTGCAGAGATGTGAAGACACTAACCTTGTCTTGAATTGGGAGAAGTGCCACTTTATGGTTAATGAAGGCATAGTCTTGGGACATAAAATTTCTGAAAGAGGTATTGAAGTTGACAAGGCTAAAGTTGATGCTATTGAAAAGATGCCGTGTCCCAAGGACATCAAAGGTATACGAAGTTTCCTTGGTCATGCCGGGTTTTATAGGAGGTTCATTAAGGACTTATCCAAAATCTCCAGGCCTCTGACTAATCTTTTACAAAAGGATATTCCTTTTGTCTTTGATGATGATTGTCTAGAAGCATTTGAAATACTTAAGAAAGCATTGATCTCTGCACCTATTGTCCAGCCTCCTGACTGGAATTTACCCTTTGAGATTATGTGCGATGCTAGTGATTATGCTATAGGTGTTCTAAGGCAAAGAGTTGATAAGAAATTGAATGTTATCCAATATGCTAGTAAAACTCTAGAGAGTGCCCAGAGAAATTATGCTACTACTGAGAAAGAATTTCTAGCAGTTGTATTTGCTTGTGATAAGTTTAGACCTTATATTGTTGATTCTAAAGTAACTATTCACACTGATCATGCTGCTATCAAATACCTTAGGGAAAAGAAAGATGCTAAACCTAGACTTATTAGGTGGGTTCTCTTGCTGCAAGAATTTGATTTTCATATTATTGATAGAAAGGGAGCTGAGAACCCCATTGCAGACAACATGTCTAGGCTAGAGAATATACTTGATGACCCACAACCTATTGATGATAGCTTTCCTGGTGAACAATTAGCTGTCATAAATATTTCTCGTACTGCTCCATGGTATGCTGATTACGCTAATTACATTGTTGCTAAGTTTATACCTCCTAGCTTCACATACCAGCAAAAGAAAAAGTTGTTCCATGATTTGAGACATTACTTCTGGGATGAGACACATCTCTATAAAGAAGGAGTATATGGTATTATTAGACGTTGTGTACCTGAGCATGAACAGAAACAGATCCTACGCAAGTGCCACTCCGAAGCTTATGGAGGACACCATGCTGAAGATAGAACTGCACATAAGGTATTGCAATTCGGTTTTTATTGGCCTACTCTCGTCAAGGATGCCCGTAAGTTTGTCTTATCTTGTGATGAATGCCAAAGAATTGGTAATATCAGTAGACGTCAAGAAATGCCTATGAATTATTCACTTGTTATTGAACCATTTGATGTTTGGGGCTTTGACTATATGGGACTGTTTCCTTCCTCTAATGGGTATACACATATTTTAGTTGTTGTTGATTACGTTACTAAGTGGGTAGAAGCTATTCCAACTAGTAGTGCTGATCACAACACCTCTACTAAGATGCTTAAAGAAGTTATTTTCCCGAGGTTTGGAGTCCCTAGATACTTAATGACTGATGGTGGTTCACACTTTATTCATGGTGCTTTCCGTAAAATGCTTGCAAAGTATGATGTTAATCATAGAACTGCATCCCCTTATCACCCACAAACTAGTGGTCAAGTAGAATTAAGTAATAGAGAGATGAAATTAATTTTGAAAAAGATAGTTAATAGGTCTAGAAAGAATTGGTCCAAGAAACTTGATGATGCATTATGGGCCTATAGAACTGCATACAAAAATCCTATGGGTATGTCTCCATATAAGATGGTTTATGGAAAAGCATGTCACTTACCTCTCGAGCTAGAACATAAGGCATATTGGGCTATTAAAGAGCTCAATTATGATTTCAAAATTGCCGGTGAGAAGAGGTTATTTGACATTAGGTCTCTTGATGAATGGAGAACCCAGGCCTATGAGAATGCCAAGCTGTTTAAAGAAAAAGTTAAAAGATGGCATGACAAAAGGATACAAAAGCGTGAGTTTAACGTAGGTGATTATGTCTTGCTATACAACTCTCGTTTAAGATTTTTTTGCAGGAAAACTTCTCTCAAAATGGGAAGGTCCTTACGTTATCGAGGAGGTCTATCGTTCCGGTGCCATAAAAATCAACAACTTTGAAGGCACAAATCCGAAGGTGGTGAACGGTCAAAGAATCAAACATTATATCTCAGGTAATCCTATAAATGTTGAAACCAATGTTATTGAAACCATAACCCCGGAGGAATACATAAGGGACACTTTCCAGAATGACTCAGACCCCGAAAAGGAAGAGGTATGTGGTACGGTAAGTAAACCGACTCCAAGACAGTTGTAATGGCAATTTTTCACCATTTTGGAATATTTAGAAAAATAGAAAAATAAGTGGCAGTCCGGAAGAGACACGAGCCGTCCACGAGGGTGGAGGGCGCGCCCCCTGCCTCGTGGGCACCTCGTGTGCCTCCCGGACTCCGATTTCATGTATGTTACTCCTTTTGGTCAGTAAAAATTCATTATACATTCTCCCGAAGGTTTTGACCACCGTATCATGCAAAAATCCTCTGTTTTCGTTTCGACCTGTTGTTTTTGACAGATCTAGATCATCATGGCGTCTCCCAGTACCACCAAGGACAAGTTCTTCGAGAAGGTCATCAACCCCTACCTCGCGGAGGTGCTGCATCACCCTCAAACCATGGAGTTGCGTGAAGGGGTGTTGCACATCCGCGATGTTGAGGGGCCAAGGAGGACCGGAAGCATGGAGCCGAGACTCGAAGCAACGGAGCAACAAGTTTTCAAGTGCCAAGGTATGGTGGAACGAGGACTCAACGCCAACCACATGATGATCACGGAGCTCGCCAACAACCTCAAGCTGGACTCAAGGATCTTCGGGGAAGCCATCTCCAATCTCCAAGAGAAATTCGAACACCTCTAGGCCCAGATCTATGACCTGCAAAACCAAAACTGTGAGTATGAATATAGATTTAAGAAGATGAGTTTGGCTGCAGATTCGAGTATCCCGGAGACTCGATCATCCTTCTATGATGGTGAGCCCATGCCTTCGAAGATGGATGACAAGCCTAAATCATCAACAACTCCATCATCACCACCCCCGAAGAAGGAGACATAATCATATGGGTATGGGCACTCCCCTTGGCAACTGCCAAGCTTGGGGGAGGTGCTCCGGTATCGTATCACCATCACACTCCTATCTTTACCATTTTTCTTAGTTCAATCCTTTTGGTAGTATCTTGATCTAGTAGAATAAAGTTAGCATGATCTAGCTGTGAGCTTTTGCTTTATGATCTTTACCTTTTGTAATCGAGTCCGTGAGCTATATAATAAAGATTAGTGTTGAGTCAAGGGCTTGATTTCCTCACTTTGGTCATCATAGAATAAAAGAAAATATAGAAAGTGTCAAAGAGATCATATTGATCTTATGGGAATTAATGACTTCACATATAAAGGGTATGATGAATAAAAGTTGTTGAGAGTTGACAAACATAGTTTTGGTCATCGTTGCAATTAATAGGAAGTAATAAAGAAAGAGAGCTTTCACATATAAATATACTATCTTGGACATCTTTTATGATTGTGAGCACTCATTAAAATATGACATGCTAAAGAGTTGATGTTGGACAAGGAAGACAACATAATGGGTTATGTTTTCTTATATTTGAAATAAAGTATATTGTCATGGATCATCCAACATGTTGAGCTTGCCTTTCCCCCTCATGCTAGCCAAAACTCCTTGCACCAAGTAGAGATACTACTTGTGCTTCCATACATCCTTAAACCCAGTTTTTCCATGAGAGTCCACCATACCTACCTATGGATTGAGTAAGATCCTTCAAGTAAGTTGTCTTTTTTGTGATTTATTAGTGTGGAGGAAATAAGCTTTATACGATCTTGTGATATGGAAGTAATAAAAGAAACAGACTGCATAATAATGGTCCTTATCAGAAGTGGCAATATAAAGTGACGTTTTTTTGCGCTAAGACTTTGTGCATCCAACCATAAAAGCACATGACAACCTCTGCTTCCCTCTGCGAAGGGCCTATCTATTATTCTTGCCTTAAAAGAGTCAAGGTGAAAATCACTTTTCCTTTTTACATTTTATCCTTTCGCAAGCACATTGTGTTGGAAAGATCCTGACATATATACCCACTTGGATGTAAGTTATCATGGTCTATTACTGTTGACATTACCCTTGAGGTAAAAGGTTGGGAGGCAATACCATAAGCCCCTATCTTTCTCTGTGTCCGATTAAAACTCCATACCCATAAGTATTGCGTGAGTGAGCAATTGTGAAAGACTATATGATAGTTGAGTATGTGGGCTTGCTGAAAAGCTCTTACATTGACTCTTTCTGATGTTACGATAAATTGCAATTGCTTCAATGACCAAGATCATAGTTTGTTAGTTTTTAATGAAGTTTCTGATTCATACTTGACATTGTGAATGAATTGTTACTTTAGCATAAGAATCATATGACAATATGTGTGTGTGTGTATGTATATATATA
>LR738714.1:734674324-734689761 GCA_902687465.1 Secale cereale | reverse complement strand
GTGTGTGTGTGTGTGTGTGTGTGTGTGTTGCTGTTATAAGAATGATCCTGATGCCCTCATGTCCGTATTTTATTTTTATCGACACCTCTATCTCTAAACATGTGGACATATTTTTCGATATCGGCTTTTTGCTTGAGGACAAGTGAGGTCTAAGCTTGGGGGAGTTGATACGTCCATTTTCCATCATGCTTTTATATTGATATTTATTACACTATGGGCTGTTATTACACGTTATGTCACAATACTTATGCCTTTTCTCTCTTATTTTACAAGGTTTGCATGAAGAGGGACAATGCCGGCAGCTGGAATACTAGGCTGGAAAAGGAGCAAACACTGGAAACCTATTCTGCACAACTGAAAAAGCTCCGAAACTCCACGGGAAACCGTTTCAGAAAATATAAAAAATATCCGGCGAAAGAGAATCATGAGGGGGGCCACCACCTGTCCACGAGGGTGGGGGCGCCGCCCCCCCCCCCCTCTCTCTGGGCGCGCCCCCCGTCTCGTGGGCCACCAGATGGCCCCCTGATGCCCATCTTCTCCTATATGAGGTGTTTTGACCTGGAAAAAAATCATAGGAGGCTTTCGGGACCAGACGCCGCCGTCTCGAGGCGGAACCTTGGCGGAAACCAACCTAGGGCTCCGGCAGAGCTGTTCCGCCGGGGATACTTCCCTCCGGGAGGGAAATCGTCACCGTCGTCATCACCAACAACTCTCCCATCTTGGGGAGGGTTGTCTTCATCAACATCTTCACGAGCACCATCTCCTCTCAAACCCTAGTTCATCTCTTGTATCCAATCTTTGCACCCAAACCTCAGATTGGTACCTGTGGGTTGCTAGTAGTGTTGATTACTCTTTGTAGTTGATGCTAGTTGGTTTATTTGGTGGAAGATCATATGTTCAGATCTATTATGCATATTAATAACCCTCTGATCATGAACAATATTATGTCTTGTGAGTAGTTACTTTTGTTCCTGAGGACATGGGAGAAGTCTTGCTATAAGTAGTCATGTGAATTTGGTATTCGTTCGATATTTTGATGAGATGTATGTTGTCTCTCCTCTAGTGGTGTCATGTGAACGTCGACTACATGACACTTCACCATTGTTTGGGCCTAGAGGAAGGCATTGGGAAGTAATAAGTAGATGATGGGTTGCTAGAGTGACAGAAGCTTAAACCCTAGTTTATGCATTGCTTCGTAAGGGGCTGATTTGGATCCATATGTCTCATGCTATGGTTAGGTTTACCTTAATACTTCTTTTGTAGTTGCGGATGCTTGCATTAGAGGTTAATCATAAGTGGGAGGCTTGTCCAAGTAAGGACAATACCCAAGCACCGGTCCACCCACATACCAAATTATCAAAGTACCGAACGTGAATCAGATGATTGTGATGAAAACTAGCTTGACGATAATTCCCATGTGTCCTCGGGAGCGCTTTCCTTCATATAAGAGTTTGTCCAGGCTCGTCCTTTGCTACAAAAAGGATTGGGCCATCTCGCTGCACCTTATTTACTTTTACCTTTTGTTACTTGCTACCAATTACCTTATCACAAAACTATCTGTTACCTATAATTTCAGTGCTTGCAGAAAATACCTTACGGAAAACTGCCTATCATTTCCTTCTGCTCCTCGTTGGGTTCGACACTCTTACTTATCGAAAGGACTACGATAGATCCCCTACACTTGTGGGTCATCAACAAGTGCAACTCGCTTGCAGCCTGGGACTTAGTTTGTAAACCTAAGGATTGTGGTGGCCTAGGGGTTCTGAATTTGAAAGTTCAAAGCGACACCCTCCTACTCAAATAACTACACAAGTTTTATAATCATCATGATCTTCCATGGGTTCACCTCATATGGTCCATGTACTACAGCTTAAGAATTGCACATGCTTCGGATACCTGCGGCTCATTCTGGTGGAGAGACATCACGAAACTCATGCCAATTTATAGGGGGGTTGCTCGGGCTCATGTCTCCAATGGCCTTGATGTTTTCTTCTGGAAGGATCAGTGGTCAAGCAACATCCTTGCGGAATCCTTCCCTAGGTCTTTTTCATACGCCATTAATGAGGACATCTCGGTTCAAGGATTCCTAATTGCAACTTCACTTAACCAGACATTCCATCTACCACTTTCTAGACAAGCTTTTGATGAAGTGAAAGAGTTGCAACTTCAAATGGCAAACACTACTTTAAATGGAGCAATGGATAGCTGGTCTACCACGTGGGGCTCAGAAGCTTACTCTGCGCACGGATACTACAAGTTTTACTTCAGAGACATGCATGCTCATGACATTTTCAAATGGATATGGAAATCAAGGGCCACGATGAAAATTAAAGTTTTTGGCCGGCTCCTCCTTGTTGATCGGTTAAACACTCGCAACATGCCCAAAAGAAGGCACTATAATATTGGAGAAGATCATAGTTGCCTTCTCTGCGACTCCCCCGATGAAGAAACTTTGGGACATCTATTTTTTGAGTGCCCCTTCAGCTCCCACTGCTGGGGAGCCCTTCATATCTCCTGGGCTGCAGGGGAGACAACATTCCAAAGGATATCAGAAGCCAAACTTGGCTGGAGCCGGCCCCTCTTCATGGAAACATGCTGCTAGCCGCTTGGAGTATTTGGAAGGACAGGAACAATAAGCACTTTAGGGGGATTACACTATCGAAAGAATCCTGGTTGAGAAGATTCAAGGAAGATTTTTCTCTCCTCACTCATAGGGTGAAGGAGAAGCACAAGGACTCTATTCCCTCTTTCATAGCCTTTATAGTATAGGGTTTCACTCTACCCAAATCATGGGGATGTAAACTCTTTGTATATTATGACCCATTCTTTAATTTAATTCACAGTAGGAGGTTCTCCTACTGTTAAAGGTTCATAAAAAATGGATATTGCGCGTGAAAAAAATGTTCAACATTTCTTTGAAAAAATTATTGGCCATGTATTCAGAAAAGTGTTCAAAACAAAAGAAATAAGTGTACAATGTGTATTAAAAAATGTTTAATGTGTATCAACGAAATGTTTCACGTGTACACTAAAAATATACATTGTGTGCTGAAAAAAGTAGTGATGTGTTGAACAAAGAAGCTATCGATGAAATCTGACAAAGAAACAAAGAGAAAAGAAGAAAACCAATGAAACCGAAAAAGAAACAAATAATACCTAAAATGAATGAAAGAGAATGAAAAAACAATAAAAACAAACAAAACAAAAATAGAAATTAAAAACCCCAAGAATAACAAAGAAAAAAAGAAAGAAAACGAAAACCAATGAAAACGAGAGAAAAAGGAAAACAAGTGAAAGAGCAAAAAACAAAGAAACTCATGAAGAAACAATGAAAACCATATTAAGATAATATAAAATTAACCGAAAATATAAAAGGCAAAGAAAACTCGAAGCGATAGTAAAAGAACGAACATTATTGAGCCGGTGCATTAGAGGATGCGTCGGGCGAGTGGAGCTACCATCTCGCTGTAAGCAAGATATAGCTCGCGCGCTAAGAACCAGCCTATGCACAATCCGTCGGAGCAATTAAATGAGGAGTACTCCTTCGGGAACTGCCGCAAGGGTCACGTGGGGTGGGCTGAGAGCACGCCACTTTGTGCGCTCTCAACCACCGCAGCATGTCGTGCTCTGGACTCTTTCTCCGGATTTTTATTTTATTTTTCTTTACACATTTTCAGTTTTTACATGAAAAAAGTTGTTTTTTTTTCTGCTTTTCTGTTTTCCACCGGTTTTTCTTACGATTTGGATCCAAAATAATTTAAAAATGCATAAAAAATGTGTTACATTTTTTCCTCCGCGGGAGGCACGGATTTACTTCTTGTGGAGGCAAGGATTTTTCTTCTACGAGAGGCACGATCATGCCTCTCAGAAAGAAAATATATGTTTTTCTTTTTCATTTTGCGAGAGGCACGGTTTTGCTTCCGCGAAAGGCACGGTCGTGCATCTTGGAAAGGCAAAAAATGTGTTTTACTTTTTTTTCTCTTTCCTCGAGAGGCACGGATTTACTTATCATAGAGGCACGGATTTGCTTCTGCGAGAGGCACGAAAATGACATGTTTTTTTCATTACGCGAGAGGCCAGATTAACTTCTCGTGGAGACACGGATTTTCTTCCGCGAGAGGCATGATCGTGCATCTCAGAAAGAAAAAGGAAACACATTTTTTCTCGTTCCACGAGAGGCATGGATTTCTTTCCGCAAGAGACACGGTCATGCCTCTCGGAAAGGGAAAAAATACGGGGTTTTTACGTTCCTCGAGACGCACGGATTTACTTCTTGTGAAGGCGTGAATTTGGATACGTCTTTTTTTATGTTCCGCAAGAGGCATGGCCGTGCTCGTGCCTCTCAGAAAGGAAAAGAATGTGAAAAGAATGTGCGCCCTTCGAAAAGTGAAAAAACGTGCTCTTGTTTTAGTTTTTTCATGAAAGAAAAAGTTCTTTGACACCTATCAACATGGGATTTGGTTTTAAAAATCTAGACGCGAGGATCCAACGATGAAAATGGTTCGAGATTTGAACGCACGATTTAAAAGATAAAATATTTTGAATAAACAAATAGACGAAAAAAAAAGGGAAATTCCCAGGTTACGACAAGTGGTGCGTGCCACTTATCACAACTTCGCAAGAAGTGAGTGATCTTTGAAAGGAGTATTTTTTTAGATGAACTTCTTAATCACTAATTAATTACTTCTTAATTATAGTGATTTCGACAATCTGTTCATTTTGTGCAAGCTTGCTCTGGGCTTTCGGCCTTGTATATATGATGAGCCGTCAATTGGGCTGTACTGTAAACCATGGCTTGCAAGTACCCATACGATCGGGCGGCTAGGATTAATCGGGGCGACGTGGCGCAGAGGACAGAGTGGATAAGACAAACGCCATCGTCCTATCACACTCTCTGCCCGAGCCGAGCCTCTCCAGTCTCCACCGTCCGTCCATGGCTTCTCGAGCCCTCGCCGCTCTGTCCGTCCAGCCGCGCCTCGGCGGGAGCGCGTCGGCGCTTGGACGGCCCGCCGTCCGCGTCAGCGCCAGGCCGCCGCGGCGGCGCCGGTCCATGGTGGTGCGGGCGGGCGGGCCGCCGAGCACCAACGTGCTCATCCTCGCCTTCGTGCTCCCGCTCTCGCTCTTCGTCGGCACCCTCGTCGCCGCCGCCCGCGTCGCCGACGACCTCGACGAGCGGTTCCTCCGGGAGGTACGTAGGTCTCCCCGCCCAAGCACGTACTCCGCATGAACTAGCCTCTGCAGATTGGCATGTACAGTAGGTAGTATCATTCAAAGATAAACTGCCTATGTGCATGCGCAGATGGAGATCAACAAGGCGATACTGGAGGAGAACGAGGCTTCCTCGGAGGAGGCGGCAGACGACGGCGCAGAGTTCGTCGTCGACGGAGACGAGGCCCCGTTGCCGGCGGCGGAGAAGGAGCAGGTCCTCGTCACAGCCGCTGGCAGTGGCACTAGCACGCGCGCCAGGAACAGGCCGAAAAGGGAGGTGTATTAGCTTAGCTAGGCACGGAGGAAAATGCTTTGCTACCTTTGAGATGTGTCCGTCAATCAGCTTGTAAATCTTTTGCAAATGTTTCAGTGTGATTGATAACATATTGCAAGTTATTGCCCAATCGAATATATATATATATACCCGAGGCGACCGAAGAACGGAGCTGATTATATACATTTTGAGGTATATATACCGTAAAGAAAGAGATGCTGATGAAGCTAGGCGTAGCAAATCAAAGCTGTATGCACATCATACATTTCAGACAACATTTTCAGGTTTTACAATTCAACTTTCACCACGACGGCAACAGGGGAGAAGCAAAATAAACAGACACATTTATTCCAACCATTTTTTTTTGCGGAAACATCTATTCCAGCTTATTACAAGTATCATTTTATGAACTCTATGTACCACATGCTTGTGCCAGTTTGTGTAACTCAAGCAAGAGGTGTTTGTGCTGTGTGTAAACAGTGATACATACAGTGTTGTCCTTCTTTGTAACATTTTGTTCAGTTTCAAATTTTAAAACGACGAAAACATCTTACACGAGACCTGTCTCCGTCTAGCGGAAGTAGCCGTAGAGCTCCAGGAAGCAGATGCAGAGGTTCCAGTTGTTGCTGGTCGTCGGCCCCGTCAGAGCAAGCCGGAAGAACCGGAACGGCAGCAGCGCCGCCGGGCCTGTGATCGGCCACGACGCAAACTGCCCTGGCTGGCAAATGGCCCGCTCGTCCTCGTTCACAATGAGGCTTGTCCAGTTCTCACCATCCATGGATCCCTGACACGCGCGATGCGTGATTAGCTCATGTCAACCATTCAGCTCTCAGAAGAAACGCAAAGCAAAGAAAGATTTGTACCTGAAGAACCCAAGACCTCATAAATGCCGTAGAGCCATCCTGCCTTACCGTGTAGTAGTTGCACATAAGCTGCACGAAAACATAACACGATAAGTTAACGCCTTTGCTCAAATCAAACAAAAGAACCTTTTTCTTTTATTTCTTGACATAAATAACCTGGTGGTCCTGTCCAATGTCTACCATCCACCAAGAACACTTCTTGCCATCTTCGTCTCGAGGCCCAGCAAAACAAGTCCCCTGATGTCATGTGTCCCAACATGTCAACACTATCCCATGCAAGGGAAAATTATACTAAAAAAATGTTCTCCAAGCATTCTCAACAACATCAATACCTGGTAATTTTTTGAAACCAGAGCCTTTGGATCCGTGTACCTCGAATTTGGGCTGCTTGCCGTCACAGTGATATTCTGGTCGCAGAGAATTAGAGGCACTGAAAACCCAAGCTACTTCTATGTTGAATACTCACAAACACAAACCTCTCTCTTACCTTGGCTAAAACAGGATTGATCCATTGATGCTTCCCGAATGACGTCCCAGCATAGTAGATCACACCATTGTTATCACCATCAGAAATATACTGAAGCTCTCTATAGCTTGAGCGTCTATGTAGAAATCTCTCGCTGGAAGGTTTAAGGTTCATAAATATTCAGGCATACCAACTCTTACTGAACTTGATCAACTCATTAGCATATACTGACCATTTGTTTGTCATCATCATCCATGGACCAGCATTAGAGAACTCAATGGCTTCTGCAACCTGTTATCAAAGAAGTAAATCAGCTGTACAGTTCCTGTGTAGGATAACATATACCCCGATGTGCCAAAAAAATGGATCTATAGAATTACTAACCAACTGTCTGAACAGTTGTATGTGCTTTGCTAGGTTACTTTTCTCCATCTGCAGAGAACCAACAAGAGTTTATTAGGAGCAAAGCAAACATTCAGCAGAAGGTTAAAACTGATCCATGGTAGGACAATATAAAAACAAACGGTAGTACCCGCTGAAGGAGAGACGGCGGCATTAAAGGGAACCGCACAAATGGTAGTAAAGTATTGATGGCCGCGAGCCTCTCTCCAAAGAGCTGCTCTGGTGTTGAAGTGCTTAATAGCTTATCTACAGAACTCCAGTAAAAAGTTTCACAAGCCTCCATACACCATGTTAAGATGGCATCCAGAACCTTCTCTTCCGATGTCACAGTCATATCACCTTGCTGCAAAATTACTACTAATATGACCAATGTCGACAAGAAAAACTAGCTAAACTTGTCAGCAACGCAGTCCATTTAGGACAAATGGTATGCATGCCATTTCGCAACACGCAAGAAACTTAGCATGCAGTTCCGTACAGATTTATTCAACTATGTAATCCTTAACTTTAATACATGCACCACAGATACCACTGTTGTTCAGCATATGTTGGCTAAACCAACATTTGAAGTAATAAAAGAGAGCTTTCACCATCCATACCCAACCACATGACATTCTTTTTTCTTCTGTTTCTACAGGTGCAGGTTGATCAACAGATTCCACCCAACAATTGTAGGATTGGATTACTACCGAAAATTTACCATTTTACGAATACAGGAAGAAACCTTTGCTTGGTAGGAAAGGTCCAAAATTAGATATGAGATTTCTATTCAAGAGCTTTATCAACACAGTTATAATCCTTAAGTTGTTTCTAGTAACATCGCTGCACTTGTGGGAGGTGACAGTTGAAGCAATCTATTACAGCTTTCGAATGTGATGCTCAATCTCGGTCGTCTGGTAACCTTATATCTATATTCTCGTGGACGTGATTCATATTTGGCCTGACTGCAGGGCAATTGATAAAATGAAAACAGTATTCCAACTTGCCTGAAGAATATCCTTAAATGTTGCCTCATCTAACAGCACAAAGTCCGTGCAAGCAGTTGTGCAATAATCAAAGTGTGTTGCAAAATTCTGTTTGCACATTTCTTCAAGCAATTTACAAGATGGTATTGATGACACTGCTTGTAATACTGAACATACTGTGTCCTGCAATAAACTTTCAGGGGTCAGTCTATGCCGAGCCAGCTAGCAAGTCACCAAATGTGCACAAGCCATATCCCTTAAATTCGGAAAAATAAGCTTCTTCCAGTAGAACAGTCGAATCCTGCATGTATAATGCAGATGGAAAGTTGTATCAATATCTCAAAGAATTGAATTCTGAGGCTAATGGCCCCACTTCTACAACCAGCACAGGCCCGCGTCAAGTCTTGAATAGCAACAGATAAAAGTTACTAAATTATATCACTTGGTGTACCATTCTATGTAAGAGAAAGCAAAGGTACCTCTGAAAGGAATTCGATAATTCTTTTACAGCATTCAAACTGAAGAACAGTGATGCCGAACTGATCGGATAATAAGAGCAGCTGAACCAATGCAGGTGTGATATACCGGTCATCCACATTAAGTTCCCCACTGTACATAAACTGAAGGAGGAGAGAAAATGCTTCAGCAGAAGCATCTTCGAAAAATACATTCGTTGCACTGCTTTCTTTCATCCCATTTGTGAACATCTGCATAAGTATACCAGTATCTTTGATTACGCTAAGTTTGATGCACTATGCCAAAATGTGAATAAACAAACAAAGAAAAAACCAGAAACAAATACAATGTTGGGACGAAGATTTACCTTGGCGAATGGCATGCTCCACAAGCTAAGGACGAGTTTGTGAGCCTTGGCAACAAAACCTTGTCCACTAACAAAGACATTTATATCACTATGCTCACCACTTGCAAGGAATTGTTTGATTTTCTGCACACTCACTGGAGCCTTGAAAGGTAAATAATCAACTTGATGGGCTTGAGATCCACTACTTGATACTTCTAAGTTTCTACTAGACACAGAGAGATCATTATCCATCTTAGTAAAACAGTCAAGCATTTCTTCACAACGTTTTACCAAAGGTTTAACTTTAAATTGTAAGCTCAATTCCAGCAGTGAATTCAATTGCGACTCTGCAATCTGCGTTAATCCAAAAATAAGAACACACTATACATTAACAGCCTCCACCCTTGCTCAATTTCAATTTAAGAGCATTTGAAACAAATCAAAGCTTACCTGAGTAGACCCTGTATAGATATACTCAAGAAGCGAGCGGAGAACTGGGTAGGAGAATGACGGAAGCTCGATGGCTGTTCCACTCACTGAGATAAAATCAAACTCTCCAGAAGCAGCCAAGACAATTTTGTGCGCAGGGACAACCTTTCTTTCACTACCAACAACGAACATAGCATCAGAGAAATCCCAGCTCTCAAGAAAGTCTGCAATCACCCTATGCTCACAGCCATCTTTTGATTCTTCATTTTTAGCATGACCTCCTTCCCCATGCCGCTCAGCATATGCATACTCAATTTGACTCCAACGGATGCTGTTTTGAGGAGCTGATGGAAGAACACTTATATTTCGGTAGCCCACGTGCTTGTCCCAGCTGGATAATCCGACATACTGAACATTTCGGTTGGGATCAGGGTCAAGCCACTGGAAGAGGACATTGTTGTTTGGATGCCTTCCTTGTCCAATGCTTATCAATCCATCATAGATGCTGATCCAGTAGCTCTGGAAAGATGATGAGCGGCATAGGCCGACTCCAGCTTCATCGACAACAGTCCTTCCGTCCACTTCAATCTTCAACCTTTTGTTCCTATGGCTACCCAAGATGACAGCGTAATGACGACTGCTGTCCATTTTGTAGTGGTAGTGCTGGCTCCCAGGTTGTTCACGGAACACCAGGGTAACATCATTCTGGGCAGATGCCTCAAACGCAATGCAGCCACGGCCAGCCTCCACAAACCGGAACTCCTCGCCCCAAGCACACTTGAAGGGGGCAACTGTTAGGGATCTTTTTCTGTCCTCTACTCGCATTGCGCAAGCAGTTTAACTGAAAAGATGAGGACAACAACACGCCATGATTAGTAGCACCACAAATAACAACAGCAAGTGGATGATGCACAATATAGATAGAAAATAGGATAGTAGTAGCCAGTCAGATATTTATGGAGGTAAAGAAGAAATTTCAAAACATACAGAAATCATATCAGACACAGAAGGGCGTGACCTAGCATCAGGGGCTGATCTAGGGGGGCGGTTCTTTCAGCTTAAGCCTCTCTTCGCATATAAACAATGCTGGAAAAAAAGCCCCTGAGAAACCCTAGACTGTAACCTTATCCTAATTAATCGACATGTGTTATCGGCTTATCGCTTACTGTCTTACTGAAGATACGGGCAAGAAGTGAATTCCCCTGCACTTCCAAATTTTAGCCTACAGCTCATACGCTCAAACCAACCCTTGGATTATTTTTGCCTAAAATTCAGAAGCTGAAACAAACCTTAGATTTGGTTTTTGGTCACATTTAATAGCATCATTATCAAGGACAGTTTCTTGCCTAATTGAGAAAGGAAACAAATCGCAAACACTAAAGAAGGTACGAATTTATGTTCTGTAATAACAACTCTTGCAGGCACACATACACCAACCAGCAGGTTACTCAATCAAATGGGCAGACAGACATGGAACCGGAGCGATCATACATTTTATCCCCTGTATTTGGGCTTGGCCCCTCAACAGACTCAGGCATATGCTCACATAGAGTACGCACAAATTGACATCAAGAGCAAGTTCGCATAAGTATAAGCTGACACCAATAGCAGGTTCATGGTGACATACACGGGCAGATGCCATTCTAGCCATATATGCAAGAGCAAATTCCATTGCAGATACACAACTTTATATGACAGAGAAATTCATCACTCGGTTATCCCAGAACAATTCATTATATAATAGCTACAGAAAGGGGGAAAAATCGGCACCTATGCCCCAAGGCCCCTCCTCCCTCACCTTGTCGCAGCTGGTACGGCGGGGACCAGGCGAGCAGCGGTCTGGTTTCGGTCAAACGGAGCGGGGACCAGGCGGCCTCGATGCGGAGGCCGACGGGGCGGCCCCGGGATGACGCGCGGGAGGAAGCGGGCGGCGGGCGGGGCGGAGGCAGGCCGCGGGCCGGCGGCGTCGGGCGGCGGCGCGCGGGGCGTCGCTGTCAGGTACGGATCGAGTATGGGATTAGCGGCGATTTGGGAAAATTGCTCGCTAGGGTTCCAGCTGCGGTACAGTGGTTAGTGGATCCTATCATCATTTCGTTTGTCATAACGGCAATAACTGAACAGTGGAAGGAATGGCGAATCTCAACCGTCGAGCGAGTGGCAAGATGGATGTGGGCGAGGCGTTGACTCAAGTTGTAAACTCCTCCCTGCTCGTTTGGCAAAATTCAGATTCCAAATCCAAATTTTATTTTTGGCTGACACCATGACTTTTTGAGGTGAAATCCTTATCGACACAAATCTTTACCTAATAATAAAGACTAGGAAACAGGCCCGTGCGTTGCAACGGGAAAAAAATCCTGTCCCTAAGCACATCTATGTCTGCATGTTGGAAGGAAGTGTAGTAGGGAAATGTACATGCTTCCAGCCAAATTGACATTAATTGATCACCAGTGCACTTGCTAGGTTGCTTGCTCCGAAAAGCACTGTCTTGCGCTATGGACGCCAATATTTGATGTCGTGGACCAGTTTCACCGGTGATTAATGGCATCTCTTTTTGGCACATGATTCCTACTCTATCCTATCTGTATCGCCCAAGCCCGCATAGATGTGTTTCTTGGGGTTAGGGTGGCCGACAAAATAAATAAACACAATTTGCGCATACCACTCAAACAACTCTGCAAGTAGCAAAACAATAGTTAGAAATTACTCAAGATCGAGTACCAAGATCCATTCTTGGAAACGATCCATTATCAGATAAAATGGTGTCCAATTTTCTCCGATTACAACATCACATGGGATATAAATTAAGATTTGTCAAGTTCTAGGTTTAATAAAAGTTAATACATAATTTTGCATGCCTATTACTCACTCATTGTCTTGATGGAACGTCTCCACCACGAGAAAGTACCAAGTGAACTACGCTCTTGCACATATGTACTGTTAACACTCTAAATTTCATTTATGTACATTTGTTCGAGCCTTCAAGATGCTCTTTGTAAGATGCTACTTGTTCCAGAGGTGCATCATGCCCCCATCAAGTTGTGATTCCGCGAGGAAGCATCAGTGGGAGCATAACTTTTTTATGGTGTCTTGCATGCAATGTTTCTTCACGAAGTAAAAAAAAACACCATCTATTCAGAAACAGCGATCAATAACATACATCAAAATCAATAGCACTTGGCCATTAAAACATCAGAAAGTATTCTTTTGTTAAAGCACACAATGACAATTGAAATGCATCAGTAAATTGATCTTTTACTTTCTGAAACAAACTCCCATTGATCTTTTGAATTCTGAATTTGTAGGTAGAACAGAAGGCTGAGGCTACTCATAAAAAGGCTGGCATTGAAGGCCGTGCCTATGTCAAGCTTCAACCATGAGGCACCTTCTCTCCCAAGGCTGAATACTGAAAGGTAGACATGGAAACAAATCCTTATAGTTTTCTAGCCCATTGGCTGTAACATTCAGAAGACGTTTCTAGTACTTATTCTTCTTAATTGCGAAGTTGCCCACAAACCGTCCCAAATCATCGAGTTGAGGAGAAATAATTCACCCAACTATGGATTGTTGAGTGCTTTGGGCGTTACAAACACATGTATATGAGGGAGAGGGGGGCATCCTACCAGCTAGCTTAGCCAGCAATGGGGTAGTTGTTGCCGCTTCTTGCTCCTCCTGGTCGATGCTAGTTACTGTTCCTGCCTCAAACACATGCTCGGCAGAATACATAAAACATTTTATATTAATATAATAATACTATAAAAAATTACCAATAGAGGTGTCGATGCTAGTTGTAAGTGATGTTGGTATCCACTTCACGTCGCTCAGTTGAAGCCTATTTACCAATAATGAACAGTTAATTCTTGAGTCAGCATAGTTGAAGTAAATAAATGAAACTTCCCAGGAAATTTGAGGAAATGCAAATGAATTACGCTATTCAAGATGTGCCCACTTCAAGTGAATCGAAGAAAGACATAGGAGTCCTGAATATGGCTATGTGCATCTTGTTGAACAACAGAATTGTCGTCTTATATGTAGCTGTCACAAGAAAAAATGCCCTCGCGAGTATGCACAACGAACTTGCAACAACCAATGCCGCAAAGACATAGATCAGTGTCGACGTGATCACTGTAGGCTCAGCGTCTTTGGACACAGTAGAAGCCCAGGCCATCCAATACCCATGCATTTCAACTGTCGTTATGAGAATATCTACAACCGATGACAATCGAGGACAATGACTTGGATAGGCTGGAAGAGAACAGCTCATTGCCTCCATTAGCTACAATAATCCCGTCCAATGTTATGAGAGAATCTTGGTGAGCACCAACAGTTCCCATTAGCTCCTTTCCTGAACCAAATATATTGTTGGATTTGTCTGCCTGTACTATTCGCTCACCTTTCATTACCTGCATTAAAATTACCTTCTCACCAAAATAAGATCGGCCGCACGCGGTCTTTCAATCTGGTGAGTGACATAAACCGTTGTTTTTCAGCCAAAGCCTCAAGCAACTTGTTCTAAAACTTCTATTGAACAAAAAGAGATTGTATTATACCTTGAAAACGTGGGATCCTGTATGTGCGTCAACTGCGCTGAACAGATCATCGAACAAACATGTGTCAGCATTTTGATACAATGCTCGGCCTATCTGAATTCTTTGCTTCTGCCTGCCGATAAGATTCATGCCTCGCATTCAATCATCTGCTGAGTTGCATTGAGAGTTCAGACAACATTAGAAGGTGCAGAAAAAAGGAACCCTGGATCAGTAATTTAGCAGCATCGAAGGGAATAAACTTACATAACAAACAAATCATATTTAGGATAACTGTTGTACAACAAAAAATATGAAGTGGAAAATTCAGCAGTGTAATTACGTAGCAGGGCTTAGTGCTACACATCGGTCATAAACATCGACAACAGGTGACATTTGCATCTGGCTTGTGTAGAGACTATGCAATACAATATACCACTGAAGAAAATAAATATGAAAAAATAGAGATTGAACGTATTACTCATACTTAAATTTCCCTCCCTACTACAGAGGTCACCCTGAACCTGGTACCACATAACTGCCAATGGAATTTGACATGTCAAAATAAGTCTAGCCACATGAGACTTGGAGCTACACATATCTCCTATTACATCTATGCATCTGTAAATGCACTTGCTAATCAGATCAATACGAAAGTACATTGTGAAGTCTTCTAAAGAGAAGTAAAACTGGAATGAACAAACAATAGCTCTAAATACAATGAAAAAAATAGCGTGCTACAGCAAAATAGCGTGGACCTCAAAATACGCTATTAGCGTGATATATCGTGCTATTAGCGAGACATTTGTACACTAATATATATAGCGAGACAATTCTCAATACGCTATAGCGCGCTATTTTTTTCAGTGTCTAAATACCTTGCCCAGGGACACCTTGCAAATCAAGGAATGAACCTCAATGCGCTTGAAAGGCCTGGCCAGAACAGATTTCAGTGCTGTAGCATGCATGTCCGCATCCCATGCAGCACCATCATCTCTACCTTCGCCCTCATCTTACTAACTGCATTCCCTTGCTGCATCCATAACCAAATAAAGGCAGAAATCACACTACCACAAAAACACGGGCAGCAAACAACACATTCACATTGAGCGAACAGCACCAAGAACATATGATGACAAGGTGACCCAGGACTATGTACCTTGTCAGGGTACGGAACCAACAAGTTATCGTTGGTGTGAACCATATCCGGAGCGTCAACGACCACCACCCTGCCCACGTCGCTGGACCAAATGAGTAGATTATATTATCTCTACTATCAAAATCTGAATCTAAAGGATAATAATAAGAAAACAATGATTTGGAATCGATGGAGCCCAACTCCGCTGATTTGGAACCTGAATCTGAACCTTGCATATCAAAATCTGAACCTAATACCAATGATTCGGAATCTGAATCTAAAGGTTACTGAACTCTGTCCTGTTGTATTCCATGGATGCTATTGATTAATGGTGCTCACAATGTGGATATCAGCCGGCATAAATTTT
>LR738714.1:734662957-734673750 GCA_902687465.1 Secale cereale | reverse complement strand
GAAACCCTATTTTCTTTATTATTAGGTAAAGAAAATAGGGTTTCAGCCCGTCCGTCAGATCATTTTGCAAAAAAGCCCCTCAGTTTTATAGAAATCAACCCGCACTCCCCTATAGCCCGGCCGTTAAGTGAAAAAAAAAACGTTTCGTGTGAAGCCCGTCCTTGAAATTGCCCCCCCCCTGCACGAGAACGCGAGGGATCCTTCCGCCGCCGCGCCCCGATCCAACTGCTCCGCCCCGCGGCGATTTCTGATGAGATCGACAAGATCCGCGCATCTCGCGCGACGCTCGATCCGGGCGACGAAACCAACAACGGACTCCCTCCTTCGGGTTTGTTCTCTCTCACAATTATTGTCTACTAGATCGAGATCGAGAGATATTTGAGGGGAATTTACAGGGGCAACAGCGATGGGAGGGCGGGGAGGGGTGTCGTTGTGATGGAGGCGAGCGACGCCATAGAGAAGCGATGGGGGCGCCTTGCGGCCCTGGTCGACCGTGCAGCACGCCCGCGCCCGACCGCATCCCGCGTGCCCTCAAGCAACGCAGCCCATGGTCCCTCTGGCCGGCAGCGGCGGCGGCGGGCTTGCCACAGCAAGCCCGCGTTGCGTCAGAGGCGTGGAGATCCCTCTGGACTCGAGGAAGTTGGTGCAGGGCCTGAAGTGGATCCAACCCGACGACGTGGGTCGCTACTGTTTCTTTCACCTGTGTTGCCTCTACATCTCCCCTGCAACCGTCTGCTTCATGTCCTGCTAATTTGTTTTTACCCTTCAATACAAAATTTATGCCGGCTGATATCCACATTGTGAGCACCATTAATCAATAGCATCCATGGAATACAACAGGACAGAGTTCAGTAACCTTTAGATTCAGATTCCGAATCATTGGTATTAGGTTCAGATTTTGATATGCAAGGTTCAGATTCAGGTTCCAAATCAGCGGAGTTGGGCTCCATCGATTCCAAATCATTGTTTTCTTATTATTATCCTTTAGATTCAGATTTTGATAGTAGAGATAATATAATCTACTCATTTGGTCCAGCGACGTGGGCAGGGTGGTGGTCGTTGACGCTCCGGATATGGTTCACACCAACGATAACTTGTTGGTTCCGTACCCTGACAAGGTACATAGTCCTGGGTCACCTTGTCATCATATGTTCTTGGTGCTGTTCGCTCAATGTGAATGTGTTGTTTGCTGCCCGTGTTTTTGTGGTAGTGTGATTTCTGCCTTTATTTGGTTATGGATGCAGCAAGGGAATGCAGTTAGTAAGATGAGGGCGAAGGTAGAGATGATGGTGCTGCATGGGATGCGGACATGCATGCTACAGCACTGAAATCTGTTCTGGCCAGGCCTTTCAAGCGCATTGAGGTTCATTCCTTGATTTGCAAGGTGTCCCTGGGCAAGGTATTTAGACACTGAAAAAAAAATAGCGCGCTATAGCGTATTGAGAATTGTCTCGCTATATATATTAGTGTACAAATGTCTCGCTAATAGCACGCTATAGCACGATATATCACGCTAATAGCGTATTTTGAGGTCCACGCTATTTTGCTGTAGCACGCTATTTTTTTCATTGTATTTAGAGCTATTGTTTGTTCATTCCAGTTTTACTTCTCTTTAGAAGACTTCACAATGTACTTTCGTATTGATCTGATTAGCAAGTGCATTTACAGATGCATAGATGTAATAGGAGATATGTGTAGCTCCAAGTCTCATGTGGCTAGACTTATTTTGACATGTCAAATTCCATTGGCAGTTATGTGGTACCAGGTTCAGGGTGACCTCTGTAGTAGGGAGGGAAATTTAAGTATGAGTAATACGTTCAATCTCTATTTTTTCATATTTATTTTCTTCAGTGGTATATTGTATTGCATAGTCTCTACACAAGCCAGATGAAAATGTCACCTGTTGTCGATGTTTATGACCGATGTGTAGCACTAAGCCCTGCTACGTAATTACACTGCTGAATTTTCCACTTCATATTTTTTGTTGTACAACAGTTATCCTAAATATGATTTGTTTGTTATGTAAGTTTATTCCCTTCGATGCTGCTAAATTACTGATCCAGGGTTCCTTTTTTCTGCACCTTCTAATGTTGTCTGAACTCTCAATGCAACTCAGCAGATGATTGAATGCGAGGCATGAATCTTATCGGCAGGCAGAAGCAAAGAATTCAGATAGGCCGAGCATTGTATCAAAATGCTGACACATGTTTGTTCGATGATCTGTTCAGCGCAGTTGACGCACATACAGGATCCCACGTTTTCAAGGTATAATACAATCTCTTTTTGTTCAATAGAAGTTTTAGAACAAGTTGCTTGAGGCTTTGGCTGAAAAACAACGGTTTATGTCACTCACCAGATTGAAAGACCGCGTGCGGCCGATCTTATTTTGGTGAGAAGGTAATTTTAATGCAGGTAATGAAAGGTGAGCGAATAGTACAGGCAGACAAATCCAACAATATATTTGGTTCAGGAAAGGAGCTAATGGGAACTGTTGGTGCTCACCAAGATTCTCTCATAACATTGGACGGGATTATTGTAGCTAATGGAGGCAATGAGCTGTTCTCTTCCTGCCTATCCAAGTCATTGTCCTCGATTGTCATCGGTTGGAGATATTCTCATAACGACAGTTGAAATGCATGGGTATTGGATGGCCTGGGCTTCTACTGTGTCCAAAGACGCTGAGCCTACAGTGATCACGTCGACACTGATCTATGTCTTTGCGGCATTGGTTGTTGCAAGTTCGTTGTGCATACTCGCGAGGGCATTTTTTCTTGTGACAGCTACATATAAGACGACAATTCTGTTGTTCAACAAGATGCACATAGCCATATTCAGGACTCCTATGTCTTTCTTCGATTCACTTGAAGTGGGCACATCTTGAATAGCGTAATTCATTTGCATTTCCTCAAATTTCCTGGGAAGTTTCATTTATTTACTTCAACTATGCTGACTCAAGAATTAACTCTTCATTATTGGTAAATAGGCTTCAACTGAGCGACGTGAAGTGGATACCAACATCACTTACAACTAGCATCGACACCTCTATTGGTAATTTTTTATAGTATTATTATATTAATATAAAATGTCTTATGTATTCTGCCGAGCATGTGTTTGAGGCAGGAACAGTAACTAGCATCGACCAGGAGGAGCAAGAAGCGGCAACAACTACCCCATTGCTGGCTAAGCTAGCTGGTAGGATGCCCCCCTCTCCCTCATATACATGTGTTTGTAACGCCCAAAGCACTCAACAATCCATAGTTGGGTGAATTATTTCTCTTCAACTCGATGATTTGGGACGGTTTGCGGGCAACTTCGCAATTAAGAAGAATAAGTACTAGAAACGTCTTCTGAATGTTACAGCCAATGGGCTAGAAAACTATAAGGATTTGTTTCCATGTCTACCTTTCAGTATTCAGCCTTGGGAGAGAAGGTGCCTCATGGTTGAAGCTTGACATAGGCACGGCCTTCAATGCCAGCCTTTTTATGAGTAGCCTCAGCCTTCTGTTCTACCTACAAATTCAGAATTCAAAAGATCAATGGGAGTTTGTTTCAGAAAGTAAAAGATCAATTTACTGATGCATTTCAATTGTCATTGTGTGCTTTAACAAAAGAATACTTTCTGATGTTTTAATGGCCAAGTGCTATTGATTTTGATGTATGTTATTGATCGCTGTTTCTGAATAGATGGTGTTTTTTTTACTTCGTGAAGAAACATTGCATGCAAGACACCATAAAAAAGTTATGCTCCCACTGATGCTTCCTCGCGGAATCACAACTTGATGGGGGCATGATGCACCTCTGGAACAAGTAGCATCTTACAAAGAGCATCTTGAAGGCTCGAACAAATGTACATAAATGAAATTTAGAGTGTTAACAGTACATATGTGCAAGAGCGTAGTTCACTTGGAACTTTCTCGTGGTGGAGACGTTCCATCAAGACAATGAGTGAGTAATAGGCATGCAAAATTATGTATTAACTTTTATTAAACCTAGAACTTGACAAATCTTAATTTATATCCCATGTGATGTTGTAATCGGAGAAAATTGGACACCATTTTATCTGATAATGGATCGTTTCCAAGAATGGATCTTGGTACTCGATCTTGAGTAATTTCTAACTATTGTTTTGCTACTTGCAGAGTTGTTTGAGTGGTATGCGCAAATTGTGTTTATTTATTTTGTCGGCCACCCTAACCCCAAGAAACACATCTATGCGGGCTTAGAATCATGTGCCAAAAAGAGATGCCATTAATCACCGGTGAAACTGGTCCACGACATCAAATATTGGCGAACATAGCGCAAGACAGTGCTTTTCGGAGCAAGCAACCTAGCAAGTGCACTGGTGATCAATTAATGTCAATTTGGCTGGAAGCATGTACATTTCCCTACTACACTTCCTTCCAACATGCAGACATAGATGTGCTTAGGGACAGGATTTTTTTCCCGTTGCAACGCACGGGCCTGTTTCCTATAACTACAAATATACACATTGGACCTCTTCTGTTCACATCGTACAACAATGTTTTGCAACCGCAAATCGCACTACCATAAATCGGCCGGATGTAAGTAGCTACAACTTATACAAAGAAGGGCACACTAAGCTACCGACCATTGATCCTTGCTCGACACAACTACAACTTGGCTTGCCGATTACTGTTGTTACTATAAGAAACGAGTACAACTAGTATATGACGTAGCGGGTGAAGAACGGCCTAGCTGGGTAGTGGCTTCGACGACGGTGGTTGTGGTGATCCGAAATTCGGTGTTGTAGTGTCGGCTCCCCTTACTGGTTTCGCTTTGCTCTTGTAGTGGCGAGCATGTTAGATTCATCCCTTGCATCACTATCCCACCAGAGCTTGTTCGTGCTACCCTCGTTGCCGCCTTCGTGAGGGCAACCATCACCATCAGCCTCCCTTAAACTGACCGTCCCAGATGGCAAGTAAGAACATTCAAGAGATGTGGATGCCCTTGGCCTAGCGTCGGGATGCCTTGCCAGTGGTGACGGATTCCAGCGGCGACGAATCTTGTGGGTGTTGGTGGTTCAAGGAGACGCGGGCGTCGAGGACGAGATAAGGGTGCCCGACATGAGCAGATTTGTGAAATGGTAGGGTGTTGGATGGCCGTCGCGCCCGCGGACCGCCTCTGCCCCGCACACCGCCCGCTTCCTCCCGCACGTCATCCTGGGGTCGTCCGTCGGCCTCCGCATCAAGGCCGCCTGGTCCCCGCTCCATTTCAGCGAAACCAGACCGCTGCTCGCCTGGTCCTCGCTGTACCAGCTGCGACAAGGTGAGGGGGGAGGGGCCTTGGCCCTTGGGGCATCGGCGCTGATTTTTTTTCTTCCCTTTCTGTAATCCTATATTGGTGCATCCTATCATTCTTTCGTTTTGTATAACAACGGCAATAATAACTGTCTAGCAAGCACTGAACAATGGAAGGAATAATGAATCTCAGCCGTCGAGTGAGTGGGCGAGGACGCCGTTCGTTAACCCAGGTTGCAAACTTTTTTTAGGGAATCTAGGTTGCAAACTTCTCTGCGTGAATTGACATTTTTCTCCGGAGAAAAGACTCCCAAGGTCCCATTCCTTATATGAGTACATATCTGGTGGAAACCATGTGCTCAGTGAAAGCATGAAAACGGGACCGTGGGCCGTTCGATAGGAAGTGTGAGATGTGGGATGAAAAGAGTTACAAAATGTAAATACAAACCCATAGTCATCTTGTACCTCGGTACAGAAATGTCTCCAATGAAAGCTCCATCCCATTCCTTTGCCGATGGAGACATTCCAATCTCGATTCGATTTTTTTCCACATCAACAACTAGGGTTAGGAGACTTGTGGGAGATGGTGCGTTCCTCCAGCACGACCGCCTCGTTCCGCGTAGGGCCAACAAGCGACAAGTGGCGTGGTTGATTCCTCTTTGACAGTTGTCTCCTCTCCAGCGACTGTTTGGCCAACCGTGCCAATTGGTGTTACCCGTCGAACGTCATACCGGATGTAGGTTCCAACGTATGAGGATATATATTACACTGCACAGCTTGTATGCTTTTTGCCCATGTGCTTCCTCTCGTGGCTCATCTATTAATTCCCTCTCCTCTAGTTTAGGCTAGATTTGCAAACAGATGTGAGAACAAGGTCATGGATAGTGAGTTGTCTCCTCCAAAATCAGCACATCATTGGAAGGAAGTAGGGGAGAAAACGAGATAGTGGCATCTTGGTTGATTTCCCCTAAGGCTGCCGTCCAAAATTTGGTCTTCAAGAACTCACTTGTCAAGGTAAAAATCATTTGCTCCTAACTAAGTGCTCTATTAGCTTGGTGGCACCATAGACTTCTACAAGTTATTATGACAAATAGTGTTGCACGAGTATGTTCTTATGCTAGTGTAATGGAGTTATGTGTTCAGTGGCCTAATGTACAAATGCATAGATTTGCCATCATTGTTAATGGCTGGTTGAGGTGGTGATGTGTTTATTTCGTAATGAAATGCACTCACATGTTGTAGTTAGTTTATGGAACATAACTAATGTACCTGTGTATTGAAGTGATGCATTTTTTAAGCGACTGAACCAGATTAGTGCCACATAATCAACACTATGTGCAACTGAAGTGTTTGCTTTACTTCAAGTTATTCTAGGCAATCGTTTCGGTCGTTCGAATGCGATTTAGTCATGTAGATGGTACTATACACGAAAAGGAAATATCATTATAAATGATTGCCTCTAGGGTATACCTCCAACCGGAAAGTAGTTACACTTCTGCGTATTGATGCAGATTTAGTAATGTAGATGGCACTATGCACGAAAAGGAATCCTCACTTCTCCACGTGAAATTTTGAGAAGAAAGGTGTAACGGCATATTTAGCCCGATGGTGTTTTGATGATTGATGACAATGCTTTTGCGGACTAATCATGTGCTCTAAGCTCTTTCAGATATATCTCACCTAGGCACAAGACGATTATGTGCCCCTCGGAATCTATGGAAGACGGTGTTTCCTTTTGCTTCTTTTTCGGTGGATCTGAGTAATAGGAAAGCCGTACTATTAAGAGGGATCCGCTTTGGTAAGGTTTGGGTGGAATCAACACGTACACTTCCTTATCGCACCCACCATACCTTCCCGCCTCAATGGAGCTATTCTTTCCCCCTTCTCTGTTTTTTCCTGGTCCCAGCGGTAGTACCGCGGGCCTCAGAGGTAGTACCGCCTAAGTGCTTCAAGCGGTAGTACCGCTCCACCGAGCGGTAGTACCGCTTGTAGCACTCTGCGGCAGTACCGCTGCAGCTCCGTTTTACTACCGCCTCGACTCGAGAGCGCATTTTCTCGTGTCAAGTTTTGCGGCACTAGAAGCGGTAGTAGTGGCGGTAGTACCGCTCCCCAGCGGTAGTACCGCTCTGGGTCCCAGCCCCCTTGCGCGGTAGCACCGCTAAGGGTAAACGGTAGTACCGCTTGATAAGCGGTAGTACCGCTCACTCCAGCGGTCACTACAAGAAATATGTCAACTTATGACCTTTTGTTCGTGACCCTGGAAGAATTGGTCATAGATCTATGACCATTTCAGACCAATTGGTCAAAAGCTGTTCGGGGGGCTCCAAACCCTAAACTGTAACGACCATTTTGGTCAGAAAGGTCATAATTTCCTTACACGAAATGGTCACAAAGCAGATAGCACTGGTTCGCTGCCTTATTTCTAGTTGTTCATGACCAATATAGATGGTCATAACCTTGAAAATTGTGGTGGGTTGCTACGACTAGGCGCCACCTCATCAGTTTTGCCTATATGTCATGTCCATGTGGCAGTTTTTGCCTTAGGTTGTGAAGCAACCTATATTTCTGTCATTCCCAAAATTCCCCAAAAAATCTCATAAATTCTTTGGGTCATATCTTCGTAAAATATGTAAAAAACCTTCCTTGCCTAGTTTAAAAATAATTCAAAAATATTCATTTTCCTATTCTGTTAAAAAAAACACTTTGTGAAGGAAGTACCACTTTGGCATGTCCAAATGGTATCCATTTTCTACAGTGCTTTCCTATGCCCAAATAACTATCCTCCACCAAATGCCAGCTCAATCCATTCATTATTTTGAGCCCATCTTCAACATTCGTATTTATGTCGAGTGTGGTACTTTGCAAAGCAAGTACCACCTAGGCTCCTCCTTTTGAGCTGAAAATTTGTGAAGACGATCTTCTTAGTAACTGATCATCCTCAACCAAAACTCACGCCCATTAGCCATGTGCATTTCCCGTACCGCTAATCAAACACTTGGCTGCTAATTCATGTTTGAGCATCGATCGGTCTCCTCGTGAGAATCTTATGTTGTAATTTTCTTCCTAGCACCTACCTGGGGAGTGGCCAACCCACTAGACATGCCTAGGCCGCCCAGAACACATGGCAACACCACAGTCACGCGGTGACCACGCGGCGGGCATGCGAGTTTACGCGCTCTAGAGTTGGGGCCCTCGACCACCGCCCAAACCTCGACGTATCGCCACCAAACCATGTATTTATGATTAAATAGGTACTTATGTAACTAGAAATGATTTTTGGAAAAAATAAATAGCAAACTATGAGGCAGCCGCAGTTCAAATTTGACCCGCTTCCAACTGAATCGGCGGAAATTTGTCTTTTTCAGGAGAGGTGGATAAAAACTTTTTACACCCAACCATTTTGTCAATTGTGCATTAAATATGTCCTAGTATTTTAGAAAATTGATTTGATCAAATTTTGCAACAATTATTTGGGAGGTCCTTCACAAAAAACCCTCCTTTTGGGCACTCGAAAAATGGAAAATGATTTTTTCGTCCAAAGAAAATGAAAACTTCCTTAATCAATATTGTTTGACATTCCAAGATGCACCCTTGTGCACAATATAAGATCATTTGAACAAACTATGCTATGAATGTGGCCATAGGATTGATCATTTGGCTTGAAAGCCATGAATCTTCACGCATGATAGCTCATTTCTGAGAACACTTTTTTAAAAGAATTGTCGTATTACAAGTTTATTTATTTTCCTGGTAACTTGGTCATATATAATGACACAATGCGAAGGTTTTCCAATTTTTTGATTTTTTTTTTGAATTTTTAATGCCCGTTTCAAAATGCGCTCAAAACGGCGGGAATGACCGTTCCTAGCTAGTGGTTGAATCTTGATATTTTTTTGGTGTTTCTATGATTAAATAGATACTTATGTACCTAGAAATGATTTTTTAAAAAAATAAAGAGCAAACTACAAGGCAGCTACAGTTCAAATTTGACCCGATTCTAACTGAATCGGCTGAAATTAGTCTTTTTCACGAGAGGTGGATAAAAACTTTTTACACCCAACCATTTGGTCAATTGTGCATTAAATATGGCCTAGTATTTTATAAAAATGATTTGGTCCAATTTTGCAACAATTATTTGGGAGGTCCTTCACAAAAAAACCTCCTTTTGGCCACTCGAAAAATGGAAAATGAATTTTTCGTCCAAAGAAAGTGAAAACTCCCTTAGGCAACATTGTTTGCCATTCCAAGATGCACTCTTGTGCACAATATGAGATCATTTGAACAAACTATGCCGTGAATGTGGCCATAAGATTGATCATTTGGCTTGAAAGCCATGAATCTTCACGCATGATAGCTCATTTCTGAGAACACTTTTTAAAAAGAATGACTATATTACAAGTTTATATTTTTTTTCTGGTAACTTGGTCATATATAATGACACAATGCGAAGGTTTTCCTATTTTTTGAATTTGTTTGAATTTTTTATGCCCGTTTTAAAATGCGGTCAAAACGGCGGGAATGACCGTTCCTAGCTAGTGGTTTAATCTTGCAAAAAATTTGATGTTTCTCTGATTAAATAGATACTTATGTACCTACAAATGATTTTTGGAAAAATAAAGAGCAAACTATGAGGTAACTCCAGTTCAAATTTGACCCGCTTCCTGCTGAATCAGCGGGAATTTGTCTTTTTCACGAGAGGTGGATCAAAACTTTTGACACCCAACCATTTTGTTAATCGTGAATCAAATATGGCCTAGTATTTTAGAAAAATGATTTGGTCCAATTTTGCAACAAATATATGGTAGGTCCCTCACAAAAAGAGCTCAATTCGGGCACTCGGAAAATGGAAAATGAATTTTCCGTGCAAAGAAAATGAAAACTCCCTTAGGCAACAATGTTTGGAATTCTCTTACAAATTGATGTGCTCCACATGTGCTATGATTGTGAATTATAAAATTGATGTGCTCCACATGTGCTATGATTGTGAATTATAAAATTGATGTGCTCCAAATTTGCAACAAATATTTGCTAGGTTCTTTATTAAAATATGATTTTGGACACTCGCAAAAATGATTCTCTTACAAAAAACTCATATCTTAGAACACTTTTTTTAATGATATTGACATTATTCAAAGTTTGTTATTTTTACTGAAAAGTAGGTCACACTTGGTGACACAATGCGAAGGTTTTTTATTTCTATATTTTTATAAATTTCTTAGGTCATCAAATAGCAGACATGATTCAAAATCTTATTTTTAATCAATTACGACCAATTTAAATGGTCTTAACATCATCAAAGGGGATACTGTGTTCTGATTGGTCTAAAATGAGCTCACGCGGATCATGGATTAAGCACCGTCGGATGCGCCCGAATCCAACGGCAGCCCACACCCCCCTCGCCGCTCTCACCCCGTATCCCTCTCATCCTCGTCCACCCACGAAACCCTAGCCCCCTTCTCCCAATCGCCGCTGCCGCCTACTCCCTCCCAGATCCAATCCAGAGCCCCCAGCCTCCATTCCTGCGCGCGTTGGCCA
>LR738714.1:734504912-734662878 GCA_902687465.1 Secale cereale | reverse complement strand
CTCCTCTCCCTAATCGCCACCCGTCGTCGGCCCCCCGTCGACGATGACGGCCCCCGACTCCGGCGCTGCTCTGAATCCACCTCCTCACAGATCTCCCTCTCCCCGACCAAATCCACCTTCTCCACCAGATTCCTCCCGTCACCAATCTCACCGCCGGCCTTACTCCCCCCTCATCATCTCCCGCTCGCGCGCGCTCAAGCAGCTCGCCGCCACCACGTCCGCCGCCGCGGCCGCGCTCAGGGCGCCGTGGCCTCCTCCCCGCTCGCCGCCCTCCTCGCCGCCTCCAAGGTCAACAAGGCGGCGCGCGCGTGGTGGTGGTGGCCCGCTACCGGAGTCGCCCCTCCAAGGGAGATCCTCGCCCGGCACCTCCTGCCACCGGAATCGCCCCTCCAGGTACCTTCCTCTCTTAACCACTTCTAGTGCCTCCCTTTTGGGTTTCCAGTATGTGTGTCCTTGGTAATCTGAGAAATCGATGCCTCTATCCTATAGTTGCAAATCTACCCTGCTCTTCAACTTAGATTGGTGCTTGAATTTCGGATGAGTTAATGTATTACGGCTGCAATTTCAGTGTTTGCTGTTTGCTAAGGGATTAATTGATGCAATTCTAGTTCATGCCATGCCTACGTGTGTCATGGTGGCAATTGATGTTTGTTTGTTTGCTACTTCATGTGATGCTGCCATGTAAGGTTAAATGAGTATCACGGTTGCAGTTTCGGTGGTTGCTGTTTGTTAAGGAGAAATTGGTTGATATAATTCTACTTCATGTGATTGCCTAGGTGTGTCATACTGTCAGTTTCTTCATTCAAATTGCTACTTCAGGTGATTGCCTCCATGTAGGGTTAAGTGTATTGTTTGAATGTTCCGCGCACACTGCATGAAGTTTCTCATCCAAAACGAATTTCATCTGATGAGCCGAGCTAGATGATATGTACAACACAGTGACCCATTTCTGGTTTGTGCAGCCAATGTGGTGCAATGGCTTCAGGCATCATCTTCCGACGTCTTTCCAAGACACTCATCGTGAGCCCAACAGCAGCAGTGGCATCTGGCATGACCAGCCAGCATCACCAGCTTCAGCAGCGTGCACCGGTGAGCGGCACGTCCAAGGGCAAGGCCAAGCTCAAGGCTGGGATGCCTCTGAGGTGAAGCATCATAGCGAAGAAGTGGGGCGCGCCTGCCACTGCTGGGAGCGGTGGCTCTGGCCGTGGTCGCCGTGGTTAGTTATTTCCTTGAGCGAGTTGTTCCGCAAACTAGGCATCAAGGAAGCTCAATTGTAGTATTCTCCTGTTCCAAGCTTGACAGTCCACCCGCACCCGTAGTATGGCCAACAGCCAGATGCTCCCACAACTACCTATTTATTTCTGTTTTCCCAAAGACTCTTTCTTAGCAAACATTGTTAAGCACCTAACCAAAAGTGTTGCCTGGTTTTGGATTCTGCACTGTACTAGCGATGTTTCTGTCAGGTTGCAGTGTGTTTTGTTCAGATGACCATGATGGATGGCAGGACTGGTTTGTTACCAAGCTTTGGTGCTTTGCATCAGGAATATGCTCAGGGATTCCACTCATGCTCAACTTTTTTAGTACCCCCTTCTGATTAGCGCTTTATGATGTACCAGAAGTAGCTTTCATGAGCATCTTTCTTTGGTTACAAGGATACATACGCTGTGCTTCTCCTGTTCAAAGCTTGATAGTTCACTCATAGAATGGCTAATAGCCACATACTCCTTTAAAGTTGTGCTGCTTGTTGATTTTTTTGCCAGGCTCTGCTGCTGGACGAGAGAGACAAGCTTCTCTTTGAGCAGGAGTATGCAGGAAGCACCAGGGCCAAGGTCCCTCCCAGATCCTCTCTCCATATACCCTGGAGTGGGTTGCCAGCTGCCTTGTGTGTCTTGCAGGAGGTAATGTGCCACATAAACACCATCCAGTCAAAAGATTCATAAGTGCAGATGAAGGGCAGTTACCAAGTTTAATTGAACATTCTGGGCATGCCCTGTTCTCTGATTTTCACCAAAACAGCTAGTAATATTTAATTGAACATTGACAGTAGTGTTTCTTGTTTTTCTTATCAAGGCAGTTTGAAAAGTTACAGGGTGTTAATGTTAAAAAAAAGTTACATGGTGTTTTAAGATTTATCTGTGCTTTCTTGAAAGGCTAATAAATAAAACAGTATTATGACAATTCCATGGTCAATATCTAGATGCGGTACATAGTTCTATCTGTTTCCTTGCCTCACCAACAAAATGTACTAATATGTCTCTTCTGACACGCTAGGTCGATTCTACGCCTTTGAGAAACCTGTAGTACTTGTATATCTGCATGTTTGAGCACTCGAGCAGTACTTCAAAATGGAGTAGCTTAATTCACTGAATTTGGTTGTAGTACTAGTTGATTCACTGAGAAGATTTAGTAATGAGTTGAAAATGTGATGATTTAGCTCACTTTCTTAATGTGATGCTGCTGCTGTACTCCATAAATTACTAAACATTTGTTAAAACTCAAAAAATACAGCATTTGCTACTGGCCTATTAGTGTTAGCAGTATTTGCTACTGGAGTATTTAGAGATTAAGTTTCCTACTCCAAATTTTGTATGTTTTTGAAGTGAAACGCTTATGCATGACTAAGTGTTCAGTGATCCAATTTCGAGTCTGCACTTCTGTATGTTTTTTATGTGAAACACTTATGCATGACTAAGTGTTAAGTTGATACACTTATGCATGACCTGTTGTCCTCACTATTTCAATATAGGTACCTTGAACAGCCTGTTTAAAAACAACTAGTGTTATTTCAGTTAAGTAGTACTCATGGTTACAAACTGTATAAAGGTGCCCCTGGTAATTTCTTTTCTCCATTGTTGGATTTCGGTGCTCGGCCAGTGTGTGCTCTGCTGCGCGGTGTATTTATATTTGGCATGTAGTCTCCGGCATTGACGCATTACGGTATACTAGTAATGAAGTAGGCTTTTTTGCTGTTGCTAGGCTTCTCGCCCCTCGTTGGTTACCCCAAGTGGAAGGTTAGAGATGCAGTGTAGCAGAAGATTTCCCTTGGCAATACCAAGGATCGATTTCCCTGAGACTCCCAGTTTCAACAAGAAGGTGTCAACTGCTAACGGCGCCAGATATTAGCAATCAACGTGGACCTGCACACAGATACAAATAACTTTGCTCCCAACGAGTACAGAGAGGTTGTCAATCCCTCCGGCCTTGTAGTTTACAAAGGATCAAACGCAAGTGGTAATAGTGATAGATATTGCAATAGTAAATGAAATGCGGAAAAGTAAATAGCGGATGTGATCAATGATGGTAATATGGACCGGAGTCTCATGATGTTCACTAGTGATGTCTCTCTCCCAAAAGACGATAAAACAGCTATGTGAGGTAAACGAATTACAGCTAGGCAATTGACAGGACCACGAACGCAAACCAATGCTGACTACATTGCAAGAAAGGTAGAGGTTCAAAGCATGGGCGGTACGCCAAAGTAAGTAGACCGAAATCCATCAATATCTACTACTAATCATCCACCTTGAGATATCTATCCAGAACATCTCGCTGGTATTAAGTTGCGAGCCCCACCCATAGTGTAAACTCAATGCAACAGACAACTGCATTAAAAGAACTTTGCATAAAGTAAACAATCCTTGCACCCGCGGGCACAAGCACCGTTGTTTTCCCCCTTGTGGCAACAGCACATCCCCTAGACTCATGTTTCTGTCACTCAAACTAGTCATCGAGGGGCATGAACCCACAATCAAGCATAACGTTCCCTCTTGGAGTCACTACCTACTACTTGGCCAAAGCAATAAATAACAACGGAGAACATGCAAGAATTACTTACGAACATAAATATAAAAGAGGTGAATCAAATATATTACTCAAACACAATCTGAACATAATCTCATAATCCATCGGATCCCAGCAAACTCATCATAGCAACAGCATAAGGATTACATATGTGCCTCGATCATGTAGGGCAGCTCACGAGGACTAATTAGTGAAGCACAAGAACGGGAGAAGAACATCACATAGCTACTAGTCATGGACCCATGGTCCAAGGGAGACTACTCACAACTCATCCGGGAGGCGTCCATGGTGGTGGAGAAGCTCCCGGTGGTGATCCTCCCCTCCGGCAGGGTGCCGGGAAGAGTTCTCCTGGTGCTCCCGATCTTGGAAGCGGCGGCGGCGGCGGAACAGAGATGAGATCGTGAAAAAGAGTTCCCGTCTCGAGGGTTTCGGGAGACGCTTTAAATATATGCCAAAGGGGGGCATCGGAGGAGCCTCGGGGGGCCCAGGCGCCCCCCCCGGCGTGGCCCAGGGGGGAGCGCACCGCCAGGGCGCCTGGAGCCCTGGTGCCCCCCCGGCTGTACTTCGGGCGCAAGGTAGCTTCTGGAACGCTGATTTTTTATATAATTTTTCTGAATTTTTCCTCGCAGTTCTCGTAATGTGAAAACCTGAAATACAAAAACAGCCGAAAACAGAAACTGGCACTGGGGTGCACTGAGTTAATAGGTTAGTCCAAATATGATCAAAAGTGTATGGAAGTGTATAAATATCATAGCAATATCACCCAAAAGAGGCATGGAGCAAGCAGAAATTATAGATACGTTTTGGACGTATCAACATCCCCAAGCTTAATTCCTGCTCGTCCTCGAGTAGGTAAATGATAACAAGAATAATTTCTGTGGTGACATGCTATTAACCATATAGGACTTATACATAGTCATATGACAAAAGCTTACTGAGACAATGAATCTATAGTAATTAAGTTGCCTCATGAGAAAATCACAAAGAACGGAAAGTTTTACAACATGACATTGAAACATCAAATAGATTTGTAATGAACATGATGTGCAAATATGATTAAGTGATATCTAGCTTGCCTCCTTTAGTGAAGCAAAACATAAATGCAGGGGCACCTTCAAGGTTTAAGTGATGACTAGATACAATGATTTCAAAATAAACGATATCACAATCATGCAAAAGACAATGCTACTTTGGGACAATGTACATTACACTCAGAATGACAATCATGCTCTCAATAGTTGGTGTTTTGAAGAAAGAAGGTGGAGACTCAACATAAAAGTAAAAGAATGGCCCTTCGCAGAGGGAAGCAGGGATTACTTATGTGCTAGAGCTTTTTATTTTGAAAACATAGAAGCAATTTTGTCAACGGTAGTAGTACTTCATATGTGTCATGCATAAGACATCCTATAAGTTGCAAGCCTCATGCATCGAATACCAATAGTGCTCGCACCTTGTCCTAATTAGCTCGGATTTCCATAGGTTATCATTCCATTACATATGTTTCAACCAAGTGTCACAAAGGGGTACCTCTATGTCACCTGTACAAAGGTCCAAGGAGATAGATCGCATTTGATTTCTCGTTTTTGATAGATCTCAACTTGAGGACATCCATACCGGGACAACATAGAAAATAGATAATGGACTCCTCTTTAATGCTTAAGCATATTCTCATAAGAGATTGAGGATTAATGTCCAAGCTAAAACTTCCACCGTGATACATGGCTTTGGTTGGCGGCCCAATGTTCTTCTCTAACAATATGCATACTCAAACCATTCAACCCATGGCAAATCACCCTTACTTCAGACAAGACGAACATGCATAGCAACTCACATGATATTCAACAAAAGTGTAACAGTTGATGGCGTCCCCAGAAACATGGTTACCGCTCAGCAAGCAACTTATAAGAAATAAGATACATAAGCAACATATTCTTTACCACAATAGTTTTTAAGCTACTTTCCCATGAGCTATGTATTGCAAAAACTGAAGGTTTTAAAGGTAGCATGTGACGCCCGAAGACCGACGTCCTAGAAGATTCCAGAAGATTCCAGAGATTCCAGATGTTCCGGGTTTTCCCGTGTGTTTCATTTGTGCTTGTGTTATTTTATTTTTGCATTGCATCATGTCATCATGCCATCATGTCATATTTATCTTTGCATCTCAACTTAAAAATCGTGTGGACCTTCGGTCCATTTAATCGAGGGAAGTGTCTTCTCTTTAAAACATATCCTCCCAATATTAGGGAGCTATATTAATAAATATTCCATTCCTTGGAATCACCTATAACACAATTGCACCATTCCTCAATTTTCTTTATCCAATTCAACTTCATTTCTTCCTTTGAGGCCTTTTAGTAAAATTGTGTTGCAATTTTACTTCATCCACAAATGTTCCATCTTTTATTTTCTGTTCATGACCTCCTTTCTTATTTTCCTTTTGGACTCTCTCTATCTATTTTTCTGCTAAGAGATCTATGGAGAGAGAGGCCCAGCCGCCAGGCCAGGCCCATCCTTGCTCCTCCCAGCCGGCCTTTCCACCTGGCCAAGGCCCAGCCGGCCTCCTTTGGCCCATCTCCAGGCCGAACCCTAGCCCGCACCGCACCGCATCGCAGCTCCTCCCCTCGCTCTCCCACCCCGCCGCCAGCTTCGCTCGCTCGACCGCACCGCACTCCCCCTTCGTCCTAATCCCACGCGCTCCTCTCGCCCTCTCCCTTTCCTCCCCTCCGCGCCAGAAGCCCCGGCCTCCCTTGCCATCGGGCCTCCAGCCCGATCCCCTTGCCGTTCCCTGCTGCCTCCTATCCCGCACTCCATCGCCAGCAGCCGCCGGTCGCCACCCTCGAGCAGCCCGCGGCCAGGCTCCCTCCTTCGCGCCAGCAGCACTCCAGTGCGCCCACGAGCAGGCCGCCGGAGCCGCATCTCTCCCTCCCCACGGCCTCCCTCCTCCGCACCAGCTCCGCGCCAGGGCGCCCTCTCCATCGCTCTCCCCTGCGCCCTGCCTCGGCCTGGGGCCGCACCCTCGTCCCCTCCAGTACCGCGACCAGGCTCCGCCCCTGCCTCGTTCGTCAAGGCCGGCCCGCGTCCGCACCTTCCATCGCCGGACGTTCGTCCGCGCCCGCGCCTCCTCCGTCCGTCCTGCACAGCGCCACCGCGCCCCGACGACCTCCTCGAGCATCTCCAGCCAGGCCTCTTCCTCGCCGGCCCGACTGCCGCTGCCATGGCCTCGTCACCCGTGCTGCCGTTTTGTTTGTGTGCTTTGTGTTGCTGCGTTTGGACCTCCGAGATGCACCAAGTTCCACTACGTCACAAGAACCAAGACCACGGCCCCGACAAGTACCACGACCAAGTGCCACGACGACCGAACGGCTACAAGATGACCATCAAGTTCATCTACATACATGAACGACTACCGTCGCCGAAGACCGCGAGTACAACTACTTCCACTACCGTCGCCAACGTGAACGACCACCGTCGCCCCGGAAACGAGGGATTCGCCAAGTACCTCTCCGAACGGAACAACTACTTCCCACTACGGAACGAGTACCCCTACCGACGTCCGTGATCGACTACTTCCCTCTATGACCCGTGTACCACTACTTCCACTACGTTTCTCGACGATCTCGAACCGCCCCGAAATGTTTGTTCCGAAGGTATAACCCGAGACGATAACCCGTGGATGAATGCTTGTGTTGTATGAAATGTTACCCGTGTGTGCATCGTGCCCGTTGTGCCCTTCTTTTTTCGTGCTCCTCGGTTGCCTTGTCGCCGACCCGTGGGAACCCGGCGACGGGATCACCCCACCTTTCATCTTGTTTCGCTTGCTCACGCCGATCATTCTTTTGCACCGGTCTCTCAACGAGTTACCGGAACCGAGATGTTGCCGTTGCATCATTTTCAGATCGTTGCCGTGGCACCCTTTTCCTTCCACCACGGTGACAATACTTCATATCTTCTTCATGTCAACTTTTAATAAAAATTGCATAAACTTGATCATGTCATCCGCATCATGTTAACAACATTAATATGTTTAAAATGTTGTTTGCCTAAGAATTGCTAAACATGCTTATGGGGATTTTCCGGAATTGTTGTTGTTCTTCCGGCCTCATTTAAAATGTCTTAATAGTGTAGTTTTATTATGCTTCACCTCTTGCCATGTTAAAAACATTTAATCTTGTCTTGTAAATAAACGAGAGTCAACTAAATAAATAAGGTGGTGTTTTTTCGTCAATATGCAACTCGTTGCATATTGAGCTCCACTTAAATTGTAGTGTTGTTTGTGCACCTTGCCATGCCATGCATATTTAATCCGGACATGCATCATACTTGGATGTGCATCGTATGCCATGTTTATGATTGTGTGTTTACCGTGTTGTTTGCTTCTTTCCGGCTGCTTCTCTTGTTAGCTTCGGTTTCGTTCCGGAGTTGTGAGGTTTCGCTCGACTATGTTGCTCCGTCTACTTCATGAATCCGTTCTTCTCCCTTGCGGAATCCCAGGCAAGATGATCATACCCTTGGATACCTTTACTACCATTGCCATGCTTAGTGTCTCGATGCTATCGTTACATGTCGCGCTACCCATCTTTTATGTCAGCCTCTCCTTGTTGCCATGAAACCTCTAACCTTGAAACCTTCCTAGCAAAACCACTGTTTGGCCATGTTACCCGCTTGCTCAGCCCCTCTTATAGCGTTGTTAGTTGCAGGTGAAGATGAAGTTCGTTCCAGGAGGGAACTTGTTGTTGTTATATCACAATATCTATTATTATTATTAACACACCTATATACTGGGCATGGGTGGAAGGCTTGGCCTTTTGCTCGGTGTTTTGTTCCACTCATGCCACCTTAGGCGCCGATAAACCGACATTATGTTCCTTGATTTTGCGTTCCTTACACGTTGGGTGGATGGGGACCCCTTGATAGTTCGACTTTGAATAAAACTCCTCCAGCAAGGCCCAACATTGGTTTTAATTTGCTCATAATAACAACTTAATTAATTAATTAAATTTGCATAGGGGGTCGCACCCTCGGGTTCTTAATTCTACATAGCAGGAGGGGCCAGTGCTGATGGTGTTGGTCCCAAACAGGGGTTATGCGGGGCCACCACGGGGAAACTCGAGGTTTGGTTTTACCTGTAGGATCGCCCATCCGGTTGTGGCCTGAGACGAGATACGCGCGGCTACTATCAAGGTGTCGACACACCGGGAGGTCTTGCTGGACTTGTTTTACCATTGTCGAAATGTCTTGTGCTACCAGGATGCCGAGCCTGATCGGTTTTCCCTAAGATAAGGGGTGATGATATTATATTTATCACTTCAGCTAATCGTGAGAGCTTGTGATGGGCTAAGTTGGGACACCCCTGCAGGGTTATGATCTTTCGAAAGCCGTGCCCGCGGTTATGTGGCAGATTGGAATTTGTTAATGTCCGGTTGTAGAAAACTTGACAGAGGATCCGAAGTAAAACACACAACTGTGTGAGTAACCGTGACTGTCTCTTTTCACTTTGAGAAGAGAACACGGTGGGGTTATGTTTCATCGTATGTAGTTCAGGATCCTTAGCGATCACCCTTTTGCGACCGTTTGCGTAGATTCTCATCTTATTCTTGTACTCGTAAGTTAGCCACCATATTATGCTTAGTCGCTGCTGCAACCTCACCACTACCCTCTTCCTACCCATAAAGCTTTGCTAGTCCTGATACCCATGGTTATGGGATTGCTGAGTCCTCGTGGCTCACAGATACTACAACACCAGATGCAGGTTCAGCCGAGAATGATGCAGGAGCTGGTTCAAGTACATCACTGGGAGCTCGATGAAGAGAGTGGCCGTATGCTTGTGACGTTTCTACGATCAGTAGTGGTTTCTACTAGGATTCGATCTAGACCTGTGGTTTAACGTTATGTTTGGTATCTTGTCTTTTGGATCTTACCCTTGGATGGGTTGTGATGTTTTTGAATGATGTTTTACTTATGTAATGTATTGTGTGAAGTGGCGAGTGTAAGCCAACTATCTCCTTTTGCAATTTAACCCCTCTTTTACATGAGTCGTGCAAAGATACCAAACTTGCGATCATTCCAGAATGGGCTTATATCTTTAAGTCGTGCCTCGACACGTAGGAGATATAGTCCCATACTGGGCATTACAAGTTGGTATCAGAGCCTTCTCCGACCTAGAAGCCCCCACTGATTGATCGAATCGTTGACGGTTGAGTCTAGGCACACACTTGAAAATGTTTTGAGTCCTATATATATATATCAGAGAGTAGGATTTCTTTTGCTCCTCTTCTCTTTTCACTCTGGTGAGGTCTCCTGACGATTACTTTTACCTCTTCTACTCTAAAAAATGCACCAAATTTTTTTAGGATCTCGCGAGTATTGTTTGGATTGTTCCGATGTCTTTGTGACGAGAACATTGTTCTCGATGCCTCCTGACATTAGGGGTTGTGGCAGTGTCCCGGGGAGTTGAGCTCCGAGGTGTTGTCGTCACAAATCCATCGCGGCAGTTCTAGAATACTTAAGACGGCCGACATCGAAAACTCTCCTATGCGGTTAGTGGCAAGATAACCCCGACATCACCCAGTACTGGGGAGGTAGTTCGGGAGTATTGCCATAGCTTGTATAGTAGATGCGTTTCGAAGGTCCGAGGTAAACGGTTTCCGAGAAAGACTGGTTATGTGTTGAAGGATGGATACAGCTGGATGTAGGATTAGAGTTGAGTGCGCGGTGCTTCCCCTGTATCCCCAACACCTGATTGCATAACTGGAAAGTTTCGGAAATTAATAGGTGGGCTCATCTAGTAGTTCTAGGCATTCTTCCAACGAATGCATGATATGAAGTTCGGGGTTCTACATTGAGTGAAGTGGTTTTATGGGCTTGTTCTGATCGGGAGTTGCATCTTAAAGGGTCCTTGGCTATGCTGATCCGGGGATTGCAAAACCCTTTTGTAACACGTTCCATGAGCTTTCAGCACGAATATGTCGAACGAAGCTTCTATCTTGTATTTGTTCTATCTGTTCCTTGTTCCTTTTTATTTACATTTTGTTCTCCCTAGTGGCTTCTCGACCAGCTGATGTACCTGCGTAATTCATTCGTTCAATTCTCTGTTCGGATAGATATGTTGTAGCATAATCTTCTTCATAAACACATCTATCCTTTGTTTCGTTTTGATTCTGGTATTCGAGTTGCTTCGATGTCAAATGTTGATTCCATACCTTTCCTAATCGGTGTTCTCATATTTCTATGGGAGTGCTAATCCTTCTTGATCGTCAAGATTGTCATGTTAATCCTTTTCAACCGGTGTGCCTTCTCTTCAAGTTATTCTTACGGACGCCGTTGAGAAATCTGACGATTTGTCTGTTTCATTCATCCCAAGTTGTCTTTGTTTTCCCCCACCCTCCCACCCTTCTTCTTCTCGGAGCAAGAAATTCTCAAATGAAATATCCATTTTATTAATGTGAGGTTTCTTCACTCATTTTCCTTCAACGTTCTTATCCGGTGTTTTATCGTTAAGATGCTCAAGAGCTTCAAGTTCATCATTCTTTTGTTCTCAAATTCTGCCGATGGATGTAATTCAAGATTTCGGTGTTGATCTTATCCTTCTCCTTATTTCACAATGCTTTCTTATTCCGGTACATCAATTAATCATTCTCCTCTTGTTATTCATATCCGGAGTGTTGAAGATTTCTCAGAAGATTTGTGTTTCCATTCTTAATCCTGTCAAATTATTTTGAGGATTATCATCTTATTCAAGCCATTCAATTCAACCGGTGCAATATCTCTTAAGCAATCTTTTCAACGGTGATTTCTTTGAGTGGGCCCTAACCCACAGGTCTTTTCCCAGGATCTTACCTGACTCTTCTATTTTCTCGAGTTATACTCAAATTCTTCCAAAGTGTGACGTAAGAATGATTCCCATCAGTCACATGCCTTCTCCAAGATCGCTTTCAAATTATTTTTCATCTTTGGTTCAACCTTTTAATTCTTCATTACGGAGGGCCTATACAATTCATGGTGGTGTATCTCATCGTCTTCTCAGATTTTGAAGTCTCGAAGACGAGTTCCTCTTCAATCCTTATCCGTTCTTCCAAGATTCGTGGTTCTAGCTTCATGCCATCCTCATTGTCGTTTTGATTGTGAGGAATTATTTTTATACCCATCCGAAGCATTTCATGAATTCTTCTTATTGTGATCCTCCGAAGGCCATCCATTCAGAATATTTCTTCGTTCTCAGTTTTCAACTTCGTCCTCCAAATATTCTTCATTGATGCCTCTTCTTTCATCTCCATATTTTTACGGTGGTTCTTTCAAGATTACTCTTTCGTTGTTATCGTATCAATCCATTTGTTCTTTTCATAATCCTACCGGTGGTTCGTTGAAGATTTATCCAAGTTTGTGCTAGATCCCTCTTTAATTCTTTGCAACGAGAATAAGTAGTATGCCAAATCCTTTGGTTGTCATCAATTTAAATTGGTGAAGGAGATGCATGACATAATTCTTATTCTTATTCCTTCAAGGTGATTTAATCACTTCCTTCGGAGCTTGTTCATCATATCATATCCTTGGTTCTAAGTTTTTCATCTTGTCTTCCGGAGCTCCAAGTTATTTCTATTATATCATTCCAAACCTCCATCTAATTCATCGCAGGCCTTGAATCTTATTCTTTTCATCTTTCACTTCTCATGCTTTCATTACCGGAGTTCTTCATGGTGGTTCATCATGTTTTATTTCATCCTCGAAGTCTTCATTAAGATTCTTGTTGGAGCTCAAGCATTCTTCATCATGCTTTTCATTTGCAATTCTTTCTCCCGTATCTTTTCGGATGGTGTTATGTCATTCTTGACAATTCCTTCATGTTTCATGATTCACAAGTTATCAAGAATGAGATATTTAAACCCATCATTTTCTTGTTCAGGAAATCTTTCCATCCTTCCAATTTATTTGTTGGAGTAATCTTGGGTTGTATTTCACCTAAAAGCTTTCCCTAAGGATTGTTGCTAATTACGGTGCTTATGAATGACCCAAGTTCATAATTATCCTCTCCGTGAATTAACTCTTTCGTCTCCTTGTTGATCTCAATCCAATTAAATGTTCCCGTCAGTGGCTGGTTGTCAACCCTTAATTTTGAGATGTTTTCCATAAGCCCACATCAAGCTTATTCGTTTCGTTGTTGAATTCCAACAACTCTGTTCAACCCATCTTGGTAAAGATTCTCTTTCAATTCATTCGTGGGAGAAGTTGTCATGTTCTTCTCCGTTCATTTCTTTCATTGATCTATATTCTATTCTTTCATTCCGGAGGCTTTGTGATATTGCTCTCTTTGACCATCATCTCGTTTTTATCAAGATCATATTCTTCCCTTGATTGTCTATTTAACTGGAATGTTGTCACCTACATTCTAGTTCCCTCATCTTATCAAGTTTTGCCTATCTTTTCAACCGGAGTGCTGTCTGAATCCTTCTTACCCCTTGTGCCATTCTTTCAATTGTTTCAGAGGCATTGTGTTGCTGATTTCATCAAGTATCATATCATCTTCTCAAGTTCTTGTTAATTCCTTCCATTTTCAGACGGAGTACTGTCCAAATTATTTTCGTTCTTATTCCTTCTCAATCTTGGTTAACCGGAGTGGTTTTGGAATTCTTCCGTCATCCGTGAGCGCTCTTGTTTCATGTCTTTCAACCTACAAGGTTCTCATAATGTACCTTGTTCCTCTTTTCTGACAGAGTGTTTCATCTACGTTCATCTCCGTTGTATTCTTCTTTCAATTTGTTCAACCTCTCAAGGTTCTTTGGTTTCACTCGTCTGTCAAAGAAGTAACTTTGTTTTACCTCTTCTTTTCGTTTCTACTCGGTGCTATCTCTAGGATCTCGGGTCGAGATCCTCTGTTAGTGTGGGAGAGTTGTGACGCCCGAAGACCGACGTCCCAGAAGATTCCAGAGATTCCAGATGTTCCGGGTTTTTCCGTGTGTTTCATTTGTGCTTGTGTTATTTTATTTGTGCATTGCATCATGTCATCATGCCATCATGTCATATTTATCTTTGCATCTCAACTTAAATAAATCGTGTGGACCTTCGGTCCATTTAATCGAGGGAGGTGTCTTCTCTTTAAAACATATCCTCCCAATATTAGGGAGCTATATTAATAAATATTCCATTCCTTGGAATCACCTATAACACAATTGCACCATTCCTCAATTTTCTTTATCCAATTCAACTTCATTTCTTCCTTTGAGGCCTTTTAGTAAAATTGTGTTGCAATTTTACTTCATCCACAAATGTTCCATCTTTTATTTTCTGTTCATGACCTCCTTTCTTATTTTCCTTTTGGACTCTCTCTATCTATTTTTCTGCTAAGAGATCTATGGAGAGAGAGGCCTAGCCGCCAGGCCAGGCCCATCCTTGCTCCTCCCAGCCGGCCTTCCCACCTGGCCAAGGCCCAGCCGGCCTCCTTTGGCCCATCTCCAGGCCGAACCCTAGCCCGCACCGCACCGCATCGCAGCTCCTTCCCTCGCTCTCCCACCCCGCCGCCAGCTTCGCTCGCTCGACCGCAGCGCACTCCCCCTTCGTCCTAATCCCACGCGCTCCTCTCGCCCTCTCCCTTTCCTCCCCTCCGCGCCAGAAGCCCCGGCCTCCCTTGCCATCGGGCCTCCAGCCCGATCCCCTTGCCGTTCCCTGCTGCCTCCTATCCCGCACTCCATCGCCAGCAGCCGTCGGTCGCCACCCTCGAGCAGCCCGCGGCCAGGCTCCCTCCTTCGCGCCAGCAGCACTCCAGTGGGCCCACGAGCAGGCCGCCGGAGCCGCATCTCTCCCTCCCCACGGCCTCCCTCCTCCGCACCAGCTCCGCGCCAGGGCGCCCTCTCCATCGCTCTCCCCTGCGCCCTGCCTCGGCCTGGGGCCGCACCCTCGTCCCCTCCAATACTGCGACCAGGCTCCGCCCCTGCCTCGTTCGCCAAGGCCGGCCCGCGTCCGCACCTTCCATCACCGGACGTCCGTCCGCGCCCGCGCCTCCTCCGTCCGTCCTGCACAGCGCCACCGCGCCCCGACGACCTCCCCGAGCATCTCCAGCCAGGCCTCTTCCTCGCCGGCCCGACTGCCGCTGCCATGGCCTCGTCACCCGTGCTGCCGTTTTGTTTGTGTGCTTTGTGTTGCTGCGTTTGGACCTCCGAGATGCACCAAGTTCCACTACGTCACAAGAACCAAGACCACGGCCCCGACAAGTACCACGACCAAGTGCCACGACGACCGAACGGCTACAAGATGACCATCAAGTTCATCTACATACGTGAACGACTACCGTCGCCGAAGACCGCGAGTACAACTACTTCCACTACCGTCGCCAACGTGAACGACTACGGTCGCCCCGAAAACGAGGGATTCGCCAAGTACCTCTCCGAACGGAACAACTACTTCCCACTACGGAACGAGTACCCCTACCGACGTCCGTGATCGACTACTTCCCTCTACGACCCGTGTACCACTACTTCCACTACGTTTCTCGACGATCTCGAACCGCCCCGAAACGCTTGTTCCGAAGGTATAACCCGATACGATAACCCGTGGATGAATGCTTGTGTTGTATGAAATGTTACCCGTGTGTGCATCGTGCCCGTTGTGCCCTTCTACAACAAAACATACTTTAAGTAACACAATCATGTAACAGATAGAAAAATGTGTGACACGGATAATTACAGTAACACGTCATTTTGTGTTGCACGACATTTGGTAACACATACTATACAAAGCCCCAATATGTGTTACAGCGATATCAACTTAGTAACATATAGGTATGTGTTGGTAAATGTGTTACATCGTTGTTCACATAGTAACACATACATATGTGTTAGTGATATATGTTACAAACTTAGTTATAGTAACACGTAATCATGTGTTGGTATAGTGTTACAAACTCTAATATAGGGGGAATATAAAAATTATAATCAAGCGCGTACATAGATCACCTATACCTTGACACATAGTTCCCAAGTGTCAACGTTTTTTTTTAAATCACGTGTCAACGTTTTTTTTTAAATCACGTGTCAACGTTATTGTTTTGGTAGTAAGGCTTTCATTCTTTGGTCAATATCGTATGGAAAAACAATACAATTCGGTTGTACATACCGAACAATTTTAGTATGGTTGCAGTGAATATCATGTTAACCATATTTTTACATGAATTTTATGATGACTCGACGACCATAAATGCCAAATGCACACTTTAAAATGACCATATAAAATTAAGTGCTTAACTTACGAAGGAATGGAAGACCAACAACAAATGAGAGCTTAACTTTTGATCATAGTTTTCTAAACATGACCCACCCAACGGTCAATGTGGAAAAAAAATCGAAACTGAGGCCTCATCCAACTTTTTAGATAAGTCGGTCTTTTAGTGAAAAAAAACCCTCAGAGAAATATGAAGAATCATGTGTAAACTAGGAATTGAACCATTGTCCTTGAGAAGGCACGCCCAACGGCCCAATACAAACTGGGCTAGCTGCAATTTGTGATTTCAAAATAAATTACAACCAATAATAAGTGGTTCATTTGGCCAGAGCTCAATTTTTTAAAATCTTAAATATTCTTTTTTTGTCACTATTGAATCACTATGTGCATTTAAAAAAACAATAATGAAAGTAAACAAAACCAAACTAATTTTACGATTTTTATGGTTTCTAGTTTCGGTATGGTATGAGCTTCCATAGCATTTTAAATTTGTTTTTTATGGTATATAACGAAACAATTAACCAAATAAAGTGAAGTAAAAGATATATATTTATATTTCTGGAGTCAAACAACCAATACTAAGTAGTCATTTTTATTGTACAGGCGTCAGATGACCTGCCAAGCATCTACATTTTTCCATTTTTTCCGTTGGAACGTAGTCCTTTTTATCTTAAAAAATGCTAATCACATCAATAACTAATAAGGCATGAATCCATGGATGCATATATATAGTTATATATGGATTGTGTAAGAAGAAAACAACAATCTAGTACTAATTGGCAATCTAGTAGACCAGTGTAGTACTAGCATGAAACCTAGAAAAGAAAGTTGTTGGTGTGCTAGTAAATATATATTTTTCAGAATAACACCCACACACTCCAGCTAGTTAGGTAGTACATCGCCTAGTTGACTAGGCAGAAGATGGTTAGCGACCAGCTGCAAGTGCAAACAACAGAGGTCACACACACACAACAGCTAGCACCTAGCTACGAGTGCAAGCATTCGCAAAAAAAAAAACTACGAGTGTGAGCCACAGAAGTCACACATGCAGAGGCTGGTTCACAACAACAAAGAAGAAAACGTTGAATCAGACGCCGAGGTTTTGACACCAAACAAACATCCCACATAAATCAAAACATCAATTTCAAACAGACACGAGCTTAGTTTAAAAGATGGTAAATCTGACATAATATTTCTTTGACAAAAATATATCTATCTATTTCCAATGACAATCCGTCATACATGAAGCTTAACTCAGTAACAAGTTTCAGAATTTTTTTAAGTTTCATGTTTGAAGAGCAAAAACTATGCAGACATATAATTGTCCGATAAAAGAACGCATAGTTTCATGCACCAGTTTAGAACAGTCCTTCTAATATCCTCTGGCATAATTTCCTGAAAAAAAAAGATTCACTGAAGCGCTTCAGCAGAAGTTCATTACAAGTAAGAAGAGTCAAGATAAATTCAATACATATATGGTCTGTAATTATAATATACTGTTAACTTAGTGCTTTATCGTAGAACATGAGATTTCTTAGTTAACGCTAAGTTCATATTTGTCAGGTACGGATAACATGTATGATCCAGCACATACATGCTTAACCGTGCAAACTAGACAGAAACACAAGTGGGCCAGCAAAAATAGTATCGTGCATCACGAGTTCACGACAGAGTGAATTATACCAGGAAAAATCATTTATATCTAGGAAAAGGAAGCTCAAGGAAAAAATATCTTTATTAATAGGGGAATACCATCTCATATAACTTCAGAAAACTAGCAGAACACAACATCTCGCGGAGCTTTAGAAAACAAGTAAAAGGCACGAGGCCAAGCACAGAGCTATTGCTACATCTCTTAACAATGAATTATTTGGGTCATGGATGAAATTTTGCATAATATTCTCAACCAAGTAACTGTCAGGACCGTAAGTATAAGTACTAACATTTATCTAAGCCACAATGGCAGCATCATGGATAATATAAATGAGAAACTAAAAGCAATAAAGAAAAAACAAAGGTTGGGTTTATATGTTTAATGACCAACCAATAGATATCAAAATTTGTAGTAGCATGACAATTGTAACCAGCAACTACATTAAATGTCCTAAGGTTGCAAGCCTGCAATTTGACAAAAAAAATGCACAACACAATAAAAAAAATAGTAATTACCAAATACCAATACCAATGTCTAATTCTTTTCGCCAATGTCTATCATTAATTATCAACAATTCTCATCATGACAACAAAAACAATACAATTCGGTTCAGTAGTTCAAAAATTGACATATGGATGCTTCATGATAGGATTGATTGATCATTAATAGAAGAATGGGGAGGCACAAAAGAGCAGAGAGAGATCTTGCCAGCGTCGGCCGAGCGTCCTGATCTGGAGCGGAGGGAGGTTTGGAGGTAACCGCCAAGCGTCCTGGTCGTCCTGGTTGGCTGCTCCTGGAGTGCTCAAGCGGAGGGAGGTCTAGTCGGCGCTGTACTGGAGCAAGGAGGTCGGAGGTGAATCAGGCGGCGGCGTACCCTCCTCCCAGGCGCCAGCAGAGGTCACGCGTGACGGCGGGATGCGGGAGTAGCGACGCGGGGTGGTGCGTTTGTGCGACTGCGCGGGCGGCTAGCCGGCGAGGGATGGGCGGTCCTGGCGGCGAGGCAAGGGAGGCGGCGGAAGGGGCTGTCCTGGCGGCGAGATAGGGCTGTTTCGTGCGGGTGGGGGAACTGCTCCCAATTCGTCCGCAAACCCTACCAAATAGTTTTTTTTCATAATATCTTTTTAGCATATATTGTATCATGTATTTGAAGTGAACCGGTCCATTTAGTACAAACCGTTGGTTCGCCAGTTTTCATTAGATAAAAATAAAAATAGTCCCGTCACGTTTATAAGATGTCTGAAATTGAGTTGTTTTAAGGGGGGCGCTACGCGTCCGCCGGTCGATTTTTTAAAAAGATCGGCCCGGTCACGAGACGCCCGATCGTGTGATGCGAGCCATTTGTTGTTCTTCTTTAATTTCCTGAAACAAGACACCTGTTGCAAGATCTATTCTTCTTTAATTTCCCGCAACAAGACTTCTGTTACAAGACATGTTCGTCTTTAATTTTCTGCAACAAGACTATGGGTGTAGCTCGCCTCGTCTCCCTTGTTCTCTATCGTCATGAAGGTGCAAGAAAGGAGGAGACTAGACCGATGTGTCAACCTTTCACATCTGTTGTTCCAAGGGTTTTGAAGGTTTCTTTGGATGTTCATTATTCGACCATATGCCACTACGTCGTTCTTCATGCACAACAAAATTGGTTCCTTTTGTTGGAAGTTAGTGTGCTTTCATGGGAATTTCCCATAACGAGGAGACAATCTATGATAGCTTCATGAGGGTCTACTATGGCCATCGCTACAATTGTTCACAATCATCTGTTGTTAGTACAACCTTCATCGATGTTCTTGCTGCCGCTAACTATCTCGAGGCAGAGAAGCATTCTCCATTTCGACGCCGGGATAGCAGACCAAGGACACAGATGGTTCTGGCAAGTTGTCTTCAACCTTAATGCTTTTTTTTTGTATCAACTAGTAGATCGTAATCTCACACTTACAGCAAATCCACATTAGCATACCACATCATAGTTAGGCCTATGGTTTGATCCCTTGCATGCTAGGGTACACAATTATGGTGTGCTTGGGGCACCTCGTTTCCCGTGACACTATCAGTAGCCCCTAATCCTACCATTTGACGAGGGTTATAAATAATGTTGCGTCGATCTACTTTGAGCCAGAGTACAACCAAGATCCTCTAGAATGTCCCCGCTTTGACGAAGCCTCGGTGCGGTCTCTTACATAGAGGCATGGTTTGGTAGTTTCATAGCTATTTATGGGGGGATGCGATACGACCAGATGATTCCGCGATTATGAGAAACTTATCTTTCATAATCGATGAATCTCTCGCATAGATAGGTACCCTTACTCACATACAAGTAATTCAAAGATGTTTATATATATACCCTTAATTTTGTAATTTTATTGTATAATTTGCATACTAAATTTGATTGAAATGATACAAAATATTCCTATTGACCATGCAAACAACCTAGATCTTGGTGACATTTTTGTAAGATAATCTTGAGAGTATATTTTTTAGCAATATAAATTAATAAAAATGGAATAAAGCCCAATACATAATCATATTGGCCTATCCCCACTTCGCATTCACCTTCACCGCGACGCTTTGTGTCGCCGGGGAGGACAACCATGTTGATGTCGGCGCGCACACAAAGCCGTAGTTTCGGTCCATTGGGTTCCCACTAGGATCCGCACCATGATCGTGCGTTGCGGTGCCAATGTGGTGTCGTGATCGTCGTCATTGCTATTAGGCTAGCCTCCATCAACCATTGATTCTCCTGGTCAATGTCGCAACGCCGGAGAGTACATACATGTGGGAGAGGGCTTCCTTGCCGGACCTCCTCTTCCTCCACCTTCCATTCACCCAACGCCGCCTCCGATGACCTCGTCCTCGATTGTATGTGTGTGAAGAAGAACATCAATGACTTCTTGCACTCGTACCCTGACGACGACCACCCCGCCACCCTCTCCGACCGGCACACAACACCACCGCCGGCAACTCCACATCCTTCTCCTCCACTGTGGTAGGTCACACCATTACGATGCACCTATATATATTTCTTTTTTAGGAAATGCACCCTTTTTTTGTTCGCTGCAGTTTTTGATGTTGCGTGTCTCGAAAGCATTGGTATGGCAAAAAAATGACAACTTGATATCCTGATAGGTGGGATGTGGCGACACACGATGATCGTGACAGGCGTGTCCTGTATCCCATGTTTTTTGAATTAGAAAAAAACAAAAACACAAGGACACGGCGTGTTTTTTTAGGTGAAACAAGGACACGTGCATGATAGGCTAGGGATACGGCTTGGTCCATTAACAGCCTCGGCCCATATAGAAAAGAAATCCTATCAGAGGGGGTCGGACGTACGCTCTCCACAAACAGAGGTGCTTCCAGCACCAGCGAACGCGCCGCCTCTTCCTAGATCTTCGCCGCCGCCGCCTCTTCCTAGATCTCTGCCGCCGCCGCCTCTTCCTAGATCTCCGCCGCCGCAACCGCCTGGGCTCAATGCCGTCACTACCGCTGGACTGGACCGGCGACCTCTGTCCCCAGCATCATCTCCTCCAGACGACAGGTAACCCAAACCCTCATCCTCTCATGTATTCATCTCTGTGATTTTGAGTCCATCCATCTGAGTTGCCGGCTACTGCTGCTCGCTACCCCATCTTGCGCTCGGCTGCTCGTTTGATTGAGTGCTTGTGAGTGAGCCATCGGCTTGTGCAGTCGAACTGGTCAAGAGTTGTATGTTATTGCTTTGTGATTTGGAGATTAAGTGGTACTCTGGGGTATGTGTTCTGCTACTATGTACAGTACTAGTTTCTTGTGCGCGAGGTGTGAACTTAGTGGACCGCATCAAAATAATATTGTATGCACTGGATCAAGTGGAATTATTCTATAAATTTTAAAGATGTCATGTTTCGTAAGCAAGTGCTTATACTGATGAATTAGATTGTGTTCATCTGGTTTTAGGCATCTTCCTTGGTTTTCCCTCACTGCAAACACAGGTGCATTCAGTTTCTGCCTCCTACTGGTACATAGTATTCCCAAGTTCTCCTCGGTTGTTAATTCTGGAATTTTGTCTGCTCGGTATAATTTTGCTAAATTCAGTATGTAGCGGTCCACTCTAATTCTTTATATGGAACGTCTGAACACATCGTATTCTGTTGGTGCGTTCTATTGATTGGTTGGCTTACCCATTGAGAGAACTATATTATCTGAGTGCAGCTCAAAGGAACATGACCATAGTCCTTCCAAAAGATCCAACAAAGAGGATGGACAGCGGAAGTAAACCAAACATGCAGACCAAATAGGTACTTCAATTTTTAGTTCCAACATTTGTATCTTCCTATTTGTGTTACTTATAACTTTAGCAATGCTATGTTTCGCAATACACACATGAGAACTTCCACTGTTCTACGGACAAAAAAAACCTTTAATCCAAATGAAACTTTTGTTTCATCCAACAATACATCTATGCCATTGAGTGCGATCACATGCATCTGCATGGATATGTTATAAATCAGACTCGTGACTTCAAATTTCCTACAAATATTTACTATTTTGAGCGGCTCAACTATGTATGTAGTTTTATCACTATGCTGGTGTTTAAAAGGGATCAGACCATGTTTGGTTGAAAGTCTGGGCACTCTGCCTCAGAAAACATGATGACTACACGATGAAAATTTGTGATTTGCCAGGCTAGCCTGATAGGTCAATATTTCGTTCATGTCCTTGCTTGCTGCTATATCGTTGAATGGTTATAAATTTTTAAATACGAACCTTTTGCTGCTACTTCCTCAGATTACTACCAGGCTGGTTTCGAACCATGTCCAAACACATGACTTGGAACATCAGGGCCATGATTTATAAGCATGGGCGACATTTATCTATTTCGATATGATCCCTGAACTTCTTTTCATATTTAGTTTACCGGCGAAGCTTTACAACCATGCCACCGTGCCTGAGTAAGAAATGCGCTATGTACTTCCATATTTTGATGCAATAAGACCAGACATGGTTCACTCCCAATAATTAATAGGCATTCTCTAATATATTTGACCCAGGCCTCTAATTGTGCTTTGTTATTATTCTTGCCTTACTAAGAAGGTATAACATGCTGATTTTTCATTATGTACATATACTAGATTCGCCATTCAAGCTAGACTGAAAGTTAATATTCACCATTCTCTAATCTATTTTACAACCATGCTGATTTTTCATTGTGCTTTGTGCTTGTACATCTATTTCTGTCTCATGTTATTTATCATTCTGCTCTTACAGAATGTTTGCGGGGAGCTTGGTTAGTGTCAACGCCTCAAGGGTTTATGAATAACAGTTCCATGTTGCTTAAGGCATTGTAATGCTGGCTGCTGGTTTCCAGATATATGTTTATGTAGTCATATGGACGCACTCATGGATAATTAATATAGAATGTTTATATTCTTTATAACTTTGCCAGGGATGAACCTATTCCGGATAATTAGGAGTTAGCAAGGGAAGTTTATGATTGCAAGAGAATTGGTGATACTTTTGCTTCAGGATAGTTAATTGCATGGCCTTGAGCTTTTGTAAGTTAGTATTTTCTTTCATATTTTGAAATTATATTTGTATACATTTAATCACATAACTGTAAGGTTCAATTTTCTTTTACAGATTCAAAAGAAGGATCATTGCGTTGCAGCTCAATTCTTCGGTTGGATCAAGCAGCAAAGAATATTTTACTTAGCAATACATGTAGTTTACATTGACAGATTGAAAAATGTAATATTATTCACAAGATCATTTTCTTTGGTCGAGTTGATGCAAAGGTTATGGTGTAATATTCTTCATAGTTGTGTTCTCTATAGTCAAATTAATATGAATGATATTCTGTTGCACCAATAATATTGGTATTTGTTTATTGTAATGCATATGTATCCTACACTCTTCAATATAATAAATATCTTGATATTTTTAGTTTGTGTATGTGTTGTGCTTCAATTTCTCTATCTTTTTTATGGTGCCAAGCAGCATAATAAAATAATAATTAACTATTTGAGCAATTGCATTGATTTTATATTATATAAATGTATATTACATAAATGGGTACCTAATTTTGTGGTTAATAATAAAAAAATAAATACATTAATTATGTTGCTATATTAATATAGTAGTGTTACTGATGGTGTTACTATAGTTACATATATGTTACTAGGGTCGTTGACAACTATAGAATATAGTGTTATAATATTTAGATATTATGTTACAAGTTGTGTTGCTACAGTTACAAAAACATGTTACCACAATGTTCTACTTCTCCAAAAAAATGTTACTGGGGGTGTTACTATAGTTGCAAAATTGTGTTACCGGTGCGTTTAGTAACACATAATATGCATGTTACTATAACAAAATTGTAACACAAATTTTGATCTATTGTAACTCTTACTATGTGTGACAGTGGACACCACTTAGTAACACGGCCTAATGGAACACATCTCAAAATGTGTTACTGACTGGGCTAGTAACACTGTTTTGGGCCTATAGTAACATAACACCGTGTTACTAAAGCTCTGTCCTGTTGTATATCTTTTGTCGTGCTCCTCGGTTGCCTCGTCGCCGACCCGTGGGAACCCGGCGACGGGATCACCCCACCTTTCATCTTGTTTCGCTCGCTCACGCCGATCATTCTTTTGCACCGGTCTCTCAACGAGTTACCGGAACCGAGATGTTGCCGTTGCATCATTTTCGGATCGTTGCCGTGGCACCCTTTTCCTTCCACCACGGTGACAATACTTCATATCTTCTTCATGTCAACTTTTAATAAAAATTGCATAAACTTGATCATGTCATCCGCATCATGTTAATAACATTAATATGTTTAAAATGTTGTTTGCCTAAGAATTGCTAAACATGCTTATGGGGATTTTCCGGAATTGTTGTTGTTCTTCCGGCCTCATTTAAAATGTCTTAATAGTGTAGTTTTATTATGCTTCACCTCTTGCCATGTTAAAAACATTTAATCTTGTCTTGTAAATAAACGAGAGTCAACTAAATAAATAAGGTGGTGTTTCGTCAATATGCAACTCGTTGCATATTGAGCTCCACTTAAATTGTAGTGTTGTTTGTGCACCTTGCCATGCCATGCATATTTAATCCGGACATGCATCATACTTGGATGTGCATCGTATGCCATGTTTATGATTGTGTGTTTACCGTGTTGTTTGCTTCTTTCCGGCTGCTTCTCTTGTTAGCTTCGGTTTCGTTCCGGAGTTGTGAGGTTTCGCTCGACTATGTTGCTCCGTCTACTTCATGGATCCGTTCTTCTCCCTTGCGGAATCCCAGGCAAGATGATCATACCCTTGGATACCTTTACTACCATTGCCATGCTTAGTGTCTCGATGCTATCGTTACATGTCGCGCTACCCATCTTTTATGTCAGCCTCTCCTTGTTGCCATGAAACCTCTAACCTTGAAACCTTCCTAGCAAAACCACTGTTTGGCCATGTTACCCGCTTGCTCAGCCCCTCTTATAGCGTTGTTAGTTGCAGGTGAAGATGAAGTTCGTTCCAGGAGGGAACTTGTTGTTGTTATATCACAATATCTATTATTATTATTAACACACCTATATACTGGGCATGGGTGGAAGGCTTGGCCTTTTGCTCGGTGTTTTGTTCCACTCATGCCACCTTAGGCGCCGATAAACCGGCATTATGTTCCTTGATTTTGCGTTCCTTACACGATGGGTGGATGGGGACCCCTTGACAGTTCGACTTGAATAAAACTCCTCCAGCAAGGCCCAACATTGGTTTTAATTTGCTCATAATAACAACTTAATTAATTAATTAAATTTGCATAGGGGGTCGCACCCTCGGGTTCTTAATTCTACATAGCAGGGGGGGGGGCAGTGCTGATGGTGTTGGTCCCAAACGGGGGTTATGCGGGGCCACCACGGGGAAACTCGAGGTTTGGTTTTACCTGTAGGATCGCCCATCCGGTTGTGGCCTGAGACGAGATACGCGCGGCTACTATCAGGGTGTCGACACACCGGGAGGTCTTGCTGGACTTGTTTTACCATTGTCGAAATGTCTTGTGCTACCGGGATGCCGAGCCTGATCGGTTTTCCCTAAGATAAGGGGTGATGATATTATATTTATCACTTCAGCTAATCGTGGGAGCTTGTGATGGGCTAAGTTGGGACACCCCTGCAGGGTTATGATATTTCGAAAGCCGTGCCCACGGTTATGTGGCAGATTGGAATTTGTTAATGTCCGGTTGTAGAAAACTTGATAGAGGATCCGAAGTAAAACACACAACTGTGTGAGTAACCGTGACTGTCTCTTTTCACTTTGAGAAGAGAACACGATGGGGTTATGTTTGATCGTATGTAGTTCAGGATCCTTAGCGATCACCCTTTTGCGACCGTTTGCGTAGATTCTCATCTTATTCTTGTATTCGTAAGTTAGCCACCATATTATGCTTAGTCGCTGCTGCAACCTCACCACTACCCTCTTCCTACCCATAAAGCTTTGCTAGTCCTGATACCCATGGTTATGGGATTGCTGAGTCCTCGTGGCTCACAGATACTACAACACCAGATGCAGGTTCAGCCGAGAATGATGCAGGAGCTGGTTCAAGTACTTCACTGGGAGCTCGATGAAGAGAGTAGCCGTATGCTTGTGACGTTTCGACGATCAGTAGTGATTTCTACTAGGATTCGATCTAGACCTGTGGTTTAACGTTATGTTTGGTATCTTGTCTTTTGGATCTTACCCTTAGATGGGCTGTGATGTTTTTGAATGATGTTTTACTTATGTAATGTATTGTGTGAAGTGGCGAGTGTAAGCCAACTATCTCCTTTTGCAATTTAACCCCTCTTTTACATGAGTCGTGCAAAGATACCAAACTTGCGATCATTCCAGAATGGGCTTATATCTTTAAGTCGTGCCTCGACACGTAGGAGATATAGTCCCATACTGGGCATTACATAGCACATGTAAATTTACTTGGAGTGGTGGTGAAATACCACATATAGGTAGGTATGGTGGACTCATATGGCATAACTGGTTTAAAAGGATGTGGATGCACAAGCAGTCAGTCCGCTTAGTACAGGTGGAGGTTAGCAAAAGACTGGGAGCGACCAACTAAGAGAGCAATGACGGTCATAATCATGCAGAGCGACAAAGCAACATTGAATCAGGTATGGAAGTTATATCGCTACTTAGAAATAAAAGATCATCAAGGCTTGACAGACTTTCTTTATAGTCTTAAATATGCGTGAGCATACGCCAAGTCAATCAAAATAAATTCTTGAGGGAAGATATTACTAAACCATACCACATCATTGGCAAACAAATCATGTTGGTACTCCAATAACACATTGGGAATCCCCCAGCTATTTGAGACTAACCATAAGAAAACATGAACTACTAAGCGCCATCATGCACGTAGCATCTTTATCATAGACATATCAACCAATGCAACGGAAGTAAACTCTCTTAATGAGATAAGCATGATAGATAAAGAGAGTTCAAGCAACCAACTAAACAAAAGCTCTTTGAAAAGATAAGCATGAATACTAAGAGTTGAACATGACAGTAGCTATTAAAAGACAAAGAACACACACAGCAAAGATAGACATGAAAATTCTATGTTATGTTCTAGGTAGAAGTGGAGCGTGTTTCTCTCCCACATAAAGAAAGCTGAGTTCCGACTCGTTATGAAAATCTAAAGAAAATTAAAAGCAAGACGCTCCAAGCATAGCACATAACACATGAAGTGATAAAAATATAGTGGAACGAAAGACGAACTGATAATGTTGATGGAGAGGGGATGCACGGGGGCATCCCCAAGCTTAGACGCTTGAGTCTCCTTGAATATTTCTTGGGGGTGCACGGGGGCATCCCCAAGCTTGAGCGCTTGACACTCCTGAATCTTTTTATCATCTTCCCTCGCACACTTGAAAACTCCCTTCATACATAACTCATCATAATCTGATTAGCGAGGTTAGTACCCGTAATAAAATAATTATACCTTGCTGGAAATAATGATATTCTTGAAGGTCTACTGTTTCTCAAGATTGCCAAAAGGTTTTTGCAAAGAAAAAGCAAGCTCTAGGTTTGCAAAATGAAGGAAAGGCAAAACAGGACAGAATCTGTGAAAAACAGAACAGCAGGTAGTAATTGATTTATTCAGGGCACTTCTGCAACTCAAATCAAAAAACTCAGAACAGATGCACGAAAGACAATTATATAGAGAACGCTGTCGAAAAAATTCAGACCAAAAAGATGATCTGGTGATTTTATACGAATTTTTCTATCCAAGGACAGAATCTGTTTCCTGGACAGCACCTCACAACTTTTGAACTTTCTAGCAATCAGAGGCTATACTTGGCACAAAATTGAAAAGCAAAGATACAATGATGATGCTACAGTAGTAAACAACATCAAGACACAACAAAAGCAAAATAAAATTTTTATTCATGTGGGCTGCCTCCCAAAAGCTCTTTCTTTATAGCCATAAAGATAGGCTTAAGACTTTAATGATGCTCTCGTAGGAATAAGAGTTGAAGAACAAAAGAGAGCATCAAGAAGCAAATACCAAACACATTTAAGCCTAACATGCTTCCTATGCATAGGAATATTCCAATATAATAATTCATTGAAGCACAAAGCAATAAGCATAGGAAGACAAAACAAGTGCAGCTTCAAAACCTTCAACATAAAGAGAGGGAACTTGATATTATTGAAATATCTATAAGCATATGTTCCCTCCTCATAATAATTTTCAGTGGGATCACGAATAAACTCAACAATATAAGCATCACATAAAGCATTGTTACCATGATCCACATGCAAAAAGGTACTCGTGCTCTCCACATAAGCATCATGAAGAGGATAAAACTTAGTATAAAAGAGAGACATAAGCTCTTGCCAATCAAGCAAGTGCGAGTTATCGAGAAGCTTATACCAATCTGAAGCTTTATCTATAAGTGATACAGCGAACAATGTCCTCATGAAAAACTCCCTTGATACACCTGCAAGCTTAAATAATGAACATAATTGTGACAGATATAGCAAGTGTTCACCGGGATGTCTGTCTCCTGCATAACGATTAGCCAAAACATAATTGATAATACCAGCTGGTATTTTATAGGGCACAATTTCAGTAGGGGGAGGAGCAACCACCACAGGTGTGGGGCGTCTTCCCACAAGCAACGATCCAATAGCAAGGTTGTCCATAAGCATAATTAGTGAAAAGAATAAAGAAAACTGAAAGGTAAACTAACAAGACTAAAAGCAAAGGTAAAAGATAGCGTGCAACTCCCCTATCCTGAAGAGTGGAGTCCCCGGCAACGGCGCCAGAAATTGCTTTGCTAGGCTTCTCGCCCCTCGTTGGTTACCCCAAGTGGAAGGTAAGAGATGCAGTGTAGCAGAAGATTTCCCTTGGCAATACCAAGGATCGATTTCCTTGAGACTCCCAGTTTCAACAAGAAGGTGTCAACTGCTAACGGCGCCAGATATTAGCAATTAACGTGGACCTGCACACAGATACAAATAACTTTGCTCCCAACGAGTACAGAGAGGTTGTCAATCCCTCTGGCCTTGTAGTTTACAAAGGATCAAACGCAAGTGGTAATAGTGATAGATATTGCAATAGTAAATGAAATGTGGAAAAGTAAATAGCGGATGTGATCAATGATGGTAATATGGACCGGAGTCTCATGATGTTCACTAGTGATGTCTCTCTCCCAAAAGACGATAAAACAGCTATGTGAGGTAAACGAATTACAGCTGGGCAATTGACAGGACCACGAACGCAAACCAATGCTGACTACATTGCAAGAAAGGTAGAGCTTCAAAGCATGGGCGGTACGCCAAAGTAAGTAGACCGAAATCCATCAATATCTACTACTAATCATCCACCTTGAGATATCTATCCAGAACATCTCGCTGGTATTAAGTTGCGAGCCCCACCCATAGTGTAAACTCAATGCAACAGACAACTGCATTAAAAGAACTTTGCGTAAAGTAAACAATCCTTGCACCCGCGGGCACAAGCACCGTTGTTTTCCCCCTTGTGGCAACAGCACATCCCCTAGACTCATGTTTCTGTCACTCAAACTAGTCATCGAGGGGCATGAACCCGCAATCAAGCATAATGTTCCCTCTTGGAGTCACTACCTACTACTTGGCCAAAGCAATAAATAACAACGGAGAACATGCAAGAATTACTTACGAACATAAATATAAAAGAGGTGAATCAAATATATTACTCAAACACAATCTGAACATAATGTCATAATCCATCGGATCCCAGCAAACTCATCATAGCAACAGCATAAGGATTACATATGTGCCTCGATCATGTAGGGCAGCTCACGAGGACTAATTAGTGAAGCACAAGAACGGGAGGAGAACATCACATAGCTACTGGTCATGGACCCATGGTCCAAGGGAGACTACTCACAACTCATCCGGGAGGCGTCCATGGTGGTGGAGAAGCTCCCGGTGGTGATCCTCCCCTCCGGCAGGGTGCCGGGAAGAGTTCTCCTGGTGCTCCCGATCTTGGAAGCGGCGGCGGCGGCGGAACAGAGATGAGATCACGAAAAAGAGTTCCCGTCTCGAGGGTTTCGGGAGACGCTTTAAATATATGCCAAAGGGGGGCATCGGAGGAGCCTCGGGGGGCCCAGGCGCCCCCCCCGGCGCAGCCCGGGGGGGGGGGGGGGCGCCGCCAGGGCGCCTGGAGCCCTGGTGGCCCCCCCCGGCTGTACTTCGGGCGCAAGGTAGCTTCTGGAACGCTGATTTTTTATATAATTTTTCTGGATTTTTCCTGGCAGTTCTCGTAATGTGAAAACCTGAAATACAAAAACAGCCGAAAACAGAAACTGGCACTGGGGTGCACTGAGTTAATAGGTTAGTCCAAATATGATCAGAAGTGTATGAAAGTGTATAAATATCATAGCAATATCACCCAAAAGAGGCATGGAGCAAGCAGAAATTATAGATACGTTTTGGACGTATCAGCTGTACCACACATAAACAGTCTCTGTTCGCCGTGTTTTTGTTTTACTTTGGTTCAGACAACATCTGGACAGTATGCAATTCCTGCAAGAAGAAAAAGGTCTGTTTTCTCTCCCTCTTTCTGTGTCTGCCTGATTGTTGAATTACTTGTTGGCTAAGCATGAATTTTGCTGTTTTGGTTTATGTTTTGTAGCTGGAACAAAGGGTGAAGATTGCAGAGCTGAAGTAGATATGCAACAGGCCCAATGTCGTCGAAGTAAGCCACCCTCCTGCCTTTTTTTGTGAACCAAGTGTGCTGGCAATGTGACGTTCCTGTGTTACTTTGAACCAAGTGTGCACGCTGCTGTGACGGATGTGTTATGCATTGCCAAGGTTGCCAATGCTAATGTGATCTGACCACTACTAGTGCTCTCCCTATATAAAATTGTGGCTGTTCCTCTTTTACAGAAGCTCAAGTGTGAAGTGTGAAGCCATGAAGTGTGAAGCCAAGTGTGGAGCCGTGAAGTCCAACTCAGTAAAGAGTAGCATATTGTAGAATATCTGTGTTGTAAAGATTGTAATAAATTTATTTAGTGGTATATTTGATGAATTTTATGTGTTCTTTGTTTTATTTGAAGTATTGGTTATGTATGCGATTTGAAAACTTGTGAAATGGAAACCTGTCCAATGGGGCCACTTATGAAAATAATTTGTCAAATTTGTATATTTCTGACATGTGGGACCAATGTGAGAGATGAACATGACAAGTGGGACTAGCTTGAATATATAATGGTTGAAAATAGAAAATCAATAGACTAAAAGGCTATGACCCAGAAAATAAAAAGGCCGAATTGTTGGGCTAGGCCCATGTAGGTGATCATAATTGATAGGAAAAAAAAAATCATAGATGGGCTGAATTAATGGGCTCGGCCCATATAAACACCGAATTGGACCGGGCTGAATCTTGTGCCACATCAGCTTGCCACGCTGGATGCCTACGTGGCGTGGAGAGGCTGCTAGTGACCAAAACATGACAGTAGGCATATTTTGGTCATAAACGTCTATGACCTTCTCACAGAGAAGGTCGCTATAGCCAGTTTATGACGGCCAGCTTTTGACCTTATGTTTTTGGTCACAAAAAGGTCACAAATGGAAATTTGTGACCATTCAATGACCAATAGTGGTGGTCACAAGTTGACATATTTCTTGTAGTGGGTAGTACCGCTCTCTGCGGGGCTGAGTGAGGGGGTAACGGTTGGATTGTCCCCCCCCCACTATATAAAGGCATCTTCTTCCTCATTATTGAGCTATCTCTTCCCCCAAATACTCCATTGTTGCTCCAAGCTCCATTTTCGCCCGATCTCTCTCCCTAGCCTATCAAACTTGTTGATTTGCTCGAGATTGCTTGAGAAGGCATCGATCTACACTTCCACCAAGAGATATATGATTCCCCCCACTAATCCCTAGCGGATCTTGTTACTCTTGGGTGTTTGAGCACCCTAGACGGTTGAGGTCACCTCGGAGCCATATTCCATTGTGGTGAAGCTTCGTGGTGTCATTGGGAGCCTCCAATTTGGTTGTGGAGATAGCCCCAACCTTGTTTGTAAAGGTTCGGTTACCGCCTTCAAGGGCACCACTAGTGGAATCACGGCACCTTGCATTGTGTGAGGGCGTGAGGAGAATACGGTGGCCCTAGTGGCTTCTTGGGGAGCATTGTGCCTCCACACCGCTTCAACGGAGACGTACTTCCCCTCAAAGGGAAGGAACTTCGGCAACACATCCTCGTCTTCATCGGTTCCGCTTGTGGTTATTTCTTCCCTTTACTTGTGCAAGCTTTACTTGTTTATCTTATATAGCTTGCTTGTGAGGTTGTTATTTTTACTTCCTATAAGTTGTCATCATAGTAGCATATCTAGACAACTTACTTTGACACTTAATTTAAAGTGGTTAAGAAAAGATAAAAATTGTTAGTTGCCTATTCACCCCCCTCTAGTCAACCATATCGATCCTTTCAATTGGTATCAGAGCCTCGTCTCTTTTTAAGGACTTTACCGTCCAAAGAGTATGGGTGACAACGTAGTCGAGACGGAGGAGCATTCCAGTGGAACTCCGTCCTTGCCTACGTCCGATGGGGGAGCCTCAATCTCTCGTGAGGAGTTCAATGTGGCTATGACCACATTGAAAGAATCACTAGCGACCAAGGTCAAAGGCATGTTTAAGGATTTGCTTGAGGGGCTTAAATTATCCACAACACCGTCGGAAGTGGTTCGTCCCGCTACCACAGTGTCGGAGGCTACTCCCGACAAGGGATAAGCTAGTAGTGAACAAGCCCCGGTTACTAAGAATGGGAATGGGATCTTTGCCCACTCCGCTCCTCCTACTCACTATGGAGGACCCGTTCCCACACCTCATTTAAATTCCGTTGGGCCTCCTCCTAAGTTTATAAAAAATTCTGATTTTGCTACTTGGATGTTTCGCTTCAAACGTCATTTAAATCATTGCTCTACTAATCTTTGGAGAATCATTGAGCAAGGTTTTTATCCACGTGATCCCGACAACATGACTCCGAGAGAAACTGCGGATCATCAATTCAACGAGTCCGTTCTTTGCATACTTCAAGATGTTATCCCTCTCGAAGACATTGCACATCTTCGACCCTTCACTGTGGCCAAGGAAGCTTGGGAGCATGTTGGCACTATGTACAAGGGGAGCTCTAGCATTCAACGCACAAACTATGAAGTTGTGCAAGATGAAGCCGATGAGTTTGCTATGATCGAAGAAGAAGATCCTCGTGAACTTTATCGGAGATTAACCACTCTTGCGGTCTCTCTTCGAGATCATGGGAGTAAGGACACGGATGACAATTGGATCAAGCACAAGTTTCTCAAGGCCATGATGCCCTACCATAAGGCCATGTCCTCTATCATCCGTCAAAGACCGGACTTCCACCACTTGTCATCAAATGAAGTGTTGGATGAGTTCGTTGCCATGAGGATCTTGGACAAGACCGCCGACAATGCGGTTTTAAGAGCTCAATGATCAAAGAAGCCTAACCTTGCCTTGAAGGCCAAGGCGTGTGTGTAAGAAGAGGAGGAGGATGATGATGATGAGAGTTGCCCCGAGGACACCAAGTATGCCTATAATGAGCACATGGCTCTTGCTTCACGGCAATTTTGGGGCAACAAGAAGAACACAAGACCCAACTTCAACAAGAACAACTCAAGTGGCAACAAGGGCAAGCAACGAGTGAGGACTTGCTTCAATTGTGGGAATGTAAGCCACTTTGTTGTAGATTGCCCATATGAGAAAAGAGAAGACTTTGGAGGCAAGCTTATCCGGAAGGACAAGGCCAAGTCTTATCCCAACAAGAACAACTTCAACAAGAAGACCCCTCCTAAAGGGTTGGTGGCCCAAGAAGAATATTTTGAGGATGATGATAATGATGAAGATGATGAGGTGGTCACCATGGCCACAATTGCTATTGCTACTACTCCGCGCTCATCTCTCTTCGACTCACCAAATGAGAACATCACCGCCAAGTGTCTCATGGCCAAGGCCACCAACAAGGTAACCCCAAACATCAATACTACCATCCCTTCTAATCCTTCATTGACGGATTGTATTGATGAGAGTGAGGGTACTAAGGAGGGAGAGAATGAATTTGAGTTGTTCATGAGCAAACTTAAGGGCAAACCCAAGAAGCACTTTGTTGCTCTCTTGGAACAACTCGGTGAGGCCAATGACATGATCGAGGCTCACGAGGAGACCATTGCTAAAATGGAAGGACATAGTCGAGACTATGCCGATGAGATATCAAATCTCTCTAATGCCCTAGAGGAAGAGCGTGGTCTTCGTTTGGCTCTTGAGGGGTCACACAACGATGATCATGCTAAATTAAAGAAGGATCTCGATCATGCTTTAGTTGTCTCTCGTATGCTTAATTCCGAGAAGGAAAAACTTGGGGTTGACCATGCTAGACTCAAGGAGGAGTTAGTTATACTCGACAAGGCCCACAAGGCCTTGAAAGGTATGCATGCTTCTCTCAAGGAGTCTCATGATCAACTCCAAGTTTCACTAACTGTCGTGGATTTAGCACGACAGATGTCCGGTTTACTAGACTTAGGTGTGAGGCCATCGCGCGGGTTAGCTTAAAGAGGTTAAAGCGGGCGAAGGACACATGGATTTTTATACTAGTTCGGCCCCTTCGAGGAAGGTAAAAGCCTACGTCTAGTTTGGTGTGGTATTGCTTGGGCTTCGATGACCAGGGAGCGAATCCGCTTGCCTGTGTCTCGAGCTGTTGTTTCTTGTCCTGAACCGTCGCCGGGTCGTCCCTTTATATAGAAGATGACGCCCGGTCTGGTTTACAGAGTCCCGAGGCCGCCTCATAAATGTGTTCGCCTCGGTCTCTACTCTTTCTATCTTACATCCCAAGTTACACGATATGACAGTTTACAGACCGTGGGCCTTATACATGGGCCCTAAACCTCTATGGGCTATGACTTCTTGTTACATAGTCTACTGGGCTTTGTAATAATACAACCTTGTCAGTATAATCCGGACCCTCCTGACCGGTTTATACCTGCTAGTAATATCCCTGACATTAGGCCCTAGATTGATTTGAACTTGTTCATGTCAGTCTTCCAAGTCTTGTACAAATTTCCTTTCTGCAACTTTGTTTGCTTCATAAACCGGCCATGACGTCATCTCCTGAAATCGTGTTAATCCGTCGTGACATCATCTCCGCATTTAATGCTCGCATCTGTTTGTTAATTTTCTTTATTGCCGCACCGAAGATCCAGGCGACACCTCAATCTTTATCCGATTTTTGGCCTCCTTGATTCCCGCGCTTACCGTTTTATCTCTTCGGCCTATAAATACCGTTGAGGCCCATCTCTTTTCCCCTTCTGCTTCTTCTTCCTCCATCTCCAGCGCCCGAGCTTCTGCCGCCGTCCGTTGAGCTCGCCGTCGCCAGCAAGTCCGGCCGCCGCATCAACCTGAACGCGACCAGAGAACTCGCCGCCGTCCTCTGTTTCCTCGGGCACGCTATCTTTTCCCCATAGATCTCACTTTTAGGTTTTCTTCTGTAGCTTGCTATGAACCCTCGTTCTTGTAGTTCATCGCTGTAGATTGATCTTTAGCTGTAGATATAAACTCGTTAGGCTTGATCCTCATCCGTGTGCTTCCGCTCCACCATTATACTTTAGCTTCTCTAGCACTGTTAGTTTAGATTAAACCTGTAGATAACTCCCGCAGCCTTCGCTGAATATAACTCGTATTATTCTGTCTTTTCCTTGCATCTTAGATCCATATTTACCTCAGCTTCGTGTGGAAACTGTTTCTCACACTTCTAGATCTGTAACTTGCTTTTATAGACGGTTTAGCCATACCCTACCCGTCATATGCTTGTCTTGACGGTTTTAGATTCCAACCCGTATTCCACAATTGACGGTTTAACTTTCTCCATCTATCGTCATGAACCGGTAGCTGTCTCACTCATACCTGCTTCCGGATTAGTAGATGCCATTAGCCCCTTGTTTAAACCGCCAATTAAGTCCATAACTTCATAGAATACACCGGTTTATATCTAGCAGTTGGTAAACCGAGTCTTGCACTATATTTTTTAGCACTCCCTCATCAGAAACGATGGCCAAACAATTTGTTGCTTGCAATTGGGTTCCTTCCCGGATCACGGAAAACGATTTAGTTGAAGCGGCCTCAATTGGTGTTCTGGGCCCTAAGGAAGTTCTGCACTGGCGGGCCCCTGGAAAGGAGTGCCCTCCTGAGCCTAAAGAGGGAGAAATCATAGTTTTTTATGATCATCTGGCCCGGGGTTTCAGTCCTCTCGGTTCAAAATTCTTCCGGGACGTGTTAGCTGCTTTCCAACTCCACCCACAAGACGTAGGCCCGAATTCTGTATCGAACATCTGTAACTTCCAAGTTTTCTCGGAGGCATACCTTCAAGAAGAACCGTCAGTCGATCTGTTTCGGGATTTTTTCCATCTGAACTGGCGGACTGAGTTTACTGATGGACCTCATCAGGAGCTGGGTGGTGTCAGCATCCAGAAGAGAAAAGATGTGAGCTTTCCCCACGCCACTCTTCACAGCCACCCCAAAGAATGGAACCAGACTTGGTTGTATTGTAAGGATACTTCACCTGAAGGAGAGAATCCGCTGCCGGGTTACCGCACCTATCGTCTGGCAACAACCCATCCTTTGCCGCAGCGTCTAAGCGCCCAAGACCGGGCTCGATTTGCCCCTCAACTTTCCAAGCTCAGGGCTTTCGTGGCGAACGGTTTAACCGGCGTTGACTTCGTTCGCTGCTGGCTTTCTTGGAGCATCCTTCCACTAAGCCGGCGCTCAAGTTTGATGTGCAAATATACCGGCAAACCGGAAGATCCTCAACGCCACACCAAAATAGTACTTCCTAACAATGAAGTTACTGAGTCTACGAAGAAAATGCCGAACATCCCTCTGGAAGATTGCAGCCGGACCGGTTTAGCTCCATTCTGCTTAACCAACAAAGCGCCATCGGTAATGCTCTTCCGACCCTTTCTTTTCATCCTAATCCGTTCATATCAGTTGTCTTCAACTTGTTATTATTTTTTTGCATAGGCCAACGATCCTTTTTGGAAGAGGAAATCTCAGGATAAACCGGCCAAGCAATCACGCAAGAAAACCTATGCTGTCAAGAAGAAAAAAGCTGTTGCCGCTTCCGGTTCACACCCTGAAGAGGATGACCCGGACTCTGAGGTACCAATTAACCCTTATGTCTTTTGATCTCCCTTTGTATGAATTTATGTTAATAATGCCTTTTCACAGGACCTGGCGGAGGGAAGTAAAGCGGAGGGAGTTGAGGTAATTTCTCTCTCTTCTGATTCAGAACCGTTGCCACCCAAGATCCGCCGGGTGTCCCGGAAATATCCGTTTTCTCACCCTTATGCTCAATTGGATCCCAACTTTCTTTTGAAGAAATAGCAGCATGAAGCTCGCCGGACCACGCGCCATAGCGGCCATGTGGTTGAGTCGTCCGGAATACCTCTTACGCTGGCTCGTAGACGCCGCTCCGAGGTTTTACTCACTCCAACCCTCCTTCATCCAAAAGCAAGCCTTATAAGTAAACCACTTGAACCGTCCGATCCCAACTATTAGGAGGCTCCTCTATCTTCTTCCGGCGAGTCGACCGCTACGCAGGTCCCAGTGCTCAAGACCGTCCCTGGGTAAGTCCTTCTTTCAAACATCCGATTTATTTTCCTGTTTTCAACTTTGTGATTCTCATTGTGCTTTTGACCTTTATCAGAATGCCCAAACCTAGTAAAAAGGCAAAGGCAAATAAGCCGGCTGCTGAGACCACTACCGCTGAACCGGCCGAGGACCCTAAGGCGGCCATCCCTCCAGAGGACAACGTTGAAATTCAGCTTGATGATCCCGCTCCTATGGACCGCGAAGATGTTGCTGCGCCGGGAGGTGATGATATGGAAAACACGGCTGAACCGGCAAGCCCTGTCCGGGTTAGTCCTCCTCGGGCTAGCCCGGCTCCTGTTAATCCGGTGCACACTGCTGATTCTCTCCAGCCAACTGCTACCTCGACAGCAGATGTTGAGATAACCGAGTTAGGCTTCACTGCTCCCACCGAGCCTATTACCTTGGCTAAGCATACTGCCAAGGAGGAAAATTTTCAACAAGATAAAGGCAATTGGAGCACAGACTTGTCAAGCTATGCTCAATTGAGTGCCCAGGAACTTCATTCCGGGTATCTGAACCGGCTCTTCACCAGCCGCGATTATGAAGCCGGCTTAGTTAACATGATGAAGGACAAATATGAGGTGACTTTCTTTCCTTTTACTTTCCGTTTCTGATTTGCCCTTTACAATCCTACCTTTAGGCCATAGTAGCCCCCAAGTGCCGGTTTAGCTTCTCTGTAGGTGAACCGGGACTTGTCTTATGTCTGAGAATGAATGTACATTAGCCCCCAAGTGCCAAGGGCATAACTCGTTTATGTACTTGGGTCTTGTCTGGAAAAAACTTTGCTTTCTGTACGTCAATTGTACATTAGCCCCCAAGTGTCGAGTGCATAAATTGTTATGTGCTTGAGACTTTGATTGATCTGTCCCTCTAATCCGTTTGATTTCCTTGCAGGCTGACTTGAACCGGAGGGCTTCGGAGACAACTGAGCTCCGGAATAGCTTGGCCTTCCAAGAGACTGCTTCAGCCAAAGCTAAGGAAGAACTTGTCCTTGCTTTGACTAACATGGAAAAATTGAAGAAAGATTTTGAAGTGGAGCGGTCCACATGGGAGGTGCAAAGGGAAGCTCTTGAAAAAAGAGCAAAGGATGCCGAAGCCGCTCTCAACCCGATTACGCAAGAATTATCCGGTTTGAAACAGCAAATAGAAAACATGACTTCTGCTATCTTCGGTGAGTACCTGTCTTTGTATATTTGTATCCTTGCAATGTTTGTGCCGCTCCGGTTTAACTCGCCAAATGTATATAGGGAGGCGCATAACTCATCTTGGAGACGATGTCCGGAAGAAACTCAAGGCAGCTTATACTCTGGTGGAGCAGCTCTACTCCGGCACTCAAATGGCTATCAGTGCCATGTCACACAATAAACCGACGCCGACCACCATCCAAGCCACCCTGGAAAAGTTGTCTGTCCTACCTGTACGTCTTGTTGAGGTGAAGAAGTCTACTGCGCGAGCTGGCTCTCTCATGGCGCTGACCCGGGCCAAAGCATGGTTCCCTGATTTTGACCCGGCTGAAGCCATGAACGGCTATCCCAGCAATAAAGAGGACGGGTCAGCCTTCCCTGCTGAAGATCTCAGTGCTTTGACTAAGGACATGCGCCCTCTTGCCAGTAAGCTTGCTGATGAAGCAGATTTGACAAGGTATCATCCGGCTTATGACTTAGAAAATTCGCGGGTGGAGCGGCCGGTTTACGACACCGAAAATCTGATCCCACCAGTTCGTAACCACACTTTCGCTCCAGATATTGACCCTTTAGATCTTATCAATGATGAAGTGTATTTCCGTGCCCTCTCCAAGATTGACTGGAGCGCTCCTGGTTTCCAGCAATTGCCTGAAGTCGATGAAGCCCCGGAACAAGTTGACCCTCAGCCTTCGCAGCGTGAAGAGGAGTCGTAAACCGTCCGGTTTAACACTTGTAGCTGCTGAGTACTTTGCCAGAAACTTTTGATCCATTCGGGCCTGCAAGTGCCTTGTAATAGGATAATTGAAATACTACCTTTGTCCCACTGTTTATGGCACTATGTGAATTGGCATCTCTCAATTTAATCTTTTGTTTGTAATGTGTGATCAGCTTATATTACCTGTGCATGCATGAACGACGCTAAAAAGATGTCCTGGCGGTTTACCAACGGACGGATTATACTGCTCTGATATATATATCAAAGGAATAGCTGTTGATCACAAACATATACCATACCTTTGATTAAGTGTGCTTGTAGAACTTAAATAAGTAGAAGCGTAGGCGCTGATGAGGCTCTTGGCTCTCTTGTTTTGGATTAGCCTGACGGTCGATTCGGGTTATGATGAACGCCGGTTTAGCTCTCCCTGGTGTTCATGACCCAGGCTTTAACTTTGTAGATATATGGTCAACCTTGTAGTTGTCCAGTCTCGCATCAATGGACTTGGTTTAAAAAACCAATGATGATGACGACCAAGATTTATGAAATCATAAAAAATAGAAATAAGGTTTTTTGGGCAAATAAGACCATGTAGTTGAGGCTTTTTACGAGCTACCAGGCTCCAAATTCGAGGCTTTTGAAGAACACGGCTGATTCCTTGATTTTGTCAAGGGCGCCGGTTTAGGAGGCCATGATGAGCATCCGTAGAAAACTCCCATGTGATACTCCTTTGGAGAACACGGCTGATTCCTTGATTCTGTCAAGGGCGCCGGTTTAGGAGGCCATGGTGAGCGTCCGTAGAAAACTCCCATGTGATACTCCTTTGAAGAACACGGCTGATTCCTTGATTCTGTCAAGGGCGCCGGTTTAGGAGGCCATGGTGAGCGTCCGTAGAAAACTCCCATGTGATACTCCTGTGTATAAAAGACACGGCTGATTCCCTGATGCTTTTAGGGGCGCCAGTTTAAGAGGCCATGGTAAGCTTCTTTCGAAGCCCCCATGTGATACTCTTGTGTATAAAAGACACGGCTGATCCCTGATGCTATCAGGGGCACCGGTTTATTAGGCCATGGTAGGTTTCTTTCGAAGCCCCCATGTGATACTCTTGTGTATAAAAGACACGGCTGATTCCCTGATGCTATCAGGGGCGCCGGTTTAAGAGGCCATGGTAGGTTTCTTTCGAAGCCCCCATGTGATACTCTTTTTGCGAAGAAGATGGCTGATTCCCCGGTGTTCCGGGGGCGCCAGTTTAATGTATTAATTATAATATATACATTTTACATAAAGCGGAGCCAATGGCTCAAGTGTAGTAAGGCCGAGAAGAGCGATGTTCCACGGCCGCTTCGTCTCCTCCTCCGATGTACGTGCATCCTTATGTTCTCGAACGTCGACAAGGTAGTATGATCCGTTGTGCAGATTTTTGCTGACCACAAAGGGTCCTTCCCAAGGTGGGGATAGCTTGTGCATATCTGTCTGGTCTTGGATGAGCCGGAGCACCAGATCTCCCTCCTGGAACGTTCTGGTCTTAACCCGGCGGCTGTGGTACCGGCGCAGGTCTTGTTGATAAATCGCCGATCGCGCTGCTGCCGTGTCCCGTTCCTCATCCAGCCAGTCCAAGATGTCTTGTCTTTCTTGCTCATTATCCACTTCAACATAAGCTGCCACCCGTGGTGAGTCGTGCCGGATGTCACTAGGGATAACCGCTTCAGCACCATACACCATGAAGAAAGGTGTATATCCTGTAGATCTGTTAGGCGTAGTGTTGATGCTCCATAAGACAGAAGGCAACTCCTCTACCCAGCAACCCGGCGTTCTTTGCAAATGAACCATAAGCCGGGGCTTGATGCCTCTCAGGATCTCTTGGTTGGCTCTCTCGGCTTGGCCATTGGACTGAGGGTGAGCTACTGATGACACATCAAGGCGAATATGCTCTCTTTGACAGAACTCTTCCATCTCTCCTTTAGATAGGTTGGTGCCATTATCAGTTATAATGTTGTGTGGAAAGCGAAACCGGGAAATTACCTTTTTGATGAACTTAACCGCTGTTGCCGCATCACACTTACTGACAGGCTCCGCTTCAACCCACTTTGTAAATTTGTCCACTGCTACTAACAGGTGGGTTTTCTGGTCTTGGGATCTTTTAAAGGGTCCAACCATGTCAAGCCCCCAAGTCACAAATGGCCAAGTAATTGGAATCATCCGTAACTCCTGCGTCGGAACATGAGCGCGCCATGAAAATTTCTGGCAAGCGTCACATTTTCTGACCAAGTCCTCTGCATCGGCGTGAGCCGTTAACCAGTAGAACCCATGACGAAAAGCTTTAGCTACCAAGGACTTTGAACCGGCGTGATGACCACAATCTCCTTCGTGAATCTCTCGAAGAATATCACAGCCTTCCTCTGATGATACGCACCGCTGAAACGCCCCAGAAACGCTGCGGTGATGAAGTTCTCCATTGACAATAGTCATAGACTTGGACCGCCGGATTATCTGCCGGGCCTCAACTTCGTCCTCTGGCAACTCACCTTGGCTCAGGTACGCCAAGTAAGGGAGTGTCCAATCCGGGATAACGTGAAGTGCTGCAACTAGCTGTGCTTTCGGATCAGGAACAGCTAAATCCTCCTCTGAAGGTATCTATACTGACGGACTATGCAATTCATCCAAGAAGGTATTAGGCGGAACCGGTTTACGCTGAGAGCCCAGCCAGCTTAATGCATCGGCCGCTTCATTCTTCCGCCGGTCTATGTGGTCCACCTGATATCCTTTGAAGTAACCTGCGACTGCTTCCACTTCTCGCTGATAAGCCGCCATGAGCGGATCCTTGGAGTCCCACTTACCAGATACTTGTTGTGCCACCAGATCCGAGTCACCAAAGCACTTGACCCGGCTCAAGTTCATCTCCTTAGCCATCCGTAAACCGTGGAGGAGAGCTTCATACTCAGCAGCACTGTTAGTACAAGGGAACATTAATCGAAGGACGTAACAGAACTTATCACCTCGTGGGGAAGTTAACACGACTCCAGCCCCCAAGCCCTCCAATTGTCTTGAACCGTCAAAATGAATAGTCCAGTATGTATGATCCGGCTTCCCCTAAGGCGCTTGCAACTCTGTCCAATCATTGATGAAATCCACTAGTGCTTGGGATTTTATAGCAATACGAGGCACATATTTTAGTCCGTGTGGGCTAAGTTCAATAGCCCACTTTGCTACTCTGCCCGTGGCTTCTCTGTTCTGGATTATATCCCCCAACGGAGCTGAGCTGACAACGGTGATTGGGTGGCCCTGGAAATAGTGCTTCAACTTCCGGTTTGCCATGAACACGCCATATACCAACTTCTGCCAGTGTGGATATCTTTGCTTTGACTCAATGAGGACTTCACTGATGTAGTAAACCGGACGTTGAACCGGATACTCCTTGCCTGCTTCCTTGCGCTCCACCACAAGGGCCACGCTAACTGCACGGGCATTGGCGGCCACGTATAACAATAGCGGCTCCTTGTCAACGAGGGCAGCAAGGACTGGTGGTTCTGCTAATTGCCGCTTCAACTCCTCGAACGCAGCGTTTGCGGCATCGCTCCAGACAAAACGGTCGGTCTTTTTCATCCTCTGATAAAGCGGGGTCGCCTTTTCTCCTAAACGGCTGATGAACCGGCTCAATGCTGTAATACAGCCTGCCATGCACTGGACATCATTGATACAAGCCGGTTTAGCTAAGGATGTGATCGCCTTGATCTTCTCCGGATTAGCCTCAATCCCTCTGTTTGATACTAAGAATCCAAGGAGCTTGTCTGCTGGAACACCAAAAACACACTTCTCCGGATTAAGCATCATCTTGTAAACCTGGAGGTTGTCAAAGGTTTCTTACAAGTCCGCTATCAGCGTCTCCTCCTTCCTGGATTTTACCACAATGTCATTCACATATGCATGGACATTTCTTCCAATCTGCCCTTGTAGGCAGTTCTGCACATAACGCTGATAAGTTGCTTGGGCACTCTTGAGCCCAAAAGGCACGGATACATAGCAGAAGGCTCCAAAGGGAGTTATGAAAGCCGTCTTCTCCTGGTCCTTAACTTCCATCTTGATCTGATGATAACCTGAATATGCATCCAAAAAACTTAGCCGCTCACATCCTGCCGTAGCATCGATAATCTGATCAATACGGGGGAGAGCAAAAGGATCAGTTGGGCAAGCCTTGTTCAAGTCTGTGTAATCAACACACATCCTCCAAGTTCCGTTTTTCTTGAGCACCAGCACCGGATTAGCCAACCACTCTGGATGAAACACTTCAACTATGAAACCTGCTGCCAAGAGCCTAGCCACTTCTTCACCTATAGCCTTGCGCCTCTCCTCATTGAAGCGGCGCAAATACTGCTTGACCGGTTTGAACTTTGGATCAATATTAAGACTGTGCTCAGCGAGTTCCCTCGGTATACCTGGCATGTCAGAAGGCTTCCATGCAAAGATATCCCGGTTCTCATGGATGAACTCGACGAGCGCGCTTTCCTATTTGGGGTCTAGGTTAGCGCTGATGGTAAACTGCTTGGATGAATCCACCGGAACAAAGTCAACCTACTTGGTTTCCTCTGCCGATTTAAACTTTAACGCCGGATCATGCTCTATAGTTGGCTTCTTCAATGGGGACATATCTGCCGGATCAAGATTGTCCTTGTAAAACTTCAGCTCCTCCTTCTTTAATGGGCGCCAACTGTCGTGGATTTAGCACGGCAGATGTCCGGTTTACTGGACTTAGGTGTGAGGCCATCGCACGGGTTAGCTTAAAGGGGTTAAAGCGGACAAAGGACACAGGGATTTTTATACTAGTTCGGCCCCTTCGTAGCACAAACTGCCTCAGCATATGCTGCGTCTCCTTCCTCACACTCCAATGCGATCTTGCGGCTCCCGTGAACTGTGATGGTTCCCTTGTGACCCGGCATCTTGAGCTGCAGATAAACATAACACGGTCTAGCCATGAATTTGGCATAAACCGGCCTCCCAAACAGAGCATGATACGGGCTCCTGATCTTTACAACCTCAAAGGTCACCGTCTCCGATCTAGAATCCTGCTCATCACCAAAGGTTACTTCCAGATCGATTTTTCCAACTGGGTAAGCCAATTTACCTGGCACCACTCCATGGAACACTGTGTTGGACTGCTGGAGCTTCTTATCTGTCAACCCCATACGTCGAAAAGTCTCATAGTATAGGATATTGATGCTCCTGCCTCCATCCATGAGCACCTTTGTGAACTTATAGCCACCCACCTGTGGAGCCACCACCAAGGCTAGCTGATCCGGATTATCAACCCGTGGCGGGTGATCCTCTTTGCTCCACACAATGGGCTGCTCCGACCAACGTAAAAAACGTGGTATTGCCGGTTCAACAGCATGCACTGCTCTCTTCAGAACCTTTTGATCCCGTTTGCACAAACTTGTGGTGAAGACATGATATTGCCCACTGCTTAGCTCCTTCGGATTATTCTGATATCCGGATTGCTGTTGCTGCTGACGCTGTTGATTGCCTTGGTTGTTGTATCCACCCTGACCATGCTGCTGGTTATGTTGATGCTGATTGTTGCCATTGTGGTTATTGTTACCGCCATGATATCCTGATCCGGATCCACTACCCTGGTAACCCGGACCCTGAAAACTGGGACCTGATCCGCCGCCGGGGGGGGACGTGGTTATATTTGGCCTGTTTCATAAACTCCTGCATGATATGGTAGTCCTTCCAAAGATGCGTAGCCGGATTTTCCTCTGTACCGTGTCTTGGGCAAGGCACATTCAGCTGGCGATCTAGATTGATGGGTGGCCTCCCGTTGCGTGGGGGCGGTCTACCCTTGTGGCGCTGCCCATTGTCTTGAACGTTGGTATTGGCCACAAAGTCTGAGCTGCCTCCGGCTTTATGCTTGCCATTGTACCATGTTCATGCCGGATTAGTCTATGCCGGTTTGCCAGTTTTGCTCGCCTTCCTAGATTTGTCTCCGTCTGCGTCTGGGTATTTGGTGTTGTCAGAGTCTCCATACTTTACCAAAGCGCTCAAGAGCGTTCCCATGTCGTTGCAATCGCGCTTGAGCCGTCCGAGCTTCAGCCTCAAAGACTCGAACCGACAATTGTTTTCCAAGGTCACTATTGTCGTACTTGGGTTGATGCTATTGGAGGAGTGCAGAATTTCGGATACTCGCCGCACCCAACTGCTTGTGGTCTCTTGCTCCCCTTGAACACATGCTGCTAAGTCAATCACGGACATCGGCTGTTTGCACGTGTATTTGAAATTAATGATAAACCGGCGACGCAACTCACCCCATGATCCGATGGAGTTAGGTGGTAAACCCTTTAACCATGTCCGGGCCGTGCCCTCAAGCATCATTGTGAAGTATTTAGCACATGCAACTTCGTCCACATCAAGCATCTCCATAGCCATCTCATAACTTTCAACCCATGCCTCCGGAGCCAGATCCGCCATGTAGTTGGGTACCTTGCGCGGGCCTTTGAAGTCTTTAGGTAATTTCACGCTCCGTAAAGCGGGGATGAGACACTGTACCCCAAAGGAACTAGACATGACTCCCGTTTATGTGGTGGTGGGGTGAACTGGTGTCGCTTGACGGGTGTCGTCGCGGGCAGTATGTCTAGCCTGGTCCACCGCCTCTTGGGCGTGTGCTCCTGCTCCTGCCGGATTATCCTGCCTATGTTGGTGCCGTCTCCGCGCGCTGCTAGATACAGACGGTTCATCCAGGTGCCTTGTGTAACTCCGGCTTGGGCGTGGGGTTGAATGAATCCTTTCCCGGCTATAAGAATAAGCTTGCTGCTGTGTTAACGCCGTATCCAGCAACTCCTTAGCCCATCGTGCCTCCATCGCTATGGGGGACGTCCCCTCAATGGGAAGAGCAGCCAGCCGTGAAGCGGCGGCGACAATGTTGTCCAACAGGTTGGAATAATGACCGGGCGGGGTGGGTATGTGCTGTGTTGGTACAACTTGGCGATTTAGCTCTGCGGCTGGTGGCTGAACCGATGTGCCTGACCCCGAGGCTCCTCCCCGGTTTACCTCTGGACAGTTATTGGTTCCTGCTCCTGGTGTGCTAAAGAAATTCCTTGCCTCATAAACCGGCGGCAAACGAGACCGTTGTCTTCTGTTTAGTACCGCATGCGAAGCGTTCTGATCTAACCTGAGCCGGAAAGCGTGGGAATCTAGTTCTGCCTGTCTTGTAGCCATCCTGGCCTTCTCTGCATCCAGATCCAACTTAGCTTTCTCAATCTGGTTCCTCACCTGAGCGATTTCTGCATCATGCTGCTCCTTGTCGGCCTGTGCTACCTCTGTTGTTGCGAGTGCTGTCAAAGTGTCGATCAAGGTGGATAGAACGTCAGAGGGCGATGGGGGAAGGTATCCAGCTCTGGCTCCCGCTGCCTCCAAGGTTAACGCCCCAGTCGTCGAGGGCTGTTGTATGGCCTGTGATCCGGCCATGAAAACAGCCACCCTGTTTGGCGGATCAAAGGGGTCCGGAATACTATCACCATCGGACACACCCTCAGACCGGCCGTCCTGCAACAGATACAAAGATTCGGTCTCTCCGGATGAAGATTTGGTCTTGTACTCCATGCACTGCTCCAACGAAAACATGCTTCATGGCGGGCTGAATCCGGGCCGATCTCGCACGCTGAGCCGGCTCGACGATGTTGGGGAAGATGTCCGACTCAGGTCTCGGTTCGTCGATCTTGCCGATAAAGACGTGGATGCCGCCGAAGGGGACCCGTGTAATGCCCAGGATGGGACTATACCTCCTACGTGTCGAGGCACGACTTAAAGGTATAAGCCCATTCTGGAATGATCTCAAGTTCGGTATCTTTGCACATCTCATGTAAAATAGGGATGAAAAAGGAAAAGAGATAGTTGGCTTACACTCGCCACGTCACACAATTCATTACATAGCCAAACATCATTCAAATAACATCACAAGCCGTCTACGGGTGAAGATCCAAATGAACGATACCAAACATACATAAAGCCACAGGTCCGAATCGCCCCTAGTAGAAACCACTACTGATCATCGGGATAGTGCACATAGTAACGGCTACGTTCCTCATCGTACTCCCAGTATAGCTCGGTGCCGTCACCTGAGTAGCTCACCATGGTACCTGCATCTGGTGTGGTGTAGAATCTGTGAGCCACGGAGGACTCAGCAATCCCGTTCCCGGGTAACAGAACTATCTAAGCCTTGGGTGTGGAACAAGGCTGAAGAAAGAATAAAAGGCTTCAGCTGCACTAGCACTAGCTTACGTCATAAGAGCGAGAAGAGAAGTGCCACGGACGACAAGATGATCACGAAGTGATCCTAACTAAGCATGGCAATCATAACCCCACTGTGTTCACTTCCCGAACCCCTTTCGGAAAATGACCGTCACGGTACTCACGCTGGCAGTGTGTTCTGAACATGGTGTCAAGTTTTCTACAATCGGATATTAACAAATTCCCATCTGCCACATAACCGTGGGCACGGCTTTCGAAAGTTCAAAACCCTGCAGGGGTGTTCCAACTTGGCCCATGACAAGCCCACGATCCGCGGAGTCGCAACTCCAAGGTGGGAAGGCCCGAGTATCCTCGGAATCCCGTGCTCAAGATACTCCGACTAAGGTAAGGCTAATCCAGCAAATCCTCCCGGCGTGCCGACACCCTGATAGTAGCCGCGCGTATCTCGTCTCAGGCCACGACCGGATGGGACAAGCTACGGGTTTTTACCAGCCCTCGGGTTCCCCCAAGGTGGCCCCACAGGTTGCCCAGTTTGGACCAACACTCATGTGGAGCACTGGCCCGGGGTTGTTGATTAAGAAGAGGGTTAATTACTCCCTATGCAAGTTTTTAGTTGTTTAGCCAAATAGTACCAATGTTGGGACTTGCTGGAAAAGACTTAGCGCTAAGCAGTTTATCGAGGGGGTCCCATAACCCCAACCGTGTGAGGAACGCAAAATCAAGGAACATAACACCGGTTTATACGGTTCCTAGGGCGACATGAGTGGAACAAATCACCAAGCAAGAGGCTTAGCCTTCCACCCATTACCAATATATAGATGATTTCATTAAAGAGTTTATATAGTGTGATATCCCAACAAGCTTCAACATGAAGCAAGAATCTTCAAATCTTCTCCTGCAACTAGCAATGCTATAAGAGGGGCTGAGCGAAGCCTACGTAGCCAATCAAAGGTTTGCATAGGTAGGGTGGTTAGACAGATTCATGGTTACAATAGGAGGCTGACAGACAAACATGGGCATCGAGGCAATAAGCTAAAGAGCGATACTTCTAGCAATAGGCAAAGATAGTAATGATATCTGGGTCAGGTCATCTTGCCTGTCGAGTCGTCGATGGGATCGTAAGAGGGCTCCTCGTTCTCAACCTCGGTAGTAACCTCGTTCTCGTACTCGGTCTCGGCTTCCGGCTCTACTCAACACAAGAACACACGAGGCATAAAATCAAACAAGATGCAATACGCAAACTACAGGATGCATGGCTGATGTACTAAGGAAGCACTTCAGATGCACTTAGGATGCACAACAAGACAACATAGGAAGCACAGAGAAACGACACAAGAAACATGACAATATGCTCAAGCAAGTAGGATGCAAGACAAGTCTATTTAGGATGCAAAACATGGCAAGGTAGGAAGCACAGGGAAACAACACAAGAAACAGCAGGTTTAAATGAGGCCGGAAACTACTTAAGACAAATCCGGTAAGTCCTCATATGCATAGTTTGAAATTAATCCAGATCTGAACAAACCTTAAGTTAAAGTTGTTAAACAGCAAGTTAACATGCACCATGACAATCTACACGAAATTCTAGTCAAGTTTCATATAAAGTTTGTTTAAAACGGAACTACGGTCTAGAAGATATGATCAAGACAAGATAAGCATGGCAACGGTGCAAGATGCACCCAAACATCAAGCAACATACTCAAAAACATGTTAACAAGATGATATTATGAATCTACATGCAAAACCACACAAGTTTCATGTAGGGAACGCTCAAAACGGAGCAACGGGCTAAAAGATACACCCGAAACAAGAAACAATGCAAAGCTGAAAATAACAGCCACATAGCAACTTGGGAGCAAGAAATATATACTCTACAGCACTCAAACATGGTGACAAGAAGCATGGACATGAAGTAGACATATCCTACAGCAAACTACTCCATTGGAGCATCTCCATAGGAGGCATGGATCAATAGCAACAAGCTACAACATTTTGATCATGACACTAAAAACCTGACAGTAATATTTTATAGCAACTTGGGAGCAAGAATTAAATATGCTACAGCAATCCAAAAGAGCATGTGAGGGCATGGATGGATAGCCAACAACATATACAACAAGGAATGATCAAAGGCTACCCCAAAACTAACATGGATTTGCCTAGGACATCAAGCAAACATAGCATCAGGATATTACAGATTCCAGACTTAGTGAAATTTCACTAAGTGTTAAAACAGCAATATTATCATGGCATGTTTGTGAGCATGTTTAAGTCACCTCAAAGCATAACATGGCAAGTGGTTTGCACGACAGCAAAGAACACATGATGGGGAGTCCAAAACATATAAGCATGCAACATGGGGACAAACACAACAGTAGCAACGAGCTCCTCAACTAGGCATCTCGTAACAAGTTACAAAACCTAACAGCCACATGCACTTTTGCAACAGGGATAAACATGGCAATATGAACTCTAACAAGCATGCTATAGCAACCAACATGTAGAGTATCTCATGATGAACATTTGGACATATCATTTGCTTCATTTGGATAAACATGCACCAAGTTATCACATCTCAAACATGGCATGAAAACAACTAATAGCAGCAGTTTATATCAAGTAGCACTCTTCTCTTGAAGATTTAGACATCTAGATGATCTCAAACATGCATGACACAATGGAACAAAACATAGTACATGTCACCACGATCATTTTGACATATTATACGCATAAAACGGACAAGCACAATAAAAGTTATCATCATCATAAAAATGCATCAGACACTGAAAACTAAAAGGACTTAGACAAAACAGAGGGTCAACCTCTCTGGTCAAAGCGGGCGCGGGTCGCGGGTCGGTGGAGGACGCGGGTCAATGGGTCCCGCCCGGGAACCGCTAGGGTTCGCAGAGGCCCGATCGGATCGCTCGATCCAGCGAAGGATCGAGCTGCTGGCTCGACGGCGGCGGGGAAACGACGCAGGTGGCCGGCAGCGAGGTCCCGGCGGCCTGCTGCGGTTGGGGCGGCGGCCCTCCTGGCAGCGGCCGGAGGAGCCTGGGCTCGGGCGGCGGCGGATCCGTAGAGGTGCGGCGGCACAGCTCGGAGGGAGCGCCGGCGGGGAGGTCCTGCGGTGGCCGGCGGGGCTCCGGCCGCCTGCGGGTGGCGGCGCGGCGGCTGGGCCTCGCGACGGCGCCGGAGCTGAGGAGGACGGGCGGCGGGGCGCGCGGGGCGATCTGGCCCGAACGGTGGCGGCGGCGGGCCGGGAACGGGCCCTCGGGCCCGCGCGGCGGCGGAGGCGGTTACTGTGCGGTGGCGGACTGTCCGGCTCGAGTCGGACACATCCGCCCGGCACGGATTTCGGGGCGGGGGCTAGAGGAGGAAGAAGACTAGGGTTTGGACGAGAAAAATGGAGGGGTGGACATTTTTATAGGCACAAGGAGCTAGGAGACTCTAAATGGGGAACGGTTTTCGGCCACGCGATCACAATTCAACGGCCGAGATGATGGGAAGGTTTGAGCTGGGTTGTTGGGCTGTTGTGGAGGGGGTCTTGGGCCTCAAAGAGGAGGTACTTTTATCCCACGAGGTTACCCGTTGGAGTACCAAACGAACTCCAAACGCGACGAAACTTGACAGGCGGCCTACACGTATCAAAACAACATCGCACGACAAGTCTCACGCCATTCTGGAAACGTTACACGCCCAAACACGAAAGAAGGACTCGGGGATGCCACGGGCACGTGTGAGAGCGTCGGAACTCAAAACGGACAACGGGAAGAAACGAGTGGGACTGGATGCAAAAGACAACACAAATGCAATGCAATGCACATGACAACATGACATGGATGAATGCACACACGCACACGACAAAACAACGAAAACCCGAAAAGATTAAGAACCCGGAATGGAACTGATGAAGCCAAAGTTTTTATATTGCCAAAAGGGGAAAGTGTTACATCCGGGCCATTACAACCCGGTACCCGTATTCGATTGAATCGGCCTCGGGGCCCCAGCCTGCATCGTCGATGTAGATCCGGCTGTGACGACTCTTGGTCACCCGGTCCACTGCGTAACCCTTGAGCCCTTCAAAGCTGCCCTTCAAGAACTCGAAACCATCGTGCTATAGCCCCACGGTGGGCGCCAACTATCGTGGATTTAGCACGGCAGATGTCCGGTTTACTGGACTTAGGTGTGAGGCCATCGCGCGGGTTAGCTTAAAGGGGTTAAAGCGGACGAAGGACACAGGGATTTTTATACTAGTTCGGCCCCTTCGAGGAAGGTAAAATCCTACGTCTAGTTTGGTGTGGTATTGCTTGGGCTTCGATGACCAGGGAGCGAATCCGCTTGCCTGTGTCTCGGGCTGTTGTTTCTTGTCCTGAACCGTCACCGGTTCGTCCCTTTATATAGGAGGTGACGCCCGGTCCGGTTTACAGAGTCCCGAGGCCGGCTCATAAACGTGTCCGCCTCGGTCTCTACTCTTTCTATCTTACATCCCAAGTTACACGGTATGACGGTTTACAAACCGTGGGCCTTATACATGGGCCCTAGACCTCTATGGGCTATGACTTCTTGTTACATAGTCTACTGAGCTTTGTAATAATACAACATTGTCAGTATAATCCGGACCCTCCTGGCCGGTTTATACCTGCTAGTAATATCCCTGACACTAACCAGGGAAAGGCTATCTTTCCTCGCATGGTGTTGATTGATAATGCAAATGCTACTAACCCATGTTGCAAGCATGTGCATCTTGTTGAAGAAAATGCCAAGTTGAAGAAGCAACTTGCGAAACGCCTTGTGACATGCATACAAGGTGAGAAGAAACTCAACAATCTTTTGAGCAATCAAAAGGAGGTTGTGGCAAAGGAAGGAATTGGGTTTGTTCCTAAGCCCAAGAAGAAGAAGAATGACAAGACCAAGCTACCTCCCCCTCTCCGACAAACCTTTGTGAAAGAGGGAGAGGGCGCCTCTAAGAAGAAGAACAATGTGAAGGGTGGTGGTGTCAAGAAAAACCCCACCATACCATCAAACATGGCCGGCGACTTTAATCCTTCATATGTTTTATGTCGTGCGAGTGATGGTCATGTATTCGCTAAATTTGTTGGTTCTTCTTATGAGTACATTGAATGGTCTATTTGGGTTCCTAAGACCCTTGTTACTAACCTCAAATGACCCATTACCAAATGGGTACCTAAATCCAGGCATTGATCTCTTGTAGGAGTTTGCTTCCGGTGGGGGATCATGGTTGCTCGATAGTGGAGCCACAAATCATATGACCGGAAGCAAAGACTTGGTGGTGGACGTGCATCTAGGTTCATCTATGGCCACCAACGTCGAATGGGGTGATGCTTCATCTTCTAAGGTATTGGGGCTTGGCAAGGTTGTTGTCTCTCATGATATCACGATCGAGAAAGTCATGCTTGTTGAGTCCCTTGCATATAACTTACTTTCTGTTCGCCAACTTGCACTCATGGGTTTTGCTACATTCTTTGATATTGATATCGTGGCCCTCTTGTGGAGCAAGACTCTTAAAGTAGCCTATGTTGGACATGTCGAGAACGGTCTTTATGTGGTTAACTTCTCGAAGCAACCCACTAAGACCACGACATGCCTAATGGCCAAAGTTGATGTGGGATGGCTTTGGCATCGCCGGTTAGCCCCTGTCAATATGAGATCTTTGCAAAGTCTTCTCAAGGGGGACCATGTCCGTGGACTAACAAATGTTAGCTTTGCCAAAGATCGTGCCTGCAGGGCTTGCATTGAAGGAAAGTTACATGAGACGGCTCACCCTCCCACAACTATCATCTATTCAAAAAGACCCCTAGAGCTCCTTCACATGGATCTCTTTGGGCCTCCATCTTTTGATAGTCTTGGGGTAGATAGTATTGCTTGGTGATTGTGGATGATTATTCAAGATACACCTGGGTATACTTCTTCAAGAAGAAGAGTGAGACCCAACAAACCGTCATCAACTTTGCAAATGAAGCTCAACGACAACATGAAGCAAAGATTTTGATGATCCGAAGTGACAACGGCACCGAGTTCAAGAACTACACCTTGGATGAGTTTCTTAGTGATGAGGGGATCAAACATCAATATGCAGCACCCTATACCCCTCAACAAAACGGTGTAGCAGAGAGAAAGAACTGGACACTGATGGATGCGGCAAGGACCATGATGGCGGAATTCAAATCTCCATACAACTTTTGGGCCGAAGCCATCAACACCGCGTGTCATGCATCCAATATGCTCTACCTCCGCAAAGGCTTGAACAAAACTCCATATGAGATACTTACTGGTAACAAGCCCAATCTCAAGTACTTCCGGGTGTTCGGGTGTAAGTGTTTCATCCTCAAGAAAGGTGTTCGTTTGTCTAAATTTGAATCTCGAGCTCATGAGGGCATATTTGTTGGTTATGCTACAAACTCTCATGCTTACCGTGTCCTCAACAAGTCCAATGGACTCATTCAGGAGACGAGTAACGTAGAGTTTGATGAAAATAACGGCTCCCAAGTGAAGCAAAGTGGTACTTGTGATGTAGGTGATGAAATTCCTCCTCAAGCCATAAGAAGAATGGGTGTTGGAGATATCCTACCCATTGAGGAACCCCTTGTGGCCGAAGGAGAAGGACAATGTTTCACTCAAGTGGAACCATCACCAACCCAAGACCCACACGCTTCCGAAGAACAAAGTGAAGGCCCTCAACCGGACGAACAAGGCCAAGTGCAACATCAATCACAAGATGGCGGGGAGCCACCAAATGATGCACAAGGCCAAGTTCTATCATCTGAGCAAGATCAAGATCAAGAGGAAGCTCAAGATCAAGATCTAGCTCCTGACGTCGCTCAAGATGATCAACTCAGTGCTCCTCAATTATCTCTTGAGGAGCAATTGGAGCGTCGTGCTGCGAAAGTTGCCTCCAGGCTTGCTTCCAGAGAACATCACATGGAGAATATTCTTGGAAGCATCAAAAGGGGGGTAAGCACTCGTAGACAATTAACAAACTATTGTGCTCATCAAGCTTTTGTCTCCTGTGTTGAACCTCAGAAGGTCTATGAGGCGCTCGAAGACCCTGATTGGCTTAATTCCATGCATGAAGAACTCCATAACTTCGAGCGCAACAAAGTGTGGCATCTGGTGCCGAGGCCAAAGGAGAACCATAATGTCATTGGAACCAAGTGGATCTTTAAGAACAAGCAAGATGCTCATGGCATTGTCATCCGCAACAAGGCGCGTCTGGTGGCTCAAGGCTACTCCCAAGTCGAGGGTATCGACTACGGTGAAACCTTTGCCCCCGTTGCTCGCCTTGAATCTATTCGTTTGTTGTTTGCCTATGCTTCTCATCATAATTTTAAGTTGCAACAAATGGATGTGAAAAGTGCATTTCTTAATGGTCCTATTAATGAGTTGGTGTATGTTAAACAACCCCCGGGGTTTGAGGATCCCAATTTCCCCAATCACGTGTACCAACTCGATAAGGCACTCTATGGCCTTAAACAAGCCCGACGTGCGTGGTATGAGCATCTTACCGAGTTGTTACAAGATCGTGGGTTTGAAATTGGAAAAATCGACCCCACTCTTTTTACTAAGAAGGTCAAAGGGGAGTTGTTTGTCTGCCAACTATATGTTGATGATATTATCTTTGGTTCTCCTAACAAAGCTTTCAATGATGAGTTCGCCGCACTCATGACCACACATTTTGAGATGTCTATGATGGGAGAGTTGAAGTACTTCCTTGGGTTTGAGATCAAGCAAAGAAGAGAAGGAATCTTCATCAAACAATCCAAGTATACTCAAGACATGCTCAAGAGGTTCAATCTAAGTGATGTCAAGCCGGCTACTACTCCAATGCCAACCAAGTGCCAACTTGACATTGATCCCAATGGTAAAGCGGTGGATCAAAAGGTATATCGCTCTATGATCGGATCCTTGCTTTACCTTTGTGCATCTAGACCGGATATTATGTTGAGTGTGGGAATATGTGCACGGTTTCAAGCCTCACATAAGGAAAGTCACTTTGTGGTAGTCAAGCGAATCTTTCGATATTTGGCTCATACCCCAAACTTTGGCTTATGGTACCCAAGAGGAGCAAACTTCAACCTTGTAGGTTTCTCTGATTCGGACTGGGCGGGAGACAAAGTGGATAGGAAGTCCACTTTCGGAGGGTGCCAATTTCTTGGTTGCTCTCTGGTAAGTTGGTCGTCCAAAAAGCAAAGTTGTGTGTCTCTCTCGTCCACCGAAGCAGAGTATGTGGCAGCTGGCAGTTATTGTGCTCAACTCCTATGGATGAGGCAAACTTTAAAGGATTACGGTGTCACTTGTGACAAAGTGCCTCTTTTGTGTGACAATGAAAGTGCCATCAAGATTTCTCTCAACGCGGTGCAACACTTCAAGACAAAGCATATAGAGATTCGGTATCACTTCATCCGGTATCATATACGGCAAGGAGAGATCGAGCTTCACTATGTCAACACTCATGATAACCTTGCAGATATCTTCACAAAGCCTTTGGATGAAGCAAGATTTCGCGAGTTAAGGCATGAGCTAAATATCATTGATTTGAGCAATGTGGCTTGAGCACGTGCACACCCCACCATACTCTTCATATTGTCTAATCTAGATGTAGGCATGGACATAGGGGGAGTGTTGTTCTCTCAATGAACTCTCTCTCCCCCCATTATGCATAAATTGATCAAGTCTTTCACATTAACCATCTTTGATGGTACTTGTGCTTCAAGGACGAGTTTTGGTCATGGGCCCAAGGTTAAAATCTTCGCGGCGCCATACCTCTTGACTCAAACATAGGTGGCTTCGGCCACCACCCTCTCTTGAAGAGGGGTTTCTTGTCTCTTGCTGGTGTGTGTTGGTTGAGTCTTGGTTTTCCTTGCATTTGTGTCCTCGTGTTTGAGCTTAGCCATGTTGTATAGTTGCCGCGGTATGCTCGGCGGTACTACCGCTCCCCAGCAGCGGTACTGCGGGACGGTACCAGGGGGTTATATCGGGGCAGGGGGAGGTTTCTCTCCCCCATACCCATTCGCTTCCCCTTCGTTCCTCGTCCTCACTCCAGCAGTTCTTCGCCGCGGGAGGGCTCCGACGGATCTCCTCCTCCGGGGCGTTCCTCTCCATTTCCTTCGGTGGAGTCGATCCCCACCTAGTTCTCTTGCCATGGATGCCGGTATTGCCCCCGTTCCTTTTCTCCTCTTGTCTCGTTTTTAGATCTTGTGTTTTAGGGGCAATAGTGCTTGCATCTCTAGATTTTTGGCTAAATCTAGGCTTGAGTAGGATGGAGAAAGCAACTAGTCTGTCTAAATTAGAGTATGGTAGGAATATTTTTGAATTTGATAGGCCGGTAGTGCCGGATCTGACCACGGTAGTAGGGAACTGCTGTTCCCCCGCCTCGAGCGGTACTACCACTCTCCTTGAGCGGTACTACCGCTTACAGGCACGATACTACCGCTGCCTGCCAAGTTCAACCATGTTTTTTCCATTCTCTGATCTCCTTTTGTTGTGCTTGTTGGCTTATGCTCATTCTTTCTGGTTGGTTCGCGTGTTTCTGTGTTTGGTTCCAGGTGATGAACATCCTGAGCATCAAGCTCGCCGTATCAACCCCAATCGTGCCACCTCGAAGCGCTACCGCACATCTGAATCTGCAGGAGGTTCATCGAGTGCTCCACCTCCACCTCAACTCAAGAAGAAGTCCATGTCGAAGCCAAAGGGCAAAACTGTGACCCAAATGACTGGCAAGGAATTCTAGGCAAAGCATCGCCGCAATCCCTATGAAGTAGATCAAGAACCCAATTTGGTCAACCGTCCGTTCTGGAACCGCTTTCAGTTTGCCATCTACTTTGATGTGATCAAGGCGAAGAAGAATCTCTTTGTCAGTGTTCGCTCCATCGACAAGGAATACCTGGAGAAGGATCCTGAGTATTTTGGCGATGCTCTTCAGATGTGCTCTCAGCTTAACATTCTCCAGATCATTCAGTTCAACAAGGATTTTGATGCAGATCTTGTGGCTCAATTCTATGCCACTGTCCATCTCGGGACTGATGAGGACAGGACTCTAACATGGATGACCAATGGCAAATTGCTTTATGTCAAGTGGAAGGCTTTCATGGAGTTACTTGGGGTGGAAGACCATGGGCTTGAGACTCCTGTTGGCTTTCGTCCTCATCGCAACACTACCTCCACCCACAAGCAAGCTCTCTGGCCCTACTGCACTGCAAAGGTCCACCCTAAAACTAAGAAGGTAACTTATGAGCTGTCTGCCTATCTGAATATCCTTCACCGCATCTTCCGTGAGACCCTCTTCCCTCGAGTTGGGAATCAGGATATGGTTCACTCCTATCTTGTGGACATGCTTCTCTTTTGCTAGCATGAGCTAGAGAAGAACACTGGTGAGTCCCTGGATATCTCTAATGTGATGTGGTCTGAACTCTTATCTGCCATCTCTGAGCGCAAGTGCCTGATCTATGGACCATTCATCATGCTGCTAATTGAGAAGGCTTGGGATCACACCTATCCCAACGTTTTGCTTGAAACTAGAGAGTTGGTGTCTCATGAGATCAAGCATCTGAGGAGGAAGGACAACTGGGGAACTCAGGCACCCAAATATGGGGGTTCATCCTCTGCTGCTGCTATGGAGACTGAGGAGGCTGAGGCTGAGGCTGATGATGACGATGACTATGAGCCATCTGGTGCAGAGCCCTCGTGGGCAAAGAAGCTCAAGCTGAAGATGAAGAAGCTGTTTTGCATGGAGTCTCATGGTCAGTACATGACTCATGTGGCAGAGAAGAAGGCTAGGGGACGTCACAAGGAGCTCATGCGTCAGTTGGGTGCGACTGTGGCCAGTGGTTCTGAGGAACAGATCACCGAGGAGGAAGAGTGGACTCAGCAGCACTGTTAGTGGACAGATTCCGACGCCGAGCAGTTTCCGGTCGACGATGACGGTGCAGATGACCTCGCTGGGATTTGATGTTCGAGACCTTCACCTGCTCTCACCTGGAGCCGTAGCTTAGCTCTGTGCCCTTTTGGTGTCTCGATGCCAAAGGGGGAGAGAGTTTAGGGATTTGTGTCGTTGCCTTTGTGTTCATGTCGTTGTGCTTTCTCGTCGTTTGCTTTGTTTGGTTTTCGTGAGACCTAAGTTCCCGACATATGGTGTGAGACATATGCTACCTATGCTACCTTCCTTTATCTTATCTATATGAGCGTGCATGCTTATCCTGTTATTTACTATGTTCTCATATATCATGCTTAGGTTGTTGGTCTCTAAAATATAGGGGGAGTGTTGATCCTAGTATGTGTGTCGTGCAGTCCAAAGCACTTATCTAGATAGCACACATCTAGGGGGAGCCCGTATATATTTTAGGGGTGTGGGTTTTGCGCTTACTCTATGTCATTATTCTTTTGTGCAAATCCCGTATTGTCATCAATCCACCAAAAAGGGGGAGATTGTAAGGGCATATTTAGCCCGATGGTGTTTTGGTGATTGATGACAATGCTTTTGCGGACTAATCATGTGCTCTAAGCTCTTTCAGATATATCTCACCTAGGCACAAGACGATTATGTGCCCCTCGGAATCTATGGAAGACGGTGTTTCCTTTTGCTTCTTTTTCGGTGGATCTGAGTAATAGGAAAGCCGTACTATTAAGAGGGGATCCGCTTTGGTAAGGTTTGGGTGGAATCAACACGTACACTTCCTTATCGCACCCACCATACCTTCCCGCCTCAATGGAGCTATTATTCCCCCCTTCTCTGTTTTTTCCTGGTCCCAGCGGTAGTACAGCGGGCCTCAGCGGTAGTACCACCTAAGTGCTTCAAGCGGTAGTACCGCTCCACCGAGCGGTAGTACCGCTTGTAGCACTCTACGGCAGTACCGCCGCAGCTCCGTTTTACTACCGCCTCGACTCAAGAGCGCATTTTCTCATGTCGAGTTTTGCGGCACTAGAAGCGGTAGTAGTGGCGGTAGTACCGCTCCCCAGCGATAGTACCGCCCTGCAACCACGGTAGTACCGCTCTGGGTCCCAGCCCCCTTGCGCGGTAGTACCGCTAAGGGTAAACGATAGTACCGCTTGATAAGCGGTAGTACCGCTCACTCAAGCGGTAGTACCGCTCTCTGCGGGGCTGAGTGAGGGGGTAACGGTTGGATTATTCCCCCACTATATAAAGGCATCTTCTTCCTCATTATTGAGCTATCTCTTCCCCCAAATACTCCATTGTTGCTCCAAGCTCCATTTTCGCCCGATCTCTCTCCCTAGCCTATCAAACTTGTTGATTTGCTCGGGATTTCTTGAGAAGGCATCGATCTACACTTCCACCAAGAGATATTTGATTCCCCCCACTAATCCCTAGCGGATCTTGTTACTCTTGGGTGTTTGAGCACCCTAGATGGTTGAGGTCACCTCGGAGCCATATTCCATTGTGGTGAAGCTTCGTGGTGTCGCTGGGAGCCTCCAATTCGGTTGTGGAGATAGCCCCAACCTTGTTTGTAAAGGTTCGGTTGCCGCCTTCAAGGGCACCACTGGTGGAATCACGGCACCTTGCATTGTGTCAGGGCATGAGGTGAATACGGTGGCCCTAGTGGCTTCTTGGGGAGCATTGTGCCTCCACACCGCTCCAACGGAGACGTACTTCCCCTCAAAGGGAAGGAACTTCAGCAACACATCCTCGTCTTCACCGGTTCCACTTGTGGTTATTTATTCCCTTTACTTGTGCAAGCTTTACTTGTTTATCTTATATAGCTTGCTTGTGAGGTTGTGTTTTTTACTTCCTATAAGTTGTCATCATAGTAGCATATCTAGACAACTTACTTTGACGCTTAATTTAAAATGGTTAAGAAAAGATAAAAATTGTTAGTTGCCTATTCACCCCCCCTCTAGTCAACCATATCAATCCTTTCAAAAGGTATATTTACTGTTTGCTCACCTTGTTGGATCCTTGTCTTCATCAAATTTAAAAGATAAAGCTGGCATGCTAGCTCGACGTGGCTTTCAAACATGGAAGGTCGAAGGGGCAGTGCTCCCTTTGAAAATTGCAGCGTGGGCAGCCTAACGGATTGCAGAACATGACTCTCGTGCATTGCTTCAACCAGACTACACGAGGCCACTCGGGCTAAACTCCATGCGAGCATCCAAACATGCCCTTAATGCGATTGCCATGTTTGGCTGGGTAGTCATAGAACATCCCAGTTATTAATAATGGATTAAACAGTTAGAGTTGTTCCCACTAGTAGATGTGAAGGAACGTGCGCTGCGATCAGGATACAGACAGGAAATCGAAGACAATGAGGATCAACTGCACGAGTTATATGAGAGAGAGGAGGTCTATTACAAGCAGAGATCCCGTGTAGACTGGCTCACTTATGGGGATCAAAATACTAAGTACTTTCAGAATCGTGCTACTCACCGCAAACGGAAAAACACTGTTAAAGGCCTTACAAGGGAAGATGGATCTAAGTGCACAGATGATGAGGGCATGAGGGCAATGGCAGCTCAGTTTTATGCTAAGCTGTTCGCGTCGGAGGGGTCGCGGGAAGGTGCCAGGGTTCTGCAACACATTGAGGGAGCTGTCACGAGAGAGATGAATCATAAGCTAGACGCACCATTCACGGACGAGGAGATCGAGGCTGCCCTCTTCCAGATGGGCCCGACGAAATTGCCAGGGTCGGATGGGCTGCCGGCATTGTTCTATCAAAAGCACTGGGTTCTGGTAAAAAATGAGGTCTGCAGCGTGGTACGCGAGTTTCTAGCTGGTACTGCTGCGCCTACGAGTTTCAATGACACAATCATAGTGATGATCCCGAAAGTAAACTCACCGGAGTTACTTTCTCAATTCCGACCCATTAGTCTCTGTAACGTTCTGTACAAGATAACCGCGAAAGCATTGGCTAACCGGCTGAAGGTGGAACTACCTTTTATGATTTCTGAAGAACAGAGCGTGTTTGTTCCTGGGAGGCTAATAACTGACAATGTGTTGGTGGCATATGAATGTGTGCATGCGATTAGGAAGCGGAAGAGAAGGAAACCTTTGTGTGCGGTGAAGCTAGACATGATGAAAGCCTATGATAGAGTAGAATGGGATTTTCTTGAACAAATGCTGTTGAAGTTTGGCTTCTCCAGTCACTGGACGGAGATGATCACAAGGTGTGTCAAAACAGCTACGTTTTCAGTAAAGTTGAATGGTGGGCTCTCGGATGGATTCTTACCACCGCGTGGTCTTCGGCAAGGAGACCCCCTCTCCCCATACCTTTTCCTTTTCTGTGTCAAAGGTTTTTCTGCAATGTTGAAGAATGCACAACGGGAGAAGGAGTTAAAGGGAGTGCATTTGGGACAGATGGACCGACAGTTACTCATCTGTTGTTTGCAGACGATAGTGTAGTGTTTCTGGAAGGGTCCCGAGACAATTTCGAGGCACTACGGGTGATTCTGCAGGACTACAAAGTAGCTTCAGGGCAGAAGGTCAACTTATAGAAATCTGCTATTTATTTTGGGAAGGGCTGCTCGGATGAGATAAAAGTGGAAGTTCATCATGTCAGTGGCATTCATGTGGAGGCTTTAGGTGAAAGATATCTAGGGCTCCCGACAGTCGTTGGGCAATCGAAGGATGGCACCTTCAAATATGTAGAGGAAAATGTGAGAGGAAAAGTGTCTGGATGGAAGGGTCAAGGGCTGTCCAAGACTGCACGAGAGGTGCTTGTTAAGTCAGGACTCCAGTCAACTCCAGCTTTTACCATGAGCTGTTTTCAACTCACAAAGAAAATGTGCGGGAACTTGTCATCTATCTCCTCGAACTTCTGGTGGGGTGAAGCAAATGGTCAAAAGAGAGTGCACTGGATCGCGTGGGCTAAAATGTGCTATAGGAAATGTGAGGGAGGACTGGGGTTTCGAGATCCATAGGCCTTCAACCAAGCAATGCTTGCTAAGCAAGCATGGAGAATCTTACAGTGACCTGATTCCTTGTGTGCACAAGTCCTGAAGGCTCGGTATTTTCCGGAGGGGTCAATTCTTAATGCAACTTGCCCGAACGGTGGCTCCTTTACCTTCAGAAGCATTTTACATGGCAGGGATCTCTTGTTGGATGGCCTCATATGGAGAATAGGGGATGGGTCCATGATTAAGGTGCATCATGACAATTGGATACCGAGGAAGGGAAGTCTGAGGCCACTGGGACAAAGATATATTCATGGAATAACGAAATTATGTGACCTTCTCAATTCAGAAAAGAAGGCATGGGACCAAAGCAAGGTTTATGCAATGTTCTCTCTGGATGAGGCAGACGAGATTATGCGTATCCCGGTGGGAGGGCCGACCATGCAAGATTTCTTGGCGTGGAATTACACCAAGGATGGTGTGTTCACTGTGCGCTCGGCATATCACATGAGGATGGTGCAGAAAAGGCTCACTGCAAGCCGGACAGAATCCTCGAACACTGTGGTAGATCACAAAGCGTGGCTTATCATGTGGGATACGGTAGCACCGGGCAAAGTGAAAACACATATGTGGCGCTTGATCCGGAACGGTCTAGCGGTCGGCACCGAGCTCACGCGGAGAAAGATAAAAGAGGGAGTGGTCTGTGTCGCCTGTGGTAGGGAGGAAACGAGTTATCATCGTTTTTGGGGCTGTTTTCATTCCAGAATGTTCTGGAACATAATGCACTCAGAGTTGGGGGTGCCGGTGGCGATCCCACCGGAATTAGTAAGCCCCCAGAAGGCATTAGCGAGATGGCTCCTGGACTGGTTTGCAGAAGCAACGGATGATGCGAAGGCGATCATGGTGCAAGGAGTATATGCGATTTGGCTGGCACGGAACAACGCGAGAAAGGGGCAACGAATTGAAGGTGCGGATGCGATCGCGAGAAGGGTGTTCGCCTTGATGGAGGAGTGGCAGTCCATCCATGAGAGGAAGAGCAAACAAGACAATCCAGTCGGTCGGGAGAAATGGTGCACGCCTGATGATGGTTGGGTGAAAGCCAATGTGGATGGGGCCATAGCAAAGGCTAGAGAGCAGGGAGGAGTAGGAGTTGTCCTTCGGAATCACGACGGTGCGTTCCTGGGAGGTGCCTGCTAGGTGTAAGGGCATATTTCTCCCTAAGTAGTTTTGGTGATTGATGACAATGCATTTGCGGACTAATCGTGTGCTTTAAGCTCCTACAGATTTATCTCACCTAGGCACAAGACGATTGCTTACCCCTCGTATTCGATGGAAGACGGTGTTTCCTTTTTGCTCCCTGTCGGTGGCTTTGAGTAATAGGAAAGCCGTACTAGTAAGAGGGGGTCCTTTTCGGAAAGGTTAGGGTGGAATCAACACGTACACATCTTACTCTCACACCACCTTTCCCTTGCTTCTCTGGAGTTCCAGCCATTTATTATCGTATATGCAAACCATGACTTCTTAACTAAAACATCTGCCTGGCAAGCGGTAGTACCGCTCCATAAGCGGTAGTACCGCACAACCACACGGTAGTACCGCCTGAAGACACGGTAGTACTGCACCAGCGGTAGTACCGCGGCTCCAGAACGGTAGTACTATATCTGGCCCGGCACTGTTCTAAGTGTGGAAGTAGGTGCAGAAGTAATTTTTTACTTCCGCATCCTATGCGGTAGTACGCTTGCTCCAAGCGGTAGTACCGCGTCGTGTTTTGCTACTACCGTATTTCTACAGATGTAGCCACGGATGTAATTTATTTCATCCGTGACTGTCATCTTCTCGCTTGTTTTTGCCTAGCGGTAGTACCGCTCCCAGAGCGGTAGTACGGCAACTTACGTGCGGTACTACTGCTCTCTGCGGGCAGAAAACGTGCATACCGGTTGGATTAGCTCTCCCACTATATATAGGGGGTCTTCTTCCCCAAGAAGACTTACCTCTTCCCCCACATACTCCATTGTTGCTCCAAAGCTCCATTTCCGCCCGATCTCTCTCCCTAGCCAATCAAACTTGTTGATTTTCTCGGGATTGCTTGAGAAGGCATCGATCTACACTTCCACCAAGAGATATTTGATTCCCCCCACTAATCCCTTTCGGATCGTGTTACTCTTGGGTGTTTGAGCACCCTAGACGGTTGAGGTCACCTCGAAGCCATATTCCATTATGGTGAAGCTTCGTGGTTTCGTTGGGAGCCTCCAAGTTGTGGAGATAGCCCCAACCTTGTTTGTAAAGGTTCGGTTGCCGCCTTCAAGGGCACCACTAGTGGAATCACGGCACCTTGCATCGTGTGAGGGCGTGAGGAGAATACGGTGGCCCTAGTGGCTTCTTGGGGAGCATTGTGTGTTGGTGTACTAAAGTAGAGGTACCTTAGTATCCCGACTTGTGTACGGGCAGTAGCAGCTTCCCGTGGTCAGGCTCACCACGCGCCCGCCAAGGCCCACTCTGGTTCCCTTGAAGCCATTCAAGAACAAAGTATTCAAGTTAAGAAACAAGACCCCGACAAGAGGAGCTTGCCGGGAAGGCCGCTCCAGGCTCAAGATCATCCCTTCAGCGCAAGACCCTGGCAAGAGGAGCTTGCTAGGAAGGCCAAGGAACAGCATTTCAGAAGACAGGCCGTGGCGCATCGCGCGCCCCGGCAAGACCCGGAGAGCGACAAGTCTTCGGGCGCGGCAAGGTAGCGACCGCGGCAAGGTGCGTGCCGCGGCAAGCTTGCACTGTGCGCCTGCGCTCCAGCTCATCTGACCACGCGTCGCCCTGGGGCCCTTCCAGGGGCACGTGGCAGGTGGCTGTGCAGCCTGGGGTACACGGTGGCAAGCCACGATGACAAGGCCTCCGTCGTGGCGAACGGAGATGCCCGGACAGACACTTTTTTACACTGTTTGGAGCGACGGTGATGGGCATTCAATGCCCTTATCCCCCACCGTCTGGGTTAGGTATAGACCACTGTACATGCACTGTTACAACTACCACCAATTTTACACTTTTACCCTCATCTACGTCGACACCTGTCGGTGACCCCTTTGAACTATAAAAGGAGGCCCATGCACAACGTAGAGGGGGTTCGGTTCCGAAACTTGATCACTCCCACGCTCGGTGTAGCTAGTACTGTAGATCTTCAAGCTCCCGAGCCAAAAACTCAATAACAAACCAAGGCAGGAGTAGGGTTTTACGCATCCGTGCGGCCCGAACCTGGGTAAACTGCTCGCGTGTGCGCCTCGATCTGCTCTCTACGCTCCCTCCGCTCCCTTGCCGTACCGAAAAGGGGCTCCGGTCCCATAGGTGTTCGCGGGCGATCAGTTTCCCCGACATCTTTGGCGCGCCAGGTAGGGGGTCGTCGAGGTTGTGCGAACCTGATCCAGCGTTCACGCGGGCGTAACCTTCAGCAGCTTCATCAACCTCATCGACTACATCGACATGCCGCCGAAGAAGAAAGCTTCGGAGGTAGGAGGCCCGTCTGCGTCGATCCCACCACCACCAGAACCAACGGTTGGTGGGGTAGACGCTGGCGGAAGGGTGGACGCCGGCGAGAACACTCACGGCGCCACCAAGTCCAAGGACAAGACGGACGACCGAGCCTACTCCAAGACCTCGGTGTCCGTGCACGCACCATGCCCCTCTCAGGAGGTGCCGGACCAGCAGCGGCGTGGTACCCAGGGTACCATACGCTTGCTGGGACGAGGCCAAGCCGGTGGGTCGCGGGATGCTCAGGGCCAACGTGCTGGCACGAGCAAGGCGCGGTCGCCGGGGCGAGATCCTGCTCCTTCTAACGCTGTTAGAAGTCCGAGCATATCTCGCTCCTCGCACCGCTCGCCAGCGCTCCCCTCCTCCCCAGCAGAAGCTCTAGCCAGAGCTCAGCTGCTCCTCGACTTCCCTCCAGCGGCGGACAAGGCCGAAGACTGGAGGGCTACCATTCAAAGCCTCATCGCCTTCGCCAACAATGACACGCCGCAGCAGCCGGCAACATCACGGCCGCGGCAAGTCAGCCAAGCGAAGGTCGATGGAGACAAGACCGCCGGGGGTGCGACAACCGTGCACTCCCCGCCGCGGAAGCAGAAATCGCCGACTCGCCGGATCAACGTCGACGACGACTCCACGGCGTCGTCGGACCCGCGAGCTCGCCGCGATCAGCGGCAAGTCCTCGAGGACAGGCGGCAAGAGGACGCTCGAACTCGCATCGAGCGTCGAAGAGAAGCGCAACGACAGTCCGACCAGCGCGATGGGACCGCTGTCGACACGCACACGCCCGGTGAACCAGGCGACTTGCCGTACGCGGCAGGTTGCCCTGCGTTCACCCGAGAGCTGCGGAAAGTCCAGTGGCCCAGCATGAAGAATTTTAAGCCCGACGTACCCGAGAAGTACGACGGCAAGACCCATCCCTCGGAGTTCCTCAACATCTACACCATTGCGGTGCAGGCTGCCGGGGGACGGGATGAGAAGATTCTGGCGAACTACTTCCCGCTTGTGCTCAAGCCAAATGTCAGATCTTGGCTCATGCACTTGCCGGAGAACTCCATCTCTTCTTGGGCAGATCTGTGCCACCAGTTTGTTGGCGCCTTCACGGGTGGCCACAAGCCCCACGGCCAGGAGAGCAATCTTCACATTCTAGCCCAGAAGGAGGGAGAGTCCCTGCGGAAATACATCCAGAGATTCAGCCGCGTCCAGCACAACATCCCGGACGTACACCCTGCCGCGGTTATTAGCGCGTTCCATCAGAACGTGCGTAACCGCCGGATGAGGGAGGAAATGGCGATGACCAAGATCCGGGACGTCAGCGAGCTTTACGCTCTGGCTGACAAGTGTGCGCGCGCTGAAGAGGGGAGGAGACTCCCCGGAGAGGATGCTAGAGCAGGGGAACGGACAGCGAGGATGCCGCCCCGGCAAGGAAGGGCCGGCGGCGGAACAATAAGAAGAAGAAGAACAAGGAAGTACTAGTTGTCGAGCAGTCCGGCAAGGAGGCTGCCGCCAAGAAGACACAGGCTGGTGGCTCCGGCAAGGAGGCCACCCCTGTGGCGGCCGCCGACAAGCAGGACGGCTCCGACAAGCAGTACTGCAAGATCCACCGCACCAAGGGCCATGATCTCCAGAACTGCAAGAGGGTTGAGTACCTCGTAGAACAGCAGAAGGCTGAATCCGAGCGTCGCAACAAGGAGAAGGCCCAGGGAGGTGGAGGAGAGTCCGGCAAGAAGCGGCCATTCAATGGCCGGGGAGGACGCCGCGGCAAGGCCAAGCAGCGGCAAGGAGATAGGCCTCCCCGCGGCCGCGACAAGGACGAGGACGAAGACGACGACGAGGACATGGATGACGGAGACAATAGCGAGCAGGAGTTCCAGAAGGCCACATAAGTTCTGTGCGTCGATGGAGGTGCCTCTCTGCACACTTCCCACCGCCAACTCAAGCAATGGGTGCGGGAAGTGAATGCAGTAGAGCCACCCGTTGAATCGCGCAAGCTACTGAAGTGGTCCAGCACGCCCATCATCTTCGACCTTGAGGACCACCCTCACCGCACAACTGCGGTCGGGTGCTTGCCGATGTTGGTTTCGCCAACCATCCGCAACCTCAAGGTCACCAAGATGTTGGTTGACGGCGGGGCCGGCCTCAACTTGATCTCCTCCGCTGTGATCCGGAAGCTGCAGATCCCCGACAGCGAGCTCGAGGAGACCGGGACGTTCCAAGGAATTAACCCGGGAAGGAGCAAGCCGAAGGGGAAGATAACACTGCCAGTGACCTTTGGCGGAGAGCTAAACTTCAGGACTGAGAGGATCACCTTCGACGTCGCCGATATTCCATTGCCATACAATGGGATACTCGGCCGCCCGGCGCTCGCCAAGTTCATGGCAGCCTCTCACTATGCATATAGTATGCTCAAGATGCCAGGGCCAATAAGCATCATCTCTGTCCCCGGCGACAAGAAGGACGCGCTTATTTGCGCCGACAAGATCTACCGGGACGCAGTAGCCGCAGCAGACAGCAAGACACTTGCCGCTGAAGCTCCGGGGGGAAAGACCAAGACCAGGTCCGGCAAGAGCTCTGGGGCCCACTCCGGCAAACGCACCTCTTCGGAGTGCTGCGCTGCCGTCGAGGACGCACCATCGAGCTCCACCGGCAAGTGCAAGAAAGGAATGGCAGCTCCACCTGCAACCAAGAAGGTGTCCGCCAAGGAGGACGTCACTGGTGGTACCTTCACCATCAGTGCTATGCTCGACCCTAACTAGGAAAGCGCGCTCGTTGCTTTCCTACGGGCGAATGTCGACGTGTTTGCATGGCAACCGTCTGACATCCCCGGCGTTCCCAGGAAAGTAATTGAGCACAAGCTTGCCGTTTGTCCTCACGCGCGGCCCGTCAAGCAGAAGGTCAGAAAGCAAGCGGTGGAGCGCCAAGAGTTCATTGCTGAAGAAATCAAGAAGTTGGAAGCAGCAGGCCTTGTTAGAGGTGTACTTCATCCCACGTGGCTGGCCAATCCAGTTGTCGTGCGCAAAGCTAATGGGAAGTGGAGACTTTGTATAGACTTCACCGATGTGAATAAAGCTTGTCCCAAGGATCCATTTCCCTTGCCGCGCATTGACCAAATCGTTGACTCCACGGCTGGATGTGAGTTGCTTTCATTTCTTGATGCATACTCAGGGTACCACCAGATATTCATGGCTGAAGAAGATGAAGAGAAGACCGCATTCATCACTCCATGTGGCACTTACTGTTTCATACGCATGCCCTTTGGATTGAAGAATGCGGGCTCAACGTTTGCAAGGGTAGTCCACACTGCTTTTGAGCCACAGATACACAGGAATGTAGAAGCTTACATGGATGATATAGTGGTCAAGAGCAAAGACAAGGATACCCTGATCCAAGACCTGGACGAGACTTTTGCAAATCTGCGCAAGATACAACTCAAGCTGAACCCCGAGAAGTGCGTCTTCGGAGTCCCCTCCGGCAAGCTTCTCAGGTTCTTTGTGTCACAGAGGGGGATCGAAGCAAATCCCGACAAGATAAAAGCCATCGAGCAGATCGAAGCCCCGAAGCGCGTCAAGGATGTACGGAGGCTTGCTGGTTGTGTGGCTGCCCTCAGTAGGTTTATTTCTAAGTCTGCAGAGCGCGCCCTGCCGTTTTTCAAAATCCTAAAAAAGGCAGGACCAATGAAGTGGACTCCGGAAGCGGAGGCAGCGCTGCAGGATTTGAAAGGATACCTGTCCTCCACTCCAATACTTGTCGCACCTAAGCCACAAGAGAAGTTGCTGCTATACTTAGCAGCAACCAATCAAGTGGTTAGTGCTGCGTTGGTAGCGGAAAGGGAGGCAGAAGAGGAGCCCACAGCCCCGGGAAGCGCATCCAGCGACAAGCAGGGGACTCCCCCGACAAGCTCTGGCCCCGACAAGGATGAATCTGCGCAGATACAAGGGGGAGTGCGAAAGAAGATGGTGCAGCACCCAGTCTATTTTGTCAGCTCCCTCTTGCAGGGGGCTAGGTCAAGATATTCTGGAGTGCAGAAGTTGCTTTTCGGTCTCCTCATGGCCTCGAGAAAGCTGCGCCACTACTTCCAAGCACACGAGTTAACAGTGGTCACTCGCTTTCCGTTGAAGAGGATATTGCAAAATCCAGAAGCAACAGGCAGGATCGTCGAGTGGGCACTAGAGCTGTCAAGCTTTGGTCTAAAGTTTGAAAGTACTTCAACTATCCAGAGCAGAGCTTTGGCAGAGTTCATAACAGAATGGACACCAACACCAGACGAAGAAATCCCAGAGACAAGCATCCCCGTCAAGGAAGCAAGAAAAGAATGGATAATGTACTTCGATGGTGCCTTCTCGCTGCAAGGCGCCGGTGCTGGTGTGCTGCTTGTCGCACCCACCGGGGATCACCTCAAGTACGTTGTCCAAATGCACTTTCCCAAGGAACAAGCAACAAACAATACTGCTGAGTATGAAGGTTTGCTTGCCGGCCTTAGAATTGCGGCCGAACTTGGGATCAAAAAGCTGATTGTGCGGGGAGATTCGCAGTTGGTGGTCCGACAAGTAAACAAGAGCTACCAGAGTCCTTTGATGGAAGCTTATGTCGATGAAGTGAGGAAGCTTGAAGAACACTTTGAAGGCCTGCAGATGGAGCACGTTCCAAGAGCTCAAAATGATATCGCAGACGGCCTTTCAAAGTGTGCTGCATTGAAGCTACCTGTGGAACCAGGGACCTTCATGCTCAAGCTAACTCAACCATCCGTTACACCATCAGTTGGGCAAAGCAAGAAGAGAAAGTTGGTCTCCGGTGACTACTTGCCGGCGGATCTTCCTGAAGCGCCGCCAAGGTCCCCAAGATCAACGACAAAGTTGCTGAGGGACAGTTTGCTCCTGCGGACCCAAGGGTCTGTACAGTCGAAGCAGGCGGTCCCGACAAGTCTTGCCCCGGCAGGCTTGCCGGGGGACGTCAAGCTCCGGCAGAGCCGCAGGTTCTTGCCGTAGAAGCTGACGTTCCCACAGCAGCACTGATGCCTTTTGTCCTTGTTGTTGAGCCTAAGGCTCCAGCATGGGCACAGTAAATTGTCCGTTTTCTTCAAACTGGGGAACTTCCCGAAGAGCCAGAAGAGATAGAGAGAATAACCAGGCAGTCAAGTATGTACCAGTTCGTTGGCAATGAACTGTACAGAAGAAGACTCAATGGTGTCAGGTTGAAGTGCATTTCCCGGGAAGATGGACAGAAGCTGTTGGTAGAGATACACGGAGGCATATGTGGTCACCACATTGGCGCAAGAGCACTTGCCGGGAAGGCGTTCCGGCAAGGTTTCTTTTGGCCAGAAGCCCTCCAAGATGCAACTGCACAAGTAACCAAGTGTGAAGCGTGCCAGTTCCATGCCAAGCAAATACACCAGCCAGCTCAAGCTCTCTAGACGATCCCTTTGTCCTGGCCCTTCTCGGTTTGGGGGCTCGACATCCTCGGCCCCTTTCCCCGCGCTGTCGAGGGCTTTGAGTACTTGTACGTTGCTATCGACAAGTTCACAAAGTGGCCGGAAGTGGAACCAGTGAGAAAGGTGACCGCACAGTCAGCAGTCAAGTTCTTCAGATCGATCGTTTGCCGTTTCGGAATCCCTAACAGGATCATCACCGACAACGGCACACAGTTCACAAGTTGCACCTTCATGCAGTACGTCCAAGACCTTGGCGCCAAGGTCTGCTTCGCTTCTGTTGCCCACCCAAGGAGCAACGGTCAAGCGGAGAGGGCAAATGCCGAAGTGCTGCACGGGCTCAAGACGAGAACTTTCGACAGGCTGCACAAGTGCGGAAGAAACTGGATCGAGGAGTTGCCGGCGGCTCTTTGGTCAATCAGAACGACACCGAATCGAGCCACCGGACAGACACCCTTTGCTCTTGTCTATGGAGCAGAGGCAGTTCTCCCCACGGAACTCGTGTACGGGTCTTCTTGAGTGCTCGCTTACGACGAGCTCGAGCAAGAGCAGCTGCGGCAAGATGACGCACTGCTCCTCGAGGAGGACCGTCTCCAGGCTGCTGTACGAGCTGCTCGATACCAGCAAGCTTTGCGCCGCTATCATAGCCGCAAGGTCAAGGCCAGGAGTCTCGAGGAAGGCAACCTTGTTCTTCGGCGTGTTCAGTCCGCCAAGAATTCCAACAAGTTGACGCCAAAGTGGGAAGGCCCTTATCGGGTGAGACAAGTCACAAGGCCAGGCGTTGTCCGCTTTGAGACAGAAGAAGGCTTACCGGTGAGCAACTCCTGGAACATTGAGCATCTTCGCAAGTTTCACCCATGAGGCGCGGTTGCCGTGATCCACTCCGGCAACCACCTTTTGTACAAGTCTTGCCGCTGTTGCATGTAAACCTTTGTACAAAGCCGGGCGCAGACCCCGTGCATCAGTAAAACTTTTGTGCTTCGCACGGCTTGTCATTTCATGCATTCTTGTTTTCATTGCATGTATTATCTGACACTTTGTGCAGCACACACACCCGGTAAGCAGTAACAGGCCGCAAGGCTCCATATCTGTGTTTCCTCCCTTTTCCTTTCTCTCTTAAGCCGAAGAAGTGTTCCTCGTGCACAAGTTTGCCGGGGGGGAAGGAGACAGTGGTACGGATCAAGTGCTGTTCAAGAAAGGAAAGCCTTGCCGGGAAGCAAACGGCACACAAAAGATAAGTTGCCAAAGTTTGAGCATTCAAATTTTTTGAAATCTTAGTTATTTTTCCTCGAACGTCCACGCTTTGTATGGAAAACCTGTGCGCGGAGGAACCTACCCGTGGCTAGCCGTGCCCTTGCTTTGTTTCGAGCACGCTCAACGGCTTAAGTGAGCTGCGACAAGTGTCGCGCCCTTACTTCGTTTTCGAGTTCGCTCAACAACTTAAGTGCGCTGCGACTAGCTGCGGCAAGGTTTCTTGCCGGCAGGGGCATTGCCAGCAGGCTGCTAAGAGTTCCGCACTCAGCGCTCATGGCAAGGGTCCCTTTGCCGGCAAGTTCCCTAAAAGCGTAAGGTGGAAAGCATACAAAGTAAAGGAATCGAGCAAGGGAGATAACATTGCATTAACTATCCAAAATAAAGTTATGTTACAAGAAGACTTGCCGCTGTTCTAACAAACTACTGTCTATAACTTAATTGGCAGCGGCGAGGGAAGCAGAAAGAAAGCAACCTAGTCTACACGGTCGCCGTCAACCCTCTTGATCTTGCCCACCTTGGCCACGATGTGGGCGACACGAGCCTTCAACGCCTCCTGGTCAGCTTCGGGTGGCAGGGTCCGGAGGACGTTGTCAAGGTTGATCCCAGGGTTGCGGTAGACGATCTTCGCCAACACTCGCTCCATGGTACCCGTGCAGAGCCTTCGCGCCTCGTTCGCCAGCTGCAAAGGGAGCCTTTCCCGTAGCTGCGCGAGGGCAGACGCCACTCCTCTGAAGAACAAGCTCAGCTTGGCGCTGTGGGGGAGGTTCTCGTCGGGAGAGTACACGAGGTGCTCCGTCCCCAGCGCCACCATCTCCTTGTCGATGTTGACGGCGGCAGCGACGAGCCCCTCGGTCCACTGCTCCACCGTCTCCTTGAAGTTATTTTGCGAGACAGCGGCGCTGTCCAGCAATGCCCTCTCAGCTCGGAGATCCTCCTTCAGCTTCGTTTCGCGGTTCCGAGCGGCGTCAAGTGAGTCAGTGAGGGTGGAAACCTTCAGCTCCAAGTCTGCAATGGAGTCCTTGGCGTCGTTGAGCTCCTTGCCCTTGTCGGAGAGACGGACTTGTAGCTCCGAGTGGGTGTGCGCATCCTTCTCCCACGCCAAGTTGAGCGCGGCAACCCTCTCCTCGCTCGTCTTCAAGCTCGTCTCCAACTGCGCCACCCTTGCCTCCAGGTCCCTCTTGGCGGTCTCTGCGGCAGTAGCGGCGTCCCTCGCCTCCTGCAGAGCCCCGCCAATGGACTGCTCGCGCGCGGTGAGGTCGTCCTCATGGCTATCGAGGTCGACCTTCCGCTGATTGAGCTCTCCCTCCCGCCGAGATAGATCCTCGGCGGCTAGTCGTTGCTGCTCCTCAACCTCGGCCTTCTCGAGGATGAACGCCTGGTGCGCTCCGGCGAGCTCCTCCCACTCCTCCGCCAAGTTCCGGAGGGCCGCTTGGTTGGCGGCGCGGAGCTCGACGGCGCGCTTCTCCAAGTCGACGCTAGCCTTGGCAGCCAGAGCCTCTCGGGACTCCAGCTTGGCCTGCCTGGCTCGGTACAAGGCCAGGAGCCGGCGCAGGAGCTGCTCCTCTTCGGGCTCGCTGCTGCTGCCGGGCGCGTCGACAACCCTTATCCCGGCGGAGGCGAGGACTTCTCCATCAAAGCTCTCCCCCTCCGCGGGTTCCCTTGATGAGGACGCCCACGGGACTTGGATGAAGACCCCGTTGGCGGCCTCCAGATAGATACCCGGCCCAGTCGCGGCAGCGGAGGGGTCAGCGGCCGGTGCAGCGTCCGGCGCTCCTGCGGCCTCAGAGCCGTCAGTGCGGTCGCCGGTCCCCTCCCCAGCTGCCGCGTCAGTGGCCGCGGGGGTCTCGTCGGCGGCTGGCTTGTCAGCGCTGGCCATCCCTTCAGCGGTGGCGGCGTCGCCAGCATTGCCACGCGCGTCCTCCTCGGCGATGGCCTCCGTCTCCATCGGCTCCGGGGCGGGCGGATCTGACAACAGAAAAAGAAAAGAAGAATCGTCAAGCAAATATCCAAAAAAGAAGAATTCAAGAGAAGGAAAGTACAAGGGCTACCTGCGCGGGCCTCTTCAGTAACGGGGTCCCTCGCCGGGGAGTTCTCCCTTGGCGGCGTAGTAGAAGCCCCCGCCGGTGGAGGGCCGGTGGAGGGCCGCTGGCGCCTTCCCTTGGCGGGGTGTCCACCCTTGTCGGGGTGCTCGCTCTTGGCGGAGTACCCGCCCTTGGCGGAGCACCCTCCCTCGCCGGGGAGCTCCTCCTTGGCGGGGATGGTGGGACGAGCGGCTCGTTGGGAGCAGTTTCTTGACGCTCCTGAGGCTGCGGCTCCATTTCTGCACAAGACGACAAGCAAACAAGACGTTAGCAAGGACAAGAAGCTCACGCGCGCCCATCAAGCGGGAAAGTAAACAAGAAGACATACGCTGGGGGCTGCTCTCCGGAGCATCAGGCTGGTCCGGCAGGCTTGTCGCGGGCGCATCTCCTGCCGTGGCGACGGGCTCGTCTTCCTCGAGATCAACCACCGGGATCTTGGCCCTCTTCGCCATCCTCTGGGTCAGGGTCCTGGAAGCCAAACAAGATCAGAGCCAGACAAAGAGAATTCAAGACAAGAACAACAAAAAAATCAAAGGAAATAAGGGTTGCAAATGCTTACTCTTCCTCCTCCTCGTCGGAACTAAGGGCGGAGAAGTCGAAGTCCGCCTCGCGCGTCCCTGCGCGAGGAGCTGGAGGGGTAGGCTTCCTCGGGCGCTTGGCGGGCTCCGGAGCCGTGGGTTGTGAAGACCCCGCTCCGGTCGTCGCCGAGGACCGAGGGGCGGAAGGAACACCAGAACCGCTTCGGGAAGATCCCCCTCCGCTTGCCGCTGGGGCGCGGGGCGCCTCCTTGACGACCTTGCTCGTCGTGGTAGCACGCGTCGAGCGACGCCGCGGCTGCTGTCGGGGCGCCGGCTGCCTCGCCGTCCCGGTGGTCTTGCGGAGGCGCTTCTTTGGCTGCGGCGGAGGACTTGGTGGTGGCGGAGAATTCTCTCAGGATGAGGAGGCGTCGTCGAGGTTCAGTGACCCGCCTGAGTCTTCGTCGGAATCGCCCGATTCGGCGTCCTCCTCGGCGGGCTCACTGGACTCAGTGCCCTGCCCGGCAGCCTCGCTCGTCCCGGCAGGCTCCCCGGCAGGCTTCCCGGCAGGCCTCAACAGTTTGAGGATCTCCTCCTCCTCGGCCCGGCTCACTGCATCCACTGCTTTTGCTTCCTCCACGGTGTACCCAAACTCACCCGCGGCCTCGGCTGCGGCGGCCTCCTCCATCCTGCTGGCGATATACGCCACGTCCCGGTCGGTGGTCTCGCGGGTGAGACCCTTCTTCTCCTCGGGGTTGCGCGGCCGTTCAACCAGGTTGTCGAAGAAAGTTTGTACGGTCTCTTCTGAAGGCGTCAGCCAAGTGGGAACAACCCTGTGGGAGTCGCACTAAGGCATTGCCGCGCGGATGGCACTAAGAGAAGAGTTTTTGCATAATGGAACTACTCCCTTCGACGGGGTAAACCACTCCGGGTGCTTGGGATCATGCTTGAACAGCGAACAGATCATCCCCTTGAGTTCCAAGACGGTGAAGTTGTAATTCAGGCCGGGGCGCAGCCTCATGCGGTCTGCCGTGTTGCCGAACTCCCAAGCAGGCCTCTTCCTCTCCTGCAGGGGAGCAATGCGGCGGCGAAGGAAATCAGCCCCGACCTCACCTACAGTAAGGTTGGCAGCCCGGAGGCGAAGGATCCTAGTGAGGGCTATCTTCAGCTTCTCATCCTCCGGGGCCAGATCACTCCAATCCTTGCCGCGCACTATTGCGGCCCGGCGAGGGGAGGTGAACTGCTGGGGTTCCTCTTCCATAACCCAGCACCAATCAGCCCTCCACTCTTCCCACTTGCCGCGGAGCTCTCCAATCAAGTACGCCTCTTTCTGGTTGAGCCTAAAGATCCAGGAGATGCCACCGGAGAGTGGGGAACCAGACTCTACTCTAGGTGTGAAGAAGTGGCGGAAGAGAGCTACGTTGGGGTGGACCCCGACAAAGTTTTCGCACAAATGTGCGAAAACGGCCAAGGTTAAGACTGCGTTCGGGGTGAAATCTAGAAGATGGAATCCGTACGTGTTCATCACGTCGCAGAAAAACTCGGAGTACGAAGGACAAAGACCGCAATGGAAGAATCGAGCGAAGTAATGGTAACCTCCCGGATACATGTCGCAGGCTTCGGCGGGGAGGACCCTGGTGCGCGGGTGAGCCTTCGTCTCCCTCGCCCAGAACAAGTAATACTTGTCCCTCAGCTCCCTCGCGCCAAGCCTCGGCGGGAAAACCACCATCCTCTTCCGCATTGCTGCCAGCTTCGCCGCCTTGTCGGACTTCTCACTCTTCGCCTTGCTGCTCTTCGGGGCCATGGCGGGGACGGCAAGAGGGGTCGGCGGCACTGGGGAGGCTGGCGGCGGTGGAAGAGAGGTGGATCTCGGCTCTCTGTCGACCTTTGGGGAGGCGGAGAGCGGCGGGGGTTTCTGGAGATTGAAGATGCAATGAAGCAATGGGGAGGGGAACTGCCCCTGTTTGCTCTGCTTTTAAGGGGGAAGTGGGGGACGTTCCGCATTTTCCCATTAAAGAAACAGGCCACGATCTCTCCCACGACGCCGCAATCGACGCGTGCCGTTAGGGAGGGATGCGGTGGATGCGGAGTGGGAAACGGCGCGCCGTGGGCCGCGTGTGCCCGTGCACTGTTTTGGGCCTGACCCAACAACGCTCGGCACCGTGTGTGGCCCAGGCCCGGGGGCTCCTGTCGGTGTACTAAAGTAGAGGTACCTTAGTATCCCGACTTGTGCACGGGCAGTAGCAGCTTCCCGTGGTCAGGCTCACCACGCGCCCGCCAAGGGCCACTCTGGTTCCCTTGAAGCCATTCAAGAATAAAGTATTCAAGTTAAGAAACAAGAACCCGGCAAGAGGAGCTTGCCGGGAAGGCCGCTCCAGGCTCAAGATCATCCCTTCAGCGCAAGACCCTGGCAAGAGGAGCTTGCCAGGAAGGCCAAGGAACAGCATTTCAGAAGACAGGCCGTGGCGCATCGCGCGCCCCGGCAAGACCCGGAGAGCGACAAGTCTCCGGGCGCGGCAAGGTAGCGACCGCGGCAAGGTGCGTGCCGCGGCAAGCTTGCACTGTGCGCCTGCGCTCCAGCTCATCTGACCACGCGTCGCCCTGGGGCCCTTCCAGGGGCACGTGGCAGGTGGCTGTGCAGCCTGGGGTACACGGTGGCAAGCCACGATGACAAGGCCTCCGTCGTGGCGAACGGAGACGCCCGGACAGACGCTTTTTTACACTGTTTGGGGCGATGGTGACGGGCATTCAATGCCCTTGTCCCCCACCATCTGGGTTAGGTATAGACCACTGTACATGCACTGTTACAACTACCACCAATTTTGCACTTTTACCCTGATCTACGTCGACACCTGTCGGTGACCCCTTTGAACTATAAAAGGAGCCCCATGCACAACGTAGAGGGGGTTCGGTTCCGAAACTTGATCACTCCCACGCTCGGTGTAGCTAGTACTGTAGATCTTCAAGCTCCCGAGCCAAAAACTCAATAACAAACCAAGGCAGGAGTAGGGTTTTACGCATCCGTGCGGCCCGAACCTGGGTAAACTGCTCGCGTGTGCGCCTCGATCTGCTCTCTGTGCTCCCTCCGCTCCCTTGCCGTACCGAAAAGGGGCTCCGGTCCCATAGGTGTTCGCGGGCGATCAGTTTCCCCGACATTGTGCCTCCACACCGCTCCAACGGAGACGTACTTCCCTTCAAAGGGAAGGAACTTCGGCAACACATCCTCGTCTTCACCGATTCCTCTTGTGGTTATTTCTTACCTGTACTTGTGCAAGCATTACTTGTTTAACTCCTATAGCTTGCTTGTGTAGTTGTTTTCTTTACTTTCCTTTAGTTGTCATCTTAGTAGAATATCTAGACAACTTACTTTGACGCTTAATTTAAAGTGGTTAAGAAAAGCTAAAAATTGTTAGTTGCCTATTCCCCCCCCCCCCTCTAGTCAACCATATCGATCCTTTCAATTGGTATCAGAGCCTCGTCTCTTTTTAAGGACTTTACCGTCCAAAGAGTATGGGTGACAACGTAGTCGAGACGGAGGAACATTCCGGTGGAACTCCGTCCTTGCCTACGTCAGATGGGGGAGCCTCGGTTACTCGTGAGGAGTTCAATGTGGCTTTGACCACATTGAAAGAGTCACTAGCGAGCGAGGTCAAAGGCATGTTTAAAGATTTGCTTGAGGGGCTTAAAGTATCCACCGCACCGTTAGAAGTGGCTCGTCCCGCTACTAACGTGTTGGAGGCTAATCCCGACAAGGGAGAAGCTAGTAGTGAACAATCCCCCGTTACTAAAAATGGGAGTGGGATCTTTGCCCACTCCGCTCCTCCTACTCACTATGGAGGACCCGTTCCCACACCGCATTTAAACTCCGTTGGGCCTCCTCCCAAGTTTATCAAAAATTCTGATTTTGCTACTTGGGTGTTTCGTTTCAAACGTCATATAAATCATTGTTCTACTAATCTTTGGAGAATCATTAAGCAAGGTTTTTATCCGCATGATCCCGACAACATGACTCCAAGAGAAACTGCGGATCATCAATTCAACGAGTCCGCTCTTTGCATTCTTCAAGATTCCATCCCTCCTGAAGACATTGCACACCTTCGACCCTTCACAGTGGCCAAGGAAGCTTGGGAGCATGTTGGCACGATGTACAAGGGAAGCACCAGTATTCAACGCTCCAACTATGAAGTTGTGCAAGATGAAGCTGATGAGTTTGCTATGATCGAAGAAGAATATCCTCGTGAACTTTATCGAAGATTAACTATCCTTGCAGTCTCTCTTCGAGATCATGGCAGTAAGGATATGGATGACAATTGGATCAAGCGCAAGTTCCTCAAGGCCATGATGCCCTACCATAAGGCCATGTCCTCTGTCATTCATCAGAGACCGGGCTTTCACCACTTATCCTCAAATGAAGTGTTGGATGAGTTTGTTGCCATGAGGATCTTGGATGTGACCGCCGACAATGCGGTCTTAAGAGCTCAACGATCGAAGAAGCCTAATCTTGCCCTAAAGGCCAAGGCTTGTGTGGAAGAAGAGGAGGTGGAAGATGATGATGATTGTAGCCCCGAGGACACCAAATATGCCTATCATGAGCACATGGCTCTTGCTTCAAGGCAATTCTGGGGCAAGAAGAACACAAGACCCAACTTCAACAGGAACAACTCTAGTGGGAACAAGGGCAAGCAACGAGTGAGGACATGCTTCAACTGTGGAAATGTAAGCCACTTCATTGCGGATTTCCCATATGAAAAGAGAGAAGACTTTGGAGGCAAGCTTATCCGGAAGGACAAGTCAAAATCCTATCCTAACAAGAACAACTTCAACAAGAAGACTCCTCCGAAAGTGTTGGTGGCCCAAGAAGAATATGCTGAGGATGATGATAATGATGAAGATGATGAGACGGTCACTATGGCCGCAATTGCTATTGCTACTACTCCGCACACATCTCTCTTCGACTCGCCTAATGAGAACATCACCGCCAAGTGTCTCATGGCCAAGGCCACCAACAAGGTAACCACTAACATCAATACCACCATCACTTCTCCCTCATTAATGAATTGTATTGATGAAAGTGAGGGAACTAAGGAGGGAGGGAATGAATTTGAGTTGTTCATGAAAAATCTCAAGGGCAAACCCAAGAAGCATTTTGTTGCTCTCTTGGAACAACTCGGTGAGGCCAACGACATGATCGAGGCTCACGAGGAAACCATTACTAAAATGGAAGGACATAGTCGAGACTATGCCGATGAGATATCAGATCTCTCTAACGCCCTAGAGGAAGAGCGTGGTCTTCGTTTGGCTCTTGAGGAGTCACACAACGATGGTCAAGCTAAATTAAAGAAAGATCTTGATCATGCGTTAGTTGTCTCTCGTGTGCTTAATTCTGATAAGGCAAAACTTGTGGTTGACCATGCTAAACTCAAAGAGGAGTTTGACATACTTGACAAGGCTCACAAGGCCTTGAAAGGTATGCATGCTACTCTCAAGGAGTCTCATGATCAACTCCAAGTTTCGCTAACCAAGGAAAACGCTATCTTTCCTCGCATGGTATTAATTGATAATGCAAATGCTACTAACCCGTGTTGCGAGCATGTGCATCTTGTTGAAGAGAATGCCGAGTTGAAGAAGCAACTTGAGAAAGGCCTTGTGACTTGTATACAAGGTGAGAAGAACCTCAACAATCTTTTGAGCAATCAAAAGGAGGTTGTGGCAAAGGAAGGAATTGGGTTTGTTCCTAAGCCCAAGAAGAAGAAGAATGACAAGACCAAGCAACTACCCCCTCTCCGACAATCTTTTGTGAAAGAAGGAGAGGGCGCATCACAGAAGATGAAAATGGTGAACAATGGTGGTGTCAAGAAAAACTCCACCATACCATCAAACATGGCCGGCGACTTTAATCCTTCATATGTTTTATGTCGTGCTAGTGATGGTCATGTGTTTGCTAAATTTGTTGGTTCTTCTTATGAGTACATTGAATGGTCCATTTGGGTTCCTAAGACCCTTGTTACTAACCTCAAAGGACCCATTACCAAATGGGTACCTAAAACCAAGCATTGATCTCTTGTAGGAGATTGCTTCCGGTGGGGGATCATGGTTGCTCGATAGTGGAGCCACAAATCATATTACAGGAAGCAAAGACTTGGTGGTGGACGTGCATCTCGGTTCATCTATGGCCACCAACGTCGAATGGGGTGATGCTTCATCTTCTAAGGTATTGGGGCTTGGCAAGGTTGTTGTCTCTCATGATCTCACGATCGAGAAAGTCATGCTTGTTGAGTCCCTTGCATACAATTTACTTTCTGTTCGCCAACTTGCACTCATGGGCTTTGCTACATTCTTTGATATTGATATCGTGGCCCTCTTGTGGAGCAAGACTCTTAAAGTAGCCTATGTTGGGCATGTCGAGAACGGCCTTTATGTGGTTAACTTCTCGAAGCAACCCACTAAGGTCACGACATGCCTAATGGCTAAAGTTGATGTGGGATGGCTTTGGCATCGCCGTTTGGCCCACGTCAATATGAGATCTTTGCAAAGTCTTCTCAAGGGGGACCATGTCCGTGGACTAACAAATGTTAGCTTTGGCAAAGATCGTGCTTGCAAGGCTTGCATTGAAGGAAAGTTACATGAGATGGCTCACCCTCCCACGACTATCATCTATTCAAAGAGACCCCTAGAGCTCCTCCACATGGACCTCTTTGGGCCTCCATCGTTTGATAGTCTTGGGGGTAGAAAGTACTGCTTGGTGATTGTGCATGATTACTCAAGATACACCTGGGTATACTTCTTCAAGAAGAAGAGTGAGACCCAACAAACTGTCATCAACTTTGCAAATGAAGCTCAACGACAACATGAAGCAAAGATTTTGATGATCAGAAGTGACAACGACACCGAGTTCAAAAAATACACCTTGGATGAGTTTCTTAGTGATGAGGGGATCAAACATCAATATGCAGCCCCATATACCCCTCAACAAAATGGTGTAGCGGAGAGAAAGAACCGAACTCTAATGGATGTAGCAAGAACCATGATGGCTGAATTCAAATCTCCATACAACTTTTGGGCCGAAGCCATCAACACCGCTTGCCATGCATCAAATCGGCTCTATCTCTGCAAAGGCTTGAACAAAACTCCGTATGAGATACTTACCGGTAACAAGCCCAATCTCAAGTACTTCCGGGTATTCGGGTGTAAGTGTTTCATTCTCAAGAAAGGTGTTCGCTTGTCTAAATTTGAATCTAGAGCTCACGAGGGCATATTTGTTGGTTGTGCTACAAACTCTCATGCTTACCATGTCCTCAATAAGTCCAATGGACTCATTGAGGAGACGAGTAACGTAGAGTTTGATGAAAATAACGGCTCCCAAGTGGAGCAAAGTGGTACTTGTGATGTAGGTGATGAAATTCCTCCTCAAGCCATAAGAAGAATGGGTGTTGGATACATCCTACCCATTGAGGAACCCCTTGTGGCTGAAGGAGGTGGACAATGTTCCACTCAAGTGGAACCATCGCCAACCCAAGACCCACACGCTTCCGAAGAACAAAGTGAAGGCCCTCAACCTGACGAACAAGACCAAGTGCAAGATCAATCACAAGATGGTGGAGAACCATCAACTGATGCACAATGCCAAGTTCTGTCCTCCGAGCAAGATCAAGATCAAGAGGAAGCTCAAGATCAAGATCTAGCTCCTGACGACGCTCAAGATGATCAACTCAATGCTCCTCAGTTAACTCTTGAAGAGCAATTAGAGCGTCGTGCCGCAAAAGTTGCCTCCAGGCTTGCTTCCAACGAACATCACATCGAGAACATTCTAGGAAGCATAAAAAGGGGGGTAAGCACTCGTAGACAATTAGCAAACTATTGTGCTCATCAAGCTTTTGTCTCTTGTGTTGCACCTCAGAAGGTTTATGAGGCGCTCGAAGACCCTGATTGGCTTAATGCCATGCGTGAAGAACTCCATAACTTCAAGCGCAACAAGGTGTGGCGTCTGGTGCCAAGACCAAAGGAGAACCATAATGTCATTGGAGCCAAATGGATCTTTAAGAACAAGCAAGATGCTCATGGCATTGTCATCCGCAACAAGGCGAGTCTGGTGGCTCAAGGCTACTCCCAAGTCGAGGGTATCGACTACGGTGAAACCTTTGCCCCCGTTGCTCGTCTTGAATCCATTCGTTTGTTGCTTGCTAATACGTCCAAAACGTATCTATAATTTTTGCTTGCTCCATGCCTCTTTTGGGTGATATTGCTATGATATTTATACACTTCCATACACTTTTGATCATATTTGGACTAACCTATTAACTCAGTGCACCCCAGTGCCAGTTTCTGTTTTCGGCTGTTTTTGTATATCAGGTTTTCACATTACGAGAACTGCCAGGAAAAATCCAGAAAAATTATATAAAAAATCAGCGTTCCAGAAGCTACCTTGCGCCCAAAGTACAGCCGGGAGGGGGGGGCACCAGGGCTCCAGGCGCCCTGGCGGCGCGCCCCCCCTGGGCCGCGCCGGGGGGGCGCCTGGGCCCCCCAAGGCTCCTCCGATGCCCCCCTTTGGCATATATTTAAAGCGTCTCCCGAAACCCTCGAGACAGGAACTCTTTTTCGCGATCTCATCTCTGTTCCGCCGCTGCCGCCGCTTCCAAGATCGGGAGCACCAAGAGAACTCTTCCCGGCACCCTGCCGGAGGGGAGGATCATCACCGGGAGCTTCTCCACCACCATGGACGCCTCCCGGATGAGTTGTGAGTACTCTCCCTTGGACCATGGGTCCATGACCAGTAGCTATGTGATGTTCTCCTCCCGTTCTTGTGCTTCACTAATTAGTCCTCGTGAGCTGCCCTACATGATCGAGGCACATATGTAATCCTTATGTTGTTGCTATGATGAGTTTGCTGGGATCCGATGGATTATGAGATTATGTTCAGATTGTGTTTGAGTAATATATTTGATTCACCTCTTTTATATTTATGTTCGTAAGTAATTCTTGCATGTTCTCCGTTGTTATTTATTGCTTTGGCCAAGTAGTAGGTAGTGACTCCAAGAGGGAACGTTATGCTTGATTGTGGGTTCATGCCCCTCGATGACTAGTTTGAGTGACAGAAACATGAGTCTAGGGGATGTGATGTTGCCACAAGGGGGAAAACAACGGTGCTTGTGACCGCGGGTGCAAGGATTGTTTACTTTACGCAAAGTTCTTTTAATGCAGTTGTCTGTTGCATTGAGTTTACACTATGGGTGGGGCTCGCAACTTAATACCAGCGAGATGTTCTGGATAGATATCTCAAGGTGGATGATTAGTAGTAGATATTGATGGATTTCGGGCTACTTACTTTGGCGTACCGCCCATGCTTTGAACCTCTACCTTTCTTGCAATGTAGTCAGCATTGGTTTGCGTTCGTTGTCCTGTCAATTGCCCAGCTGTAATTCGTTTACCTCACATAGCTGTTTTATCGTCTTTTGGGAGAGAGACATCACTAGTGAACATCATGAGACTCCGGTCCATATTACCATCATTGATCACATCCGCTATTTACTTTTCCGCTATTTACTTACTATTGCAATTATATCTATCACTCTTATCACTTGCGTTTGATCCTTTGTAAACTACAAGGCCGGAGGGATTGACAACCTCTCTGTACTCATTGGGAGCAAAGTTATTTGTATCTGTGTGCAGGTCCACGTTGATTGCTAATATCTGGCGCCGTTAGCAGTTGACACCTTCTTGTTGAAACTGGGAGTCTCAGGGAAATCGATCCTTGGTATTGCCAAGGGAAATCTTCTGCTACACTGCATCTCTAACCTTCCACTTGGGGTAACCAACGAGGGGCGAGAAGCCTAGCAAAGCAATTTCTGGCGCCGTTGCCGGGGACTCCACTCTTCAGGATAGGGGAGTTGCATGCTATCTTTTACCTTTGCTTTTAGTCTTGCTAGTTTACCTTTCAGTTTTGCTTTAGTACCTTTTTATCGAAAATCACAAAAAAATATTTACCTTTCTGTTAGTAGTCCTTTCTGTTTAGCCAAACATGTTAGGATTTGGTGCTTTGAGGGAATCAGAAGTTCTAGATTTCCATCAAAGGGATGGAGAAAATATGAAGAATGCATGGGACAGAATTTCTGATGCACATAGGAGAATTATGCCTTGGATACCTATAAAAATTGTGCTTAGGAATTTTTACCATGGTCTTTTTAAATGGTGTAAACACTCTCTTGACATTATAGCTGAGGGAGATTTCCTAGAATGTGATGAAGCTAGAGCTCTTGAAATTATACATGGTCTATCTAGTTACTTTGTTTATGATCATAATTTTGATACTATCATAGATAGACTTGTGACTATTGAAAAGAGAATGGATGCTCTAGACTTAATGAAAGTAGAGAAACCCAAACCCAATAAGAGAGATATTTTGGAAATAGATAATGATTGGGAGCCTCTTGTTAGGATTGGTATCTCTAATGAAGACTTCCTTGCTTATTGTGATATTGGATCTATGGTTTCTACTATGCCAAAAATTGTTCATGATTCTTTAAAATTTAACATGGATAGATTATCATCTCATCATGAACACACTAATGGAGATATTTCTGAAATCCAGGGAAGAATAAAAGATGTACCAGTTAAATTCCTTAAAGGGAATGCGATGATTGATTTCTTCATCATGGAGCCAAACCAAGGAAATATAGTGCTTGGAAGGGACTTCCTCCGAGCAGTTAAAGGCTTCATTGATATAGGTAAGGGACAAATCCGCTTACGCGGAAAGGCAAAAGGTGTGTACCCCTTTCCTATAAGGAACAATAGTGAACTTGTTGAGGAACCATTTGAAGCAATCTATAGCTCCGATTATTATGATGGTTATTGATTCCTCTATGCATTATGCCTAGCTTAAAGGCATAAAAGAAAGCGCTTTTGGGAGGCAGCCCACATGAATAAAAAATTTATTTTACTTTTGTTGTGTCTTGATGTTGTTTACTACTGTAGCATCATCATTGTATCTTTGCTTTTCAATTTTGTGCCAAGTATAGCCTCTGATTGCTAGAAAGTTCAAAAGTTGTGAGGTGCTGTCCAGGAAACAGATTCTGTCCTTGGATAGAAAAATTCTTATAAAATCACCAGATCATCTTTTTGGTCTGAATTTTTTCGACAGCGTTCTCTATATAATTTTCTTTCGTGCATCTGTTCTGAGTTTTTTGATTTGAGTTGCAGAAGTGCCCCGAACAAATCAATTACTACCTGCTGTTCTGTTTTTCACAGATTCTGTCCTGTTTTGCCTTTCCTTCATTTTGCAAACCAAGAGCTTGCTTTTTCTTTGCAAAATCCTTTTGGCAATCTTGAGAAACAGTAGACCTTCAAGAATATCTTTATTTCCAGCAAAGTATAATTATTTTATTACGGGTACTAACCTCGCTAATCAGATTATGATGAGTTATGTATGAAGGGAGTTTTCAAGTGTGCGAGGGAAGATGATAAAAAGATTCAGGAGTGTCAAGCGCTCAAGCTTGGGGATGCCCCCGTGCACCCCCAAGAAATATTCAAGGAGACTCAAGCGTCTAAGCTTGGGGATGCCCCCGTGCATCCCCTTCTCCATCAACATTATCAGTTCGTCTTTCGTTCCACTATATTTTTATCACTTCATGTGTTATGTGCTATGCTTGGAGCGTCTTGCTTTTAATTTTCTTTAGCTTTTCATAACGAGTCGGAACTCAGCTTTCTTTATGTGGGAGAGAAACATGCTCCACTTCTACCTAGAACTTAACATAGAATTTTCATGTCTATCTGTGTTGTGTGTGTTCTTTGTCTTTTAATAGCTACTATCATGTTCAACTCTCAGTTTTCATGCTTATCTTTTCAAAGAGCTTTTGTTTAGTTGGTTGCTTGAACTCTCTTTATCTACCATGCTCACCTTATTAAGAGAGTTTGCTTCCGTTGCATTGGTTAATATGTCTATGATAAAGATGCTACGTGCATGATGGCGCTTAGTAGTTCATGTTTTCTTATGGTTAGTCTCAAATAGCTGGGGGATTCCCAATGTGTTATTGGAGTACCAACATTATTTGTTTGCCAATGATGTGGTATGGTGTAGTAATATCTTCCCTCAAGAATTTATTTTGATTGACTTGGCGTATGCTCACGCATATTTAAGACTGTAAAGAAAGTCTGTCAAGCCTTGGTGATCTTTTATTTCTAAGTAGTGATATAACTTCCATACCTGATTCAATGTTGCTTTGTCGCTCTGCATGATTATGGCCGTCATTGCTCTCTTAGTTGGTCGCTCCCAGTCTTTTGCTAACCTCCACCTGTACTAAGCGGACTGACTGCTTGTGCATCCACATCCTTTTAAATCAGTTATGCCATATGAGTCCACCATACCTACCTATATGTGGTATTTCACCGCCACTCCAAGTAAATTTACATGTGCTACCTTTAAAACCTTCAGTTTTTGCAATACATAGCTCATGGGAAAGTAGCTTAAAAACTATTGTGGTAAAGAATATGTTGCTTATGTATCTTATTTCTTATAAGTTGCTTGCTGAGCGGTAACCATGTTTCTGGGGACGCCATCAACTGTTACACTTTTGTTGAATATCATGTGAGTTTCTATGCATGTTCGTCTTGTCTGAAGTAAGGGTGATTTGCCATGGGTTGAATGGTTTGAGTATGCATATTGTTAGAGAAGAACATTGGGCCGCCAACCAAAGCCATGTATCATGGTGGAAGTTTTAGCTTGGACATTAATCCTCAATCTCTTATGAGAATATGCTTAAGCATTAAAGAGGAGTCCATTATCTATTTTCTATGTTGTCCCGGTATGGATGTCCTCAAGTTGGGATCTATCAAAAACGAGAAATCAAATGCGATCTATCTCCTTGGACCTTTGTACACGTGACATAGAGGTACCCCTTTGTGACACTTGGTTGAAACATATGTAATGCAATCATAACCTATGGAAATCCGAGCTAATTAGGACAAGGTGCGAGCACTATTGGTATTTGATGCATGAGGCTTGCAACTTATAGGATGTCTTATGCATGACACATATGAAGTACTACTACCGTTGACAAAATTGCTTCTATGTTTTCAAAATAAAAAGCTCTAGCACATAAGTAATCCCTGCTTCCCTCTGCGAAGGGCCATTCTTTTACTTTTATGTTGAGTCTCCACCTTCTTTCTTCAAAGCACCAACTACTAAGAGCATGATTGTCATTCTGAGTGTAATGTGCATTGTCCCAAAGTAGCATTGTCTTTTGCATGATTGTGATATCGTTTATTTTGGAATCATTGTATCTAGTCATCACTTAAACCTTGAAGGTGCCCCTGCATTTATGTTTTGCTTCACTAAAGGGGGCAAGCTAGATATCACTTTATCATATTTGCACATCATGTTCATTACAAATCTATTTGATGTTTCAATGTCATGTTGTAAAACTTTCAGTTCTTTGTGATTTTCTCATGAGGCAACTTAATTACTATAGATTCATTGTCTTAGTAAGCTTTTGTCATATGACTATGAATAAGTCCTATATGGTTAATAGCATGTCACCACAGAAATTATTCTTGTTATCATTTACCTACTCGAGGACGAGCAGGAATTAAGCTTGGGGATGTTGATACGTCCAAAACGTATCTATAATTTCTGCTTGCTCCATGCCACTTTTGGGTGATATTGCTATGATATTTATACACTTCCATACACTTTTGATCATATTTGGACTAACCTATTAACTCAGTGCACCCCAGTGCCAGTTTCTGTTTTCGGCTGTTTTTGTATTTCAGGTTTTCACATTACGAGAACTGCCAGGAAAAATCCAGAAAAATTATATAAAAAATCAGCGTTCCAGAAGCTACCTTGCGCCCGAAGTACAGCCGGGGGGGGGGCACCAGGGCTCCAGGCGCCCTGGCGGCGCGCCCCCCTGGGCCGCGCTGGGGGGGCGCCTGGGCCCCTCGAGGCTCCTCCGATGCCCCCCTTTGGCATATATTTAAAGCGTCTCCCGAAACCCTCGAGACGGGAACTCTTTTTCGCGATCTCATCTCTGTTCGGCCACCGCCGCCGCTTCCAAGATCGGGAGCACCAGGAGAACTCTTCCCGGCACCCTGCCGGAGGGAAGGATCACCACCGGGAGCTTCTCCACCACAATGGACGCCTCCCGGATGAGTTGTGAGTAGTCTCCCTTGTACCATGGGTCCATGACCAGTAGCTATGTGATGTTCTCCTCCCGTTCTTGTGCTTCACTAATTAGTCCTCGTGAGCTGCCCTACATGATCGAGGCACATATGTAATCCTTATGCTGTTGCTATGATGAGTTTGCTGGGATCCGATGGATTATGAGATTATGTTCAGATTGTGTTTGAGTAATATATTTGATTCACCTCTTTTATATTTATGTTCGTAAGTAATTCTTGCATGTTCTCCGTTGTTATTTATTGCTTTGGCCAAGTAGTAGGTAGTGACTCCAAGAGGGAACGTTATGCTTGATTGTGGGTTCATGCCCCTCGATGACTAGTTTGAGTGACAGAAACATGAGTCTAGGGGATGTGATGTTGCCACAAGGGGGAAAACAACGGTGCTTGTGCCCGCGGGTGCAAGGATTGTTTACTTTACGCAAAGTTCTTTTAATGCAGTTGTCTGTTGCATTGAGTTTACACTATGGGTGGGGCTCGCAACTTAATACCAGCGAGATGTTCTGGATAGATATCTCAAGGTGGATGATTAGTAGTAGATATTGATGGATTTCGGTCTACTTACTTTGGCGTACCGCCCATGCTTTGAACCTCTAGCTTTCTTGCAATGTAGTCAGCATTGGTTTGCGTTCGTGGTCCTGTCAATTGCCCAGCTGTAATTCGTTTACCTCACATAGCTGTTTTATCGTCTTTTGGGAGAGAGACATCACTAGTGAACATCATGAGACTCCGGTCCATATTACCATCATTGATCACATACGCTATTTACTTTTCTGCTATTTACTTACTATTGCAATTATATCTATCACTATTATCACTTGCGTTTGAGCCTTTGTAAACTACAAGGCCGGAGGGATTGACAACCTCTCTGTACTCGTTGGGAGCAAAGTTATTTGTATCTGTGTGCAGGTCCACGTTGATTGCTAATATCTGGCGCCGTTAGCACTTGACACCTTCTTGTTGAAACTGGGAGTCTCAGGGAAATCGATCCTTGGTATTGCCAAGGGAAATCTTCTGCTACACTGCATCTCTAACCTTCCACTTGGGGTAACCAACGAGGGGCGAGAAGCCTAGCACTTGCCTATGCTTCCCATCATAACTTTAAACTGCAACAAATGGATGTGAAAAGTGCATTTCTTAATGGTCCTATTAATGAGTTGGTATATGTTAAACAACCCCCGGGGTTTAAGGATCCTAAGCTCCCCAATCACGTGTACCAACTCGATAAGGCACTCTATGGCCTTAAACAAGCCCCACGTGCGTGGTATGAGCATCTTACCGAGTTGTTACAAGATCGTGGGTTTGAAATTGGGAAAATCGACCCCACTCTTTTTACTAAGAAGGTCAAAGGGGAGTTGTTTGTATGCCAACTATATGTTGATGATATTATCTTTGGTTCTCCTAACAAAGCTTTCAATGATGAGTTCGCCGCACTTATGACCACACATTTTGAGATGTCCATGATGGGAGAGTTGAAGTATTTCCTTGGGTTTGAGATCAAACAAAGAAGAGAAGGCATCTTCATCAAACAATCCAAGTACACTCAAGACATGCTCAAGAGGTTCAATCTGAGTGATGTCAAGCCGGCTACTACTCCAATGCCAACCAAATGCCAACTTGACATTGATCCCAATGGTAAAGCGGTGGATCAAAAGGTATATCGTTCTATGATCGGATCCTTGCTTTACCTTTGTGCATCTAGACCCGATATTATGTTGAGTGTAGGAATTTGTGCACGGTTTCAAGCCTCACCTAAGGAGAGTCACTTTGTGGCTGTCAAGCGAATCTTTCGATATTTGGCTCATACCCCAAACTTTGGCTTATGGTACCCGAGAGGAGCAAACTTCAACCTTGTAGGTTTCTCTGATTCTGACTGGGCGGGAGACAAAGTGGATAGGAAGTCCACTTCGGGAGGGTGCCAATTTCTTGGTTGCTCTCTTGTTAGTTGGTCTTCCAAAAAGCAAAGTTGTGTGTCTCTCTCGTCCACCGAAGCAGAGTATGTGGATGCTGGCAGTTGTTGTGCTCAACTATTATGGATGAGGCAAACTTTAAAGGATTACGGTGTCACTTGTGACAAAGTGCCTCTTTGGTGTGACAATGAAAGTGCCATCAAGATTTCTCTCAACCCGGTGCAACACTTCAAGACGAAGCATATAGAGATTCGGTATCACTTCATCCGGGATCACATAAGGCAAGGAGAGATCGAGCTTCACTACGTCAACACTCGTGATAACCTTGCAGATATCTTCACGAAGCCATTGGATGAAGCAAGATTTCGCGAGTTAAGGCATGAGCTAAATATCATCGATTTGAGCAATGTGGCTTGAGTCTTTGCACACACTCCTCACACTCAATATAGTTATCTTGTTTAGATGTAGGCATGGACATAGGGGGAGTACGGTTCTCTCAATGAACCTTTCCTCCCCCATTATGCATAAATTGATCAAGTCTTTATCATTTGCCATACATAGTTGGTTTAAGTGCTTCAAGACGAGTATTGGTCATGGGCCCAAGGATAGTTCTTTGCGGTGCCATACCAACGAACTCAAACATAGGTGGCCTCGGCCACCGCCCTCCTCTGTGGAGTTGCGTTTTTTTTGCCTCGCTTGTGCGTCCTTTTGTTTTTCCTCTTTTCTTTGCTAAAAGCCTCGTGTCGAAACGTGCTTGTTCTTGGAGAAGCGGTACTACCGTGCAAGGTTACGGTACTACCGCACAGGAGGTTACGGTACTACCGCAAGTCCAGCACGGCAGTATTTATTTACTGCCACTGGTAGAGCGGTACTACCGCTTTGCGTGCGGTACTTCCGCCCAAGCGGTACTACCGCGATGACCGCGGTACTACCGCACATATTCGCACGGGTGGGGGTTATAAGCGGGCAGGGGGAGTTCCAACTCCCCCATACCCATTCACTCCTAATCCCCACGCCGTCCCTCTCTCTCCCTCTCAAGAACGCCGCCGGAGGACCTCGCCGGATCTCCTCCCTCGGCCACTCTCCTCGCATTTCGACTGGTGGGATTGTTCCCCACCTCGCCCTCTTGCCATGGATGAAGGTTTCTCCCCTTTTCCCCTCTTCTTGTTGCCTTGTTGTTGTTTTAGGGTTAGGGGAGATGCTTGGTGTTCTTGTGTTCTTCGTGTTCTTATCCATGGAAGATTAGGATGTAGGAGAGTGTTCTTGCTCTAGAAATGCTAGTATGTATGTTGCTACCAAGTTACTATGATCAGCCGTAGTACCGTTGCTCGATCTACGCGGTCTTCTCCAGATCAGTTCTTTTCAGATCTGATCCAAGCGGTACTACCGCTGGAGAACCGCGGTACTACCGCCCGATCTGGTCCAGATCCGTTCGTCAGATCTGTTCCAGGGCGGTACTACCGATGTCCTCCGCGGTACTACCGCTCCGGAGCGGAAGTAATATTTCAGTACTGCATACCGAGCGGTACTACCGCAACCCCGACGCGGTACTACCACTCCGTCAGCAGTACTAGTTTTTTACTTCCGTTTCCGATCACAGAAGTAAATTTTTACTACCGCAGAGTATGCGGTACTACCACGCCCATCAAGCAGTACTACCGCTCACTCAGCGGTACTAATTTTTTACTTCCGCATCAGTCAGGCAGTACTACCGCTTGTGTCATAGTACCTTCGTAGCACGCACATATTTCCCTTTCTACTCGTTTCTTGTGCTTTTTGAGGCTTTTGCATTGATTCTCTTTGTGCTTTCGTCGTGTTCTTGTGTTTGTGTTTTAGGTGGTGGCTCCGGTTTCGATGCTCGTCGTACCAATCCAGTCCGTGACACCGGGTCCAAGCGTCTGCGCAACCCCAGTGATGTGCCAGAGGGCTCCAATCCCCAGCGCAAGTTCAAGACCGCCGCCAACAAGCAAAAGGAATCCTCGATGACTATGGAAGAAACGCCAGCTAATGAGTTCATGGAACGGAGGAAGTACAACCCCTATGGAGAACCCCGTGCTCAGTTTCATGGAGATGAGCTTTTTAGAACTAAGCAGGAGTATCGCATCTACCAGGAGGTGCTCAAGAGCAAGACCAACCTGTACGTGGATGCTCACTGGGTGGACGTGGCCCACATGCGGAGGGACACAAACCGGGCCTACTTTGCCGAGGCTCTGGATCTGGTCGAGCAGTTTGGACTTGAGCACGTCATGACCTTTCAGCATGATTTTGATCCAAAGATCATTGCTCAGTTCTATGCGTCAGTCCACTTCCACACCAAGGATGATCACCCAATGACTTGGATGACCAATGGTCACAAGATGACTTCATCTTGGAAGGATTTCATGGATCTTTTACAGATTCCTGACGAGGGACTCCACAACCCAGTTGGAGCTCGGCCTCATGCCAATGCAGAATCTGCCAACAAAGACAAGCTGCTGCCATTCTATGTGGAGAAGACTCTTGCAAGTGGCAAGAAGACATGGGTGTTGAACCCATTTTTGGACATCATGTATCGGATCTTTCGCAACACTTTGTTTCCTCGCGTTGGAGACAAGGACAAGGTCCATGCATACCTGGTTGACATGCTGCTGATGTGTGAAGCGGCTCGCACGGCGCAGTCTCCACCACTTGACATATCCCATATCATGTGGTGTGAGCTCCGCTTTGCGATCTACACTCGCAAGGTACCCATCTATGGTCCATTCCTGTTTCTGCTGATATCCAAGACTTGGGAGAAGCTGTACCCTGATGAGGAGTTTGAGACCGACTGTATCCGTCATGATCCCATTCGTCTTCGCATCAAGACTCGATGGGCCAACACTACCACTCGTGCGCAAGCTGCTACGGCTCAGATGGGCACTGATGAGGAGCCTGTGGAGGAGGCTGATGAGGAAGGCCCTGGAAGATTTGCTCCTTCCTCCTCAGAGCCATCTTGGGCTAAAAAGCTAAAGAAGAAGATGAAGGCACTTTTCTGCATGCAAGCTCAAGGTCAGTACAGGGCTCATGTCACTAACAAGAAGACTCGCCAGCGTGACAAGAAGCTCTTGGCGGTCTATGGAGAGGATGTGTCTAACGGGTCCGAGGACAACATCACCCCTGAGGCAGCTTGGATGGCCCGTCAAGGGTACAAGTGGTCAGAGTCTGACGAGGAGCATCAGGCGGAGCAGCAGGAGTCTGACGGCGAGTACGATGAATGAGTTCCTCCGCCGAGGCCGCCACCCTTCTTTGTGTCCTCTTTCCCCTTTGTGGTGTCTCGATGCCAAAGGGGGAGAGAGTGATTTGCGTCTTGTGCTGTTTGTTTCTTTTCGTTGGTCGAACTCTGTTTATTTGCGTGCTTTTGTGTCGTGTGCGTGAGACTATCGTATGGTGTAAGACATATGCTTCTCTATCGTTAAACTCTTTGTTATGTCTTTATTTATATATCGTGAGCAGTTAGTTTACTTTCCCTTGTTTATGTGCTCAGTTTTATATAAGGAGTATATTATGTGTAGAATATAGGGGGGGCACTGAACCTAGTATGTGTGTTGTGCAGTCCAAAGCACACTCTTATGTAGGCACACATCCAGGGGGAGTTCACCTATATTCTAGTGTTTAGGATTGCATACTCTCTTATTTTATCCCTGTGCAAATCCCGTATTGTCATCAATCCACCAAAAAGGGGGAGATTGTAAGGGCATATTTCTCCCTAAGTAGTTTTGGTGATTGATGACAATGCATTTGCGGACTAATCGTGTGCTTTAAGCTCCTACAGATTTATCTCACCTAGGCACAAGACGATTGCTTACCCCTCGTATTCGATGGAAGACGGTGTTTCCTTTTTGCTCCCTGTCGGTGGCTTTGAGTAATACGAAAGCCGTACTATTAAGAGGGGGTCCGTTTCGGAAAGGTTAGGGTGGAATCAACACATACACATCTTACTCTCACACCACCTTTCCCTTGCTTCTCTGGAGTTCCAACCGTTTATTATCGTATATGCAAACCATGACTTCTTAACTAAAACATCTGCCTGGCAAGCGGTAGTACCGCACAGCCACACGGTAGTACCGCCTGAAGACATGGTAGTACCGCACCAGCGGTAGTACCGCGGTGTGACGCCCGAAGACCGATGTCCCAGAAGATTCCAGATATTCCAGGTTCTCCCTTGTGTTTCTTTTGTGCTTGTGTTATTTATTTTGCATTGCATCATGTCATCATGCCATCATATCATATTTCTTTCTGCATCTCACTTAAATAAATTGTGTGGACCTTCGGTCCATTTAAATCGAGGGAAGGATGACTTCTCTTTATAACATATCCTCCTAATATTTAGGGAGCTATATAATAAAATATTCCATTTTTTGGAAGTAACCGTAACATACTTGCATATTTTTCCCATGCCTTCTCTTTCGCAATTTCTTGCCTCTCCTATTTTTTCGTGGACCGTGGACATTTTTGCGAGTCCGGGAAAAATAACCTCTTGCCTAAAATCTTCCCTAACCTTTCTTTTCTTTCCTCTTCTTTTATTTGTTTCTGCTGCGTTTTTATTTAAAGAATCGTGGAAGAGGACCTAGTCCAGCCGGCCCAGGCCACAGCAGCCTCTTGGGCCTGTCCAACCGAAACTCGGCCTGCTAGGCCTCCAGGCCCAGCCTTCCTAACCCTAGTTGGTCGCTCCTCTCGCAGCATCCCCTCGCTCTCCCTTCTCTCAGCCGCCGCCACCCCTCGTTCGTTTTTCCCTCAGCCTCGAGCGTCGCTCGATCCCCTCGTCCGACCCCGCACCCTCGTTCCCTCGATCTCTCAGCCTCATGCCCGATCCCCTTTCTCCCTCCGTCTCCACCCTCGAGCACGAGCAGCTCCCTGCGCCTCGCCCCACCTCCGCGCGATTCCAGCGCCGCCGCGCATCAGCATCTGCGGCCACACCCCTCCTCTCCTCCGTGGCCAGGCTCCCTCCTCCTCGTCCAGCAGCGCGCCCCAGGCCTCTGCTGCTCCACCTACCGGCCGCCTCTTCCCTACAGCGCCGACGCCAAGCTCCCTCCTGCCGCGGCCCTGCATCGATCTCCAGCGCCTCCCGTCGACCAGGGCCTCGCCATGGCGCCTGACCTCCTCCTCGTCGACAGCACCACGACCGCGCCGCCATGCTCCAACCCCGCGCAAGCCCATGGCCACCACCATCTCCAGCCACTCCCTGTACAAGCGCCTCTGTTCGCCTCTGCAGAGTGCTGTCGCTGCTAAGCGCAAGTGCCTTCGACCCAAGGTTATGAATCCTTGGACGCCAAGACCTTGGATACTCCAAGTTCGACTACCGCATCGGATAACCAAGTTCAACGACGAGCCTCGAGTACGACTACACGGTGGCGCGTCAAGTACCACTATGAACCGCCAAGTACCTCGACGCCGATGACCTTCAAGTTTGACTACACGGATTCCACAAGTACCCCTTCAGAAACGCCAAGGTCGACTACGCCCGGAGGTGAAACAAGTACATCTACGGATTCCCGAACGCCTACGAACCGTGTACGACTACCGTCGCCGAAGGCCGTCGAGTGAACAACTACCGTCACGTGAACGCCTACTTCCCTCTCCGAAACGATATGTGAACGACTACTTCCTCTACGACCCATGTACCACTACGTCCCTCGGCGACTCGAACCGCCCCGAAACGATTGTACCAAAGGTATAACCCCGAGACGATGACCCGTGGACGATGCTTGTTGTGTTGTATGAAATGTTTCCCTTGTGTGCACCATACCGTTTCATCTTTTGTCGTGTTCCTTCTTGTTGCCATGTCGTTGTCCCGTGGGAACCCGGTAGACGGGATCACCCCACCTTTCATCTCGTTCGTCTCACTCACGCCATCTTTCTTTTGCACCGGTCTCTCAATGGGTTACCGGAACCGAGATGTTGCGTGCATCATTTTTGGATCGTTGCCGTGGCACCCTTTCTTTCCACCACGGTGACATATACTCCTTATCTCTTCATGTCAACTTTTAATAAAAATTGCATAAACTTGATCATGTCAGCCGCATCATGTTAACAACATTATATGTGTGAATTGTTGTTTGCTTAAAATTGCTAAACATGCTCATGGGGATTTTCCGGAATTGTTGTTGTTTTTCCGGCCTCATTTAAATTGCTAAATAGGTAGTTTTTTTTTGCTTCACCTCTTGCCATGTTAACAAACATTTAATCTTGTCTTGTAAATAAACGAGAGTCAATTAAATAATTAAATGTGGTGTTTCGTCAATATGCAACCCGTTGCATATTGAGCTCCACTTAACTTGTAGTACTTGTTTGTGCACTTTGCCATGCCATGCATATTTAAACCGGACATGCATCATACTTGGATGTGCATCGTATGCCATGTTTATGCTTGTGTGTTTACCGTGTTGTTTGCTTCTTTCCGGTTGCTTCTCTTGTTAGCTTCGGTTTCGTTCCGGAGTTGTGAGGATTCGCTCGACTATGTTGCTCCGTCTACTTCATGGACTTGTTCTTCTCCCTTGCGGAATCCCAGGCAAGATGATCATACCCTTGGATACCTTTACTACCATTGCCATGCTTAGTTGTCTCGATGCTATCGTTACATGTCGCGCTACCCATCTTTTATGTCAGCCTCTCCTTGTTGCCATGAAACCTCTAACCTTTTGACACCTTCCTAGCAAAACCACTATTTGGCTATGTTACCCGCTTGCTCAGCCCTTCTTATAGCATTGTTAGTTGCAGGTGAAGATGAAGATCGTTCCAGGAGGAAACTTGTTGTTGGAATATCACAATATCTATAATTATTATTAACACACCTATATACTGGGCATGGGTGGAAGGCTTGGCCTTTTGCTCGGTGTTTTGTTCCACTCATGCCACCTTAGGCGTCGATAAACCGGCATTATGTTCCTTGATTTTGCGTTCCTTACACGATGGGTATATGGGGACCCCTTGACAGTTCGACTTTGAATAAAACTCCTCCAGCAAGGCCCAACATTGGTTTTAATTTGCCTCATAATAACAACTTAATTAAATAATTAAATTTGCATAGGGGGTCGCGCCCTCGGGATTCTATTCTACATAGGAGGGGGGCCAGTGCTGATGGTGTTGGTCCCAAACGGGGAGTATGCGGGGCCACCACGGGGAAACTCGAGGTTTGGTTTTACTCGTATAATCGCCCATCCGGACGTGGCCTGCGACGAGATACGCGCGGCTACTATGAGGGTGTCGGCACGCCGGGAGGTCTTGCTGGACTTGTTTTACCATTGTCGAAATGTCTTGTGCACCGGGATGCCGAGCCTGATCGGATTTCCCTAAGATAAGGAGTGATGATATTATATTTATCGCTTCAACTAATCGTGAGAGCTTGTGATGGGCTAAGTTGGGACACCCCTGCAGAGTTATAATCTTTGGAAAGCCGTGCCCACGGTTATGTGGCAGATTGGAATTTGTTAATGTCCGGTTGTAGATAACTTGACAGAGGATCCGAAGTAAAACACACAACTGTGTGAGTAACCGTGACTGTCTCTTTTCACTTTGAGAAGAGAACACAGTGGGGTTATGTTTGATTCGTATGTAGTTCAGGATCTTTAGCGATCACTACTAGTTGCGACCGTTTGCGTAGATGCTCATCTTATTCTTGTACTCGTAAGTTAGCCACCATATTATGCTTAGCCGCTGCTGCAACCTCACCACTTTACCTCTTCCTACCCATAAAGCTTTGCTAGTCTTGATACCCATGGTTATGGGATTGTTGAGTCCTCGTGACTCACAGATACTACAACACCAGATGCAGGTTCAGCCGAGTTTGAAGCAGGAGATGGATCAGAACTTCTGGGAGTTCCATGAAGAGTGTGGCTGTTTGCTTGTGACGTTCTCGACGATCAGTAGTGGTTTCTACTAGGATTCGATCTAGACCTGTGGTTTAACGTTATGTTTGGTATCTTGTCTTTTGGATCTTACCCTTAGATGGGTTGTGATGTTTTGAATGATGTTTTGCTTATGTATTGTATTGTGTGAAGTGGCGAGTGTAAGCCAACTATCTCCTTTTGCAATTTAATCCCTCTTTTACATGAGTCGTGCAAAGATACCAAACTTGAGATCATTCCAGAATGGGCTTGTACCTTTAAGTCGTGCCTCGACACGTAGGAGGTATAGTCCCATCCTGGGCATTACAAGTTGGTATTCAGAGCCTTCTCCGACCTAGAAGCCCCCATTGATTGATCGAATCGTTGACGGTTGAGTCTAGGCACACACTTGAAAATGTTTTGAGTCCTATATATATCGGAGAGTAGGATTTCTTTTGATTCTCATCTCTTATCACTCTGGTGAGGACTCCTGACGATTACTCTTGTCTCTTCTACTCTCAAAAAAATTCACCAATTTTTTTTAGGATCACGCGAGTATTGTTTGGATTGTTCCGATGTCTTTGTGAGGAGAACATTGTTCTCGATGCCTCCTGTCATTTAGGGGTTGTGGCAGTGTCCCGGGGAGTTGAGCTCCAAGGTGTTGTCGTCACAAATCCATCGCATCAGTTCAGGAATACTTAAGACGGCCGACATCGAAAACTCTCCTATGCGGTTAGTGGCAAGATAACCCCGACATCACCCAGTACTGGGGAGGTAGTTCGGGAGTATTACCATAGCTTGTATAGTAGATGCGTTTCGAAGGTCCGAGGTAAAAGGTTTCCGAAAACGACTGGTTATGTGTTGAAGGATGGATACAGCTGGATGTAGGTTTAGAGTTGAGTGCGCGGTGCTTCCCCTGTATCCCCAACACCTGATTGCATAACTGGAAACTTTCGGAAATTAATAGGTGGGTTCATCTAGTAGTTCTAGGCATTCTTCCAACGAATGCATGATATGAAGTTCGAGGTTCTACATTGAGTGAAGTGGTTTTATGGGCTTGTTCCGATCGGGAGTTGCATCTTAAAGGGTCCTTGGCTATGCTGATCCGGGGATTGCAAAACCCTTTTGTAACACGTTCCATGAGCTTTCAGCACGAATATGTGGAACGAAACTTCTATCTTGTATTTGTCCTATCTGCTCCTTGTTGCTTTTATTTATCTTTTGTTCTCCCAAGTCTCTTCTCGTCAAGTTGATGTATCTACGGAATTCATTCGTTCAATTCTTTGCTTGGATGCTATTGTGAAGATTATGTTGCAACATATCTATCCTTTGTTTTGATTTGATTCTGGTATTCGAGTTGCTTCGATGTCAAGTGTTGATCCCATACCTTTCCTAATCGGTGTTCTCATATTTCTATGGGAGTGCTAGTCCTTCTTAATCATCAAGATGGTCATGTCAAATCCTTTTCAACCGGTGTGCCTTCTCTTCAAGTTATTCCATACGGACGCCGTTGAGAAATCTGACGATTTGTTTGTTTCATTCATCCCAAGTTGTCTTTGTTTTTCCCCACCCTCCCACCCTTCTTCTTCTCGGAGTCAGAATTCTTAATCAAGTATCCATTTTATTCATGTGATGTTTCTTCATTCTTTTCCTTCAATGTTCTTATCCGGTGATTCTCAGGAAGATGCTCAAGAGCTTCAAGTTCATCATTCTTTTGTTCTCAAATTCTGCCGGTGGATGTAATTCAAGATTTCGGTGTTGATCTTATCATTTTCCTCATTTCACAATGCTTTCTTATTCCGGTGCTCCAATTAATCATTCTCCTCTTACTATTCATATCCGGAGAGCTGAAGACATCCCGGAAGATTCATAATTCCATTCTTAATCCGTTCAAATTATTTTGAGCATTGTCTTCTTATTCAAGCCATTTAATTCAACCGGTGCAATATCTCTTAAGCAATCTTTTCCAACGGTGATTTCTTTTGAGTGGGCCCTAACCCACAGGTCTTTTCCCAGGATCTTACCTGACTCTTCTATTTTTCTGGAGTTATACTTAAATTCTTTTCAAAGTGTGACGTAAGAATGATTTCCATCAGTCACATGCCTTCTCCAGGACCACTTTCAAATTCTTTTTCATCATTGGTTCAACCTTTTTAATTCTTCATTCCGGAGTGCTCAACAATTCTTATGGCATTTCTCGTCTTCACTCTCAACATTTGAAGATCGGAGAAGTGTTTCTCTTAAATCTTGGCCCGTTCTCTTCAAGATTCGTGGTTCTAGCTTCATGCCATCCTCATTATTGTTCCGTTTGTGAGAAATTCTTTTTATACCCGTCCGAAGCATTCATAAATTCTTTCCGTTGTGATCCTCCGAAGGCCATCATTTCAGAAGATTCTTCGTTCTCAGTTTTCAACTTCGTCCTCCAAATATTCTTCATTGATGTCTCTTCGTTCGTCTCCATATTTTTACGGTGGTTCTTTCAAGATTACCCTTCCGTTGTTATCGTTTAATTCATTTGTTCTTTTTACAATCCTACCGGTGGTTCGTTGAAGATTACCCAAGGTTGTGCTAGATCTCTCTTTAATTCTTTGCAATGAGATTAAGTAGTATGCCAAATCCTTTGGTTGTCATCAATTTAAATTGGTGAAGGAGATGCATGACATAATTCTTATTCTTATTCCTTCAGGGTGATTTAATTCTTTTGTCTGGAGCTTGTTCATCATATCATATTCTCGGTTCTAAATTCTTCATCTTGTTTTTCGGAGCTCCAAGTTATTTCAATTATATCATTTCAAAGCTCCATCTAATTCATCGCAGGCCTTGAATCTTATTCTTTTCATCTTTCACTTCTCATGCTTTCATTACCGGAGTTTTCATGGTGGTTCATCAAGATTTAATTCATCCTTGAAGTGTTCTTCAAGATTCTTGTTGGACCTCAAGCATTCTTCATCATGCTTTCCAAGTGCGATTCTTGCTCCCTTATCTTTTCAGGTGGTGTTATGTCATTCTTGTCAATTCCTTCATGTTTATGATTCACGAGTTATCAAGAATGAGATATTTAAACCCATCATTTTTCCTTGTTCAGGAGATGTTTTCAACCATTCAATTATTTGTTGGAGTAATCTTGGGTTGTATTTCACCTAAAAGCTTTCCCTAAGGATTGTTGCTATTATGGTGCTTATAAATGACCCAAGTTCTTCATTTATCATTCCGGTGAGATAAGTTTATCGTCCCCTTGTTGATCTCAATCCAAGCAATTTGTTTCCGTTAGTGGCTGGTTGTCACCTCTTAATTTTGAGATGTTTTCCATAAGCCCACATCAAGCTTATTCGTTTTCGTTGTTGATTTTATCCATCAACCCCATTCAACTCTTCTTTGTAAGGAGGATTTCCTAATTCATTTTGAGAGAAGTTGTCATTTTCTTCCCCGTTCTTTCTTCCCAACGACCTAGTATATATTCTTCCATTCCGGAGGCATTGTGATATTGCCCTCTTTGTCCCATATTCTCGTTTTGTCAAGATCATGTTCTTTTCCTTGTTTATCTATTTAACAGGAGTGTTATGTCCTCTTTTCAAGTTCTCTCATATTTTCATGTCTTGCCTCTCTTTTCAACTGGAGTGATGTCTGAATCCTTCTTACCCCTTGTGCCATTCTTTCAATTGTTTCGGAGGCAATATGTTGTTGTTTTCATCTAGTATCATCTCAACTTGGCAAGTTCATGTTAATTCCTTCAGTCGGAGTGCTGTCCGAATTCTGTCATTCTTATTCCTTGGTTATACCGTTGCAGTTTCATATTCTTTTGGTTCGTAAGCTCTTGTTTCATGTCCTTCAACCTACAAGGTTCTTGTAATGTTCCTTGTTCCTCTTTTCTAACAGAGTTTTCATATTCGTTCATCTCTGTTGTATTCTTCTTTCAATTTGGTCAACTTCTCAGGTTCGTGGTTTCACTCGTTTGTCGAAGAAGCAACTTTGTTTTACCTCTTCTTTTCGTTTCTATCCGGTGCCATCTCTAGGATCTCGGGTCGAGATCCTCTGTTAGTGTGGGAGAGTTCTGACCCCCGAAGACCGACGTCCTAGAAGATTTCAGAAGATTCCAGATGTTCCGGGTTCTCCCTTGTGTTTCTTTTGTGCTTGTGTTATTTATTTTGCATTGCATCATGTCATCATGCCATCATGTCATATTTCTTTCTGCATCTCACTTAAATAAATTGTGTCGACCTTCGGTCCATTTAAATCGAGGGAAGGATGACTTCTCTTTATAACATATCCTCCTAATATTTAGGGAGCTATATAATAAAATATTCCATTTTTTGGAATTAACCGTAACATACTTGCATATTTTTCCCATGCCTTCTCTTTCGCAATCTCTTGCCTCTCCTATTTTTTCGTGGACCGTGGACATTTTTGCGAGTCCGGGAAAAATAACCTCTTGCCTAAAATCTTCCCTAACCTTTCTTTTCTTTCCTCTTCTTTTATTTGTTTCTGCTGCGTTTTTATTTAAAGAATCGTGGCAGAGGACCTAGTCCAGCCGGCCCAGGCCACAGCAGCCTCTTGGGCCTGTCCAACCGAAACTCGGCCTGCTAGGCCTCCAGGCCCAGCCTTCCTAACCCTAGCTGGTCGCTCCTCTCGCAGCATCCCCTCGCTCTCCCTTCTCTCAGCCGCCGCCACCCCTCGTTCGTTTTTCCCTCAGCCTCGAGCGTCGCTCGATCCCCTCGTCCGACCCCGCACCCTCATTCCCTCGATCTCTCAGCCTCACGCCTGATCCCCTTTCTCCCTCCGTCTACGCCCTCGAGCACGAGCAGCTCCCTGCGCCTCGCCCCACCTCCGCGCGATTCCAGCGCCGCCGCGCATCAGCATCTACGGCCACGCCCCTCCTCTCCTCCGCGGCCAGACTCCCTCCTCCTCGTCCAGCAGCGCGCCCCAGGCCTCTGCTGCTCCACCTGCCGGCCGCCTCTTCCCTACAGCGGCGACGCCAAGCTCCCTCCTGCCGCGACCCTGCATTGATCTCCAGTGCCTCCCGTCGACCAGGGCCTCGCCATGGCGCCTGACCTCCTCCTCGTCGACAGCACCACGACCGCGCCGCCATGCTCCAACCCCGCGCAAGCCCATGGCCACCACCATCTCCAGCCACTCCCTGTACAAGCGCCTATGTTCGCCTCTGCAGAGTGCTGTCGCTGCTAAGCGCAAGTGCCTTCGACCCAAGGTTATGAATCCTTGGACGCCAAGACCTTGGATACTCCAAGTTCGACTACCGCATCGGATAACCAAGTTCAACGACGAGCCTCGAGTACGACTACACGGTGGCGCGTCAAGTACCACTACGAACCGCCAAGTACCTCGACGCCGATGACCTTCAAGTTCGACTACACGGATTCCACAAGTACCCCTTCGGAAACGCCAAGGTCGACTACACCCGGAGGTGAAACAAGTACATCTACGGATACCCGAACGCCTACGAACCATGTACGACTACCGTCGCCGAAGGCCGTCGAGTGAACAACTACCGTCACGTGAACGCCTACTTCCCTCTCCGAAACGATATGTGAACGACTACTTCCTCTACGACCCGTGTACCACTACGTCCCTCGACGACTCGAACCACCCAGAAACGATTGTACCGAAGGTATAACCCCGAGACGATGACCCGTGGACGATGCTTGTTGTGTTGTATGAAATGTTTCCCTTGTGTGCACCATACCGTTTCATCTGTTGTCGTGTTCCTTCTTGTTGCCATGTCGTTGTCCCGTGGGAACCCGGTAGACGGGATCACCCCACCTTTCATCTCGTTTGTCTCATGCACGCCATCTTTCTTTTGCACCGGTCTCTCAACGGGTTACCGGAACCGAGATGTTGCGTGCATCATTTTCGGATCGTTGCCGTGGCACCCTTTCTTTCCACCACGGTGACATATACTCCTTATCTCTTCATGTCAACTTTTAATAAAAAATGCATAAACTTGATCATGTCATCCGCATCATGTTAACAACATTATATGTGTGAATTGTTGTTTGCTTAAAATTGCTAAACATGCTCATGGGGATTTTCCGGAATTATTGTTGTTTTTCCGGCCTCATTTAAATTGCCTAAATAGGTAGTTTATTTTTGCTTCACCTCTTGCCATGTTAACAAACATTTAATCTTGTCTTGTAAATAAACAAGAGTCAATTAAATAATTAAATGTGGTGTTTCGTCAATATGCAACCCGTTGCATATTGAGCTCCACTTAACTTGTAGTACTTGTTTGTGCACTTTACCATGCCATGCATATTTAAACCGGACATGCATCATACTTGGATGTGCATCGTATGCCATGTTTATGCTTGTGTATTTACCGTGTTGTTTGCTTCTTTCCGGTTGCTTCTCTTGTTAGCTTCGGTTTCGTTCCGGAGTTGTGAGGATTCGCTCGACTATGTTGCTCCTTCTACTTTATGGACTTGTTCTTCTCCCTTGCGGAATCCCAGGCAAGATGATCATACCCTTGGATACCTTTACTACCATTGCCATGCTTAGTTGTCTCGATGCTATCGTTACATGTCGCGCTACCCATCTTTTATGTCAGCCTCTCCTTGCTGCCATGAAACCTCTAACCTTTTGACACCTTCCTAGCAAAACCACTGTTTGGCTATGTTACCCGCTTGCTCAGCCCCTCTTATACCGTTGTTAGTTGCAGGTGAAGATGAAGATCGTTCCAGGAGGAAACTTGTTGTTGGAATATCACAATATCTATAATTATTATTAACACACCTATATACTGGGCATGGGTGGAAGGCTTGGCCTTTTGCTCGGTGTTTTGTTCCACTCATGCCACCTTAGGCGCCGATAAACCGGCATTATGTTCCTTGATTTTGCGTTCCTTACACGATGGGTATATGGGGACCCCTTGACAGTTCGACTTTGAATAAAACTCCTCTAGCAAGGCCCAACATTGGTTTTAATTTGCCTCATAATAACAACTTAATTAATTAATTAAATTTGCATAGGGGGTCGCGCCCTCGGGATTCTTTTCTACATAGTAGGGGGGCCAGTGCTGATGGTGTTGGTCCCAAACGGGGAGTATGCGGGGCCACCACGGGGAAACTCGAGGTTTGGTTTTACTCGTATAATCGCCCATCCGGACGTGGCCTGAGACGAGATACACGCGGCTACTATCAGGGTGTCGGCACACCGGGAGGTCTTGCTGGACTTGTTTTACCATTGTCGAAATGTCTTGTGCACCGGGATGCCGAGCCTGATCGGATTTCCCTAAGATAAGGAGTGATGATATTATATTTATTGCTTCAGCTAATCGTGAAAGCTTGTGATGGGCTAAGTTGGGACACCCCTGCAGGGTTATAATCTTTGGAAAGCCGTGCCCGCGGTTATGTGGCAGATTGGAATTTGTTAATGTCCGGTTGTAGATAACTTGACAGAGGATCCGAAGTAAAACACACAACTGTGTGAGTAACCGTGACTGTCTCTTTTCACTTTGAGAAGAGAACACGGTGGGGTTATGTTTGATTCGTATGTAGTTCAGGATCTTTAGCGATCACTACTAGTTGCGACCGTTTGCGTAGATGCTCATCTTGTTCTTGTACTCGTAAGTTAGCCACCATATTATGCTTAGCCACTACTGCAACCTCACCACTTTACCTCTTCCTACCCATAAAGCTTTGCTAGTCTTGATACCCATGGTTATGGGATTGTTGAGTCCTCGTGACTCACAGATACTACAACACCAGATGCAGGTTCAGACGAGTTTGAAGCAGGAGATGGATCAGAACTTCCGCGAGTTCCATGAAGAGTGTGGCTGTTTGGTTGTGACGTTCTCGACGATCAGTAGTGGTTTCTACTAGGATTCGATCAAGACCTGTGGTTTAACGTTATGTTTGGTATCTTGTCTTTTGGATCTTACCCTTAGATGGGTTGTGATGTTTTGAATGATGTTTTGCTTATGTATTGTATTGTGTGAAGTGGCGAGTGTAAGCCAACTATCTCCTTTTGCAATTTAATCCCTCTTTTACATGAGTCGTGCAAAGATACCAAACTTGAGATCATTCCAGAATGGGCTTATACCTTTAAGTCGTGCCTCAACACGTAGGAGGTATAGTCCCATCCTGGGCATTACATGCGGCTCCAGAACGGTAGTACCGTGTATCTGACCCGGCACTGTACTAAGTGTGGAAGTAGGTGCGGAAGTAATTTTTTACTTCCGCATCCTAAGCGGTAGTACCGCTTGCTCCAAGCGGTAGTACCGCGTCGTGTTTTGCTACTACCGTATTTCTACGGATGTAGCCACAGATGTAATTTATTTCATCCGTGGCTATCATCTTCTCGCTTGTTTTTGCCTAGCGGTAGTACCGCTCCCAGAGCGGTAGTACCGCTCAGCAAGCGGTAGTACCGCAACTTACGTGCGGTACTACCGCTCTCTGCGGGCAGAAAACGTGCATAACGGTTGGATTAGCTCTCCCACTATATATAGGGGGTCTTCTTCCCCAAGAAGACTTACCTCTTCCCCCACATACTCCATTGTTGCTCCAAAGCTCCATTTCCGCCCGATCTCTCTCCCTAGCCAATCAAACTTGTTGATTTGCTCGGGATTGCTTGAGAAGGCATCTAACTACAGTTCCACATAGAGATATTTGATTCCCCCCACTAATCCCTTGCGGATCTTGTTACTCTTGGGTGTTTGAGCACCCTAGACGGTTGAGGTCACCTTGAAGCCATATTCCATTGTGGTGAAGCTTCGTGGTTTCGTTGGGAGCCTCCAAGTTGTGGAGATAGCCCCAACCTTGTTTGTAAAGGTTCGGTTGCCGCCTTCAAGGGCACCACTAGTGGAATCACGGCACCTTGCATCGTGTGAGGGCGTGAGGAGAATACGGTGGCCCTAGTGGCTTCTTGGGGAGCATTGTGCCTCCACACCGCTCCAACGGAGACGTACTTCCCTTCAAAGGGAAGGAACTTCGGCAACACATCCTCGTCTTCACCGATTCCTCTTGTGGTTATTTCTTACCTTTACTTGTGCAAGCATTACTTGTTTAACTCCTATAACTTGCTTGTGTAGTTGTTTTCTTTACTTTCCTTTAGTTGTCATCTTAGTAGAATATCTAGACAACTTACTTTGACGCTTAATTTAAAGTGGTTAAGAAAAGCTAAAAATTGTTAGTTGCCTATTCACCCCCCTCTAGTCAACCATATCGATCCTTTCACCAGGTTTTCCCTCAGTGCACTGAACCAGCAAGGGTCGAACTCTACGCATGCAAACGAGCTGCCCAAGTCGCAGAGGAAGTAAACGTACAAAACCTGCATGGCGCAGAACAATCATCTTCCACTAGTCTTCAAGTTTCGATAGCCTCATCACACTCTCCTCTTGTGCAGAGCCTCATCATGCTCTCCTCTTGAAAAGATGGCTCTCTCTCACCCCCCTCCTCCTCTCCCACCCCTCCCACCACCACCACCGCCGGCCGGCGGCAACCATCCATGGCGATCTCTAGACTAACCTACGCATGGCTAGTCTCCTCCATTGGGATCCCAACCCTGGGATCTCTGTGGCCAACCAGGTGCGCGCAAAGTTTGGATCAACGGTGCATTTTTCTCCTTCTCCGCATACCAAAGAGTTCTTTTTGGTTGCCTCTTTCTCCTCGGCGTCTTTCCCTCTCACGATAGAATCGGTCGGCCTAGTGCTTCAATGTTGCATTGGCGGTTCCTCGTTGGGGTTCAATGTTCTTCAATTGGGCAAAAGATCTTTTTGTTTCTCGGTCGCTTCTAACCGAGTGGAACACTACATTTACAATTTGAAAGATCGGATCTGGCCGGAATTTGTCTGTCATTTCCATTTGTTCAAACCCTCAGTGAATTATACTAGTTTGGACAATGGTTGGCATTTAGATGATGAGCTTCGTGAGGTGGTTACTCGCACCCCCATTGCCATCAAAACTAATCTTAATTTCCTCAGGAAAAGTGCTAGTAAGGATCATTCAGCTAATGGGGAACTTTCGAAATTTGGGTTTAAATTTGATGATGAGCATCTGGTGGATCATTTGCATGAGCATGGAAAGACCTCAATTGCACAACATCTTACTTTTGATCCGGATCACTTGAGTGATACGTGTCCTCGGCCTCCAGACAAAGATTGCATTATTCTAGGTAGTTTTCAAACAACATTTAATGTCCCCCCGTCTCCCGGGACTAAGGCTTTTCAAGGTATTTATTTCGAGCAGAGGAAATGGGAACACATCCCGGATTTCATGTTATTCCATATATTGGATCAACAGGTGTTTGGATATTCTGATGAGAAAATTGCTTCAATCTGGAAATTGAAATCCATCCCGCCTTCGGAGGTAATCTTTCGACGTTTAAATTTGTGTGATGATTGCCGTCAATTGGGCCATCTTTCAGGCAATTGCACTGAGGGGTGCCACCACCTGCATTTGACCCACTCTCTGGCTCATGCTTGGCCGGGCCAAACTAGCTACACGTCTTGGGACTCGCCTCATCATTTATTTTTTGAATGTCCAGCACGGCTCTTGTGTTCATCGTGTGGCTATCTAGGTCACGTCGCTCAATATTGCCTAGATGGAACTTCTCCTCATTTTCTTTGGAAACCTAAAACCCTTTCCTTCCCTGCCGCTGATAACCCCAGGATTACTCATACCCAAACATACCAACGGTCTAGTGTATCTCCATGGAAGCAATATCCTAAGGTACATAATTGGGTATGGAGGCCAAAAAATAGTATAGTATCACCTCCCGCAAGGAAACGTTTGGGCAATGGAAGAAACACAAAGCAAAAAAGGGAATGGAAAATCAAATCAGGCGATACACAGTGCCCGGACACGCGTACCTTGCCTATTGGGGGTGACGGTCCGCCTCCTCCTACCCTACGCCCTACTGCATCGATCAATTCCAGTCATTGCCTGCTCAACCTGCCACCCCCACTACCAAATCGCCAGACACCCCCAACACCCTCATCGGCTCATCCGCCTGCTAGCACCACCGCTCCTCCCCCCATGGCGAACTTCCCTGTTATGCCCTACCAGTTCATCCCTGGCCCTCTCGCCATTTTCAATGGCCCAGCTGATAGGCTTCAACGGAACATGATGGTAGTCGGCGCTCCACCACTGCACCATGAGAACTTCGCGCTCGTCCTCACCAACCCTCCGACGCCTGATCTGCAACGACCAATGGTGCTTGCGGAAATCCTTCAAATCCTGGCCGAGGACTTCAATGCTGAGGTGATCTATTATGATATCTTTCATCTAGGAGTTGGGATGATAGGTTTTAGATCAGCAGCTGTCAGAGATTTCTTAATCACAACTGGGCCGCATCCGATAGATGAGGATAGAACCTTCTACTTTGCTCGCCATGATGAAGGACCCAACATGCGCATACCAATCTTTGAAGCAGTAGCTTGGGTAGTGTTTCTTGGTTTTCCTCTTGACTATCAGAATGAGTACTATGTGAACAAAGCTGTCAGTTGTTTTGGCAACTTTGAGATCTGGCACAACCCAGGACAAGTGAAGACTCGAGTTCTTGTCCGTGTTCTCATCAACCAGTTTTCTAATGTGCCGCATAGCTTGATCATTAAGAGAGCCAATGTGTTTGGAGGCCTTGGTCGATCTTGGACGATCCCTGTCTACATCCTGACAAACTGGCCAACCAATCCACCTAATGCGGGCACAGAAGAGCCGCCACCGCCAATGAATGCCTCGCCGCATCTGAGGGAGCTGCCGTACCTGACGGCTTCACACCAAGTTTCATTTGAAGCAATGGTTGCACAGCAGCAATAGGCGAATGCTGCTTGGGGGCAGGATCTTCAACCGCCCGCACAGCAACAGATGGCCAATGGATGGCAGCCCTGGCCGGAAATCCCACCTCAATATCAGGGTGAGAGCTGGCGTCAGATTACTGGATATACTGGTCCATCCATGATGGATGGAGTGACACCTGAAGACAATGTCCACGATGACGGGCTCGATGCTTGGAATGCACATGTTGCTCAGGTGGAACTTGCAGCTGATGATATTGTCCTGGGAGCACACCGCAACACTCTAACGTTTGTCAGAGGAGAAGTGGAAGAGGCAAATCTCCGTGTACTGCCTTTTGCCCAACTGATCTCATTCTTCAGGAAGCATATATACAAACCCATGCCTCCCATGCTCCCCCCGGCATCTGGCAACCCGGAGAAGGCAGTTCTTTTCTGCCAATCGCTTCAATACTTGTTTGTTGCCCATGCTATCAAGACTTGGTATACCCCAATTGCTAACAAGACAGAGTTTCAGATGGTTAAGCTGGATAAACGCAGTTGGGAGGAAGCTTTTGACCCACTAATCAGCCAGATGTTTTCGGTTGGTGTGGACGCACGTGCGACGCCACAGGACAAGTTACAGGGCTCTGATGTTGTGCCCGCTGACCCCATCGAAGAATCTCTGGCTCTGAAACGCACTGACAAGAAGAAGAAGTACGCAGGTGAGTCTGCACCAGTGACACTCAGGCGCAGTACCAGGAACAACCAATACGATGGGTTCTGGGCCCCCTCCATGGCTGAAGCTCGTCCGTACAAAAGCAAGGTCAAGCCCCGTCAAGCCCCAGTTGCTCCTCCCAGGTTTCCAACGACCTCAACGAACCCTACGTCTGACACTATTCCACCCCAACACCTATCTCGCTGCTTCAGACTATCGGCACGGTGCGTTGCGGCATTCCAGCAGATGAGCTCTCTCCGGCCAAGCTCATGGCGCCACAGGAGGACGAGCAACCCACTGCCACTACCTCCACCACCTAGATCGCATGTCCCGCCAGGTACATTGGAATGTGCTGGTGTGGAATATCCGTGGAATAAACTCGGACGATAAAACTCTAGCAGTTAAGAATGCGATCGCAGCTTCGGGTTGTAATATCGTCTGTCTACAGGAGACTAAGCGTAGCTCTTTTGATCTTGCCTTCGTTAAGACCTTCTGTCCGCGTCGTCTCGACAAATTTGCTTTTATTCCTTCACGTGGTGCCTCTGGAGGCTTGCTTGCTATCTGGAATAGTTCAGTCTTTGATGGTCGCGTGGTTTTTTCGAATTTCTTCGCGTTAGACGTCAACTTTACCTCAAAGGCAGCTAGCCATGTCTGGACGCTGTTTAACATCTACGGACCTTGCAGAGGGGATGATCGAATTTTGTTTACTAACTGGTTGTATGAGCTGGTGATACCAGATACAGCAGACTGGCTCCTTGTAGGAGACTACAATTATATACGATCGTCCAGCAACGTAAACAAACCGGGGGGAACGCCAATGATATATTTATCTTCAATGATATTATACGTGCTCAAGCCCCGATTGAAATCCCTCTAAAAGGGCGGTCCTACACATGGAGCAACATGCAAGATGATCCCTTGCTTGAACAGCTGGATTGGTTCCTTTCATCGTGTCATTGGACTCAAACATACCCGAATACGGTTGCTACTCCGCTCGATAAACCTGTATCTGACCACACCTCGTGTGTGGTTAACATTAAGACTGCAATACCCAAGAGTAAAATATTCCGTTTTGAAAATTATTGGACTAACCACCCGGGTTTTCTTGAAGTGGTACAGGCATCTTGGGATAAGCATTGCTATGCCAAAAACATCTCTGCCCTTGTGTGCAAAAAGATGAAAAGGCTGAGATATGACCTCAAAAATTGGAGCAAAGGAATTTCCCGCCTCTCGATCCTCATTCAAAACTGTAATTGGGCTCTCGAGGAACTAGATGGGCTGGAGGACCGGCGACCCCTCACGGTGCCAGAAAAAAACTTCAGGATCATTGTCAAAGCCCATCTACTCAAACTCATACGATACCAAAATCAATACTGGAGGGAGCGATGTACGATCAGATATATCAAGTTTGGTGAAGAAAATACGAAGCTATTCCACGCCCTGGTGATGGGCCTCGAACCCCTTGTTGGTTACCCCAAGTGGAAGGTGTAAGATGCAGTAAGTAGAAGTGTTTTCCCCTAGCAAAGATACCAAGGATCGAATCCCCGGAGACTCCAAGGTTCAATAGGTAGGTGTCAACTGCTAACGGCGCAATTAGCAATCAATGTGGACCTACACACAGATACAAATAACTTTGCTCCCAACGAGTACAGAGAGGTTGTCAATCTCTCCGGCCTTGTAGTTCACAAAGGGTTAAAAGCAATATGATAGTAGTGATAGATAGTGTTTTGCAATAGTAAATAAAATAGCGAAAAAGTAAATAGTGTATGTGATCAATGATGGTAATATGGACCGGAGTCTCATGATGTTCACTAGTGATGTCTCTCTCCCAAAAGACGATAAAACAGCTATGTGAGGTAACAAATTACAGCTGGGCAATTGACAGGACCACGAACGCAAACCAATGCTGACTACATTGCAAGAAAGGTTGAGGTTCAAAGCATGGGCGGTACGCCAAAGTAAGTAGACCGAAATCCATCAATATCTACTACTAATCATCCACCTTGAGATATCTATCCAGAACATCTCGCTGGTATTAAGTTGCGAGTCCCACCCATAGTGTAAACTCAATGCAACAGACAACTGCATTAAAAGAACTTTGCGTAAAGTAAACAATCCTTGCACCCGCGGGCACAAGCACCGTTGTTTTCCCCCTTGTGGCAACAGCACATCCCCTAGACTCATGTTTCTGTCACTCAAGCTAGTCATCGAGGGGCATGAACCCACAATCGAGCATAACGTTCCCTCCTGGAGTCACTACCTATTACTCGGCCAAAGCAATAAATAACAACGAAGAACATGCAAGAATTACTTATGAACTAAAATATAAAAGAGGTGAATCAAACATATTACTCAAGATCAATCTGAACATAATCTCATAATCCATCGGATCCCAGCAAACTCAACATAGCAACAGCATAAGGATTACATAGGTGCCTCGATCATGTAGGGCAGCTCACGAGGACTAATTAGTGAAGCACAAGAACGGGAGGAGAAAATCACATAGCTACTGGTCATGGACTCATGGTCCAAGGGAGACTACTCACGAGTCATCCGGGAGGCGTCCATGGTGGTGGAGAAGCTCCCGGTGGTGATCCTCCCCTCCGGCAGGGTGCCGGGAAGAGTTCTCCTGGCGCTCCCGATCTTGGAAGCGGCGGTGGCGACGGAACAGAGATGGGATCGCGAAAAGAAGTCCTGTTCTGAGGGTTACGGGGAACCCTTTAAATATATGCCAAAGTAGGGCACCGGGGGAGCCTCGGGGGGCCCAGGCCCCCCCCCCGGCACGGCCCAGGGGGGGCGCGCCCACAGGGCGCCTGGAGCCCCTGTGGCCCCCCCAGGCTGCCCTTCGGACGCAGTGTTGTTTCCGTATCGCTGATTTTTTATATAATTTTTCTGGATTTTTCTGGGCAGTTCTCGAAACGTGAAAACCTGAAATACAAAAACAGCCGAAAACAGAAACTGGCACTGGGGTGCACTGGATTAGTAAGTTAGTCCAAATATGATCAAAAGTGTATGGAAGTGTATGAATATCATAGCAATATCACCCAAAAGTGGCATGGAGCAAGCAGAAATTATAGATACGTTTTGGACGTATCACCTGGCAACTGAACGCTATAGGAAAAACTTTATCCCCTCCTTAAAATTGCAGGATGGCTCGGTGGTCACGGATCATAAGTCGAAGGAGGTGGTACTGTTCAATACTTACAAAGAAAGGCTTGGTGATTCCTCTACCCCGGCCATGAAGTTTAACCTCGCTTCGATCATCAAAAAGGTGGATGGCCTTGAAGCCTTGTCGGCCCCTTCACAAACGTTGAAATTGATGGAGTGGTTAAATCCATGCCAGCAGACCGAGCCCCTGGCCCAGATGGTTTCAACAGGCACTTCATCAAGACATGCTGGAACATTGTTAAACAGGATTTCTATAAACTGTGTGAAGATTTCTACCACGGCAACCTCGACATCACCAGCATCAATGTGGGGTTCATTACCCTAATCCCGAAAACCAATTAGCCTGAATCGGCTAATGATTTCCGCCCGATTACTCTGCTAAACTGCTGTCTGAAGATCATCACCAAAGTGCTCGCGAACAGGTTGCATAAAATGGTCCTCAAAATCATACATAAAAACCAATATGGTTTTCTGCGAACCCATACCATCCAAGATTGTCTAGCGTGGGCCTTCGAGTACATCTATCAATGCCAACGATCCAAGAAATCCATAGTTTTGCTCAAGCTTGACTTCACAAAAGCTTTTGACACCATCAATCACTCTGATATGATTGCGATCATGAAACACACGGGCTTTGATGATCGATGGCTTGGATAGATCAAAAACATCTTCGGCTCAGGCAAATCCTCGGTGCTTCTGAACGGGGTCCCGGGCCGACAGTTTGATTGCAACTGTGGGGTACGGCAGGGAGACCCGCTCTCCCCCCTCATCTTTGTGCTTGCGGCCGATCTGCTGCAGGCAGCCATCAATGACGCATACCAGCGTGGGTTGATCGAGCTGCCGATCCCATCGCGTACTGGGATGGACTATCCGGTAGTGCAATACGCTGATGATACTATCCTGGTCATGCCGGCGAATCCGGCCCAGGCGCGGGCCATGAAACAGATCCTAATTGACTATGCGGACTCGATTGGACTCAAGATAAATTTTAGTAAATCCATACTGGTGCCACTTAATATGGATGAATCTCTGGTTGCGGAATTGGCACAGATTTGGCAATGCTCTGTTGGGGCAATGCCGTTCACGTACCTGGGACTGCCCATGGGGACAACCAAGCCCACGGTGAGCGAGCTCATGCCGATTATGGAGAGAACGGAACGCAGGCTTTCCTCCTCGCTGTGTTTGATGAATCATGGGAGTAAACTGACGCTGCTTAACTCGTTGATCACCTCCCTCTTGATCTACCCAATGTGCACGCTTAAGTTCCCGCTCAAACTAATAGAGCACTTGGACAAGATCCGTCGCAGGTGTCTCTGGCGCAAAAAAAACGGAGCAAGGGGAAACATGCAATCCTCTGGCCTCATGGGATCTAGTGTGTAGACCTAAGAAACATGGAGGACTAGGGGTTTTAGATATCAAAGTTCAAAATGAAGGATTGCTCCTCAAATTTTTGCACTGCTTTTATAACAAGAGAGACACTCCCTGGTGCACTTTGATCTGGGACACGTACTATGAACACCAGGTCCCGCACGCAGCAGATGTCTGCGGATCCTTCTGGTGGAGAGATGTGATGAAACTGAATGACAAGTACAGAGGGGTTACCAAGGTCGTGGTGGGCGATGGCTCGTCAACGCTGTTCTGGAAGGATCTGTGGCTGGATGAAACCCTTGAGTCCTCGCACCCGAGGGCTTTCTCCTTCATTGCGATGGAAGACGCGTCTGTCAAAAATTTCCTGTCCATCACAAGCATGCAACAGGGGTTTTATCTACCCCTCTCTCAACAGGCTCGAGACGAGGTGCTGGCGATACAAGACCTTACGAGAGGAATCGGCCCCGAAGATGATCGAACGAACTCATGGGTGTGCTTGTGGGGGGGGGGCGATACTCCTCCCGGAAATACTATGGAGACTACTACAAAGAAGTGATTGCGGATGCAGCTTTTGGATGGATCTGGAAGAGCAAATGTACGATGAAAATAAAGGTGTTCGCGTGGCTGCTGCTGGCTGACCGTGTGAACACTAAAAACATGCTCAAAAGGAGACACTACAATATCTCGGATGGAGTTGAGTGTGAGCTGTGTTTGGGACGGGAGGAGGAAACTGTTGAACACCTTTTCTTTCGCTGCACTTTCAGCAGAGCTTGCTGGAGGAGGTTGGGGATGGAATGGACGTACGATGGGGATCACACACTCCGGACGGCAGCGCTGGGCAAAGCCCATGTTTATGGAGGTCTTTCAGACGGCGGTCTGGAGTATATGGAAAGAACGCAACAATAAAGTGTTCAGGGCAGTCCCCCCTTCGGAGATCTCTTGGCAGGAGAGATTCAAAAGAGACTTTGGTTTGCTTACGCACAGGGCTAAGCCCTCCCTAGAACAGTTTATTAGTGACTTCTTGCGGACACTTGTGTAACAGAAAAACAACTTGTGTCAAAAAATAGGGGTGCTTGACAAAAATGACGGGTATTTGATCATGCCTTGATGGCTGGTTTGAGACCCTCATGCTGTCTTGCGTGAGACCCCGAAGTACCATGTAACTTTGTTGATATATGGAAAGTCAGTAGGATGCTCTCCTACTGTCATTGATTGTTTAAAAAAAACGTACAAAACCTGCATGTCGAGATGGACTGCATGGAGATCGTGAGTAAGCTGCAGAGGAAAGGGAAGGACCTGTTGCTGCTGGGACCAATTATCGAGGAGGTGAAGCAATTGTTGGCACTAAGGGAAAGGTGGAAAGTGACTTGGGTTAGACGATCGGCGAATAATGCAGCTCATCTGTTAGCTAGGGATTGTGTGGCAAATAATCTTTGTAATGTGTGGCTGGCTGACCGTGTGAACACTAAAAACATGCTCAAAAGGAGACACTACAATATCTCGGATGGAGTTGAGTGTGAGCTGTGTTCGGGACGGGAGGAGGAAACTGTTGAACACCTTTTCTTTCGCTGCACTTTCAGCAGAGCTTGCTGGAGGAGGTTGGGGATGGAATGGACGTACGATGGGGATCACGCACTCCGGACGGCAGCGCTGGGCAAAGCCCATGTTTATGGAGGTATTTCAGACGGCGGTCTGGAGTATATGGAAAGAACGCAACAATAAAGTGTTCAGGGCAGTCCCCCCTTCAGAGATCTCTTGGCAGGAGAGATTCAAAAGAGACTTTGGTTTGCTTACGCACAGGGCTAAGCCCTCCCTAGAACAGTTTATTAGTGACTTCTTGCGGACACTTGTGTAACAGAAAAACAACTTGTGTCAAAAAATAGGGGTGCTTGACAAAAATGACGGGTATTTGATCATGCCTCGATGGCTGGTTTGAGACCCTCATGCTGTCTTGCGTGAGACCCCGAAGTACCATGTAACTTTGTTGATATATGGAAAGTCAGTAGGATGCTCTCCTACTGTCATTGATTGTTTAAAAAAAACGTACAAAACCTGCATGTCGAGATGGACTGCATGGAGATCGTGAGTAAGCTGCAGAGGAAAGGGAAGGACCTGTTGCTGCTGGGACCAATTATCGAGGAGGTGAAGCAATTGTTGGCACTAAGGGAAAGGTGGAAAGTGACTTGGGTTAGACGATCGGCGAATAATGCAGCTCATCTGTTAGCTAGGGATTGTGTGGCAAATAATCTTCGTAATGTGTAGCTGGCTGAACCACCTGACTGCATTTTGCAGACTGTAGCGGACGAGATCCCTAGTTGGGAAGCTTAAATAAAGTTACTAGTGAGTTTCAAAAAAAAGTTAGAGTTGTTCCCTTAATTTAGGGCCTGTTTGGGACTACTCAGCTTCTCAAAATTCAGCTCCGCTCTAGAAAACAAAATCCAAACGGGGTAGCTCCACAATATGCTGCTCCACAAAAAAACTAGAATCTGGGGTCCAACTTCTTGTTTTTTGTGAAGCTCTCTAGGGGGTGCTTCTAAAAAATCTAGAAGCTGGAGTTGGAGGAAAATTACCCACCACTGCCACCAGTAAGTGGATACCCCTTCGTCAGCCAATCAAATAGATCCTTTACATCAAATTCTCATTCTTGAAGCTGGAGTTAACTGGAAGCCAAAGATTCTCTTTGGTGGAGCTGCAACTCCTCTGCGAAACTGCTCCAAAATGAATTTGATGGAGTAAAACTGAATTTCGTGGAGCGGAGCCGTCCCAAACAGGCCCTTAGTTTCCAGTTCCCATGTGAAAAAGGAACTCCTCAAAAAAATTCAAAAGAAAAACATTTTAGTCCCTGTATGCGCCCTGACCCACCGTCGACCGTGCTCACGCGCGTCGACCGCGCAACGGCTCAAACGCGTGCCCCGCTGGATTCGCTCCACGCCATCTCGTTCATCGTCGTCTCGCCGCCTACCGGGCCCCAACGCCCCTCTCCACCAATCCAAGTTCGAAACCGCCCGAGAAAAAACCACGTCCGTCTCCACAGCCACACAAGATGCGTGGGTCCCGCCTGTATGCCGAACCGCTATTTTTTTTTCCAAGAAGGAACCAGGAAACATTCCCACGGCATCTGTCTGACTGACTAGTGGGCCCAGCAGGTCGATGGTCGAGCACTAGAGTCTTCTCGGCGCATCGTCCTCGCAGTCCCCAGTTCCCGTTCGCTTTGCTCCTCCCCTCCCTCCCTCCCCTCCCCTCTCGGCTTCCGCCACGCCAGCGAAAACCCTACCTGCGGAGGCCGCTTCCCTTCCCCGGGCACCGCACCGCCGGGCGAGATGATGGGGTACCAGAAGGGCGTCGACATCGAGGCGGGGACCTCCGGCGGCGCCGGCACCGCCGCGCCGACCCGCGGGCTGTACCCCGGGATGACGGAGAGCCCCGAGCTGCGCTGGGCGCTCATCCGGAAGATCTACGTCATCCTCTCCCTGCAGCTGCTGCTCACCGCCGTCGTCGCCGCCGTCGTCGTCAAGGTCCGCGCCATCCCGCACTTCTTCGTCTCCTCCAGCGCCGGCCTCGGGCTCTACATCTTCCTCATCATCTTCCCCTTCATCGGTGAGGCCTCGAACCAGTACTCCTCCGTCTCTGTTCCGATTGGGGTTTCGGTCCGATCCGATTGTCGGCAGGGTTTCCGCCACCGCGAGCGTCTCGAATATATTCCGTTATTATTATTATTGCATTTCCGTTTAGATAGAAATCAGTGCTTAATTCGCACGAATTTAGACCCGATAACGATAGCTGTATGCGAGTTGGTCGTGAGGGCCTTGATGAGGGGACAGAGAACTAGCTTTCACTTTGCGTGCTCTGCTCTGCTCTGTACTCCATTACCTTTGAGATGCTCTGCTCTGTACTCCATTACCTTTGAGATGCCGTCGCGTCCCTGCAAAGCTATGTATGTGCTGTACTTACGAGTTACAACTCCTGAATTCTGCATGAACGCCCCATGTACTACTCTTAATTTTGCTTTATTATAATGGGATGTGGTTGCTTTGTGAATTTGTATTGGAGTACTAATTAAAATGCTTGTTAATTGTTGTACGCAGTGCTGTGCCCGTTGTACTTCTACCGTCAGAAGCACCCAGTCAACCTGTTGCTGCTTGGCGTCTTCACGGTGGCCATCAGCTTCGCTGTGGGCATGACATGTGCCTTTACTAGCGGTAATTGCCTTTCCACTATGTATTCTGCTCCTAGCTTGTTCTTGAGTCACTCTGCTCTGCTGCTTATGTAAATCAGCACCCTCTAATGCTCCTCTCATTTGTTGTGTTAGTTCATTACATATGACTTGTAGGTATTTTCCCACTATTAGCTTGTTAGTCACTACTATGCACGACAATTGGATAGTTTCCTACTAGCTATTATTGTGAAGCATTTTGTTTGCGTGTGGACTGGGTTCAGAAATACATGTGCCACCAATTTGTCATAGCCATGCAAATGGTACACACTCAGGCAGCCCATGTGACAATCATTGATGCATTTTCCCTGTCTGTCGAGGGCCAAGTTGTAGCTGTTGGTCACCTTTTATGATATGCTTGTCTGAGTCAAGCATTTGCAACGTTACCAGGTAATAGGATTGCTTTCTGAGAAGACCTTGCTTTGGTATACCCAGATGTTACCTTTTGAACTCAGAAATTAGCAAATAGCAGTAACCTTTGCTTTTCATAGAACATTGGTTGGATCTTACATATTTATCTACTGTTTCTTCCCGCCACTATTTGTTGTAAGATACATAGTGATGTGATAGTATCAATTTGATCTGAAGGGCTGTTTGGTCCAATAATATGCCAGCCAACCTGCCCAAGTTGACATGGTTTTGGCAAGGATGTGGTTTAGGATGCACGACTAACTTAAACTTTTGTCGAAATAAAATGGATTTTCACATGATATATCATACTACTGGTGACGAGACAATAGATGCTTCATGGGTTCAGATACATGTGCTGCCAATTTGCTATGGCCATGCAAATGGTAGACACTGCCAGGAAGCCCATGTGACTGTAGTTGAAGCATTTTCCTGGTCTGTGTTGAGGCCCAAGTTGTAGCTGTTGGCCACCATTTATGATCGAGATGTGCGTGTCTGAGTTGAGCATTTGTAATACTGCCAGCTGGTAGGATTACTTTTTGAGATGATCTTGATTTGCTATGTTCAGCTGTTACTTTTTGAACTCAGAAATTAGCAAACACTAACCTTCGCTTTTCATAGAACATTGGTTGGATCTTGCATATTTATTCACTGTTTCTTCCAGCCACTATCTGTTGTAAGATGCATAGTGTTGTGACAGTATCAGTTTGATCTGAAGGGCCGTTTGGTCCAATAATATGCCAGCCAACCTGCTAAAGTTGGCATGGTTTTGGCAAGGATGTGCTTTAGGTTGTGTGACTAGCTTAAACTTGTCAAAATAAAAAGGATTTTCACATGATATATCAGACTAGTGTGGTGACAAGATAATAGATGCTTAATAGGTTATTTAAGGGTACTCCATGCATGAGCTGATTAAATCTCATAGGATTAAAGTGATTGGAAATACATAATCTTTTAATTTAGATAAAGTTATGTTGTCAGGCACTCTGTGATCTGTCATCCATTTTTGTTTGCATCAACGTTCATACCACTCCATTTTTAGGCTGTACTAATTCTAAGGCATCCTACTATTATTATGAGATGTTTTCTTTGCATGCGGAGTCAGTTGAGAAATACACATACTGTTAATTTCCATGGCCATGCAAATGGTAGACACTGCATTTTCAGAAATACACATACTCATCCCAGTCTTTTGAGGGCCAATTTGTAGCTGTTGGTCACCGTTTATGATATGCTTTTCTGAGTTAAGCATTTGTAATATTGCAAGCCAGTAGGATTACTTTTTGAGAAGACCTGCTATTTTCAGCTGTTGCTTTTTGAACTCAGAAATTAGCAAACAGTAACCTTCGATTTTCATAGAGCATTGGTTGGATCTTGCATATGTATTTACTGTTTCTTCCAGCCATTATCTGTTGTAAGATACATGGTGTTTTGATGGTATCAATTTGATCTGAAGGGTCGTTTGGTCAAAATAAGCCAGCCATCCTTTTCAAGTTGACATGGTTTGGCAAGGACGTGGTTTAGATTGCACCGCTAACTTAAACTTTTATCGTAGTAAAAGGGATTTTCACATGATATGGTGACAAGACAATAGATGCTTCATAGGTTGTTTTATACTTCCTCCGTTCCTAAATATAAGTCTTTTTAGACATTTCAAATAGACCACAACATACGGATGTATGTAGACATATTTTAGAGTGTAGATTCACTCATTTTGCTCCGTATGTAGTCACTTGTTGTAATCTCTAGAAACACTTATATTTGGGAACGGAGGGTGTATAAAGGTACTCAATGCATGTGCTGGTTAAATCTCATTGGATTAAAGTGATTTAATTGAAAATACGCAATCTTTCGATTTAGACAAAGTTATGTTGTCAGGCACTCTGTTTTTCTGTCATCCATTTGTGTTTGGGGTTGTACCAATTCTGAGGTTCATTCTAGCTTGTAACTCATCGCACAAGGTTGCTGATAGTTTGCTTCTTCAATGCGTCACTGCCATTTACTTCAGATTTTAGCATGCACATGCTTTTATTGTTTTGTCAGATTTACATGAAAGTTTCTTTCCGAGCTGTTTGAGATGATAAGAAATCAATTAGTTCATTTACTGGCTAATTTTCCTTGCTCTTATGATGTACTCCTTTTGCAAAAACGTCTTAATATTAGCGTACAGAGGTTGTATATATATATATGTGTGTGTGTGTGTGTGTGTGTGTGTGTTATTTTTTGTCGTGCTGATGTTTTTTTAATAAAGAAACCGCTAAAATGGTCTGCCCTGTTCACAGGCAAGGTCATTCTGGAGGCCGCGATTCTTACAACAGTGGTTGTCTTCAGCCTCACTGCTTACACTTTCTGGGCCGCAAAGAGGGGCCAGGACTTCAGCTTCCTTGGTCCTTTCCTGTTTGCTTCTCTCATCATGTTGCTCGTCTTTGGGTTCATTCAGGTCAGATCGATGCCTATGCCTCTCGCATTAATTCTCTTCTCTAGTTAATTACGTGTTTTTGCATTTATCAGTCAATACTGATCATGGCTTCTCTGAATATGCAGATCCTCTTCCCGATGGGCAAGCTCTCTCACATGATCTACGGCGCGCTGGCGGCACTCATCTTCAGTGGCTACATTGTCTATGACACGGACAACATCATCAAGCGTTACACGTATGACGAGTATGTCTGGGCCGCCGTCTCGCTCTACCTTGATGTCATCAATCTGTTCCTGGCCCTGCTGACCCTGTTTAGGGCGGGTGACAGCTAAGCGCATCGCCCTGTGGCTTCAAATCCCGTGGACGAACTTGGTATCCTGATGAGTCCTTGACTTGAAGAATTGTATAGGCTGGTATCGCTGGCACGGTTTAGATGTTTGCTTAGTTTAGATGAGAGGAAACATAAGAAAACTGTGCAATCGGTTGTATCGATGGTGGATGTGATGCTGGATTGGTGGTGTTGTGTATCGTTTCGTTTCTTGCTATAACTGTCTCTGATATCATTTCTATCTCTACACTGCGCGTTGACCAGAGTGACATGGTGGCTAGCTTGGCCATCTCTGTCTCAGGCCAGACAAGGCGATCTCGCCTCCGGCGGCTCCCCTCCGCTAAGGACATTGGTCGTCAGTCATTTTTAGGCCCTTGTACTTTAGATTTTTATAGGCTGTTCATTGTCTGGCTCCCCTCCCCTAAGGACATCGGTCGTCAGTCATTTTTAGGCTCTTGTACTCCCTCTGTTCACTTTTGTAAGTCCTTTAGGACAGCTGAAATTGAACTGTTTTAGGTGCTGTCTTAAATGTCTAAAAGGTCTTACAAAAGTGAACGGAGGGAGTACTTTAGATTTTTATAGGCTGTTCATTGTCTGGCTCCCCTCCGCTAAGGACATCGGTCGTCAGTCATTTTTAGGCTCTTGTACTTCAGATTTTTATGGGCTGTTCATTGTCTGGCTCCCCTCCGCTGAGGACATCGGTCGTCAGTCACTTTTAGGCTCTTGTACTTTAGATTTTTATAGGTTGTTCATCGTCTTGGTTTAGGTGGCGGTGATGGCGATGCTGAATAAAGTTTTTTCAAATCCTAATCAAGCGGGGCAGTTTGATCCTATAGTTGGGGATGAATTTAGAAATTAGTATATTCGAGTAAGAATGGTGTGGTGGCGACGACATCCTTATGGTGGATCTATGTCCTCTGGCTTCACCGTTGCGACGTTGTTTGCTCTAGCGGTTGCTCCAATGTTGAAGGAAAGCTTGGGAGGTAATTCAGAAATGGATGCAGATTATAGTCTGCATCGACGATATCTAGTAGATGATGGATGGTGCTCGTGGTTCATGATTGTGGATGACAGGTTTGGTTTTCTTCTTCTACGTTTGTTTTATGGGGGTCTCAGATCTTGAGTTCGATGGTGCGTTCAGAGTGTTGTCTCGTCTGATTCGTTTGTGTGAAGACTAGTATTCTACTATCTTTTTAGTTTTGCAAGGTCGGTATATACATAGCTTGTATTTCTTATAATATATATAAATGAAACATATATTACCATAAAAAAGGTGCAATTTACACATGAGTTGGTGTCTTGGCCCACCGTGACATTTGCCCAGGACTAATTAAGGATGGCAATGGGTAGGTTATGGGCCAGGTAGAGAAATACCATATCCATACCCGTGTAGTCAATGGGTACAAAATTTTACCCATATCCGTACCCACGAGTATGAAACTTTATCCATACCCATACCCGACGGGTACCCATACCCATTGGGTACCCAACGGGTAGATCAAACACTACACAAATATTCGTAATTTTACATTCTTATATATCACATTTCATAAAAAAACATTTATCTCAACTCAATAACAAATAGATGAGTGCATGAAAATTATCTCAATTCAAATTGAAAATTGATGATAACTTTAACATAGGTTTACACGTTCACGACACAACTTTAACATTGGTACACTTATGAATCACGGGTAAGGTTCACATGTTAGTATAAACCGATAGGGTATGGGTATTTCCATGGGCAAAAGGATATACACGTGCCCTACCATGACTTAACGGGCAGGGTATAAGTACTATCCGCGGGTATAAAATTGTGCTCATACCTTGCCCATGCGGGTACGGTATCCGCGGGGTACCCATACCCATGAGTAAAATTGCTATCCTTAAGACTAATGGGTTGCGTCTTGGGGGGTTTGTTTGTGGGTGTTTAGGCAACCTCTCAACGGAGGACTACATCACACGTAGACCAAACTATGGATTATTTTTGGGTGATTTTTCTGAACACGGTATAGATGCGCTCATACATACGCGCATACACTCACCCCTATAAACGCACACACACACATAGCATACCCCTATGAGCACTCTCGAGAGAGGGAGCCGACATATCATCTTGAGATTTACGAAGTCATGAGAACGTCTCGTCCCACTGAATGCGCATCGCCGGATATCCTGAAATAAATCAAGAAATAATGCGAGCACTAGGACTTAAACCCCGGTGGGCTAGGAATACCACTGTTCTCTAACCATCCAACCACAGTTGGTTCGCTATGTCTGAGTTATGAAAACAGACTTTTATTAAGAGAGTAGCGAATGTCCTCGTCCTCTTGTAAAAGGTTTGTCAAATGCCTAGTGATTTTATAGAAATATTTTCTCCCAATCTTAACTCATGAAGGATGGACAACTATGCTCACTACCTAACAACATGTTGATAGCTTCTCACTTGACAATATCTCTAACGTCATATTTTAAAATCAGTTTTGCTGATATGGATCTTATCAAGTACTCTTTCGTTCCAAAATAGATGACTCAACTTTGTACTAACTTTGAGTACTACCTCCGTCCGGATAACTAGGTTGGAGAGCAGCTTTGCAGCGTTCGTTTTTTCAAGGCCCTGCGTTGAGTTGTTGCATGCATGCAGATGTTTCATTGTTGCATAAAAAATAATCATTGCTGGCCCCATTGCTTTGCTCCGCGAATAGAACCCATACGCTGCTTGATTCGTTGCATGCAAGAGTTGTCAGGAGATAGAATATGACAAGCATGTGTCTAAGGCTAGTCCCAATGGGGAGGAACTTAGTAGTAACATCGTTGCCATGTAGGACAAAAAGTTGACATGGCAAACATTTAATGAGGAAAGAGAGGGTAGTGGTAACATAGCTAGTTACCGTAACATCACATATTTTAAGATATTGTGAGTCTATAAACTAATAAATAGAGTTTTGCATGATGTTCCTACCCATTGTGATGGTGGTAACATAGCATAGAATAGCGTGTATGTTCTTGCTCTATGTTACTCCTCATTGTGACCAGCCTAAGGATTAAAGTGAGCCAATTACTAGTAATTAATCCCACAACGTCTTGGTCCATACAAATCTGCCGTCAGGCCTTCTAAATCAGGACAGAGGTAGTAATAGTAACATAGGGTTTTCTTATAAAAGTTCGCCCATATAAATATGCATTTCACAAAGGGAAAGACCCCAGGATATTGCTACAACAAAGGGATAAAGGGAGAGAGAATTCCTTATTTGGCCATTTCTTAAAATTTACCTCCTTTTTTGGCCCTCAAAAATATTTTTTCCCTTTTTAACAATTACATTTTATTTTGTTCCCTCCATGACACTTAAATTTAGAAAAAGTCATGAATTAAAAATGTTCGTGTGTTACCTTTTTCTTTTTTAACACACGAACAGTTTTTAATTCATGACATTTTTTAATTTACATAAAAATTCAAGCTCTCAAACACTTTTCAAATTCATGAATATTTTCGAATTTATGAACAATTTTTGAATTTTTTTCCAAAATCAATGAAGATTTTTTCAAACTTGTGAACTTTCTAAATGATTTTACTTAAATTCACGAACATCTTCCCAAATTTATGAACTTTTTAAATCAATGAATATTATTTGGATTCATTAATTTTTTTCTTTCTAAACTTGTAACCTTCAAATTCGAAAAGCAAGCGGTCGCTCGCTCGATACGATTTGCGTCAGGCGATGAATATCAGTGCCCTTCTTTGTCTGTCTCGCAGTGAGACAGAAGAACTGCTCGACTCCGGCGTTTCATAAATGGGCTGTTAGCGCACGCCCAATTCTGTTTTTTTTCTTATTTGTTTCTATTCCTTCAGTGGAAAATCTTTTAGATAATTTTAAAAAATGTTCATCACACGTTTAAATGAATGTTCATCTAGTGCTAAAAAAATGCACTTGCCACTTCTATAGAATATTGATAGCATTAAAAAAATGTTCATGTATTTGAAATATTTGTTTGTGGCATGTTTAAAATTATTTATAATTGCAAAAGCAATGTTCGATTAATTTAGAAAATGCTCCGCACCATTCAATTATAAGGACGTGTCACTTTAATAAATATTTATGCATTAAAAAAATACGTTCATGACATTTTTAGAAAAATGTTTATACAATGCTATAAAAATATTCACATACATTTTTTGGGTACCATTGCAAAATTGTCAGGACCGGTCCTTCAGTAAAATAATTACCGGAAGACCGACCTTTTTATTAAACTAGCGAGGGATATTATTACCTGCTGGCAGACAAATCCTTGACACAGAATTCCAGTACACTGAATATTATACAAGGTTGAGCTGCGGGTTGCTCAACAATTTTATTACAAGCGCGCCAATATAATACATAGAGGCGGATATGACACAAGGCAGGGTGGCATACTACTAACTCGTAATAAAAGGTGGTGGATATGTCACAGTGAAGTGGGTGATGTGACTCCAATATATTACAGTTCATCGAGTATCGGAGTGAGACCCGATGAATTTATTTGGTGGTAGGCGGAAACGGTTATAAAACAGTGATCAACTTCAGGATCGCAAGGGACTGACCGGGACTCCACTAAGCGTCGGACTCGCTATCGAACTCTTCATCCATGAGGTCGTCTTCGTCCATATCTGGCCAAATCAACAAGCCAGGTGAGTACTTTGAATATACTCGCAAGACAGTTCGGACTTAAGATATAACAAATGCCAACATGATGCATATGAGTATTCCAGCAAAATACGACCGGAATAAAATATTAATGAGCTGTATGCAATGATAGAAGTCGGGCGGTAATCCTCCCGAAATCCATAAGATAAAAAGAAGGGGACCAAACGAGTGTCTGAGTGACGCCTCATGAAATAATAATTGATAGCAGGCCACAGTCGGACGTCTGAGCGACACCACATAAAGGGCTTATAAATAAAAAGAATGCCACAGTCGGACGTCTGAGCGACATCACATAAAGGGCTTATAAATAAAAAGAATGCCACAGTCGGACGTCTGAGCGACATCACATAAAGGGCTTATAAATAGAAAGAATGCCACAGTCAGACGTCTGAGCGACATCACATAAAGGGCTTATAAATAAAAAGAATGCCACAGTCGGACGTCTAAGCGACATCACATAAAGGGCTTATAAATAAAAAGAATGCCGCAGTTGGACGTCTGAGCGACATCACATAAAGGGCTTATGAATAAAAAGAATGCCACAGTCGGACGTCTGAGCGACATCACATAAAGGGCTTATAAATAACGATAGAATAATGATGAAATACTTCTGAAAGTAAATCAATACTGAGATAGTTGGTGAGTTCATCTACCAAATGAACTTGACAAAAACACTACTCTGGTTACCCACAAGAATATACTAGAGACGGTCACCGGGTTGACATGAAGATTGACCCTAGGCCATAAACATGGCTACTGAAGGAATTTTAACTCTGCAGAGCTTGCACTATTAACTCATAGCCAATGGATTCTACTAGCCACGGGGACTAGTTCCGTCTACGGTGTTTTAGTAGAAACCCAGCTAACCAGTACACACCCATTTAACATCCTGTTGTCCGGAATCACCCGTGATAACATTCACGAAAAACTTTAAGACGGGGAGGCTACAACCTCTAATAGCATGGGATCAAATTTATATATGCGCGCTCTAAGGGGTGCCCCCCCTCTCGGTCCCAACCGGAAACACCCATGCCCCCTGACCGGATGACGGGCTTTAATCCAGGGCCATGGAACCCTCATCCCGGCCCCTCTACTTGGTGTGTACTCGGGAAGTGGTTTACAACTGACTAGACCGTAATCTCAACAGACGGCCTATGATAGTACCAAAAAGGAGATGAACGGAATCATGTCATGATCTCCGTTGATACTGAGTTAACCAACTACTGGCATGCTCCAACAATACCAGCATTCCACCCATCATATCACCATATGATCGAGGTGGTTCAAAACATTATCATACGGGGCTCACCCGAAGCTTACTTGCATGAAGTATAACCATACACATATGCCCATATGATCATGCTTATGAAATGAACTACTCGAGCAAACATGCAACACACTCATCATATCAAAGGTTCAAACATGCTTGCCTGGTTCTGAGAAGTCGGAGTCTAACTCGGTGTGGTTCGCGTCTCTGTCACGACCTCCGGTATCTACGTATTCAAGCAAATAAATACTAACATAAATACCGCGCGTGCAAATAAAGTTGCTCCAAAAATTTCCACATAAATATGACAAAAAACTAGACAGAAAACTAAAGAGGACAGAAAAAGAATCAACTCAAAATCATCTTTAGTTAAAAAGATATTAGAGTTTCTGTCCAGGGACTCATCTGTAATGAAACAGAAAAGTTCCAGGGGCTAGAACAGAAAACAGCAAAGCGAATCGGTACGCAGTACGTCAACCGCAGAGGGGAAACGTACTTTGCCCGAATGCGCTTACAGAAAACGGTTCAGAGGGGAGAGGTGTGAGGCTGACAAGGGGCCCCACACGTCAGGTTTGAAAACTGGAGCAGAGTCGCGCCGGCGCCGGTGCCGCGATGGTCGCTGGCGCCGACCCATGGCGAGTTAGGGGAGGGGAATGATACGTATGGCTTCTCGGTGATCTTCCGCGTCGAATGGTGGTGGAGTTGAGCGTCGGCGAGCCCACGTCGACGGCGACCCTGTCTCCGGTGGACGGCGGCTCGGGTGGTCATGGGCCTCGTTGGAGAGGGTTCCTGGGATCAAATTGAGGTGGGGGTTAGGTCTAGGTGGGTGCCAGGGTGCTATGCTCGAGTCCACGGCGGCGGAGAAGCTCTCACCGGAGTGAACGATGCTGGAGCCCGAGGCGGAGGGAGTTGGCCGGAGTTGGGGAAGAAGGGCCCCTCGAGGGTCTTCCAGAGGCTGGGCGTGGTCTAGGGAGGTAGTGAAGATGTGCGGGCTCGAGAACGAGCTCGGGGGTGCCTTATATAGCCGGCCCGAGGCGGTTGCCGTGAATGGATAAGTCCGGCGAGTCGATTACGGTGCTGCAGTGGTTGGACGGCGGAGTTAGGGGCTTGAGCATCGTCTAGGAGGTGTAGTGGTTCCATTCCCGCACCTAACTCAGCAGGGGAGAGGGAGTTACGGGCTGTCCTCGATGAAACGGCCGCGCGGCACGTGGGCGGCAGAAATTGCGCTCTGCGCGCGCCAGGCCACGGCGACGGTGCGGCAGGCGTGCGCTGGCACTGGAGGTGGACACGCGGAGCGCTGGGGTGATTTGGGCAGCGCTAAACGGCGTCGAGCTGCGGGGTTACTTCTGTCAGCCGCCACGGGCGGCGCTGTTGCCGTGGCAGTCGCCGGCGCGGTCGGGCCAGGGCGCCACCGATGCCCATAAGCATCCAAGCAACCGTGCGGCGCTCTGGATAAGAAGATGGTGCAGTGCAGCGTCGAGCCAAGGAGGTTACTGGTGAGATTGTCGAAGAGCCTGACGAAACTAACGAACTGTCGAACTGTCTGTCGACAGTTTCAGTTAACAGTTTCTGAACTTGACAGTACAGTGTATGCTAAGTGTTTGATGAAATGTTTCTGGCATGTGTGAAATATTTCTGGTGCTGATATTTGGTGGAGTGGCCTCTTGATGCATCTAGAGGCTGCCTGATTTTTCACAGGATTTTTTGGAAGAAGATAAATATGAATTTCACCAAATTTTGCAAATCTGGTCCAAACTTGCAGCAGGTGAAATTTGAAAATTTTGAACTATGGACCAGTGGAACAAGATGGATCTAGGTTGTGGATACTAAGGACCATCTAGGAGAGTTGGTTTGGAATCAAATATCTGGATGGAAATGGTGGCTCCTTTGTAAATCACCAAGGTCCACTATAAAAGACAGAAATAGTTTTGGAGTGAAATAAATAGAGGAAAAATCCCAACAAGGTCAAAACTTGCTGGAATTGATGAGAGACTTGTCCTAAGGTGTGAAGAGGGTTTTGAAGATAAATATTTCTGTTGGGGTCATGGCAAGATGAAGGTTGGAGGGGAGGATAAGTCCAAGACCAAATTTGAAAGACAAAACTCAAGTAGGGGAGAAAACAAACAACCTCTTTGAAACTCAATTTGGGCTTGAGCCAACCCAAGAGAAGATCTTCAAGGTCAAAAACCAAGCTTGAGAAATCTCCAAAAACTTTGGCCAGAAAGATTTTAGAAGAGGCTCAAGAAAAGATCAAATAACCCTCTTCCAAAAGGCCAAAAGTTTGGAAGAAAAACCAACTCAAAAATTTGGGGTGTTACAACACCTACCCCCTTAGGAAAAATCTCGTCCCCGAGATTTTAGCTGATCCTCAAATAGGTGTGGGTGTTCCGTCCGAAGGAAATCTTCCCTTTCCCATGTTGCCTCATCCTCAGTGTGATTACTCCACTGAACCTTGAGAAATTTAACAGTTTTCTGACGAGTCCTCCTTTCAGATTCCTCCAAAATCTTTACTGGGTGTTCTCGGTAGGTGAGATCTGGTTGCACATCAAGGTTTTCATGTGACACATGTTTCTCTGGGTTGCTTACACTTCCATAGTTGCGAGACGTGGAACACGTCATGGACGTCTGACAGTTCCTTGGGAAGGTCCAGCTGATAGGCTATTGTGCCTCTCCGTGCAATTATACGGAAGGGTCCGATGAATCGGGGTGCTAGTTTCCCTTTGACTTTGAATTGTTGCAGTCCTCTCATTGGTGACACACGCAAATATACGTCTTCACCAGGCTCAAAACTTATTTCCCGATGCTTTTGATCGTAATAGCTCTTCTGTCGGCTTTGAGCGGTTTTGAGTCGATCCCGTATTATTTTTACTCTCTCCTCAGCTTCCTTTAACATATCTGGGCCGAATATACGACTGTCCCATGTTTCCGACCAGTTTAATGGAGTACGACATTGATGGCTTCTCGCCCCTCGTTGGTTACCCCAAGTGGAAGGTTTGAGATGTAGCGTAACGACAAGTTTCCCTTGGCAAAGATACCAAGGATCGAATCCCGTGAGACTCCGAGGGTCGACAAGTAGGTGTCAACCGCTAACGGCGCCAGAAACTTAGCGGTTGATAGGACCTGCACACAGATACAAATAACTTTTCTCCCAACGAGTACAGAGAGGTTGTCAATCCCTCCGGCCTTGTTGTTTACAAAGGATCAAACACAAGAGGTAATAATGATAGCTATGACTGCAACTAGGAAATGAGAACAGGAAGTAAATATAGGGTGTGATCAGTGGTGGTAATATGGACCGGGGTCCCATGATGTTCACTAGTGATGTCTCTCTCCCAAAAGACGATAAAACAGCAAAGCGAGGTAAACAAATTACAGCTGGGCAATTGACATGATTATGTGCGCAAACCAATGCTAACTATGCTGCAAAGAAAGGTAGAGGCTCAAAAGCATGGGCGGTACGCCAAGGCAAGTAGACCGAAATCCATCTGCATCTACTACTAATCATCCACCTTGAGATATCTATCTAGAACATCTCGCTGGTATTAAGTTGCGAGTCCCACCCAAAGTGTAAACTCAAAGCAACAGACAACTGCATTAAAAGAACTTTGTGTAAAGTAAACTATCCTTGCACCCGCAAGTACAAGCACCATTGTTTTCACCCTTGTGGCAACAGCACATCCCCTAGACTCATGTTTCTGTCACTCAAGCTAGTCATCAAGGGGCATGAACCCACAATCAAGCATAACGCTCCCTCTTGGAGTTACTACCTACTACTCGGCCAAAGCAATAAACAGCAACGGAGAACATGCAAGAATTACTCAAGAACAAATATATAAAAGAGGTGAATCAAGTATATTACTCAAACACAATCTGAACATAATATCATAATCCATCGGATCCCAACAAACTCAGCATAGCAACAGCAGAAAGATTACATATGTGCCTCGATCATGTAGGGCAGCTCACGAGGTCTAAACCATGAAGAACAAAGAGGGGAGGAGAACATCACATAGCTACTGCTCATGGACCCATGGTCCAAGGGGGACTACTCACGACTCATCCGGGAAGCGTCCATGGTGGTGGAGAAGCTCTCGGTGGTGGTTCTCCCCTCCGGCAGGGTGCCGGGAAGAGTTCTCCTGATGCTCCCGATCTTGGAAGCGCTGCGGCGGCGGAACAGAGGCGAGATCGCGAAAAAGGGTTCCGTCCTCGAGGGTTTCGGGACGCGAGGAATATATATGCGAAGGGGGGTCACCAGAGGCAGAGAGGGGGCCACTGGCGCCCCCCTGGCGCGGCCAGGGGTGGGGCCGTGCCGGGTGGCCGCCTGGGCCACCCCTGGCTCCCTCTGGCCCCACTTTGGTTTTTCTCGAAGCTCCCTGTACGCTGATTTTTCCTGTATTTTTCCCGGAATTTTTGGAGCACTTTTAATATGGGGGAAACCTGAAATAGAGAAACAGCAGAAAACAGGAACTGGCACTATGGTGCACTGAGTTAATAGGTTAGTCCAAATATGATCAAAAGTGTATGGAAGTGCATAAATATCATAGCAATATCACACAAAAGAGGCATGGAGCAAGCAGAAATTATAGATACGTTTTGGACGTATCAACATCCCCAAGCTTAATTCCTGCTCGTCCTCGAGTAGGTAAATGATAACAAGCATAATTTCTGTGGTGACATGCTACCAATCATATAAGAACTTTTTAAGTAAAGCAGTCAAGGCATGTAATTCAATTCAAGTCATAACAAGCAAGAGTCTATATTAGCATTGTAACAAGCAACATAAGAACATAAAGGTGCAAGAGCTCTCGCTGTCCGTGACTCGAATGTCTCCAAATGGTGTTTGCGTGCAAGAAAGGGGATAGGGATATACGAGAGAGTAAAACATAGTTTTTGTATTGTTGAGAACTTAATCTACTAAAGTTTCACACTTGGTCTTCTTTGGAATCTTATCTTGACTCATCCCCAGACCAACAACCAGGTACAAGTCAAAATGATCCACTCCCTTTCGATATTTTGAGCACTCATGCAATGGATGAGCGTAAGCAAGAAAGTCGACACTTAGGATGGCAAAGAGAGAAAAATGATGAAGGGGGAAGACAAAAAGGGTGTGAAAGGCTCACATCAATGAGGACAATCATCGGCGAGAGAAAGCCAAATGATAGATATGTTGTGAGGAGTAGGGATTGCCATGCAACGGATGCACATATGAGCTAAGGTAAGCTCTCCAATGGAACTAGTGGGGGTGCATCCAACTTGCTTGCTCAAGAAGACCTAGAGCTCTTTTGAGGAGGCTCATCATTGGAATATACAAGCCAAGTTCTATAGTGTGAAGGTCCCCACATAGCTATATGCATGAATGATAATCTCTATGGAGTACAAGGTATAAGATGGAGTACGAGTGTGGATCTCTCAAAAAGAATAGTAGTGTGCCCCCTTCTCTCTTTTTATTTCTTTTTTCTCTTTTTTTTATTTTTTTATTTTTTTGTGGCCTCCATGGCTCTTTCTATTTAATTCTCATTTTTCCTCTTTGGGATCTTTTGATTTTGTCCTCTTTGGGATCTTTTCCTCACTTTAGGGGCAACACTCTATGTATTACAAGAAGTATAGAAGATCTTTCACACTTTACAAAAGTACTCAACATAAAGAAAATGAAACTATCATGATGTATGCAAATGTATGCCTCTGCCAGTGTAGCAGGATATGCAATGATACTAGCGCGTCATGTAGCAATGATTAGGGCAAGGCCCAACTAGCATGCGGCTCATCGATCAAGCAAAGAGCATGTATGACATGAAGATCAAGTCATGAGAAGATGGATGTTGCATGGCAATGTATCTCGGAAAGGCTATGGAAATGCCTTGATAGGTAGGTATGGTGGCTGTTTTGAGGAAGGATATAATGAGGCTTATGATGACAGAGCGTATCGTGCCAAGGATTTGGATGCACCGGCGAAGTATGCGCCAACTCTCGAGGTGAGAAAGGGCAATGCACGGTACCGAAGAGGCTAGAAAAATATGGGTAGGTGGAAGTGTCAACTTTCGAATACTCACATTAGTCCGAAGAACTCATGCACTTATTATCGGTAACTCTCAATCTAATTAGGAGGTTCACAAAGAGACAAGTACCCCGAGGAGGAGTGTATGGGGGTTTGGTTATCCTTGCGCATCCTCGGCTCATGGTACGTGAGTGTACTCTAATATTCGATCCCTCCAAAGATTAGTGATCCATCTAGTAGCTAAAGTTCTCAACTATTTTGTAGGTTTTCGAAAATAAACACGGATTGCCCAAAATACGACATCTATCACTAATAGGCTAAAGCTCTTGACACCAAAAGTTCAGACATTACTCATGGCAATACCTCAAAACTATTACAAGTTACTACTAAAATTAAATAGCAACCTCAATTACCTACTTTAAGTCAAGACACACAACTCAGTGCAACAGGCAAACTCTCTTAACAAGATAAACATGGAAACTCAAGAGAGTTCAACAACCAACTAAACAAAAGCTCTTTAAAAAGAAAAGCATGAAAACTAAGAGCTAAACATGACAGTAGATATGGAAAGACAAAGAACACACACAGCAAAGATAAGCATGAAAATCCTATGTTGTGTTCTAGGTTGAAGTGGAGCGTGTTTCTCTCCCACACAAAGAAAGCTGGGTTCTAACTTGTTATGAACAACAAGCAAAGCTAAAGAAAACTAAAAAGTAAACTAAGAGCGAGACGCTCCAAGCATATCACATAACGCATGAAGTGATTAAAATATAGTGGAACGAAAGACGAACTGATAATTGTTGATGGAGAAGGGGATGCACGGGGGCATCCCCAAGCTTAGACGCTTGAGTCTTCTTGAATATTTCTTGGGGGTGCACGGGGGCATCCCCAAGCTTGAGCGTTTGACCCTCCTGAATCTTCTTTTATCATCTTCCCTCGCACACTTGAAAACTCCCTTCATACATAACTCATCATAATCTGATTAGCGAGGTTAGTACCCATAATAAAATAATTTTTTATTCCTACTGGAAATAAAGATAATCTTGAAGTGCTACTGTTTCTCAAGATTGCCAAAAGGTTTTTGCAAAGAAAAAGCAAGCTCAAGGTTTGCAAAACGAAGAAAAGGCAAAACATGACAGAATCTGTGAAAAACAGACCAGCAAGTAGTAAATAATTTTTTCGGGGCACTTCTGCAACTCAAATCAAAAAACTCAGAACAGACGCTCGAAAGCCAATTGTATAGAGCACGCTTACAAAAAAGTTCAGATCAAAAAGATGTTCTCGTGATTTTATACGAATTTTTCTGTCCAAGGACAGAATCTGTTTCCTGGACAGCACGTCACAACTTTTGAACTTTCTTGCAATCAGAGGCTAAACTTGGCACAAAGCTGAAAAGAAAAGATACAATGATGATGTTACTGTAGTAACAACCATCAAGACACAACAAAAGCAAAAATAAAACCTAATTCGTTGTGGGCTGCCTCCCTGTCGGGACCCCGATCCTAAGTCAAACAGGTCTAGCCTGTAACACATCATATCACTTTGCGGCCTCACGCACCGTATCCCCACGGGTGCCACCTTACCTGGCCCGGGACCGTTTGCGCATTTTGGCACACGTATAAGGTAGTGTCGCTAGCATCCATACGACAGAGAACCCGGGCCGACATGACCAGTTATAAACCAAAAGTGGCACTAAATTACAGAGACATGCATACATGACCCAGCAACGAACGTGTCGGTCATCAACGTATGAACCCAAGTCGTAGCAAGCTACAAGGACTTAAAGGAACAACGCGTGACATTTCCCCTAAGGGACAGACACATGAACGAAGAAGGACACATGCCGGCCAGCCTAAGTGTTCCGGAGCAGTAGCAAGCTACCAAGGCTCAGTGGAAGCACTAGGAGACATTTCCCTGTAAGATAGGCTACCAAAGGTAAACAACTAGGTGTCGGATCCCACACATAGCAATACACATTACACGTACGCATAACATGCAAGTATGTGCTGTACAACATGGCATCACAACATAACTCATCAACTCATATAGATAAAGGCCCAGAAGAGCCATCATAGCATTTATTACAACCAGAGGTCACATGACCCAACATACAAAGCATACAGGCAACGGAAGCATAACATGTCTGAGTACAGACAACTACAAATGAAAAAGGCTGGGAAGCCTGACTATCTACAAGACCCTCGCAAGGGCACAAGACCGTAGCTGAGGTAACAAGCTAAACGTCGAAGTCCACGCGGAACCACTAGCGAGACTGAAGTCTCTCTGCAAAACATAAATTAAGCAAACGTGAGTACAAAGGTACTCAGCAAGACTTACATGAGAACTAACTACATATGCATCAGTATCAACAAAGGGGTGGTGGAGTTTGACTGCAGCAAGCCAGCTTTGACTCGATGGCTATCCTGAACTATGACTGCAAGTAACCTTTTGAGGTGGCGCACACAAGTCCACATATTCACCAATCAATACACCACTATGGATCCGCTCCCGTCTCCCTACGAGAAGGCCATCCATAGTACTCACACTTGTCTTGAGTATTTTAGAGTATCCACTTTCACTTGTCTATGTACCACGTAAGCATCCAAGAAGTCCATAACCGCGGACCCGGCTATTCGAATAGATCATGTTAACCCTGCAGGGGTGTACTTCTTCACACACACTCTCGCCACTTACCGCCATGTACACGTCGTGTATCTCGGCAACCTTCAAGCGGAAGCCTGCCGAGGGTGTCGGCCACGACCTGACTAACCACACAAGTCTCTCGTCCAGGTTTATCGCCTATTCGGGTTCCATCCGTGGGGAGATCTGGCCGGGGTGTCGCTCACGGCCCCAAACGATGTGCGCAGGGTTCCCAAGCCCACCTCGACGGATGGATCTACGCTTGGTACACCGTGCCATGGTGCCTGGTCTGCCCCAAGCCCACATGAACCGTGTGCCACTTGGTAGACTACTAACACTACCTACAAACACCAGAAACTAGTTGCAACTCCTGGACAGAGATCGAGTTGATTAATAAGTCGAGAGGGGCACTTAAGCATTCCAATGCGTGGTAGTAGTTTTGTCATTGGACAACTTACACATAACTCAGTTCTTAAGGACGGTTCCAGTGAGACAACCCACCATGTACTCCTACATGGCCTCTCACCGCTACCTTTACCAAATCGTGTTCACGCACTTAGCTCACACACAGTAGGACATGTTCACCACATTCCAATTCATCCCCGATGAATCAGACCTGACACAACTCTAAGCAATAGCAGGCATAACCAGAAAGCATGAATGAGTAGGCACAACATGGCTCAAACAACTCCTACTCATGCTAGTGGGTTTCAACTATTTACTGTGGCAATGACAGGTCATGCAGAGGAAAGGGGTTCAACTACCGCAGCAAAAGCAGTTCAATCGTTGTTGTCCTAATGCAGTAAAAGAGAGCAGGAGCGGGAGAGTGGGATTGTATCGGGATGCTCAATGGGGGTTTGCTTGCCTGGCACTTCTGAAGATAGTAATAGATCTTCATCGGTGTCATCAAACTCATCGTCGGAACGTCGTCTACTGAGAGGGGACAAAACCGACAAACAGAGAAAGAACACAATCAATGCAATGCAACAATATGATGCATGAATGTGACATGGCAATATGATGTTTATTGAGCTAATGCAATTAGCAACACAATTAAATGAAGTTGGTTTGAACCAAAGGTTCAAATTCAAACTCCATATGTGATTATTCAAATGCCATTTATTCAAATTGCCCTAAACAGCAGCCATAAGTTGTTCTAACATGCATGAAAATGCCATAAACAGATTCCTTGGATTTTTCTGATCAATTTTCATATATAAATTATTTCCATCTGAGCTACAGTTGATTTTATATGATTTTTAGAAGTTTAAAGCATTTTCTGGAATTTCTAAACCTTTTCTGATTTATTTTAATTCCAGAAAGGCTTTACTGCGTCAGCACTGCGTCAGGCTGAGGTCAGCAGGTCAACTGACCGGCCAGAGTCAAACCTGACGTGTGGGGTCCACACGTCAGTGACACATGGGCTAAATCCGGTCAAAACCAGCGCTGACTGGGGTTTGACCAGGGCTAGGGCCCACTGTCAGTGGCTGTGAGGGTGTAACTAATGGTGATTAGTCCCTAACTAAGTGCCACGTCGGCGGTAGCCGGAGTTCGGCCGGCGGAGACCAAAACTGCGGCGGAAGCTCGCCGGACTTGCGTTAGGGACGGCCGTTCGTCGCGCTGCTGGCACCAGGGAGGAGCCCTTGCTCGTGCGCATCCAATGGGCCAGGCAGGGGGTCGCGGGGCGGCCGGAATCTCGCCGGCGACGAGATTTGGCGGCGACAGAGCCACGAGCTCGAGGCAACGACGGCTGCAGTGCATTAAACGGGGTGTGGATCATCGTTTTGGGTTGCTGGGAAAGTGGTGAGCACAGTGGTATGCTCGGCTGCGAGGCGTAGGGTCTGTGGCCACGGCGGCGACATGGCCGGCGGCGGAATGCTCGCGGGCGCGACGGCTAGCAGGGCTACGGCACAGCAGAGACCACGAGGGGGGAGGGAAACATCGAAGGAGCTCACAGCGGTGTCGTGGGGGTGCTCTGCGGCTCGGGGGAGGCGTCGAAGGAGGCAGGCAATCGCCGGCGATCTCAGGCGGCCGAGGTTGAAGACGGTGATGGCGACGACGTTGCAAGGCCTCCGGCGTCACGTAGCTCGGTGGAGAGGACAATGGAGACGTGGCGGAGCGTCTGGGCGCGTTGGCGAGGCGTGTGTGAAGGAAATATGCCCTAGAGGCAATAATAAAGATGTTATTTGTATTTCCTTATATCATGATAAATGTCTTTTATTCATGCTAGAATTGTATTAACCGGAAACTTAGTACATGTGTGGATACATAGACAAAACAGTATGTCCCTAGTATGCCTCTACTAGACTAGCTCATTGATCAAAGATGGTTATGTTTCCTAGCCATAGACATGAGTTGTCATTTGATCAACGGGATCACATCATTAGGAGAATGATGTGATGGACAAGACCCATCCGTTAGCATAGCATTATGATCGTTTAGTTTAACTGCTATTGCTTTCTTCATGACTTATACATGTTCCTATGACTATGAGATTATGCAACTCCCGAATACCGTAGGAACACCTTGTGTGCTATCAAACGTCACAACGTAACTGGGTGATCATAAAGATGCTCTACAGGTGTCTCCGAAAGTATTTGTGGTGTTGGCATAGATCAAGATTAGGATTTGTCACTCCAAGTGTCGGAGAGGTATCTCTGGGCCCTCTCGGTAACACACATCACAATAAGCCTTGCAAGCAAAAGACTAATGAGTTAGTCACGAGATGATGTGTTACGGAACGAGTAAAGAGACTTGCCGGTAACGAGATTGAACTAGGTATAGAGATACCGACGATCGAATCTCGGGCAAGTAACATACCGTTTGACAAAAGGAACAACGTATGTTGTTATGCGGTTCTGACCGATAAAAGATCTTCGTAGAATATGTAGGAGCCAATATGAACATCCAGGTTCCGCTATTGGTTATTGACCAGAGATGAGTCTCGGTCATGTCTACATAGTTCTCGAACCCGTAGGGTCCGCACGCTTAAAGTTTGATGACGATCGGTATTATGAGTTTTTGAGTATTGATGTACCGAAGGTAGTTCGGAGTCCCGGATGAGATCACGGACATGACGAGGAGTCTCGGAATGTCCGAGACATAAAGATTGATATATTGGATGGCTATATTCGGACACCGGAAGTATACCGGAAAAGTTTCGGATTTATCGGGAATGCCGGAGGGGGTTACCGGAACCCCCTACGAGAGGGGATGGTCCATAGTGGGCCTAAAGGGTGAGAGAGAGGCAGCCCATAGGGCTGGCCGGCGCCCCCACCTAGGAATCCTAGTTGGACTAGGATTGGGGGGGGCGCCACCTCTCCTATTCCTTTCCCCCTTCTTCCTTTCGGTGAATCCTACTAGGAATAGGATTGCAATCCTATTCCTAGTAGGACTCCCTCCCTAGCCGCACCAGGAGAGGTTGGCCGGCCTCCCTCCCCTGCTCCTTTATATACGGGGGCAGGGGGGCACCCAAAGACACACAAGTTGAATTGTTTTAGCCGTGTGCGGTGCCCCCCTCCACAGAATCACACCTCGGTCGTACCGTCGCGGAGCTTAGGCGAAGCCCTGCGCCGGTGAACACATCATATCTGTCACCACGCCGTCGTGCTGACGAAACTCTCCCGTGAAGCTCAACTGGATCAAGAGCTCGTGGGACGTCATCAAGCTGAACGTGTGCTGAACGCGGAGGTGCCGTACGTTCGGTGCTTGATCGGTTGGATCGCGAAGAAGTTCGACAACATCAACCGCGTCACTTGACGCTTCCGCTCCCGGTCTACGAGGGTACGTAGACACACTCTCCCCTCTCGTTGCTATGCATCTGGTAGATAGATCTTGCGTGATCGTAGGAAAATTTTAAAATACTACGTTCCCCAACACGACCACTGCAGAAGATAGAGAGAAAATGAAAGTCATTCCCTATGCCTCAGCCATAGGATCTATCATGTATGCAATGCTGTGTACCAGACCTGATGTGTGCCTTGCTATAAGTCTAGCAGGGAGGTACCAAAGTAATCCAGGAGTGGATCACTGGACATCGGTCAAAAACATCCTAAAGTATCTGAAAAGAACAAAGGATATGTTTCTCGTATATGGAGGTGACAAAGAGCTCGTCGTAAACGGTTACGTCGATTCTAGCTTTGACACTGATCCGGATGACTCAAAGTCACAAACCGGATATGTATTTTTATTGAACGGTGGAGCTGTCAGTTGGTGCAGTTCCAAGCAGAGCGTCGTGGCGGGATCTACGTGTGAAGCGGAATACATAGCTGCTTCGGAAGCAGCAAATGAAGGAGTCTGGATGAAGGAGTTCATATCCGATCTAGGTGTAGTACCTAGTGCATCGGGTCTAATGAAAATCTTTTGTGACAACACTGGAGCCATAGCCTTGGCGAAGGAATCCAGGTTTCACAAGAGAACAAAGCACATCAAAAGACGCTTCAATTCCATCCGCGATCTAGTCAAGGAGGGAGACATAGAGATTTGCAAAATACATACGGATCTGAATGTTGCAGACCCGTTGACTAAGCCTCTTCCACGGGCAAAACATGATCAGCACCAAGACTCCATGGGTGTGAGGATCATCACTTTGTAATCTAGATTATTGACTCTAGTTCAAGTGGGAGACTGAAGGAAATATGCCCTAGAGGCAATAATAAAGATGTTATTTGTATTTCCTTATATCGTGATAAATGTCTTTTATTCATGCTAGAATTGTATTAACCGGAAACTTAGTACATGTGTGGATACATAGACAAAACAGTATGTCCCTAGTATGCCTCTACTAGACTAGCTCATTGATCAAAGATGGTTATGTTTCCTAGCCATAGACATGAGTTGTCATTTGATCAACGGGATCACATCATTAGGAGAATGATGTGATGGACAAGACCCATCCGTTAGCATAGCACTATGATCGTTTAGTTTAACTGCTATTGCTTTCTTCATGACTTATACATGTTCCTATGACTATGAGATTATGCAACTCCCTAATACCGTAGGAACACCTTGTGTGCTATCAAACGTCACAACGTAACTGGGTGATCATAAAGATGCTCTACAGGTGTCTCCGAAAGTATTCGTGGTGTTGGCATAGATCAAGATTAGGATTTGTCACTCCGAGTGTCGGAGAGGTATCTCTGGGCCCTCTCGGTAACACACATCACAATAAGCCTTGCAAGCAAAAGACTAATGAGTTAGTCACGAGATGATGTGTTACGGAACGAGTAAAGAGACTTGCCGGCAACGAGATTGAACTAGGTATAAAGATACCGATGATCGAATCTCGGGCAAGTAACATACCGTTTGACAAAAGGAACAACGTATGTTGTTATGCGGTTCGACCGATAAAGATCTTCGTAGAATATGTAGGAGCCAGTATGGGCATCCAGGTTCCGCTATTGGTTATTGACCGGAGAGATGTCTCGGTCATGTCTACATAGTTCTCGAACCCGTAGGGTCCGCACGCTTAAACGTTCGTTGACGATATAGTATTTAATGAGTTATGTATGTTGGTGACCGAATGTTATTCGGAGTCCAGGATGTGATCACGGACATGACGAGGAACTCCGGAATGGTCCGGAGATAAAGATTAATATATGAGATAATAGTGTTTGACCTCCGGAAGGGTTCCGGAATTCACCGGAAGAGGTTCCGGATGTTTCCCGAAGTGTTTGGGTACAAGAACACGTTATTTGGGCCAAAAGGGAAAGCACACAAGGTTTTTGGAAAGCGCAAAAGGAAGTTTTGCAGAGTCCAGGGGCCAGACGCCAGGGTCCCTGGCGTCTGGGTCCAGACGCCGGGAACCCTGGCGTCTGGCCCTGGAGTCCGAGAAGGACTCTTGCCTTACGGGTGAAACCGACTTGGTGAAGGCTTTTACTCCAAGTTTCGACCCCAAGGCTCAACATATAAATAGAGGGGTAGGGCTAGCACCCAAGACACATCAAGATACACCAAGCCGTGTGCCGGCTACCCCGACCCTCTAGTTTATCCTCCGTCTAGTTTCTGTAGTGCTTGGCGAAGCCCTGCAGAGATTGTTCTTCATCAAGAACCGTCACCACGCCGTCGTGCTGCCGGAACTCATCTACTACTTCGCCCGTCTTGCTGGGTCAAGAAGGCGAGGATGTCATCGAGCTGAACGTGTGCTGAACGCGGAGGTGCCGTACGTTCGGTACTAAATCGGGACGGATCGTGAAGGTGCACGACTACATCAACCGCGTTGATAAACGCTTCCGCTTTCGGTCTACGAGGGTACGTAGACACACTCTCCCCTCTCGTTGCTATGCATCTAGTAGATAGATCTTGCGTGATCGTAGGAAAATTTTGAAAATACTACGTTCCCCAACAGTGGTATCAGAGCCAGGTCTATGCGTAGATGATATGCACGAGTAGAACACAATGAGATTGTGGACGATACTAGTCATACTGCTTACCAGCATGTCATACTTTGCTTCGGCGGTATTGTGAGATGAAGCGGCCCGGACCGACATTACGCGTACGCTTACGCGAGACTGGTTTCACCGTTACGAGAACTCGTTGCTTAAAGGTGACTGGCGGGTGTCTGTCTCTCTCACTTTAGCTGAATCAAGTGTGGCTACGCCCGGTCCTTGTGAAGGTTAAAACAGCACATACTTGACGAAACATCGTTGTGGTTTTGTATGCGTAGGTAAGAACGGTTCTTGCTAAGCCCGTAGCAGCCACGTAAAACTTGCAACAACAAAGTAGAGGACGTCTAACTTGTTTTTGCAGGGCATGTTGTGATGTGATATGGTCAAGACATGATGAGTTATACGGTTTTGTATGAGATGATCATGTTTTGTAATGTTATCGGCAACTGGCAGGAGCCATATGGTTGTCGCTTTATTGAATGAAATGCAATCGCCATGTAATTGCTTTACTTTATCACTAAGCGGTAGCGATAGTCGTAGAAGCAATAGTTGGCGAGACGACAACGATGCTACGATGGAGATCAAGGTGTCGCGCCGGTGACGAAGGTGATCATGACGGTGCTTTGGAGATGGAGATCAAAAGCACAAGATGATGATGGCCATATCATGTCACATATTTTGATTGCATGTGATGTTTATCTTATTATGCTTCTTATTTTGCTTAGAACGACGGTAGCATTATAAGATGATCCCTTACTAAATTTCAAGGTATAAGTGTTCTCCCTGAGTATGCACCGTTGCGAAAGTTCGTCGTGCCGAGACACCACGTGATGATCGGGTGTGATAAGCTCTACGTTCAAATACAACGGGTGTAAGTCAGTTTTGCACACGCAGAATACTCGGGTTAAACTTGACGAGCCTAGCATATACAGATATGGCCTCGGAACACTGGAGACCGAAAGGTCGAGCGTGAATCATATAGTAGATATGATCAACATAAGATGTTCACCATTGAGACTACTCCATCTCACGTGATGATCGGACATGGTTTAGTTGATTTGGATCACGTGATCATTTAGATGACCAGAGGGATGTCTATCTAAGTGGGAGTTCTTTAAATTAATATGATTAAATTGAACTTTAATTTATCATGAACTTAGTCCTGATAGTTTTGCATATCTATGTCGTTGTAGATCAATGGCCCGTGCTACCGTTCCTTTGAATTTTAATGCATTCCTAGAGAAAGCTAAGTTGAAAGATGATGGTAGCAATTACACGGACTGGGTCCGTAACCTGAGGATTATCCTCATTGCTGCACAGAAGAATTATGTCCTTGAAGCACCGCTAGGTGACAAACCCCCTTCCGCTGATGCAGACGCTGTGAACGTCTGGCAGTCGCGGTCTGATGACTACACGATAGTTCAGTGTGCCATGCTTTACGGCTTAGAACCGGGACTTCAACGACGTTTTGAACGTCATGGAGCATATGAGATGTTCCAGGAGTTGAAGTTAATATTTCAAACAAATGCCCGAATTGAGAAATATGAGATTTCCAATAAGTTCTATAGCTGCAAAATGGAGGAGAACAGTTCTATCAGTGAACACTTGCTCAGAATGTCTGGGTACTACAATCATATGACTCAACTTGGTTGCAATGTTGACGAAGATAGTGTCATTGATAGAGTTCTTCAATCACTGCCACCAAGCTATAAAGGCTTCGTGATGAACTATAACATGCAAGGGATGCAAAAGACAATTCCCGAGCTCTTCGCTATGCTCAAAGCTGCGGAGGTAGAAATCAAAAAGGAGCATCAAGTGTTGATGGTTAATAAGACCACTGGTTTCAAGAAAAAGGGCAAGGGAAAGAAAGGGAACTTCAAAAGGAATAGCAAATCAGTTGCTACTTCAACGAAGAAACCCAAATCTGGAGCCAAGCCTGAAACTGAGTGCTTCTACTGCAAGGGAACTGGACACTGGAAGCGGAACTGCCCCAAGTATTTGGCGGATAAGAAGGATGGCAAGATGAACAAAGGTATATATGATATACATGTTATTGATGTGTACCTTACTAATACTCGTAGTAGTACCTGGGTATTTGATACCGGTTCGGTTGCTAATATTTGTAACTCGAAACAGGGGCTACGGATTAAACGAAGATTAGCTAAGGACGAGGTGACGATGCGCGTGGGAAACGGTTCCAAAGTCGATGTGATCGCCGTCGGCACGCTACCTCTACATCTACCTTCGGGATTAGTTTTAGACCTAAATAATTGTTATTTGGTGCCAGCGTTGAGCATGAACATTATATCTGGATCTTGTTTATTGCGAGACGGTTATTCATTTAAATCAGAGAATAATGGTTGTTCCATTTTTATGAATAATATCTTTTATGGTCATGCACCCTTAAAGAGTGGTCTATTCTTACTAGATCTTGATTGTAGTGATACACATATTCATAATATTGAAACCAAAAGATGCAAGGTTAATAATGATAGTGCAACTTATTTGTGGCACTACCGTTTGGGTCATATTGGTGTAAAACGCATGAAGAAACTCCATAAAGATGGACTTTTGGAATCACTTGATTATGAATCACTTGGTGCTTGCGAACCATGCCTCATGGGCAAGATGACTAAAACTCCGTTCTCCGGAACTATGGAGCGAGCAACAGATTTGTTGGAAATCATACATACTGATGTATGTGGACCAATGAGCGTTGATGCTCGCGGCGGGTATCGTTATTTTCTGACCTTCACTGATGATTTGAGCAGATATGGGTATATCTACTTAATGAAACACAAGTCTGAAACATTTGAAAAGTTCAAAGAATTTCAGAGTGAAGTAGAGAATCATCGTAACAAGAAAATAAAGTTCCTACGATCTGATCGTGGAGGAGAATATTTGAGTTACGAGTTTGGTCTTCATTTGAAACAATGTGGAATAGTTTCACAACTCACGCCACCTGGAACACCACAGCGTAATGGTGTGTCCGAACGTCGTAACCGTACTTTATTAGATATGGTGCGATCTATGATGTCTCTTACCGATTTACCACTATCGTTTTGGGGTTATGCTTTAGAGACAGCTGCATTCACGTTAAATAGGGCACCATCTAAATCCGTTGATACGACACCTTATGAACTATGGTTTGGCAAGAAACCAAAGTTGTCGTTTCTTAAAATTTGGGGCTGCGATGCTTATGTGAAAACACTTCAACCTGATAAGGTCGATCCCAAGTCGGAAAAATGTGTCTTCATAGGATACCCAAAAGAAACTGTTGGGTACACCTTCTATCACAGATCCGAAGGCAAAATATTCGTTGCTAAGAACGGATCCTTTCTAGAAAAAGAGTTTCTCTCGAAAGAAGTGAGTGGGAGGAAAGTAGAACTTGATGAGGTAATTGTACCTTCTCCCATATTGGAAAGTGGTACATCACAGGAAATTGTTCTAGTGATTCCTACACCAATTAGTGAGGAAGTTGATGATAATGATCATGAAATTTCGGATCAAGTCTCTACTGAACGTCGTAGATCAACCAGAGTACGTTCCGCACCAGAGTGGTACGGCAACCCAGTTCTGGAAATCATGTTACTAGACCATGATGAACCTACGAACTATGAGGAAGCGATGATGAGCCCAGATTCCGCAAAATGGCTTGAAGCCATGAAATCTGAGATGGGATCCATGTATGAGAACAAAGTATGGACTTTGGTTGACTTGCCCGATGATCGGCAGGCCATCGAAAATAAATGGATCTTCAAGAGGAAGACCGACGCAGACGGTAATGTTACTGTTTACAAAGCTCGACTTGTTGCGAAAGGTTTTCGACAAGTTCAAGGAGTTGACTACGATGAGACTTTCTCACCTGTAGCGATGCTTAAGTCATGTTAGCAATTGCCGCATTTTATGATTATGAAATCTGGCAAATGGATATCAAAACTGCATTCCTAAATGGATATCTCAAAGAAGAGTTGTATATGATGCAACCAGAAGGTTTTGTCGATCCAAAAGGTGCTAACAAAGTTTGCAAACTCCAGCGATCCATCTATGGACTGGTGCAAGCATCTCGGAGTTGGAATATACGCTTTGATAAGGTGATCAAAGCATATGGTTTTATACAGACTTTTGGAGAAGCCTGTATTTACAAGAAAGTGAGTGGGAGCTTTGTAGCATTTCTAATATTATATGTAGATGACATATTGTTGATTGGAAATGATATATAATTTCTGGATAGCATAAAAGGATACTTGAATAAAAGTTTTTCGATGAAAGACCTCGGTGAAGCTGCTTACATATTAGGCATCAAAATCTATAGAGATAGATCAAGACGCTTGATTGGACTTTCACAAAGCACATACCTTGATAAGATTTTGAAAAGGTTCAAAATGGATCAGTCAAAGAAAGGGTTCTTGCCTGTTTTACAAGGTATAAAGTTGAGTAAGACTCAATGCCCGACCACTGCAGAAGATAGAGAGAAAATGAAAGTCATTCCCTATGCCTCAGCCATAGGATCTATCATGTATGCAATGCTGTGTACCAGACCTGACGTGTGCCTTGCTATAAGTCTAGCAGGGAGGTACCAAAGTAATCCAGGAGTGGATCACTGGACAGCGGTCAAAAACATCCTAAAGTATCTGAAAAGAACAAAGGATATGTTTCTCGTATATGGAGGTGACAAAGAGCTCGTCGTAAACGGTTACGTCGATTCTAGCTTTGACACTGATCCGGATGACTCTAAATCACAAACCGGATATGTATTTTTATTGAACGGTGGAGCTGTCAGCTGGTGCAGTTCCAAGCAGAGCGTTGTGGCGGGATCTACGTGTGAAGCGGAATACATAGCTGCTTCGGAAGCAGCAAATGAAGGAGTCTGGATGAAGGAGTTCATATCCGATCTAGGTGTAGTACCTAGTGCATCGGGTCCAATGAAAATCTTTTGTGACAACACTGGAGCCATAGCCTTGGCGAAGGAGTCCAGGTTTCACAAGAGAACAAAGCACATCAAAAGACGCTTCAATTCCATCCGCGATCTAGTCAAGGAGGGAGACATAGAGATTTGCAAAATACATACGGATCTAAATGTTGCAGACCCGTTGACTAAGCCTCTTCCACGGGCAAAACATGATCAGCACCAAGACTCCATGGGTGTGAGGATCATCACTTTGTAATCTAGATTATTGACTCTAGTTCAAGTGGGAGACTGAAGGAAATATGCCCTAGAGGCAATAATAAAGATGTTATTTGTATTTCCTTATATCATGATAAAAGTCTTTTATTCATGCTAGAATTGTATTAACCGGAAACTTAGTACATGTGTGGATACATAGACAAAACAGTATGTCCCTAGTATGCCTCTACTAGACTAGCTCATTGATCAAACATGGTTATGTTTCCTAGCCATAGACATGAGTTGTCATTTGATCAACGGGATCACATCATTAGGAGAATGATGTGATGGACAAGACCCATCCGTTAGCATAGCACTATGATCGTTTAGTTTAACTGCTATTGCTTTCTTCATGACTTATACATGTTCCTATGACTATGAGATTATGCAACTCCCGAATACCGTAGGAACACCTTGTGTGCTATCAAACGTCACAACGTAACTGGGTGATCATAAAGATGCTCTACAGGTGTCTCCGAAAGTATTCGTGGTGTTGGCATAGATCAAGATTGGGATTTGTCACTCCGAATGTCGGAGAGGTATCTCTGGGCCCTCTCGGTAACACACATCACAATAAGCCTTGCAAGCAAAAGACTAATGAGTTAGTCACGAGATGATGTGTTACGGAACGAGTAAAGAGACTTGCCGGCAACGAGATTGAACTAGGTATAAAGATACCGACGATCGAATTTCGGACAAGTAACATACCGTTTGACAAAAGGAACAACGTATGTTGTTATGCGGTTCGACCGATAAAGATCTTCGTAGAATATGTAGGAGCCAATATGGGCATCCAGGTTCCGCTATTGGTTATTGACCGGAGAGATGTCTCGGTCATGTCTACATAGTTCTCGAACCCGTAGGGTCCGCACGCTTAAACGTTCGTTGACGATATAGTATTTAATGAGTTATGTTTGTTGGTGACCGAATGTTATTCGGAGTCTAGGATGTGATCACGGACATGACGAGGAACTCCGGAATGGTCCGGAGATAAAGATTAATATATGAGATAATAGTGTTTGACCTCCGGAAGGGTTCCGGAATTCACCGGAAGAGGTTCCGGATGTTTCCCGAAGTGTTTGGGTACAAGAACACGTTATTTGGGCCAAAAGGGAAAGCACACAAGGTTTTTGGAAAGCGCAAAAGGAAGTTTTGCGGAGTCCAGGGGCCAGACGCCAGGGTCCCTGGCGTCTGGGTCCAGACGCCGGGAACCCTGGCGTCTGGCCCTGGAGTCCGAGAAGGACTCTTGCCTTACGGGTGAAACCGACTTTGTGAAGGCTTTTACTCCAAGTTTCGACCCCAAGGCTCAACATATAAATAGAGGGGTAGGGCTAGCACCCAAGACACATCAAGATACACCAAGCCGTGTGCCGGCTACCCCGACCCTCTAGTTTATCTTCCGTCTAGTTTCTGTAGTGCTTGGCGAAGCCCTGCAGAGATTGTTCTTCATCAACAACCGTCACCACGCCGTCGTGCTGCCGGAACTCATCTACTACTTCGCCCGTCTTGCTGGATCAAGAAGGCGAGGACGTCATCGAGCTGAACGTGTGCTGAACGCGGAGGTGCCGTACGTTCGGTACTAGATCGGGACGGATCGTGAAGGTGCACGACTACATCAACCGCGTTGATAAACGCTTCCGCTTTCGGTCTACGAGGGTACGTAGACACACTCTCCCCTCTCGTTGCTATGCATCTAGTAGATAGATCTTGCGTGATCGTAGGAAAATTTTGAAAATACTACGTTCCCCAACAGTGTGGTGGCCGGTGGCCGCGGTGGTTCAGGGCGGCGGCGACGAGCTCCGCTCGGTGGCTGCGTGCGAGAGAACAGAGGGGAGGGAGAGAGAGCAGCGAGTGAGGGGGAGGAAGAGAAGTCCTTGGGCGTCTGCGTGGCGTCGTCAGGGAAGGCCAGGGCTAGCAGGCAGGGTGGAGGTGGCGCTGCGCGCGTCGGGCACACGCCCTCCTGCCTACTTGCAGGAGGTTGAAGACGGTGCAGCGGCTGGTGGACTGGGCCGGCCACTTGGGCCGCCAGGTGGGCTGCACAGGTAAGTGCTCTCTCTTAATTCGTAAATAGTTTCTGTTCTCTATTTTCTGCTTTTGTTTTGATTTAATAAAAATGCCAGAACATTTTCATAAATCTTGGAAATATTTGTGGGCACTGTCTGGATTAATTCCAACAACCCTCATTTACTCCCAAGATTATTTGGGCATTTAAAATTATCTATAGGATTTAAATGTCCAAATGCAAATATCTATGATTTAATTCAAGGATCCAAAATGGCTCCCAAAATTATGAAACCATTTTTGGCAGAGGTTTTAGCCAAGACCAAAAATGATGAACATTTTGTGAAGGGCACTTTGGATACATTGAAAAGTATTTAGGTTCAACCTAGTTGAGTTCCTTTGGTGCTAGGGTTTCAACATCCCCAATTCAAGTTTAACAAAAATTAAACATGATGACATGATGACCAGGCAAGGACCACAGGGGTTGATCTAGGGATGTGACAACTCACCCCCACTAAAACAAGAATCTCGTCCCGAGATTCAAGCGCAGGGTAAGAAATCAGAGGAGACACAAGCTAGCACAATCTTCACGATCCAATTTTCCTTCTCGAAGATGTTGATTTATTGCATCATATTGATCTTGTCATCCTTGCTTTGAGACCTTCATCCAACCAGATGATAACGGAGACATACTCTGTAGAAATCGATCTTCCCGAAGATCGAGGAACTCAAGATCAACTTATGGAGTGAGACATTGAAGCATCTCTTGAGCTGAGACACGGAACACACATCCAGGGGGATGGAGTGAAACAAATGATGAAGGTTCACTTGGTAGGCAATAATTCCACACCTAAGAAGATGGTGATCGATGTCACCAAACGGGGCACCTTGGAGAAGGTGACTCGTAGAGTTATTCCCTTAAGTGGCAAAAAGAATTACTTTTGATATAGAGATCATTGAAATTCCCTATACCAGCCTGAGGCGGATCACAATCGATCATTTGACAGAGTCCGTAAGAATGACATTCTCGGGCCGGAATAAATGATGTGGACTACCTTGTTGAAGACAATACAAGGAATGATTTTGGTTATCAACGGGAATGGATGGGACCCGTAGTGAAATGGCACATAGGCGGTGCAAGCTGGGAACAAAATGCAAATGCTGGGAATGATTCAGTAACTGGGGTGAATACCAACAGTAGAGAGTAAATCTACTCTTTGAGAGGTTATAGCATAACCGAAGGGACTAGGAGCAATCCCAGTTAGTGCCGGTGATAACACCTAGTGCTTGTGCGTGCTCTCAAGAACTTGAGCATTCCCATATCCATCAAGGTTTTACCAATATCCGTGGCAAGGATCCTGGCAACACAACATACGACCATGATGAATAGCGATGGACGGTGCAGATGCAAAGGAAGATAACACTTTCTCAGATTCCACCTTAGCAGAGTCAAGGGCAAAATCTGGATGATCGATCGAGAGACATTTAGCACTCCGCTTCTAATGTTCTCCTTGATGTGTTAGCGTAAGCCATTCATAGATATGTTTGGTATCTTGAACATCAAGTAAAGATCGGACTTCGGGAGCGCAAGAATCCATAAGGAACAACTAGGGAGTTAATCCTACGAAATCCTTATGGGGAGGTGGCTAACTTCTTCAATCAAGATTCTACAACAATAGGTCTTCCGGCTGGGTGTGTTGGCCATGACATCCACTTTACCGGTTATCGAGAGACCAATATTACAGTTCTTGGGAAATGCACCAACCATCATATCTGCCTGAGATTCAGTTCTGGTTGGTGTCAGGATATTCCATACTCATCGAATCTAGGAAGAAAAATGAAAGCTTGCAACCCAAATCGACGAGACGACGTTGCGAGATTCTCGGGAAATGGACTGCGGTAGTAAGCTCCAAAACATGAGCTGGTTCTGCTACACACACATGAACATGTTGTCCAAGACAAGCATGACCACGTAGAAGTCTTACGATAAAACACTACCGAGTTCAGGTGGGGAACCATCATCAAGGATAACGAAGTCTTTACATAAGTCATATGATTAGCTCTTATGATGGAACTTCTTATCCTTGAACAAATCAACCAGTAGCTTGGTGTGCTAGGGAATACATACAGAATGAAGATGATCAGTCCATCAGACCATAGGATACTTCGCACGTATGCATGACTGAGTTGGGATGACTCCAGAGGAGGTAAAAACATGCTTTCTTGAATTCACGGCGGCAACTTGCATCAAATGCACATGAATTAGAGGAAGTCACTTCTTTCTTCCGTACCTATGCTTCACGAACGGTCATGAAGATAATGCTTATAAAAGTTTCCAATACTAACTGGATGTTCAATATAGATCATGGAGAAGATAACAATGTTGCTGGTGGGCTCAACAACAATTCATCCAGGTTTCCATATAGATGGAATCCCATAACAATGTGAACAAAGTGATAGCATTGGTCAGACCCAAAAGATATAATGGTGTATACTCGAGGAACCAACCACGAGTAAGACAACATTATGAATACCATTGGTTCTGATTTGACTTGACGATAGCCCACACTCAAATCAAGGCTTTGATAAGACAATAGGTCCACAAATGATCACGGGATCAATTGAAGAAGATATCATCTATCTTCAATACACACACAAGACATCCCTTTGGGGTGAGCTATGTGGGTTAAGCTTTTATATTCCAACTCTCCAAGTTGTTGTTTAGCATTAACCAAATAGTTTGGGGTATCCAACACAGATTCTTGGAGAAAGGATGGTTTACAAGAGTACCAACTTGATCACGAGCTCAACATAACAGTCAGGGAACAACCCGGTAATACTTCCGAGAAGATATTCGGAAAATCACGAACCACCAATATGTTATTAAGCTCGCAAACAATCTTGCTTTTCAGGGCGAGATGATATGATCACAAGAGTGAGGAATTTATGCAATCCTAACTCATTGATCAAAAAGTGCACCAGAAAAATGGACTAGGTAGCACGATCAATCTTAGAATGGTGATTTAGTAACCAACACACTAAGAATGAAATTGTTGTCCTTTAACCACCAAGCAACGAGATTGCTAGGGGTATTGATTTCACACATCATGATTCACTTGTCAGTATTCCGGCTACGATAACACGGAGACCGAGGAATGAACGATAATGGCGAGAAGTATCACTGTATCAAGAGTTTATAGGAGGTTGTGCAATTCCCATGACATTCTTGATATAAATATGGTAACACTCCAAGATAGAACAGATTAGAAGCTGGGTTAGCATTCTCCATCTGCGAAGTACAACTTCTATGACCCAATCCTAGGAATGGATGAGGTACTGGAGTTTGTTTCTCCTAGTCATTCCAGAATAGAATGGCTTGACGGACCACAAGAGTAAAAGGCATCGATGCACGAGTGCACAACTACTCCTGACTATCAATTGATAGACGAAGGTCAGAATACAACTAAAAAGGGACAACTCAAGGAACATATAACTTTCCGAGTTGCAGATGCATAGACTAACATGTCGAACTAGTTCAACATATTTCTTCCGGATAACCCGTGCAGAAAGGTAGGACTGTCAGAGTCACAATGTGGAATAGAGAACTCGTCAAGAGCACTCTGGTTGTGATCTTTTGGTTCGGGAGAACTTCTGCCAAGGAGGGTTCATGGTATTTGGAAGAATGATATACCACGGACCTCGAGGACTATCACAAGGTTACTAATAACCTAAAGGAACGAGCAATACTATCAACATGAAGTAAGTAGAGTGAATCTTGGGTTCAAGAACCCAGAAATATAATGCCTACTAACTAAATGGCATCACGGGATGCTTTCGAGAATGATGGCCAGAATCATCACACTAGGAATATGAAACATTGCTAGATTACTGGGTGATCTTCTAAGACAGCTAGGGTAATAATAATAAGTCCAACATATATGTCGAGGTAACAGAGTGCCTCAACACACCGACTAGTGTGGTTAATCTGGCCTAAAAGGACATTAGGAACATATAGGAATGATTTGCAAATGCATCAGACTATTTAGAAACCTGGGATGACTCGGACAGCATAACGGCTGCAAATGCTCGAAAATACTTTTGAGATCCAAGCAAAAAGGGTAGCATATCCACTTAACATCATCATGTCAAGGTTCCGAGACCAACAGTTGAGCAACAGAAGTAGTAGAAACTGAACTGAGGTTGAAACCACATTAACGTGATCCTAATAAATAGAATGAGAGTCCTAGTTCTTAATCCCCGTAGAAAGAAGAAGGTGACTCAGATTAGAAGGTCATAGGGCAAAGGAGTAAAAAGAGCCTTACGTTCCCTTCCACAATCAATTCCCTTATATAACTAAAGAGTTTCTAGACACGACATTCGACCAGTTTGGCTTGCTAATCCTACAGGCAGTCAGGCTCTGATACCAAAGTTGTCGGGACCCCGATCCTAAGTCACACAGGTCTAGCCTGTAACACATCATATCACTTTGCGGCCTCACGCACGGTATCCCCACGGGTGCCACCTTACCTGGCCCGGGACCGTTTGCGCATTTTGGCACACGTATAAGATAGTGTCGCTAGCATCCATATGACAGAGAACCCGGGCCGACATGACCAGTTATAAACCAAAAGTGGCACTAAATTACAGAGACAGGCATACATGACCCAGCAACGAACGTGTCGGTCATCAACGTATGAACCCAAGTCGTAGCAAGCTACAAGGACTTAAAGGAACAACGCGTGACATTTCCCCTAAGGGACAGACACAGGAACGCAGAAGGACACATGCCGGCCAGCCTAAGTGTTCCGGAGCAGTAGCAAGCTACCAAGGCTCAGTGGAAGCACTAGGAGACATTTCCTTGTAAGATAGTCTACCAAAGGTAAACAACTAGGTGTCGGATCCCACACATAGCAATACACATTACACGTACGCATAACATGCAAGTATGTGCTGTACAACATGGCATCACAACATAACTCATCAACTCATATAGATAAAGGCCCAGAAGAGCCATCATAGCATTTATTACAACCAGAGGTCACATGACCCAACATACAAAGCATACAGGCAACAGAAGCATAACATGTCTGAGTACAGACAACTACAAATGAAAAAGGCTGGGAAGCCTGACTGTCTACAAGACCCTCCCAAGGGCACAAGACCGTAGCTGAGGTAACAAGCTAAACGTCGAAGTCCACGCGGAACCACTAGCGAGACTGAAGTCTCTCTGCAAAACATAAATTAAGCAAACGTGAGTACAAAGGTACTCAGCAAGACTTACATGAGAACTAACTACATATGCATCAGTATCAACAAAGGGGTGGTGGAGTTTGACTGCAGCAAGCCAGCTTTGACTCGATGGCTATCCTGAACTATGACTGCAAGTAACCTTTTGAGGTGGCGCACACAAGTCCACATATTCACCAATCAATACACCACTATGGATCCGCTCCCGTCTCCCTACGAGAAGGCCATCCATAGTACTCACACTTGTCTTGAGTATTTTAGAGTATCCACTTTCACTTGTCTATGTACCACGTAAGCATCCAAGAAGTCCATAACCGCGGACCCGGCTATTCGAATAGATCATGTTAACCCTGCAGGGGTGTACTTCTTCACACACGTGATACGTCCAAAATGCATCACTATTTTATATCGTAATTTATCCTTATTCATTGATATATTTCACGTTACAATGATGTTCTTATGTTGTTTTGGTCTATTTTACACAGTTTGCAACTTTCCGATGCCGAAACAGCAGACGCAGGATTCAGCAGTAAAAAGTGGACGCTGAGTTGCTGAAGAAGAATACCTCCAAATTACCTGAAAATTGACGGGAGATATTTTTCAGACGGATCACGAAGGCACGCGAAAGGGCAACCAGAGGGGGGCCACAGGGTGCCCAGGCGCCCTGGGGGCGCGCCCCCCCTGGCCGCGCCGGGGGGGG
>LR738714.1:734494598-734504902 GCA_902687465.1 Secale cereale | reverse complement strand
CACAATTGCAACTTGTGTTGTAACTCGTACTATCTATCCTCTCTACTCCATCGGTGTTGATTACTACTTTGTGGTGAATGCTATTGAGTTTTGTTGGAGAAATATTATTATGTCCAGATTGTTTATCACCCATTTATCTCCACTGATCATGATCTCTTTTATGTCTCGTGAGTAGTTACCTTAGTTCTTGAGGACATGGGGAAAGTCTTGTTGTTAGTAGTCATATGCTGTTGAAGTAATATGTGTTGTTTGATACTTAAGTTGTGTTGTCATTCTACTAGTGGTGTTGTGTGAGTCGAACACTCAACACTTCGCCTTATTAAGGACCTAGGAGAATACATTGTGTACAAAGAATGCTTACGGTGGGTTGCCGGAGTGACAGAAACCTGAACCCCAGTTCGCACGCTTTTGCATAAGGGAACAATGGGTCCTCGATCGTATTGCTATGGTTAGGCTTTTGCCTAAAATTCTATCTTGTATTTGCGGATGCTTGCAAGGTGTTTAATCATAAGAGTGCACTCATCTTAGTCTAGGGAGTGCACTAGCATAGATCCACCCACTCAACACTTATCAACACATAACATAGTATCAATACGGAATATGGCGAAATCACATGACTGCTTCTCCCGTGTGTCCTCAGGAACGCTTTAGCCTTTATAAGTTCAGTTGCTAGGCCTCTCCTTTGCTAAGAAAGGATTGGGCCACTTGTTACTCTCAGTGCCTTTTACATTGCTTGCTTTTACTTTCCTGTTGCTTATATCGAGAAAACCCCTAAAAAGTTATCTTTCAGTGCTTGCAGTAATTTCTTGCTCAGAATCGCTTATCAATACCTTCTGCTCCTCGTTGGGTTCGACACTCTTACTTATCGAAAACGCTGCAATAGATCCCTTACGGTTGTGGGTCATCAAGTACCGTTTTCTGGCGCCGTTGCCGGGGAGCGTAGCGCTATTGGTAAAGTGAAACTGGTAAGGAAGTTTTTATAATTCTGTTTTTATTTTTGCTATTGCTGCTCTTTGTCCTTATGGACAACCCTGTTATTGGATCGTTGCTTGCGGGAAGACGCCCCACACCTGTGGTGGTTGATCCTCCCCCTACTGAAATTGTGCCCTATAAAATACCAGTTGGTATTATCGATTATGTTTTGGCTAATCGTTATGCAGGAGACAAACATCCCGGTGAACACTTGCTATATCTGTCACAACTATGTTCATTATTTAAGCTTGCAGGTGTATCGAGGGAGTTTGTCATGAGGAAATTGTTTGCCGTATCACTTATAGATAAAGCTTCGGATTGGTATAGGCTTCTCGATAACTCACACTTACTTGCCTGACAGGAGCTTATGTGTCTCTTTTATACTAAGTTTTATCCTCTTCATGAAATTCATCGAGACAGGAACTATATCTATAACTTTAGGTCTCGCGACGGAGAAAGCATTGCTCAAGCTTGGGGGAGATTGAAGTCCCTAATGCTCAAATGCCCTATTCATAAGCTTCCCAAGGAAATTATACTTACAAATTTTTATGCCAGGCTTTCTCGTCAGGATAAGGAGATGCTGGATGCCTCCTCTAGTGGGGTATTTCAGAAGAAGAGTGTTGAAGAAAGGTGGGATCTCATTGAAAGGATCCAGAGGAATACCGAAGATTGGGAAATTGATAAAGGTATTGAACCCGCTATAAATTATGAACATGATTATATTGAGAGCTATGTGAAAACTGATTACTTCAATACTTTTTGCTCTAAGATTGGTCTTGATTCCCATCTAGTGATTGATTTCTGTAAGAATTTTGCCTCTCACGTTGACTCTTTTAAAAAGAAGAGAGACCAGCATCATGAACCTTTTAAAGAGCCACCTGTTGATATTCATGTTGCTGACCCTATTTTGCCTGCAGTTATATATGAACAACCTCCTTTTCCCGCAAGGATGAGGGAGCACACTCTTGTGACAGGCATAATAAATAAAAGTGAGAGAAGAGTTGATGAGCCTGAGGACCAGATCAGGGTCGATCCTCAAGTTGCATTAATTAAAGACCTTGTTACTAATGATGTTTTGGATTCCAATATAAATTTTTGTGCTGTTTCCACTAACCTTGTCACAGCCAAGAATAAAGGCCCAATTTCAGGTACTCCAGTGGTATCTGTTAAAATAGGAGATCACAATTATTATGGGCTATGCGATTTGGGATCGAGTGCAAGTGCTATCCCCTATTCACTTTGTGAAGAGATCATCGGTGAGATTTCCCCTTGTGAACTTGAAGAAGTTGATGTTACCATTCATCTTGCAAACAGAACAACTATCTCTCCTATCGGAATTGTGAGGGACGTTGAAGTCCTATGTGGAAAGGTAAAATACCCTACCGACTTTCTAGTACTTGGTTCAGAGAGGGACAATTTTTGTCCAATTATTTTTGGTAGACATTTTCTTAGAACTTGTGGAGCTATAATAGATTGCAAGAAAGGTAAAGTTTCTGTTGAATTCAATGGTGAGCCATATGAATTTAATTTTTCTAAGTTCTCTAAGCAGCCTCGTGGTACCAATTTACCTAGTGATGATAAACTTATTGAAAGTATTGCTTCTATTGCTATTCCCCCTAATGATCCTTTGCAGCAATATATGGAGGACCACGAGATATTCTTGAGGCAACCTGCTATCCTGAAGCACAACCTTCCGGTTGAACCTTTGGGAATTTTATCAAAACCGAAAGAAGACCCGGTGTTCGATCTTAAACCTCTTCCCGATACGCTCAAGTATGCTTATTTAGATGAAAAGAAAGTATATCCTGTTATTATCAATTCTAACCTTTCAGGATATGAAGAAGAGCGACTATTGGAAGTACTCCGTAAACACCGAGGCGCAATTGGCTATACCCTTGATGACCTTAAGGGGATTAGTCCATCTATCTGTCAACATACTATCAACGTTGAGCCTGATGCTAAACCAGTTGTTGATCATCAACGACGGTTGAACCCGAAGATGATGGATGTTGTGAGAACTGAGATTCTCAAGCTTCTAGCCGCAGGTATTATCTACCCTATAGCTGATAGTAAGTGGGTAAGCCCGGTACATTGTGTTCCTAAGAAAGGAGGTACAACTGTGGTTCCTAATGATAAAAATGAACTAATACCTCAGAGAATTATTATTGGTATAGAATGTGTATTGATTACAGGAAGTTGAACAAGGCAACCAGGAAGGATCACTACCCTTTGCCGTTCATCGACCAAATGCTTGAAAGGTTATCCAAAAATACCCACTTTTGTTATCTCGATGGTTATTCTGGCTTCTCTCAAATTCATGTTAACACTGCTGATCAAGAGAAGACCACTTTTACTTGTCCCTTTGGTACTTATGCTTACAGACGTATGCCTTTTGGTTTATGTAATGCCCATGCTACTTTTCAAAGGTGTATGTCTGCTATCTTTCATGGTTTCTGTGGGGATATTATGGAAGTCTTCATGGACGATTTCTCCGTCTATGGAACCTCCTTTGACCATTGTCTTCACAATCTTAATAAAGTTTTGCAGAGATGTGAGGAGATGAATTTGGTACTCAACTGGGAGAAGTGCCATTTCATGGTTAACGAAGGAATTGTTCTTGGTCACAAGATTTCCGAAAGGGGAATTGAAGTGGACAAAGCCAAGATCGAAGCTATTGAGAGGATGCCCTATCCAAGGGACATCAAAGGTATTCACAGTTTTGTTGGTCATGCTGGTTTCTATAGAAGATTTATTAAAGACTTTTCTAAAACCTCGAGGCCCCTCACTAATCTTCTCCAGAAGGACGTCCCTTTTGTATTTAATGAGGATTGTAAGGAAGCTTTTGAAGTCCTTAAGAAAGCTTTAATAACCGCTCCTATAGTACAACCACCTGATTGGAATTTACCTTTTGAGATTATGTGTGATGCTAGTGATTTTGCTGTTGGAGCTGTTTTAGGACAAAGAGTTGATAAGAAATTGAATGTTATACATTATGCTAGTAAAACCCTTGATAGTGCTCAAAGGAACTATGCTACTACTGAGAAGGAATTCTTAGCTGTAGTATTTGCTTGTGATAAGTTTAGGCAGTATATTGTTGATTCCAAAGTTATTATTCATACTGATCATGCTGCCATTAAGTACCTTATGACAAAGAAGGATGCCAAGCCAAGGCTTATCAGATGGGTACTCCTTCTTCAAGAATTTGATTTGCAGATTGTTGATAGGAAAGGAGAAGACAATCCGGTGGCGGACAATCTTTCAAGGATGGAAGATATACCGCATGATCCCATCCCAGTCAACGATAGTTTTCCAGACGAGCAACTTGCCGTTGTAAAAGTACAATCTCTTTCCGATCCTTGGTATGCAGATTATGCTAATTTTATTGTTGCAAAGTATTTGCCTCCAGGTTTAACATTTCAGCAAAGGAAGAAGTTCTTTCATGATTTGAGGCACTACTTTTGGGATGACCCACATCTTTTCAAAGAAGGTCCCGACGGGATCGTGAGAAGATGCATACCGGAACATGAGCAGAAGGACATTCTCAGACGGTGTCATGATAGTCCCTATGGAGGACATCATGCCGGTGAGAGGACTGCACATAAGGTTCTTCAATCAGGTTTTTATTGGCCTACTCTCTTTAAGGATGCTAGAAATTTTGTTTTAGCCTGTGATAAATGTCAGAGAGTTGGTAACATTAGTAGAAGGAATGAGATGCCTATGAATTACTCACTAGTGATTGAACCTTTTGATTGTTGGGGTTTTGATTTTATGGGTCCTTTTCCTTCTTCGCACAAGTACACTCACATTTTAGTAGCTGTTGATTATGTGACCAAGTGGGTTGAAGCAATCCCCACTGAAAGTGCTGATCACAAGACATCTTTGAAAATGCTTAAAGATGTAATTTTTCCTAGGTTTGGTGTACCAAGGTATCTCTTGACTGATGGAGGATCACACTTCACGCACGGAGCTTTTAGAAAAGCTTTAGCCAAATACGATGTCAACCATAGAATTGCTTCACCATATCATCCTCAAACTAGTGGGCAAGTTGAGCTCACCAATAGAGAGATTAAGTTGATCTTACAGAAGACAGTAAACAGAAATAGAAAGGACTGGTCAAATAAGTTAGGAGATGCTTTGTGGGCATATAGAACTGCTTACAAAAACCCCATGGGCATGTCCCCCTATAAGATGGTGTATGGCAAGGCTTGCCATTTGCCATTAGAGTTAGAGCACAAAGCTTTCTGTGCTGTTAGAGAGCTTAATGCTGACCTAAAATTAGCTGGTGAGAAGCGTCTCATGAACTTGACTTCTCTAGATGAATGGAGAAGTGAAGCTTACGAGAGCGCTAAAATGTTCAAGGAAAAGGTAAAGAAGTGGCATGATAGGAAGATTCTAAAACGTGAATTTAATGTTGGTGATAAAGTTTTGTTGTTTAGATCCCGTTTCAGGTTTTCTCCAGGCAAACTACTTTCCAGGTGGGAATGGCCATTTCATATTGAAGAAGTCTATCGGTCTGGTGCAATTAAGATTAACAATTTTGAAGGCACCAAACCTCAAGTTGTGAATGGGCAAAGACTGAAACATTACATAGCAGGAGACCCTGTCGATGTTGATGTGAATGTAATATACACAACAACTCACGAAGAACATGTTGCAGCCCTGTTTCAGACGCCAGCAGAAGCAGATTAAAGAAAAGGTATGTAGTACGGTAAGGAAACATCGCGAACCGCCATAAAAGTTCCGTATTACGAGTTTTTGCAAAATTAGTAAAATTCTGAGCCTAAGTGGAGCCGGAGACGAGCTCCAGGGGGTCCAGGCGCCCCCCTGGCGCCCCCTACCTCCTGGCCGCGCCGGGAGGCCGCCTGGACACCCAGAGTCCGTCTCCGACCCCGCTTTAGCCTGTTACCTTCCTTTCTGTGCATAAATTTTTGCTATATATTTGCCCGGATTGTTCCGGCAACGTATCTTGCGATTTCGTGTGTTTTCTTTTCGATCTGATTCTGCCAGGGAATCTTTCAGCTGAATCTAGGTGCCATGGCTTCTCCAAGTTCCCCCAAGGACAAGTTCGTCGTCAACGTCATCAACCCTTACCTCGCTGAGGTGAAGAAGCACCCTCAGGTTGTTCGGATGGAGGACGGTGTCCTTCATCAAGAAGATCTGAAGGGACCTATCAAGGAGGGGAGCATCCAGGCCAGGCTGGAAGAAGTGGAGCAAGAAGTCTTCAAGTACAAGAAGATGATCGAGTGTGGTGTTGAAGCTAACTTTAACATCATCAATGAGCTGAAGAACTACTTCCTGAAGGAGATGTGGAAAAGCATCACCGCGTCTGAAGAAAGAATTGAAGAGCTCCAAGGGCAAATTAATGATCTACATCGCCAGAACTGTGAGTATGAACTAAGGTTTATGCGCATGAGTATGGGTACTGCATGCAGGATTCAGGAGATAAGCTTCTCATATGAGACTGGAGAACCCCTTCCATGGAAGTGTTTCGCCGAGGACTACGTGATCAACGCCAACAAGGATGAGGAGTGAAATCTCCTGGGGTAACGGCATTCCCTTGGCTTGTTCCAAGCTTGGGGGAGTGCCCGGTATCTTTATCTTTACCTTTTGTCTTTTAGAGTCAAGTAGAGTCGTATCATGTCTAGGGAGGTTATTATATGAAATAGGTGTGTGCATTGAGGTCTATCACTCCTTCGGTGGGGAGATTGTATCCGTGAGTGTGGAGTCGTCTATGATGGAATATTAATGAGAAGTTTATTGATTCCTTTTGCTGCACTCGGTATTCTCTTCACGCAATCGACCTTATATGATGACTCTTATGGGGAGTATTGACCTTATATCAGGTATGGCTGTGAAAACTTTATTTAATCTTGGCAAACATAGCTTTGGTCATAACAACAAGCATGATTTTCCTAAAGTATCGACATAGCCAAAACCTTTATGTTATTATGCTTGAAGTGTTATGCTGACAAGGAAGACAACTTGATGTGTTATGCTCATTTCAATGTTTATGCTTTATATTGTTTTGCATCTTAGTCATCATCAATTGTCTGTTCTCTCAAAACCTTTGCTAGACTAACTCTGTACTAAGCGGAATTCTGCTTGTGCATCCATACCCTTAAACCAATACCTTCCATATGAGTCCACCATACCTTCCTACTCGTGGTATTCCACTACCACCTCCTAAAGTACATAATTTATGTGTTATCCTTAAATGTTCAAAATCTTTTATTTTTGTGCCTCTGCTTTAGCTCATGAGGAAGTAATAGTTAATTCATGGTCTTTTTGAGTTGGACAAGCTTCACCCCGGGATTGCATGTCTAATGTGCAAACCCATAATACGAGAAGGAACTGGCAAAGAGTGCGCCCGGCTCAAAATTAATATGACAAACAAACCCTCCTTCACGCTTTGTTCATGAGAAATCAGAAAACTTTGGAAGTGATAAACAAAGGAGAATAAGAGGATGTGATCGTCCTCGTGCGGGAGCCGTTCCTCGAAACTTGTCCAGCTCAAGAAGTAATTGAGTTATCTATTAGCATTCGTTGACAAATCATGCACCTCTCAAAACTCGATTTCATTCTGTTTGATTTAAGGATAGCACATGAGTTTTCCCTACTACCCTAGAGCAGGGCCTATCTTTTAATTTTAGATTGAGTCAGTCATTCCTACTTCCTTCTATTTCTCAAAGAGAGCAGACATTTGATGTTGATAAGGATCCATTCATATAAAGTTGCATTAAGATTTGTCATATCATATCCTTGTTGACATTATCATTTGATAAGTAAGTTGTTCGTTAAGCCCAGCTAAGGAAAATATCTTCCTTTGTGTTAACACTTTCACTTCTTGCCTGATAACATGTTCTTTCAAAAACTTCAGTTAATCTCATCGAAACATAAAGAGAAAGAGCAAAAGTAAAAGCTATTAGTTGTTCTTTGACCAAAGGACATGTTTGCCATGATTTAATGAGTTTCCTTAGCCCTACTTCCGAATATAAGTGTTACCACTCTTTTATAAGAGCCTTATGAATTGAAGATTGCTGTTGAGAATATTTGAGTTGGTGAAGAAACTGTGATGCTTCTTGTCCGTATTCTATTTATCGACACTTCACTCTCTAAACTTGTGGACAGGTTTACCGAGCTCAGCATTCGCTTGGGGACAAGCGAGGTCTAAGCTTGGGGGTGTTGATACGTCCAAAATGCATCACTATTTTATATCGTAATTTATCCTTATTCATTGATATATTTCACGTTACAATGATGTTCTTATGTTGTTTTGGTCTATTTTACATAGTTTGCAACTTTCCGATACCGAAACAGCAGACGCAGGATTCAGCAGTAAAAAGTGGACGCTGAGTTGCTGAAGAAGAATACCTCCAAATTACCTGAAAATTGACGGGAGGTATTTTTCAGACGGATCACAAAGGCACGCGAAAGGGCAACCAGAGGGGGGCCACAGGGTGCCCAGGCGCCCTGGGGGCGCGCCCCCCCTGGCCGCGCCGGGGGGGCGCCTGGAGCCCCTGGCCCACCTCCGGCTACCCCCTTTTGCCTATATACTCTCCGTTATCCAAAAACCCTAAAAACGAGAGTTTTTACGGAGTTCCGCCGCCGCTCCGTGGCGGAAACCTACAGAGAAGAAAAAGCCATCTCCGGCGGGCAGATTCCGCCGGGGAGATCACCTCCCGGAAGGGGAGATCGTCGCCATCGTCATCACCATCGTCACGGGCATCATCGAGATCATCATCAACATCATCCCCAACACCAGCACCATCTCCATCTTCATCCAAATCTCATCTCACAATTGCAACTTGTGTTGTAACTCGTACTATCTATCCTCTCTACTCCATCGGTGTTGATTACTACTTTGTGGTGAATGCTATTGAGTTTTGTTGGAGAAATATTATTATGTCCAGATTGTTTATCACCCATTTATCTCCACTGATCATGATCTCTTTTATGTCTCGTGAGTAGTTACCTTAGTTCTTGAGGACATGGGGAAAGTCTTGTTGTTAGTAGTCATATGCTGTTGAAGTAATATGTGTTGTTTGATACTTAAGTTGTGTTGTCATTCTACTAGTGGTGTTGTGTGAGTCGAACACTCAACACTTCGCCTTATTAAGGACCTAGGAGAATACATTGTGTACAAAGAATGTTTACGGTGGGTTGCCGGAGTGACAGAAACCTGAACCCCAGTTCGCACGCTTTTGCATAAGGGAACAATGGATCCTCGATCGTATTGCTATGGTTAGGCTTTTGCCTTAAATTCTATCTTGTATTTGCGGATGCTTGCAAGGTGTTTAATCATAAGAGTGCACTCATCTTAGTCTAGGGAGTGCACTAGCATAGATCCACCCACTCAACACTTATCAACACATAACATAGTATCGATACGGAATATGGCGAAAGCACATGACTGCTTCTCCCGTGTGTCCTGAGGAACGCTTTAGCCTTTATAAGTTCAGTTGCTAGGCCTCTCCTTTGCTAAGAAAGGATTGGGCCACTTGTTACTCTTAGTGCCTTTTACATTGCTTGCTTTTACTTTCCTGTTGCTTATATCGAGAAAACCCCTAAAAAGTTATCTTTCAGTGCTTGCAGTAATTTCTTGCTCAGAATCGCTTATCAATACCTTCTGCTCCTCGTTGGGTTCGACACTCTTACTTATCGAAAACGCTGCAATAGATCCCTTACGGTTGTGGGTCAACAACACGCTCTCGCCACTTACCGCCATGTACATGTCGTGTATCTCGGCAACCTTCAAGCGGAAGCCTGGCGAGGGTGTCGGCCACGACCTGACTAACCACACAAGTCTCTTGTCCAGGTTTATCGCCTATTCGGGTTCCATCCGTGGGGAGATCCGGCCGGGGTGTCGCTCACGGCCCCAAACGATGTGCGCAGGGTTCCCAAGCCCACCTCGACGGATGGATCTATGCTTGGTACACCATGCCACGGTGCCTAGTCTGCCCCAAGCCCACATGTACCGTGTGCCACTTGGTAGACTACTAACTGATACGTCCAAAACGTATCTATAATTTCTGCTTGCTCCATGCCACTTTTGGGTGATATTGCTATGATATTCATACACTACCATACACTTTTGATCATATTTGGACTAACTTACTAATCCAGTGCACCCCAGTGCCAGTTTCTGTTTTCGGCTGTTTTTGTATTTCAGGTTTTCACGTTTCGAGAACTGCCCAAAAAAATCCAGAAAAATTATATAAAAAATCAGCGATTCGGAAACAACACTGCGTCCGAAGGGCAGCCTGGGGGGGGGCCACAAGGGCTCCAGACGCCCTGTGGGCGCCCCCCCCTGGGCCGCGCCGGGGGGGGGGGGG
>LR738714.1:734458514-734478822 GCA_902687465.1 Secale cereale | reverse complement strand
GGCGTGGTCTAGGGAGGTAGTGAAGATGTGCGGGCTCGAGAACGAGCTCGGGGGTGCCTTATATAGCCGGCCCGAGGCGGTTGCCGTGAATGGATAAGTCCGGCGAGTCGATTACGGTGCTGCAGTGGTTGGACGGCGGAGTTAGGGGCTTGAGCATCGTCTAGGAGGTGTAGTGGTTCCATTCCCGCACCTAACTCAGCAGGGGAGAGGGAGTTACGGGCTGTCCTCGACGGAACGGCCGCGCGGCACGTGGGCGGCAGAAATCGCGCTCTACGCGCGCCAGGCCACTGCGACGGTGCGGCAGGCGTGCGCTGGCACTGGAGGTGGACACGCGGAGCGCTGGGGTGATTTGGGCGGCGCTAAACGGCGTCGAGCTGCGGGGTTACTTCTGTCAGCCGCCACGGGCGGCGCTGTTGCCGTGGCAGTCGCCGGCGCGGTCGGGCCAGGGCGCCAACGACGCCCAGAAGCAGCCAAGCAACCGTGCGGCGCTCTGGATAAGAAGATGGTGCAGTGCAGCGTCGAGCCAAGGAGGTTACTGGTGAGATTGTCGAAGAGCCTGACGAAACTGACGAACTGTCGAACTGTCTGTCGACAGTTTCACTTAACAACTTCTGAACTTGATAGTACAGTGTATGCTAAGTGTTTGATGAAATGTTTCTGGCATGTGTGAAATATTTCTGGTGCTGATATTTGGTGGAGTGGCCTCTTGATGCATCTAGAGGCTGCCTGATTTTTCACAGGATTTTTTGGAAGAAGATAAATATGAATTTCACCAAATTTTGCAAATCTGGTCCAAACTTGCAGCAGGTGAAATTTGAAAATTTTGAACTATGGACCAGTGGAACAAGATGGATCTAGGTTGTGGGTACTAAGGACCATCTAGGAGAGTTGGTTTGGAATCAAATATCTGGATGGAAATGGTGGCTCCTTTGTAAATCACCAAGGTCCACTATAAAAGACAGAAATAGTTTTGGAGTGAAATAAATAGAGGAAAAATCCCAACAAGGTCAAAACTTGCTGGAATTGATGAGAGACTTGTCCTAAGGTGTGAAGAGGGTTTTGGAGATAAATATTTCTGTTGGGGTCATGGCAAGATGAAGGTTGGAGGGGAGGATAAGTCCAAGACCAAATTTGAAAGACAAAACTCAAGTAGGGGAGAAAACAAACAACCTCTTTGAAACTCAATTTGGGCTTGAGCCAACCCAAGAGAAGATCTTCAAGGTCAAAAACCAAGCTTGAGAAATCTCCAAAAACTTTGGCCAGAAAGATTTTAGAAGAGGCTCAAGAAAAGATAAAATAACCCTTTTCCAAAAGGCCAAAAGTTTGGAAGAAAAACCAACTCAAAAATTTGGGGTGTTACAAAAACTGTTCATGCCAATTTAAAATAAATTTTCATGCATTCAAATATATATTTGTGACGGTTGACTTTTTTTAATACAACAATATAAAGAATGTTCGTGCAATGTAAAGGAAATGTATTGTACCATTCAAAAAATATGTTCAACATGTATTTGAGACTGTTTAACATTTATTCGGAAAATATTCAGACATGCATATGTGAAAAATGTTTAACATATAAAAAAATGTTATACACATATACGAAAAATGTACAGCATATCTTGAGTAAGTCAACATGTATTTGAAAACGAGAAAAGAAATAGAAACAAATAAAAAACATGAAATATTTTAAAACCGGTTTGAACTGGTCTATGAAACCTTTCCAAAACCACTCCAGGGAGCTATACAGGGGTGGAGCTTCCTTGGGTCCAAACTGCCCGCTCGGGTTTTTGCACTTTCTGCAGGGTCCAACCCTAAGCACGAAGCATGCACCTCGTCCCCTTTCCAGTTTACATGATCATTTCAAGCACGAAGGCTCAGTTGTCGCACAAAAGTTATATTGTGCACTGACTAATGCCTACCAAAATGTATTGTATGGTTGAGAATTTGAAATTTTGAGTTCTCTCCTTTGTGCCGACCCACCCAGTTTTCCCTTTGAAGCTCCGCCACTGGAGCTACAGTGTTGGACGCGAGATGAGGGTATGTCTCGCACTAAGCGAGGTCCTCACGCTGTATAGGACCTCCCTGATGTTAGAAATAAATGGGCCTGGTCCATTATCAAATTCTGAAATCTCAAATGAGCCCATGAGAAAAATAGCAAGTGTTGGTGTGGTACTAAAGTTTTGTCTCTTTATATAGTGGTGCTCTCCATCTATACTACTATTAAACAAGCAAACATATTCACCGCTAAGTGTACTCAGCCTAACGTACACATAACAACAAGGACCAATTACAGCCTCGCGATCAAGGCCACTTAATTTAATCTAACCGTTAAAATTATACTAACCATTAGTCAAAAGTGCGTTTAGCAATTTGTTTGGTAGACAAAAACTCTGCCGCTTCCCTAATTCAATCACGAAATGGCACCCACCCGCATCTGTTTGTGTCCTATAAACTAGGAAACAAACATGACAAAAAAGGAAAGGAAATGGGAGTATAAATAACAACCATGCATGCGGAGGAGCAATCGATGAAAGCATGCATCACCGCATCACGTAGTTACTACTCCCGCTAATCAAGGTAGAAAAGGAAGAAAATTAAAGCAAAACCACCTTAAATATTCCTTCCAAAAATCCTACGAAGCCTTAATACTCCTACCAACAAAGGCGTGGCCCAGTGGCTCTTCACGTTGCTCACCGGCGCATCGAACGTACTCGCCGCCGACGTATACGCTGCCGTGGGCGGGAGTCCAGACCGCTTGGGCTACTAGCACGCCTTCTCGACATGGACTAGGCTTCCTCGGCCGACGTCGTCAAAAACGGTCTCTTCATCCAATCGGACTCTTCAAGCTGCTCGGTAGGAGTTTCTTCTACGGTTGAGGTCATAGCATCACCATTAATAGGTCCAATGGGACTAGGAGTGCATTGGGTGCTAAGAGTTTGGATATCCTCAACAACTTGGATAGTAGCAACAGTGTGGTGGGTCGGAAGGCTCTTAATTCTATCTTCTTCCTCCTTTTCTCTTGCCCATCTCTCTTTAAGTTTAGCCATCATCCTAATGTTTTCATTAATTTGCACTTGAATAGCATTCATAGGAGTGGTCTTCCTCTCCTCAAGAGGAGAAGTTCTAATTTTAAGCAACTCTACCTCATGGGCTAAATTGTCTACCTTCGAAGAGAGATTATCTAGTTTGTCTAGTTTTTCTTCTACACTCTTATTGAAGGCCTTTTGGGTAGTGATGAAGTCTTTAAGCATAATCTCTAGTTCAGAAGTGGAGTTCTTGGTGCTAGGATAAGTATGGTTGTTCCCATAGGAATTGGAGGGGAACGGTCTAGGGTTGCTACCAAAATTACTCCTATAAGCATTGTTATTGAAATTGTTTCTAGAGATAAAGTTCACATCTACTTGATCTTGAGCAATCAAAGAATTTAAAGGAACATCATGAGGATCAATAGAAGATTGCTTGGAAAGTAGAGACATGATCAAGTCAACTTTTTCATTTAGGGAGGAAATCTCCTCGACAGAGTTTACCTTCCTACCTGTTGGAGTGCGTTCGGTGTGCCATTGGGAATAATTGGTCATCATCTCGTCGAGAAGCTTCGTGGCAGCACCAAGTGTAGTTGACATAAAGGTTCCTCCCGCGGCCGAATCTAACAAGTTCCGCGAGGTAAAGTTCAAGCCTGCATAAAAAGTTTGGATAACCATCCAAGTAGTCAAACCATGAGTAGGGCAGTTCTTGACAAGAGATTTCATGCGTTCCCAAGATTGGGCAACGTGTTCATTATCCAATTGTTTAAAATTCATTATGTTACTCCTTAATTGGATAATTTTAGCAGGGGGATAGTACTTCCCAATAAAGGCATCCTTGCACTTGTCCCAAGAATCTATACTATTCCTAGGCAAGGATTGAAACCAGATTTTAGCTCCTCCTCTCAAGGAGAAAGGAAAAAGCTTAAGCTTAACAATATCACCATCTACTTCTTTGTACTTTTGCATATCACAGAGATAACAAAATTATTTAAGTGCAAAGCAGCATCATCTCCAGCACCGGAGAATTGATCTTTCATAACTAGGTTCAGTAAAGCAGGTTTAATCTCATAAGAAGGTGTCGAAGTGGCAGGTGTAGCAATAGGCGTGCAGATAAAGTCATTGTTGTTATGACTAGTGAAGTCACACAACTTGGTGTTCTCGGTGGAACCCATAGCAGCAGCAAGCAAGATAACTATTTTTGTGATTTTTGATAGAAGACACTAAAGCAAAAACTGAAAGGTAAACTAACAAGACTAAAAAGCAAAGATAAAAGATAGCGTGCAACTCCCCTATCTTGAAGAGTGGAGTCCCCGGCAACGGCGCTAGAAACTTTGCTTGATGGCTTCTCGCCCCTCGTTGGTTACCCCAAGTGGAAGGTTTGAGATGTAGCGAAACGGCAAGTTTCCCTTGGCAAAGATACCAAGGATCGAATCCCGTGAGACTCCGAGGGTCGACAAGTAGGTGTCAACACTAACGGCGCCAGAAACTTAGCGGTTGACAGGACCTGCACACAGATACAAATAACTTTGCTCCCAACGAGTACATAGAGGTTGTCAATCCCTCCGGCCTTGTTGTTTACAAAGGATCAAACACAAGAGGTAATAATGATAGCTATGACTGCAACTAGGAAATGAGAACAGGAAGTAAATATAGGGTGTGATCAGTGGTGGTAATATGGACCGGGGTCCCATGATGTTCACTAGTGATGTCTCTCTCCCAAAAGACGATAAAACAGCTAAGCGAGGTAAAAAAATTACAGCTGGGCAATTGACATGATTATGTGCGCAAACCAATGCTAACTATGCTGCAAAGAAAGGTAGAGGCTCAAAAGCATGGGCGGTACGCCAAGGCAAGTAGACCGAAATCCATCTGCATCTACTACTAATCATCCACCTTGAGATATCTATCCAGAACATCTCGCTGGTATTAAGTTGCGAGTCCCACCCAAAGTGTAAACTCAAAGCAACAGACAACTGCATTAAAAGAACTTTGCGTAAAGTAAACTATCCTTGCACCCGCAAGTACAAGCCCCGTTGTTTTCTCCCTTGTGGCAACAGCACATCCCCTAGACTCATGTTTCTGTCACTCAAGCTAGTCATCAAGGGGCATGAACCCACAATCAAGCATAACGCTCCCTCTTGGAGTTACTACCTACTACTCGGCCAAAGCAATAAACAACAACGGAGAACATGCAAGAATTACTCAAGAACAAATATATAAAAGAGGTGAATCAAATATATTACTCAAACACAATCTGAACATAATCTCATAATCCCTCGGATCCCAGCAAACTCAGCATAGCAACAGCAGAAAGATTACATATGTGCCTCGATCATGTAAGGCAGCTCACGAGGTCTAAACCATGAAGAACAAAGAGGGGAGGAGAACATCACATAGCTACTGGTCATGGACCCATGGTCCAAGGGGGACTACTCACGACTCATCCGGGAAGCATCCATGGTGGTGGAGAAGCTCCCGGTGGTGGTTCTCCCCTCCGACAGGGTGCCGGGAAGAGTTCTCCTGATGCTCCCGATCTTGGAAGCGCTGCGGCGGCGGAACAGAGGCGAGATCACGAAAAAGGGTTCCGTCCTCGAGGGTTTCGGGACGCGAGGAATATATATGCGAAGGGGAGTCACCAGAGGCGGAGAGGGGGGCCCAGGCGCCCCCTGGCGCGGCCAGGGGTGGGGCCGCGCCGGGTGGCCGCCTGGGCCACCCCTGGCTCCCCTCTGGCCCCACTTTGGTTTTTCTCGAAGCTCCCTGTACGCTGATTTTTCCTGTATTTTTCCTGGAATTTTTGGAGCACTTTTAATATGGGGGAAACCTGAAATAGAAAAACAGCAAAAAACAGGAACTGGCACTATGGTGCACTGAGTTAATAGGTTAGTCCAAATATGATCAAAAGTGTATGGAAGTGCATAAATATCATAGCAATATCACACAAAAGAGGCATGGAGCAAGCAGAAATTATAGATACGTTTTGGACGTATCAGGCATCTTCGTCCGTACAAGGCTTCGAAAGGTGCCATCTGCAGGCTAGCTTGGTAACTATTGTTGTATGCAAACTCGGCATATGGTAAGCTTTCCTCCCAACTGGTCCCATATGTGAGGACACATGCCCTTAGCATGTCTTCGACTATTTGATTTACTCGTTCCATTTGTCCTCCTGTCTGGGGGTGATAAGCTGTAATGAACGTTAGTTGCATTCCGAGGGCTTGCTGCAACCGGTCCCAAAATTTGGAGACGAACTAAGTGCCTCTGTCAGATATTATAGTCTTGGGAACTCCATGTAGGCATACTATACGGGCGAGGTAAAGCTTGGCGAGCTTTTGGGTGGTGTGGGTTGTCTTGACTGGTATGAAATATGCCACCTTGGTCAGTCTATCCTTGATGACCCACATGGCATCATTACCGTGTTGTGACCGTGGTAGTCCAACAATAAAATCCATTCCAATATCGTCCCATTTCCATTCTGGTATCTTGTTTGGCTGTAATAGCCCTGCGGGTTTTTGGTGCTCGGCCTTAATGCGTTGACATGAATCACATCATGCAATAAATGTGGCTATATCCCTCTTCATGCCGTGCCACCAAAATCTTTCCTGAATGTCCTTGTACATTTTCGTCCCTCCAGGGTGGATTGAGTATGGAGCGTTGTGGCTTTCTGCTAGAATTTGCTGTTTAAGGTCGTTGTTATTTGGTACGCAAAGTCTGTCTCCGAACCATAATATTCCTTCACTGTCTATGGTGAATTCTGAGGCCTTGCCCTGACTTACTTTTCTTTTTATCCCTTCGATGCTGGGGTGTCCATGCTGAGCCTTCTTTATTTGTTCTATTAGCGTAGGCTGTATTTCCAGCTTTGACACTTCGCCTTCAGTGACCATCATTAGGTTGAGTCTGGTGAATTCTTGCTGAAATTCGGGTCTCAGGTTCTGTATGCTGCCGCTGTTCGGGCTGGGGTTACGGCTGAGAGCATCTGCTACCACGTTTGCGTTTCCTGGGTGATAGTGGATACCAACGTCGTAATCTTTTACCAGTTCCAGCCAGCGTCGTTGTCGTAAATTGAGCTCTGGCTGCGTGTGAATATATCTGAGGCTCTTATGGTCCATATATATTTCACAGCGATTTCCAAGCAAAAAGTGTCTCCACTCCTTGAGTGCATGTATGACTGCTGCCAACTCAAAATCGTGAGTAGGATAATTTTCTTCATGTTTTCGCAGTTGCCAGGAAGCGTAGGCGACTACTTTGCCTTCTTGCATCAGTACGTATCCTAGGCCTTTCCGGGATGCGTCGCAATATACTTCAAAACTCTTGTGTATGTCTGGTACAATTAATACTGGGGCTGTTGTTAATCTCTTTTTGAGTTCTTGGAAGCTTTTCTCACATGCTTCGGTCCACACAAATTTCTTATCCTTCTTGAGTAACCGTGTCATTGGTTTGGCTATGATGGAAAATCCTTCAATAAACCTTCTGTAATATCCGGCCATACCGAGGAAACTTCGTATATCCGTTACATTGGCTGGTGACTTCCAGCCAAGTACAGCCTTGACTTTATCTGGGTCCACAACAACTCCTTCTTGTGTTAATACGTGTCCTAGGAAACCCACTTGTCTCAACCAAAATTCATATTTGCTGAATTTGGCGTAAAGTTGGTGTTTCCTTAATTCTCCCAGTACAATGCAGAGGTGTTCAGCATGTTCTTCCGGTGTCTTTCAATATACCAAGATATCATCAATAAATACCACCACAAATTTGTCCATGAATTTCATAAATACTTTGTTCATGAGGTGGACGAAATATGCGGAAGCGTTGGTCAGTCCAAACGGCATTACCGCAAATTCATAAAGTCCGTATCTGGAGGTGAATGCTGTTTTTGGGATATCTTCTGTTCGTACCTTCAGTTGATGATAACCTGACCTTAAGTCAACTTTTGAGAAAACCTTGGCTTGCGCGAGCTGGTCAAATAAATCATTTATCCGTGGCATCGGATATTTGTTCTTGATTGTGACCATGTTGAGCGCTCGGTAGTCTATACACAACCTCATGGTCCCATCCTTCTTTTTGGCAAATAATACCGGCGAACCCCAAGGTGAGGAGCTGGCCCGTATAAATCCTTTGTCTAGCAGTTCCTTTATTTGCTTCTTTAGTTCAACCAACTCGGACGGTGCCATTCTGTACGGTTTCTTGTATATGGGGGTGGTTCCCGGTGCTAGCTAAATAATGAATTCTAGTTCTCCATCTGGCGGCATGCCTGGTAGTTCTTCGGGAAATACGTCCGGAAATCCACATACAACTGGAACCTTGCTTAACTCAGAAGTATCAACTTTTTTTAATTTTGGTTGCCGCGACACCGGTCTTTCCTGAGCTGCGACTCTTATTGTCTTTCCGTGATGATAAGTAAGAATCACTGTCCTGTTAAAGCAGTCGATAAATCCTTTATTGGTGGTTAGCCAATCCATACCCAGGATAACATCCAGTCCCTTGTTTTCCAACACGATGAGGTTTGCGTGAAATTTTAATCCCTCAATTTCAATGGTCAAACCTTGGCAGTAATTCTGAGTGATCTGCTTACTTCCGGGGGACTTGATGGTCATTGATTTTCCCAAGGGAAGCATTGAAAAACTATGTTGCAAAGCAAAACTCTTCGAAATGAACGAATGAGAAGCTCCAGAATCAAACAAAACCGTGGCAGGTATTGTGTTGACAGGGAACGTACCGAGTACGATATCCGGTGCATCCTGTGCTTGCTCCTTGGTCACATGGTTCAGGTGGCCTTTCCTGTGATTGTTATTTGGGTTGAAGTTGTTACGCTTGGGCGCGGAATTGTTTTCGTTGCTGTTTGGCTTCGGTGCTGAGTTTCTTGGCTTAGGGCACTGTTTAGCATAGCGTCCCTCTTCTCCACATGCGTAGCAGGTAACACCCGGGCGATAGGTGAAATCCTTGTCTCTTGCATGAAAATTCTTATTTGGACGTGTGTCATTGGTCGTGGGTCTGTTCGCCCCATTCCTCTGGAAATTCACCTTATTCTTGTTGTTGTGAGGGTGGTTGGTCTGATCCCTTTTTCTCTTGCGAATGTCTTCCAGACTGCGACGTTCATTTTCCAACGTAATGGCTTTGTCTACCAGTGTCTTGAAATCTGGAAAAGTGTGTACGACTAACTGGCATTTTAGTGCTGGTGCCAGTCCGTCCAGGAATTTCTCCATCTTCTTATTTTTCATCATTCGCTCTTCGTTGGCATAACGGGATAATTGCGCAAACTGACTGTTGTACTCCTGTACTGTCATGCCTCTTTGCTTGAGGTCATCAAATTCTCTTTTCTTGATCTTCATAATACTCTTAGGGATGTGTGCCCCGCGAAAGCCTTCCTTGAAATCTTCCCAGGTGATATTATTTATATCGGGATGCATAAGCAGAAAATTTTCCCACCATGACGCGGCTACTCCAGTAAGGTAATGTGGTGCGTACAACACCTTTTCACGGTCTGAGCATTGTGCCACAATTAATTTCCTTTCAATATCTCGAAGCCAATCATCAGCCTCAAGAGGTTTGTCTATGTGCGAAAACGTTGTTGGACGTGTCTTCTGAAATTCAGACAATTTTGAGTGCTGCTGGTATGGCTCACGGTGGTTTCCCATGTTAATGACATGGTTCATCATTTCTTGGTGCTGTTGCTGACTTTGCTCGTAAAGACGGCACACTTGAGAAAATGCCGTCTCACTGCCCTGCTGACTTGACTGCCCTTGTGTGAAATTGTTGTCTGTCTGTGTGCCATAATTTTCTTCTGGCAGACTTGGCATGGAACGTGTCCAGGGACGAGTCGTTTCTTACTCTGGGGTAATAAAGCAGAAATCCTGAGAAGAACCGAGCAGCAAAAAAAACCCAAGACTTTGCAAAAGCGACCAAACACGAGCTCGAAAGAGATTTTTGAAATAAACTGGTTGATTGCGCACGGAGAAGGACCGCTAGTACATATTTTACACGCAGGTTCTAATTATACATACGTCACTCAGGGTGTGCGTACACATCCTGACATGTTATTTAAAACTAGTGCACTCCTCCGAGATCCTACATGATGCGCAAACAGACTACTCCCATCAACCTATTTTACATATCACACACATATTACAAGCGAGCACAGTGCATCGCGGAATAACGCGCTAGTCGGAGATGTTGAAGATTTCCCTCGGCCTGCCGAGGGTAAGGCCCAGTGGTGCTGGAGACTCAACTTCCTCCACACTAATAGGCTCCAGGCGCGGAGTATGGGTACGAGGTGTCGAAGCAGGTGCAGCAGGCGGTGCAGCTCTGACTGGGGTAGGAGCAATGACCTGGTCAAACTCCTCAGTGGTAGGCAGACGTCGAGCGGTGGCTATGATGGAAGGTGCGTAGGATGCGGCGGACGAGACAAATGTCATTGGTGGTGCAATGTGGAGTAGCTCCCTCCTGTTGGCGGAGCCACTCTGGACCAACTCCATACGGGTGGCCACCAGGTCGTCCACCAGATTATCAAAGGCTGCCTCAAGTGCTTTGAGGTACTCAACCATTGATTCAATGGCTTCGTCACGCTCCCCATTTGCGCACGCAAATGCATAGTGACACGTATATGGCACTGATACGTCCAAAACGTATCTATAATTTCTGCTTGCTCCATGCCTCTTTTGTGTGATATTGCTATGTTATTTATACACTTCCATACACTTTTGATCATATTTGGACTAACCTATTAACTCAGTGCACCCCAGTGCCAGTTTCTGTTTTCGACTGTTTTTGTATTTCAGGTTTTCACATTACGAGAACTGCGAGGAAAAATCCAGAAAAAATATATAAAAAATCAGCGTTCCGGAAGCTTCCATGCGGCCAAAGTAGGGCCGGAGGGGACCCACAGGGGCTCCAGGCGGCCTGCCCACGCGGCCCCCCATGGGGCGCGCCGGGGGGGCGCCTGGGCACCCCTGACCCCCTCCGATGCCCCCCTTTGGCATATATTTAAAGCGTGTCGAGGAAACCCTGATTCCAGGCCCCTTTTCTCCACACGCGATTCCGATCTCCGCCGCCATCGCCATCAAGCTTCGGGGGACCAGAATTCCTGTGCCGGCACCCTGCCGGGACGGGGAAGTGCCCCCGGATTCATCTCCATCGACGTTGCTTCCTCCCTCCATGATGCGGGAGTAGTTCCTCCTCGGGGCTGAGGTTCTTACCAGTAGCTATGTGGTCAATTCTCTCTCCCATGATGTGATCTTCGTTGTGATCATAGGCTATGTTAATCTAGGGTGATCCCATGATGTCTCCCCTTCCTCTATGTATTGGATTGATGTACTCACTTGTCTTTATCTAGTATAATCCCCGAGACCAAGGTGACAGCGGTCTATTGGACATGGATTAGAACAATATTTTCATGAGTGATTTCCTCTCTTGTGTGTTGATTGAAGATTGAGAGTCTCTTGGTGCTTGTCTTTGACTATCCTTTAGATATGTTGTGGTGATTGTGGGACTCTCTTTGGATGGCCGCGGTTACATTGGGAAATCCTTAGATTGGGAACTACGAACTTTGAGGTGTGCTTTTGTAGCCCTACATAATTCTCGTCCTCTCTTGACCACGAAGGAATGACCTCCGAGTGTGTCCCCTTTGCATGTTTTATGGGAAATATCATGTGATTCGATTATGTTAATGTTGTTGGGAGTTGCCACTAGTGAAAGTATGAACCCTAGGCCTTGTTTCCGCCATTGCAATACCATTCGTGCTCACGTTTACCACTTGTTTGTTTGCTGCACTTTTTATTACAGAATTATATTACTTTGTTTTGCCATCCATATTACTTGCCATTTAACATCTCTTCGCCGAACTAGTGCACCTATACATCCAACAAGTGTATTAGGTGTGTTGGGGAGACAAGAGACTTCTTGTATCTTAGTTGCAGGGTTGCTTGAGAGAGACCATCTTCAACCTCTACTTCCCTGAGTTCGATAAACCTTAGGTCATCCACTTGAGGGAAATTGCTACTGTCCTACAAACCTCTGCGCTTGGAGGCCCAACATAGTCTACAAGAGTAGAAGCGTGTGTAGACATCAAGCTATTTCTGGCGCCGTTGCCGGGGAGGTGAGCGCTTGAAGGTATATCTTTAGATCTTGCAATTAAATCTTTTTGTTTCTTGTTTTTATTTCAGTAGTTATATTTATGGAAAACCATGCTATTGGATCGTTGCTTGCGGGAAGATGCCCCACACCTGTGGTGGTTGCTCCTCCCCCTACTGAAATTGTGCCCTATAAAATACCAGCTGGTATTATCGATTATGTCTTGGCTAATCGTTATGCAGGAGACAGACATCCCGGTGAACACTTGCTATATCTGTCACAATTATGTTCATTATTTAAGCTTGCAGGTGTATCAAGGGAGTTTGTCATGAGGAAATTGTTCGCCGTATCACTTATAGATAAACCTTCAGATTGGTATAAGCTTCTCGATAACTCGCACTTGCTTGATTGGCAAGAGCTTATGTCTCTCTTTTATATTAAGTTTTATCCTCTTCATGATGCTTATGTGGAGAGTAAGAGTACCTTTTTGCATGTGGATCATGGTAATAATGCTTTATGTGATGCTTATATTGTTGAGTTTATTCGTGATCCCACTGAAAATTATTATGAGAAGGGAACATATGCTTATAGATATTTCAATAATATGAAGTTCCCTCTCTTTATGTTGAAGGTTCTGAAGCTGCACTTGTTTTGTCTTCCTATGCTTATTGCTTTGTGCTTCAATGAATTATTCTATTGCAATATTCCTATGCATAGGAAGCATATTAGGCTTAAATGTATTTGGCATTTGCTTCTTGATGCCTCTTTTGTTCTTCAGCTCCTATTCTTACGAGAGCATCATTAAAGTCCTATGCCTAGCTTAAAGGCATAAAAGAAAGCGCTTTTGGGAGGCAGCCCACACGAATAAAATTTTTATTTTGCTTTTGTTGTGTCTTGATGTTGTTTACTACAGTAGCATCATCATTGTATCTTTGCTTTTCATATTTGTGCCAAGTATAGCCTCTGATTGCTAGAAAGTTCAAAAGTTGTGAGGTGCTGTCCAGGAAACAGATTCTGTCCTTGCATAGAAAAATTCGTATAAAATCACCACATCATCTTTTTGGTCTGAATTTTTTCGACAGCGTTCTCTATATAATTGTCTTTCGTGCGTCTGTTCTGAGTTTTGATTTGAGTTGCAGAAGCACCCCGAACAAATCATTTACTACCTGCTGTTCTGTTTTTCACAGATTCTGTCCTGTTTTGCCTTTCCTTCATTTTGCAAATCAAGAGCTTGCTTTTTCTTTGCAAAAACCTTTTGGCAATCTTGAGAAACAGTAGAACTTCAAGAATATCTTTATTTCCAGCAAGGAACAATTATTTTATTAAGGGTACTAACCTCGCTAATCAGATTATGATGAGTTATGTATGAAGGGAGTTTTCAAGTGTGCGAGGGAAGATGATAAAAAGATTCAGGAGTGTCAAACGCTCAAGCTTGGGGATGCCCCCATCCACCCCCAAGAAATATTCAAGGAGACTCAAGCGTCTAATCTTGGGGATGCCCCCGTGCATCCCCTTCTCCATCAACATTATCAGTTCGTCTTTCGTTCCACTATATTTTTATCACTTCATGTGTTATGTGCTATGCTTGGAGCGTCTTGCTTTTAGTTTTCCTTTTTAGTTTTCTTTAGCTCTTCATAACGAGTCGGAACTCAGCTTCTTTATGTGGGAGAGAAACACGCTCCACTTCTACCTAGAACATAACATGGAATTTTCATGTCTATCTTTGCTGTGTGTGTTCTTTGTCTTTCAATAGCTACTATCATGTTCAGCTCTTAGTTTTCATGCTTATCTTTTTAAAGAGCTTTTGTTTAGTTGGTTGTTTGAACTCTCTTTAGTTATCATGATTATCTTATTAAGAGAGTTTGCTTCCGTTGCATTGGTTGGTATGTCTATGATAAAGATGCTACGTGCATAATGGTGCTTAGTAGTTCATGTTTTCTTATGGTTAGTCTCAAATAGCTGGGGGATTCCCAATGTGTTTTTGGAGTACCAACATGATTTGTTTGCCTATGATGTGGTATGGTTTAGTAATATCTTCCTTCGAGAATTTATTTTGATTGACTTGGCGTATGCTCACGCATATTTAAGACTGTAAAGAAAGTCTGTCAAGCCTTGATGATCTTTTATTTCTGAGTAGCGATATAACTTCCATGCCTGATTCAATGTTGCTTTGTCGCTCTGCATGATTATGACCGTCATTGCTCTTTTAGTTGGTCGCTCTCAGTCTTTTGCTAACCTCCACCTGTACTAAGCGGACTGACTGCTTGTGCATCCAAATCCTTTAAACCAGTTATGCCATATGAGTCCACCATACCTTCCTATACATGGTATTTACCTGCCATTCCTAACGAAGACTTTCATGTACCATCTCGAAATTATTCAAAAAAGCATTTCTATTTTGTGCCTCTGTTTTAGCTCATGAGGAATTAGTAGTTAATTCATGATCTTTTTAAGTTGGACAAGCTTCACCCCGGGATTGCTTGTATAATGTGCAAACCCATAATACGAGAAGGAACTGGCATTGAGTGCGCCCGGCTCAAAAAGATAATATAACAAACAAACCCTCCTTCACGCTTTGTTCATGAGAAATCAGAAAACTTTGGCAGTGATAAACAAAGGAGATTAAGAGGATGTGATCGTCCTCATTCGGGAGCCGTTCCTCGAAACTTGTCCATCTCAAGAAGTAATTGAGTTGTCTGCTAGCATTCGTTGACGAAACATGCATATCCAAAAATAATAATTATTATTACCTCTGTTTTTAAAACCAAGAGCTCTGGTACATGTTTAGTTTTTGTTTCCGACCACGGGTTTTCAACCTTGCCAACAAAAGCCACGGTTCGAGAGTCTCCACCTTCTTTTAAAGCACCAACTACTGAGAGCATGATTGTCATTCTGAGTGTAATGTGCATTATCCCAAAGTAGCATTGTCTTTTGCATGATTATGATATCGTTTATTCTGAAATCATTGTATCTAGTCATCACTTAAACCTTGGAGGTGCCCCTGCATTTATGTTTTGCTTCACTAAAGGGGGCAAGCGAGATATCACTTTATCATATTTGCACACCATGCTCATTACAAATCTATTTGATGTTTCAGTATCATATTGTAAAACCTTCAGTCCTTTGTGATTTTCTCATGAGGCAACTTAATTACTACAGATTCATTGTCTCAGTAAGCTTTTGTAATATGACTATGAGTAAGTCCTATATGGTTAATAGCATGTCACCACAGAAATTATTCTTGTTATCATTTACCTACTCGAGGACGAGGAGGAATTAAGCTTGGGGATGTTGATACGTCCAAAACGTATCTATAATTTCTGCTTGCTCCATGCCTCTTTTGTGTGATATTGCTATGTTATTTATACACTTCCATACACTTTTGATCATATTTGGACTAACCTATTAACTCAGTGCACCCCAGTGCCAGTTTCTGTTTTCGGCTGTTTTTGTATTTCAGGTTTTCACATTACGAGAACTGCTAGGAAAAATCCAGAAAAAATATATAAAAAATCAGCGTTCCGGAAGCTTCCATGCGGCCAAAGTAGGGCCGGAGGGGACCCACAGGGGCTCCAGGCGGCCTGCCCACGCGGCCCCCCCTGGGCCGCGCCGGGGGGGGGGGGGGTGCCTGGGCACCCTTGACCCCCTCGGATGTCCCCCTTTGGCATATATTTAAAGCGTGTCGAGGAAACCCTGATTCCAGACCCCTTTTCTCCAGACGCGATTCCGATCTCCGCCGGCATCGCCATCAAGCTTCGGGGGACCAGAATTCCTGTGCCGGCACCCTGCCGGGACGGGGAAGTGCCCTCGGATTCATCTCCATCGACGTTTCTTCCTCCCTCCATGATGCGGGAGTAGTTCCTCCTCGGGGCTGAGGTTCTTACCAGTAGCTATGTGGTCAATTCTCTCTTCCATGATGTGATCTTCGTTGTGATCATAGGCTATGTTAATCTAGGGTGATCCCATGATGTTTCCCCTTCCTCCATGTATTGGATTGATGTACTCACTTGTCTTTATCTAGTATAATCCCCGAGACCAAGGTGACAGCGGTCTATTGGACATGGATTAGAACAATATTTTCATGAGTGATTTCCTCTCTTGTGTGTTGATTGAAGATTGAGAGTCTCTTGGTGCTTGTCTTTGACTATCCTTTAGATATGTTGTGGTGATTGTGGGACTCTCTTTGGATGGCCGCGGTGACATTGGGAAATCCTTAGATTGGGAACTACGAATTTTGAGGTGTGCTTTTGTAGCCCTACATAATTCTCGTCCTCTCTTGACCACGAAGGAATGACCTCCGAGTGTGTCCCCTTTGCATGTTTTATGGGAAATATCATGTGATTCGATTATGTTAATGTTGTTGGGAGTTGACCCTAGTGAAAGTATGAACCCTAGGCCTTGTTTCCGCCATTGCAATACCATTCGTGCTCACGTTTACCACTTGTTTGTTTGCTGCACTTTTTATTACAGAATTATATTACTTTGTTTTGCCATCCATATTACTTGCCATTTAACATCTCTTCGCCGAACTAGTGCACCTATACATCCAACAAGTGTATTAGGTGTGTTGGGGAGACAAGAGACTTCTTGTATCTTAGTTGCAGGGTTGCTTGAGAGAGACCATCTTCAACCTCTACTTCCCTGAGTTCGATAAACCTTAGGTCATCCACTTGAGGGAAATTGCTACTGTCCTACAAACCTCTGCGCTTGGAGGCCCAACATAGTCTACAAGAGTAGAAGCGTGTGTAGACATCAGGCACGTGGCATGGGAGGTAACGGTAGCGACGAGTCTTCATCAAAGGAAGAATGTCCCGGAGACGAGCTATCGACTCACGGGCAGCCATCTGCATGGCATGCCTCTCCGTAGGCATGGCTCTGCCCACAAATCGGAGGCGGCGCGCTTCAGAACACCCTCCTTTGAAGTGCACCACGGCCTGATGCATAGACACGCTGTCGTTGAGCTTGTGACGGTAGTGTAAACTCGGGACGGGTTGATGGCCCAATCGCGACTTTGGTGATGGCGAAGAGGAGCTTGACAAACCCCTCAGGAATGTGGGCGAACACCTGTGCATCACAGTCGTTGCCGGCCATTTACACAAGTAGACAAAAATTCCGAATAGTCAAGTCATAAATTTATGCTGACCAACAGAAAATTGCTACAGATGTGAAAATGCTAAAAAGCAAATTTTTCGCTAATAACCGATTAGCGAGCGCACCTAGTGGCTTCCTACAGTCAGCTTGGCTCTGATACCAAGGTTGTCAGGACCGGTCCTTTAGTAAAATAATTACCGGAAGACCCACCTTTTTATTAAACCAGCGAGGGATATTATTACCTGCTGGCAGACAAATCCTTGACACATAATTCCAGTACACTGAATATTACACAAGGTTGAGCTGGGGTTTGCTCAACAATTTTATTACAAGCGCGCCAATATAATACATAGAGACGGATATGACACAAGGCAGGGTGGCATACTACTAACTCGTAATAAAAGATGGTGGACATGTCACAGTGAAGTGGGTGATGTGACTCCAATATATTACAGTTCATCGAGTATCGGAGTGAGACCCGATGAATTTATTTGGTGGGAGGCGGAAGCGGTTATAAAACAGTGATCAACTCCAGGATCGCAAGGGACTAACTGGGACTCCACTAAGCGTCGGACTCGCTATCGAACTCTTCATCCATGAGGTCGCCTTCGTCCATATCTGGCCAAATCAACAAGCCAGGTGAGTACTTTGAATGTACTCGCAAGACAGTTCGGATTTAAGATATAACAAATGCCAACATGATGCATATGAGTATTCCAGCAAAATACGACCGGAATAAAATATTAATGAGCTGTATGCAATGATGGAAGTCGGGCGGTAATCCTCCCGAAATCCATAAGATAAAAAGAAGGGGACCAAACGAGTGTCTGAGTGACGCCTCGTGAAATAATAATTGATAGCAGGCCACAGCCGGGCATCTGAGCGGCACCACATAAAGGGCTTATAAATAAAAAGAATGCCACAGTCGGACGTCTAAGCGACATCACATAAAGGGCTTATAAATAAAAGAATGCCACAGTCGGACGTCTGAGCGACATCACATAAAGGGCTTATAAATAAAAAGAATGCCACAGTCGGACGTCTGAGCGACATCACATAAAGGGCTTATAAATAAAAAGAATGCCATAGTCGGACGTTTGAGCGACATCACATAAAGGGCTTATAAATAAAAAGAATGCCACAGTCGGACGTCTGAGCGACATCACATAAAGGGCTTATAAATAACGATAGAATAATGATGAAATACTTCTGAAAGTAAATCAATACTGAGATAGTTGGTGAGTTCATCTACCAAATGAACTTGACAAAAACACTACTCTGGTTACCCACAAGAATATACTAGAGACGGTCACCGGGTTGACATGAAGATTGACCCTAGGCCATAAACATGGCTACTGAAGGAAATTTAACTCTGCAGAGCTTGCACTATTAATTCATAGCCAATGGATTCTACTAGCCACGGGGACTAGTTCCGTCTACTGTGTTTTAGTAGAAACCCAGCTAACCAGTACACACCCATTTAACATCCTGTTGTCCGGAATCACCCGTGACAACATTCACGAAAAACTTTAAGACGGGGAGGCTACAACCTCGAATAGCATGGGATCAAATTTATATATGCGTGCTCTAAGGGGTGCCTCCCTCTCGGTCCCAACCGGAAACACCCATGCCCCCTGACCGGATGACGGGCTTTAATCCAGGGCCATGGAACCCTCATCCCGGCCCCTCTACTTGGTGTGTACTCGGGAAGTGGTTTACAACTGACTAGACCGTAATCTCAACAGACGGCCTATGATAGTACCAAAAAGGAGATGAACGGAATCATGTCATGATCTCCGTTGATACTGAGTTAACCAACTACTGGCATGCTCCAACAATACCAGCATTCCACCCATCATATCACCATATGATCGAGGTGGTTCAAAACATTATCATACGGGGCTCACCCGAAGCTTACTTGCATGAAGTATAACCATACACATATGCCCATATGATCATGGTTATGAAATGAACTACTCGAGCAAACATGCAACACACTCATCATATCAAAGGTTCAAACATGCTTGCCTGATTCTGAGAAGTCGGAGTCTAACTCGGTGTGGTTCGCGTCTCTGTCACGACCTCCGGTATCTACGTATTCAAGAAAATAAATACTAACATAAATACCGCGCGTGCAAATAAAGTTGCTCCAAAAATTTCCACATAAATATGACAAAGAACTAGACAGAAAACTAAAGAGGACAGAAAAAGAATCAACTCAAAATCATCTTTAGTTAAAAAGATATTAGAGTTTCTGTCCAGGGACTCATCTGTAATGAAACAGAAAAGTTCCAGGGGCTAGAATAGAAAACAACAAAGCGAATCGGTACACAGTACGTCAACCGCAGAGGGGAAACGTACTTTGCCCGAATGCGCTTACAGAAAACGGTTCGGAGGGGAGAGGTGTGAGGCTGACAAGGGACCCCACGCGTCAGGTTTGAAAATTGGAGCAGAGTCGCGCCGACGCCGGTGCTGCGATGGTCGCCGGCGCCGATCCACGGCGAGTTAGGGGAGGGGAATGATACGTACGGCTTCTCGGTGATCTTCCGCGTCGAATGGTGGTGGAGTTGAGCGTCGACGAGCCCCACGTCGACGGCGACCCTGTCTCCGGTGGACGGCGGCTCGGGTGGTCGTGGGCCTCGTCGGAGAGGGTTCCTGGGATCAAATTGTTGTGGGGGTTAGGTCTAGGTGGGTGCCAGGGTGCTACGCTCGAGTCCACGGCGGCGGAGAAGCTCTCACCGGAGTGAACGATGCTGGAGCCCGAGGCGGAGGGAGTTGGCCGGAGTTGGGGCAGAAGGGCCGCTCGAGGCTCTTCCAGAGGCTGGGCGTGGTCTAGGGAGGTAGTGAAGATGTGCGGGCTCGAGAACGAGCTCGGGGGTGCCTTATATAGCCGGCCCGAGGCGGTTGCCGTGAATGGATAAGTCCGGCGAGTCGATTACGGTGCTGCAGTGGTTGGACGGCGGAGTTAGGGGCTTGAGCATCGTCTAGGAGGTGTAGTGGTTCCATTCCCGCACCTAACTCAGCAGGGGAGAGGGAGTTACGGGCTGTCCTCGACGGAACCGCCGCGCGGCACGTGGGCGGCAGAAATTGCGCTCTGCGCGCGCCAGGCCACTGCGACGGTGCGGCAGGCG
>LR738714.1:734378165-734436636 GCA_902687465.1 Secale cereale | reverse complement strand
TGGCTCCTTTGTAAATCACCAAGGTCCACTATAAAAGACAGAAATAGTTTTGGAGTGAAATAAATAGAGGAAAAATCCCAACAAGGTCAAAACTTGCTGGAATTGATGAGAGACTTGTCCTAAGGTGTGAAGAGGGTTTTGGAGATAAATATTTCTGTTGGGGTCATGGCAAGATGAAGGTTGGAGGGGAGGATAAGTCCAAGACCAAATTTGAAAGACAAAACTCAAGTAGGGGAGAAAACAAACAACCTCTTTGAAACTCAATTTGGGCTTGAGCCAACCCAAGAGAAGATCTTCAAGGTCAAAAACCAAGCTTGAGAAATCTCCAAAAACTTTGGCCAGAAAGATTTTAGAAGAGGCTCAAGAAAAGATAAAATAACCCTTTTCCAAAAGGCCAAAAGTTTGGAAGAAAAACCAACTCAAAAATTTGGGGTGTTACAAAAACTGTTCATGCCAATTTAAAATAAATTTTCATGCATTCAAATATATATTTGTGACGGTTGACTTTTTTTAATACAACAATATAAAGAATGTTCGTGCAATGTAAAGGAAATGTATTGTACCATTCAAAAAATATGTTCAACATGTATTTGAGACTGTTTAACATTTATTCGGAAAATATTCAGACATGCATATGTGAAAAATGTTTAACATATAAAAAAATGTTATACACATATACGAAAAATGTACAGCATATCTTGAGTAAGTCAACATGTATTTGAAAACGAGAAAAGAAATAGAAACAAATAAAAAACATGAAATATTTTAAAACCGGTTTGAACTGGTCTATGAAACCTTTCCAAAACCACTCCAGGGAGCTATACAGGGGTGGAGCTTCCTTGGGTCCAAACTGCCCGCTCGGGTTTTTGCACTTTCTGCAGGGTCCAACCCTAAGCACGAAGCATGCACCTCGTCCCCTTTCCAGTTTACATGATCATTTCAAGCACGAAGGCTCAGTTGTCGCACAAAAGTTATATTGTGCACTGACTAATGCCTACCAAAATGTATTGTATGGTTGAGAATTTGAAATTTTGAGTTCTCTCCTTTGTGCCGACCCACCCAGTTTTCCCTTTGAAGCTCCGCCACTGGAGCTACAGTGTTGGACGCGAGATGAGGGTATGTCTCGCACTAAGCGAGGTCCTCACGCTGTATAGGACCTCCCTGATGTTAGAAATAAATGGGCCTGGTCCATTATCAAATTCTGAAATCTCAAATGAGCCCATGAGAAAAATAGCAAGTGTTGGTGTGGTACTAAAGTTTTGTCTCTTTATATAGTGGTGCTCTCCATCTATACTACTATTAAACAAGCAAACATATTCACCGCTAAGTGTACTCAGCCTAACGTACACATAACAACAAGGACCAATTACAGCCTCGCGATCAAGGCCACTTAATTTAATCTAACCGTTAAAATTATACTAACCATTAGTCAAAAGTGCGTTTAGCAATTTGTTTGGTAGACAAAAACTCTGCCGCTTCCCTAATTCAATCACGAAATGGCACCCACCCGCATCTGTTTGTGTCCTATAAACTAGGAAACAAACATGACAAAAAAGGAAAGGAAATGGGAGTATAAATAACAACCATGCATGCGGAGGAGCAATCGATGAAAGCATGCATCACCGCATCACGTAGTTACTACTCCCGCTAATCAAGGTAGAAAAGGAAGAAAATTAAAGCAAAACCACCTTTAATATTCCTTCCAAAAATCCTACGAAGTCTTAATACTCCTACCAACAAAGGCGTGGCCCAGTGGCTCTTCACGTTGCTCACCGGCGCATCGAACGTACTCGCCGCCGACGTATACGCTGCCGTGGGCGGGAGTCCAGACCGCTTGGGCTACTAGCACGCCTTCTCGACATGGACTAGGCTTCCTCGGCCGACGTCGTCAAAAACGGTCTCTTCATCCAATCGGACTCTTCAAGCTGCTCGGTAGGAGTTTCTTCTACGGTTGAGGTCATAGCATCACCATTAATAGGTCCAATGGGACTAGGAGTGCATTGGGTGCTAAGAGTTTGGATATCCTCAACAACTTGGATAGTAGCAACAGTGTGGTGGGTCGGAAGGCTCTTAATTCTATCTTCTTCCTCCTTTTCTCTTGCCCATCTCTCTTTAAGTTTAGCCATCATCCTAATGTTTTCATTAATTTGCACTTGAATAGCATTCATAGGAGTGGTCTTCCTCTCCTCAAGAGGAGAAGTTCTAATTTTAAGCAACTCTACCTCATGGGCTAAATTGTCTACCTTCGAAGAGAGATTATCTAGTTTGTCTAGTTTTTCTTCTACACTCTTATTGAAGGCCTTTTGGGTAGTGATGAAGTCTTTAAGCATAATCTCTAGTTCAGAAGTGGAGTTCTTGGTGCTAGGATAAGTATGGTTGTTCCCATAGGAATTGGAGGGGAACGGTCTAGGGTTGCTACCAAAATTACTCCTATAAGCATTGTTATTGAAATTGTTTCTAGAGATAAAGTTCACATCTACTTGATCTTGAGCAATCAAAGAATTTAAAGGAACATCATGAGGATCAATAGAAGATTGCTTGGAAAGTAGAGACATGATCAAGTCAACTTTTTCATTTAGGGAGGAAATCTCCTCGACAGAGTTTACCTTCCTACCTGTTGGAGTGCGTTCGGTGTGCCATTGGGAATAATTGGTCATCATCTCGTCGAGAAGCTTCGTGGCAGCACCAAGTGTAGTTGACATAAAGGTTCCTCCCGCGGCCGAATCTAACAAGTTCCGCGAGGTAAAGTTCAAGCCTGCATAAAAAGTTTGGATAACCATCCAAGTAGTCAAACCATGAGTAGGGCAGTTCTTGACAAGAGATTTCATGCGTTCCCAAGCTTGGGCAACGTGTTCATTATCCAATTGTTTAAGATTCATTATGTTACTCCTTAATTGGATAATTTTAGCAGGGGGATAGTACTTCCCAATAAAGGCATCCTTGCACTTGTCCCAAGAATCTATACTATTCCTAGGCAAGGATTGAAACCAGATTTTAGCTCCTCCTCTCAAGGAGAAAGGAAAAAGCTTAAGCTTAACAATATCACCATCTACTTCTTTGTACTTTTGCATATCACAGAGATAACAAAATTATTTAAGTGCAAAGCAGCATCATCTCCAGCACCGGAGAATTGATCTTTCATAACTAGGTTCAGTAAAGCAGGTTTAATCTCATAAGAAGGTGTCGAAGTGGCAGGTGTAGCAATAGGCGTGCAGATAAAGTCATTGTTGTTATGACTAGTGAAGTCACACAACTTGGTGTTCTCGGTGGAACCCATAGCAGCAGCAAGCAAGATAACTATTTTTGTGATTTTTGATAGAAGACACTAAAGCAAAAACTGAAAGGTAAACTAACAAGACTAAAAAGCAAAGATAAAAGATAGCGTGCAACTCCCCTATCTTGAAGAGTGGAGTCCCCGGCAACGGCGCTAGAAACTTTGCTTGATGGCTTTTCGCCCCTCGTTGGTTACCCCAAGTGGAAGGTTTGAGATGTAGCGAAATGGCAAGTTTCCCTTGGCAAAGATACCAAGGATCGAATCCCGTGAGACTCCGAGGGTCGACAAGTAGGTGTCAACACTAACGGCGCCAGAAACTTAGCGGTTGACAGGACCTGCACACAGATACAAATAACTTTGCTCCCAACGAGTACATAGAGGTTGTCAATCCCTCCGGCCTTGTTGTTTACAAAGGATCAAACACAAGAGGTAATAATGATAGCTATGACTGCAACTAGGAAATGAGAACAGGAAGTAAATATAGGGTGTGATCAGTGGTGGTAATATGGACCGGGGTCCCATGATGTTCACTAGTGATGTCTCTCTCCCAAAAGACGATAAAACAGCTAAGCGAGGTAAAAAAAATTACAGCTGGGCAATTGACATGATTATGTGCGCAAACCAATGCTAACTATGCTGCAAAGAAAGGTAGAGGCTCAAAAGCATGGGCGGTACGCCAAGGCAAGTAGACCGAAATCCATCTGCATCTACTACTAATCATCCACCTTGAGATATCTATCCAGAACATCTCGCTGGTATTAAGTTGCGAGTCCCACCCAAAGTGTAAACTCAAAGCAACAGACAACTGCATTAAAAGAACTTTGCGTAAAGTAAACTATCCTTGCACCCGCAAGTACAAGCCCCGTTGTTTTCTCCCTTGTGGCAACAGCACATCCCCTAGACTCATGTTTCTGTCACTCAAGCTAGTCATCAAGGGGCATGAACCCACAATCAAGCATAACGCTCCCTCTTGGAGTTACTACCTACTACTCGGCCAAAGCAATAAACAACAACGGAGAACATGCAAGAATTACTCAAGAACAAATATATAAAAGAGGTGAATCAAATATATTACTCAAACACAATCTGAACATAATCTCATAATCCCTCGGATCCCAGCAAACTCAGCATAGCAACAGCAGAAAGATTACATATGTGCCTCGATCATGTAAGGCAGCTCACGAGGTCTAAACCATGAAGAACAAAGAGGGGAGGAGAACATCACATAGCTACTAGTCATGGACCCATGGTCCAAGGGGGACTACTCATGACTCATCCGGGAAGCATCCATGGTGGTGGAGAAGCTCCCGGTGGTGGTTCTCCCCTCCGACAGGGTGCCGGGAAGAGTTCTCCTGATGCTCCCGATCTTGGAAGCGCTGCGGCGGCGGAACAGAGGCGAGATCGCGAAAAAGGGTTCCGTCCTCGAGGGTTTCGGGACGCGAGGAATATATATGCGAAGGGGAGTCACCAGAGGCGGAGAGGGGGGCCCAGGCGCCCCCTGGCGCGGCCAGGGGTGGGGCCGCGCCGGGTGGCCGCCTGGGCCACCCCTGGCTCCCCTCTGGCCTCACTTTGGTTTTTCTCGAAGCTCCCTGTACGCTGATTTTTCCTGTATTTTTCCTGGAATTTTTGGAGCACTTTTAATATGGGGGAAACCTGAAATAGAAAAACAGCAAAAAACAGGAACTGGCACTATGGTGCACTGAGTTAATAGGTTAGTCCAAATATGATCAAAAGTGTATGGAAGTGCATAAATATCATAGCAATATCACACAAAAGAGGCATGGAGCAAGCAGAAATTATAGATACGTTTTGGACGTATCAGGCATCTTCGTCCGTACAAGGCTTCGAAAGGTGCCATCTGCAGGCTAGCTTGGTAACTATTGTTGTATGCAAACTCGGCATATGGTAAGCTTTCCTCCCAATTGGTCCCATATGTGAGGACACATGCCCTTAGCATGTCTTCGACTATTTGATTTACTCGTTCCATTTGTCCTCCTGTCTGGGGGTGATAAGCTGTAATGAACGTTAGTTGCATTCCGAGGGCTTGCTGCAACCGGTCCCAAAATTTGGAGACGAACTAAGTGCCTCTGTCAGATATTATAGTCTTGGGAACTCCATGTAGGCATACTATACGGGCGAGGTAAAGCTTGGCGAGCTTTTGGGTGGTGTGGGTTGTCTTGACTGGTATGAAATATGCCACCTTGGTCAGTCTATCCTTGATGACCCACATGGCATCATTACCGTGTTGTGACCGTGGTAGTCCAACAATAAAATCCATTCCAATATCGTCCCATTTCCATTCTGGTATCTTGTTTGGCTGTAATAGCCCTGCGGGTTTTTGGTGCTCGGCCTTAATGCGTTGACATGAATCACATCATGCAATAAATGTGGCTATATCCCTCTTCATGCCGTGCCACCAAAATCTTTCCTGAATGTCCTTGTACATTTTCGTCCCTCCAGGGTGGATTGAGTATGGAGCGTTGTGGCTTTCTGCTAGAATTTGCTGTTTAAGGTCGTTGTTATTTGGTACGCAAAGTCTGTCTCCGAACCATAATATTCCTTCACTGTCTATGGTGAATTCTGAGGCCTTGCCCTGACTTACTTTTCTTTTTATCCCTTCGATGCTGGGGTGTCCATGCTGAGCCTTTTTTATTTGTTCTATTAGCGTAGGCTGTATTTCCAGCTTTGACACTTCGCCTTCAGTGACCATCATTAGGTTGAGTCTGGTGAATTCTTGCTGAAATTCGGGTCTCAGGTTCTGTATGCTGCCGCTGTTCGGGCTGGGGTTACGGCTGAGAGCATCTGCTACCACGTTTGCGTTTCCTGGGTGATAGTGGATACCAACGTCGTAATCTTTTACCAGTTCCAGCCAGCGTCGTTGTCGTAAATTGAGCTCTGGCTGCGTGTGAATATATCTGAGGCTCTTATGGTCCATATATATTTCACAGCGATTTCCAAGCAAAAAGTGTCTCCACTCCTTGAGTGCATGTATGACTGCTGCCAACTCAAAATCGTGAGTAGGATAATTTTCTTCATGTTTTCGCAGTTGCCAGGAAGCGTAGGCGACTACTTTGCCTTCTTGCATCAGTACGTATCCTAGGCCTTTCCGGGATGCGTCGCAATATACTTCAAAACTCTTGTGTATGTCTGGTACAATTAATACTGGGGCTGTTGTTAATCTCTTTTTGAGTTCTTGGAAGCTTTTCTCACATGCTTCGGTCCACACAAATTTCTTATCCTTCTTGAGTAACCGTGTCATTGGTTTGGCTATGATGGAAAATCCTTCAATAAACCTTCTGTAATATCCGGCCATACCGAGGAAACTTTGTATATCCGTTACATTGGCTGGTGACTTCCAGCCAAGTACAGCCTTGACTTTATCTGGGTCCACAACAACTCCTTCTTGTGTTAATACGTGTCCTAGGAAACCCACTTGTCTCAACCAAAATTCATATTTGCTGAATTTGGCGTAAAGTTGGTGTTTCCATAATTCTCCCAGTACAATGCAGAGGTGTTCAGCATGTTCTTCCGGTGTCTTTCAATATACCAAGATATCATCAATAAATACCACCACAAATTTGTCCATGAATTTCATAAATACTTTGTTCATGAGGTGGACGAAATATGCGGAAGCGTTGGTCAGTCCAAACGGCATTACCGCAAATTCATAAAGTCCGTATCTGGAGGTGAATGCTGTTTTCGGGATATCTTCTGTTCGTACCTTCAGTTGATGATAACCTGACCTTAAGTCAACTTTTGAGAAAACCTTGGCTTGCGCGAGCTGGTCAAATAAATCATTTATCCGTGGCATCGGATATTTGTTCTTGATTGTGACCATGTTGAGCGCTCGGTAGTCTATACACAACCTCATGGTCCCATCCTTCTTTTTGGCAAATAATACCAGCGAACCCCAAGGTGAGGAGCTGGCCCGTATAAATCCTTTGTCTAGCAGTTCCTTTATTTGCTTCTTTAGTTCAACCAACTCGGACGGTGCCATTCTGTACGGTTTCTTGTATATGGGGGTGGTTCCCGGTGCTAGCTAAATAATGAATTCTAGTTCTCCATCTGGCGGCATGCCTGGTAGTTCTTCGGGAAATACGTCCGGAAATCCACATACAACTGGAACCTTGCTTAACTCAGAAGTATCAACTTTTTTTAATTTTGGTTGCCGCGACACCGGTCTTTCCTGAGCTGCGACTCTTATTGTCTTTCCGTGATGATAAGTAAGAATCACTGTCCTGTTAAAGCAGTCGATAAATCCTTTATTGGTGGTTAGCCAATCCATACCCAGGATAACATCCAGTCCCTTGTTTTCCAACACGATGAGGTTTGCGTGAAATTTTAATCCCTCAATTTCAATGGTCAAACCTTGGCAGTAATTCTGAGTGATCTGCTTACTTCCGGGGGACTTGATGGTCATTGATTTTCCCAAGGGAAGCATTGAAAAACTATGTTGCAAAGCAAAACTCTTCGAAATGAACGAATGAGAAGCTCCAGAATCAAACAAAACCGTGGCAGGTATTGTGTTGACAGGGAACGTACCGAGTACGATATCCGGTGCATCCTGTGCTTGCTCCTTGGTCACATGGTTCAGGTGGCCTTTCCTGTGATTGTTATTTGGGTTGAAGTTGTTACGCTTGGGCGCGGAATTGTTTTCGTTGCTGTTTGGCTTCGGTGCTGAGTTTCTTGGCTTAGGGCACTGTTTAGCATAGCGTCCCTCTTCTCCACATGCGTAGCAGGTAACACCCGGGCGATAGGTGAAATCCTTGTCTCTTGCATGAAAATTCTTATTTGGACGTGTGTCATTGGTCGTGGGTCTGTTCGCCCCATTCCTCTGGAAATTCACCTTATTCTTGTTGTTGTGAGGGTGGTTGGTCTGATCCCTTTTTCTCTTGCGAATGTCTTCCAGACTGCGACGTTCATTTTCCAACGTAATGGCTTTGTCTACCAGTGTCTTGAAATCTGGAAAAGTGTGTACGACTAACTGGCATTTTAGTGCTGGTGCCAGTCCGTCCAGGAATTTCTCCATCTTCTTATTTTTCATCATTCGCTCTTCGTTGGCATAACGGGATAATTGCGCAAACTGACTGTTGTACTCCTGTACTGTCATGCATCTTTGCTTGAGGTCATCAAATTCTCTTTTCTTGATCTTCATAATACTCTTAGGGATGTGTGCCCCGCGAAAGCCTTCCTTGAAATCTTCCCAGGTGATATTATTTATATCGGGATGCATAAGCAGAAAATTTTCCCACCATGACGCGGCTACTCCAGTAAGGTAATGTGGTGCGTACAACACCTTTTCACGGTCTGAGCATTGTGCCACAATTAATTTCCTTTCAATATCTCGAAGCCAATCATCAGCCTCAAGAGGTTTGTCTATGTGCGAAAACGTTGTTGGACGTGTCTTCTGAAATTCAGACAATTTTGAGTGCTGCTGGTATGGCTCACGGTGGTTTCCCATGTTAATGACATGGTTCATCATTTCTTGGTGCTGTTGCTGACTTTGCTCGTAAAGACGGCACACTTGAGAAAATGCCGTCTCACTGCCCTGCTGACTTGACTGCCCCTGTGTGAAATTGTTGTCTGTCTGTGTGCCATAATTTTCTTCTGGCAGACTTGGCATGGAACGTGTCCAGGGACGAGTCGTTTCTTACTCTGGGGTAATAAAGCAGAAATCCTGAGAAGAACCGAGCAGCAAAAAAAACCCAAGACTTTGCAAAAGCGACCAAACACGAGCTCGAAAGAGATTTTTGAAATAAACTGGTTGATTGCGCACGGAGAAGGACCGCTAGTACATATTTTACACGCAGGTTCTAATTATACATACGTCACTCAGGGTGTGCGTACACATCCTGACATGTTATTTAAAACTAGTGCACTCCTCCGAGATCCTACATGATGCGCAAACAGACTACTCCCATCAACCTATTTTACATATCACACACATATTACAAGCGAGCACAGTGCATCGCGGAATAACGCGCTAGTCGGAGATGTTGAAGATTTCCCTCGGCCTGCCGAGGGTAAGGCCCAGTGGTGCTGGAGACTCAACTTCCTCCACACTAATAGGCTCCAGGCGCGGAGTATGGGTACGAGGTGTCGAAGCAGGTGCAGCAGGCGGTGCAGCTCTGACTGGGGTAGGAGCAATGACCTGGTCAAACTCCTCAGTGGTAGGCAGACGTCGAGCGGTGGCTATGATGGAAGGTGCGTAGGATGCGGCGGACGAGACAAATGTCATTGGTGGTGCAATGTGGAGTAGCTCCCTCCTGTTGGCGGAGCCACTCTGGACCAACTCCATACGGGTGGCCACCAGGTCGTCCACCAGATTATCAAAGGCTGCCTCAAGTGCTTTGAGGTACTCAACCATTGATTCAATGGCTTCGTCACGCTCCCCATTTGCGCACGCAAATGCATAGTGACACGTATATGGCACTGATACGTCCAAAACGTATCTATAATTTCTGCTTGCTCCATGCCTCTTTTGTGTGATATTGCTATGTTATTTATACACTTCCATACACTTTTGATCATATTTGGACTAACCTATTAACTCAGTGCACCCCAGTGCTAGTTTCTGTTTTCGGCTGTTTTTGTATTTCAGGTTTTCACATTACGAGAACTGCGAGGAAAAATCCAGAAAAAATATATAAAAAATCAGCGTTCCGGAAGCTTCCATGCGGCCAAAGTAGGGCCGGAGGGGACCCACAGGGGCTCCAGGCGGCCTGCCCACGCGGCCCCCCATGGGGCGCGCCGGGGGGGCGCCTGGGCACCCCTGACCCCCTCCGATACCCCCCTTTGGCATATATTTAAAGCGTGTCGAGGAAACCCTGATTCCAGGCCCCTTTTCTCCACACGCGATTCCGATCTCCGCCGCCATCGCCATCAAGCTTCGGGGGACCAGAATTCCTGTGCCGGCACCCTGCCGGGACGGGGAAGTGCCCCCGGATTCATCTCCATCGACGTTGCTTCCTCCCTCCATGATGCGGGAGTAGTTCCTCCTCGGGGCTGAGGTTCTTCCAGTAGCTATGTGGTCAATTCTCTCTCCCATGATGTGATCTTCGTTGTGATCATAGGCTATGTTAATCTAGGGTGATCCCATGATGTCTCCCCTTCCTCTATGTATTGGATTGATGTACTCACTTGTCTTTATCTAGTGTCGGTGTACTAAGGTAGGGGGTACCTCAGTACCCCAACTTGTGCACGGGCAGTTGCAGTTTCCCGCGGCAGGGTTTACCGCGTGCTCGCCGGAGACCTTTCCTGTTCCCTATTAAACCATTCAAAAACAAAGTATACGAGGAAGAAGACCAAGGCCCCGGCAAGAGGAGCTTGCCGGGAAGGCCGTACCAGGCTCAAGACTGTCCCACTAACACAAGACCCTGGCAAGAGGAGCTTGCCAGGAAGACTAGACGACGACGCCTCGGCGCTATACGCGCCCCGGCAAGGGGCCCGGGGAGCGACAAGCTCTCGGGCCCGGCAAGACCAAGGCCCCGGCAAGGTGCTTGCCAGGGAGGCTGCGCTGTGTGCCCGCGCTCCAGCTCATCGGCCCACGCGTCGCCCTGGGGCCTATCCGGGGACGCGTGGCGGATGGCTGTGCAGCCTGGGGTACACGGTGGCACTCCACGGTGATGGATCCATCGCCGTGGCGGACGGAGACGCTAAGGCGGGAGCTTTTGGGGTCGACGGCGACGGACATTAAATGCCCTTGTCCCCCACTGTTAAAGTAGGTATAGACCACTGTTCTGTACTGTAGCTCCACTGTTCCCGCACTGTTACAACTACCACCTCTTTCACTTTTTTACCCCTTTCTCCTACGTTGACACCTGTCGGTGACCCCTTTGCACTATAAAAGGAGGCCCATGCACAACGTGGAGGGGGTTCGGAACCTAGATCACTCTCGCGCTGGGTGTAGCTGCTTCTTCAAGCTCCCGAGCGCTCAAACTCAATACACAACCAAGCAGGAGTAGGGTTTTACGCGTCTACCGCGGCCCGAACCTGGGTAAAACTGCTCGCGTGCTCGCCACGATCTGCTCTTTGTGCTCCCTCCGCCCTCGTACCGCACAGACAAGGGGCTCCGGTCCCATAGGTGTTCGTGGCGGACAGTTTCCCCCGACATCTTTGGCGCGCCAGGTAGGGGGCGTCGAGGTTGTGCGAACCTGATCCGGCGTTCGCGCGGGCGCATTCTTCATCAACCTCTCCAGCTTCATCAGCAACTTCATCAGCGACAACTCCATGGCCCCGAAGAAGAAGCCTTCGGAGGTCGGAGGCCCGTCTACGTCTCACCCGCCGCCACCAGAGCCAACGGTGGGCAGGGGAGACGCCGTCGGAAGGGTGGTTGCCGGTGAGGACACTCACGGTGCCACCAGATCCAAGAACAGGACGGACGACCGGACCTCGGTCTCCGTGGACGCGCCGCGTCCATCGCAGCACACGACGACCCAGCAGCGCCATACCACGGGAGGTGGTATCCGCTTGCTGGGGCAAGGCCAAACCGGAGGCTCGCGGGACGCCCCGGACCCCCGTCCGGGCACAAGCAAAGCGAAGGCGCCGGCGCGGGACCCCGCTCCTTCTAACGTTGTTAGAAGTCCGAGCGTATCCCGCTCCTCGCACCGCTCACCCGCGTTCCCCTCTACTCCAGCAGAAGCGCTCGCAAGGGCGCAGCTGCTCCTCGACTTTCCTCCGGCGGCCGACAAGGCCGAAGAATGGAGCGCCACCATCCGGAGCCTGATAGACTTCGCCAACAACGACTCTCCACAGCAGCCGTCGACCTCACGGCCGCGGCAAGCTGAGAAGACGAAGGCTATCGGCGACAAGACCGCCGGGGGTGCGACAAGCGTGCACTCCCCGCCGCAGAAGCAGAAGACGCCGCCCCGCCGGAACAACCCCGACGACGGCTCCACAGCCTCGTCGGACCCGCGGGCCCGTCGGGACCAGCGCCAGGTCCTCGACGACCGGCGAGATGAAGACGCTCGGACCACAATCGAGCGCCGCCGAGAAGCTCGGCGACAATCCGACAAGAGAGCTGGGAACACTGTCGACGCGCACGCGCCCGGTGAACCAGGCGACTTGCCGTACGCGGCAGGCTGCCCTGTGTTCACCCGCGAGCTGCGGCGCGTCCAGTGGCCCAGCATGAAGAATTTCAAGCCCGACGTACCGGAGAAGTACGACGGCAAGACGCACCCCTCGGAGTTTCTCAGCGTCTACACCATCGCAATACAAGCTGCCGGGGGGCGCGACGAGAAGATCTTGGCGAATTACTTCCCGCTCGTGCTAAAGCCGAACGTCCGTTCGTGGCTCATGCACTTGCCGGAAGGTTCCATCTCTTCTTGGGCCGACCTTTGCCACCAGTTTGTTGGCGCCTTCACCGGCGGCCACAAACCCCATGGCCAGGAGAGCGATCTCCATATTTTGGCCCAGAAGGAAGGCGAGCCCCTGCGCAAGTATATCCAATGCTTCAGCCGGGTGCAGCACAACATCCCTGACGTTCACCCTGCCGCGGTTAGCAGCGCGTTCCATCAGAACGTGCGTAACCGCCGCATGCGTGAGGAGATGGCGATGACCAAGATTAGGGACGTCAGCGAGCTCTACGCTCTTGCTGACAAGTGCGCATGCGCAGAAGAGGGGAGAAGACTCCCCGGGGAAGATACTGGCGCGGGAGGAAGCGACAGCGACGACGCCGCCCCGGCAAAGAAGAGCCGGCGGCGGAACAACAGAAAGAAGGGCAAGAAGGAGGTGCTTGCCGTCGAGAAGTCCGGCAAGGAGGCCCCCGCCAAGCAAGCGCAGGCTGGCGGCTCCGGCAAGGAGCCTGCCCCTGCGGCGGCGGCCGACAAGCCGGGTAGCTCCGACAAGCAATACTGTAAGATTCACCGCACCAAGGGTCACGATCTCTCCAATTGCAAGCGCGTCGAGTACCTCGTCGAGCAGCAAAAAGCGGAGTACGAGAGGCGCGACAAGGAGAAGGCCCAAGGTGGCGGGGAAGAGCCCAGCAAGAAGCGGCCGTTCAACGGCCGGGGAGGACGCCGCGGCAAGGCTAAGCAGCGGCAAGGGGATCGACCTCCCCGGGGCCGCGACAACGACGAAGACGACGATGAAGACATGGAGGACGACGAGAACAGCGAGCAGGAGTTCCAGAAGGCCACGGAGGTCCTGTGCGTCGACGGTGGCGCCTCCCTGCACACCTCCCACCGCCAGCTAAAACAGTGGGTGCGTGAGGTGAACGCAGCGGAGCCGCCCGTGGAGTCGCGCAGGTTCCTCAGATGGTCCAGCACGCCCATCGTTTTTGATCTTGAGGATCACCCTGACCGCACCACCGCGGTCGGGTGCTTGCCGATGCTGGTTTCTCCCACCATCCGCAACCTCAAGGTCACCAAAATGTTGGTTGACGGCGGGGCCGGGCTGAACTTGATCTCCTCTGCTGTGATCAAGAAACTCCAGATTCAAGATGGCGAGCTCGAAGAGACCGGTTCATTCCAAGGAATCAACCCGGGAAGGAGCAAGCCCAAGGGAAAAATCACTCTGCCGGTGACCTTTGGCGGGGAGCTCAACTTCAGGACTGAGCGCATCACTTTCGACGTCGCCGATATTCCATTGCCCTACAATGGAATACTTGGCCGTCCTGCCCTCGCCAAGTTCATGGCAGCTTCCCACTATGCCTACAACGTGCTGAAGATGCCGGGGCCGATAAGCGTCATCACTGTCCACAGCGACAAGAAGGATGCGCTTATTTGCGCCGACAAGATTTACCGGGATGCGGCAGCTGCGGCCGAGAAGGATACTCTTGCCGCTGAAGCTCCCGGGAGGAAGAAGACGAAGACCAAGTCCGGCAAGTGCTCTGGGACCCACTCCGGCAACCGCACCTCTTCGGAGTGCTGCGCTGCCGTTGAGGACGTTCCATCGAGCTCCACCGGCAAGAGCAAGAAAGGAATAGCTGCTCCTCCGGCAACAGAAAAGGTGTCCGCAAAGGAGGACGGCACTGGTGGTACCTTCACCATCAGTGCCACCCTTGACAGCAAATAGGAAAGCGCGCTCGTTGCCTTCCTGCGGGCGAATGTCGATGTGTTTGCCTGGCAACCATCTGACATCCCCGGTGTTCCCAGGAAGGTGATTGAGCACAAGCTTGCTGTCTGTCCTCATGCGTGGCCCATCAAGCAGAAAGTGAGGAAGCAAGCCGTGGAGCGCCAAGAGTTCATCAACGAGGAAATCAAGAAGCTAGAAGCAGCAGGCCTAGTTAGAGGTGTGATCCATCCGACGTGGTTGGCAAACCCAGTCGTCGTGCGCAAGGCCAACGGGAAGTGGAGACTGTGTATAGACTTCACCGATGTCAATAAAGCATGTCCCAAGGATCCATTCCCTTTGCCGCGCATTGACCAGATCGTTGACTCCACTGCCGGATGTGAGCTACTCTGTTTTCTTGATGCATACTCAGGCTATCATCAGATTTTCATGGCTAAGGAAGATGAAGAGAAGAATGCATTTATCACTCCATGTGGCACTTATTGCTTTATCCGCATGCCATTTGGATTGAAGAATGCAGGCTCAACCTTTGCAAGGGTAGTGTACACTGCTTTTGAGCCACAGATCCACAGGAATGTAGAAGCTTACATGGATGACATCGTGGTGAAAAGCAAGAGCAAGGAAACCCTGATTCAAGACTTGGAAGAAACATTTCAGAACCTGCGCAGGATACAGCTCAAGTTGAACCCCGAGAAGTGCGTCTTTGGAGTCCCCTCCGGCAAGCTTCTCGGGTTCTTTGTATCACAGAGGGGGATTGAAGCCAACCCCGACAAGATCAAAGCCATTGAGCAGATAGAGGCCCCGAAGCGCGTCAAGGATGTCAGAAGGCTTGCAGGTTGTGTTGCTGCCCTCAGTAGGTTCATTTCAAAGTCTGCAGAACGCGCCCTACCTTTCTTCAAAATCTTGAAGAAGGCAGGTCCCATGAAGTGGACTCCGGAAGCAGAGGCGGCGTTGCAGGATTTGAAACGGTACCTGTCCTCCACTCCTATACTTGTCGCACCTAGACCACAGGAAAAGTTGTTGCTATACTTAGCGGCAACCAACCAGGTGGTTAGTGCTGCGTTAGTAGCGGAGAGGGAGTCCGACGAGGAGTCAGCATCACCGGCAAGCGAATCCAGCGACAAGCAGGGGGCTGTCCCGACAAGCTCTGGTCCCGACAAGGAAGACTCTGCGCAGGAGCAAGGAGAGGTGCGGAAGAAGATGGTGCAGCGCCCAGTGTATTTTGTAAGTTCCCTTCTCCAGGGGGCTAGATCAAGATACTCTGGCGTGCAAAAATTGCTTTTCGGCCTCCTCATGGCCTCGAGAAAGCTGCGCCATTACTTCCAAGCCCATGAGATAACAGTGGTCACTCGCTTTCCGTTGAAGAGGATATTGCACAATCCAGAAGCAACAGGCAGGATCGTCAAGTGGGCACTGGAGCTGTCGAGCTTTGGACTCAAGTTTGAAAGTACTTCAACCATACAGAGCCGAGCTTTGGCAGAATTCATAGCTGAGTGGACCCCGACACAAGATGAAGAGGTTCAAGAAACAAGTGCACCCGTACAAGAAACAACAAGTGAATGGGTAATGTATTTTGACGGCGCCTTCTCGCTGCAAGGCGCCGGTGCCGGCGTGGTACTCATCGCGCCCACCGGAGAGCACCTCAAATATGTTATCCAGATGCACTTTCCCAGGGAGCAAGCGACAAACAACACTGCAGAATATGAAGGCTTGCTCGCCGGCCTCAGGATTGCGGCCGAACTTGGGATCAGAAAGCTGATTGTGCGGGGCGATTCTCAGTTGGTGGTCCGGCAAGTTAACAAGAGCTATCAGAGCCCTTTGATGGAAGCTTATGTTGATGAAGTGAGAAAGCTTGAAGAGCACTTCGAAGGTTTGCAGATGGAGCACGTCCCGAGAGCTCAAAATGAAATTGCAGATGGCCTTTCAAAGTGCGCCGCGATGAAGTTACCTGTGGAACCAGGGACCTTCTTACTCAAGCTGACTCAGCCATCCGTTACACCATCAACTGGGCAGTCCAAGAAGAGAAAGTTGGTCTCCGGCGACTACTTGCCGGCGGATCTTCCTGAAACCGCCGCCAAGGTCCCCAAGATCAACAACCAGAACGCTGAGGAACAGTTTGCTCCTGCAAGTCCTCGGGCTTGTACAGTTGAAGCAAGCGTTCCCGGCAAGCCTCGCCCCGGCGAGCTTGCCGGGGGACCGTCAGCTCCGGCAGAACCAGAGGTCCTTGCCGTAGAAGCTGAGGTTCCCGCAGCGGCCCTCGAACCTTTAGTCCTTGCCGTCGAGCCTCGGGCTCCGGCATGGGCGCAGCAGATCGTCCGTTTTCTGCAAACTGGAGAACTTCCCGACGACCCTCAAGAGATAGAGAAGATAACCAGGCAGTCAAGTATGTATCAGTTCGTGGATAACGAGCTGTACAGAAGAAGACTCAATGGTGTCAGGTTGAAGTGCATCTCCAGAGAAGATGGACAGAAGTTGTTGGCGGAAATACACGGAGGCATATGCGGCCACCACATTGGCGCAAGGGCGCTTGCCGGGAAAGCTTTCCGGCAAGGGTTCTTTTGGCGAGAAGCCCTCCAAGATGCAACTGCGCTAGTAACCAAGTGTGAAGCGTGCCAGTTCCATGCGAAGCAAATCCATCAACCAGCTCAAGCTCTCCAAACAATCCCTTTGCCATGGCCCTTCTCGGTCTGGGGGCTCGATATCCTCGGCCCTTTCCCTCGTGCTGTCGGGGGCTTTGAGTACTTGTACGTTGCAATCGACAAGTTCACAAAGTGGCCAGAAGTGGAGCCAGTGAGGAAGGTGACAGCACAGTCAGCAGTCAGGTTCTTCAGGTCGATTGTTTGCCGTTTCGGGATCCCTAACAGGATCATCACCGACAATGGTACGCAATTTACAAGTCGCACCTTCATGCAGTACGTCCAAAACCTTGGCGCCAAGGTCTGTTTCGCTTCTGTTGCTCACCCGAGGAGCAACGGTCAGGCGGAGAGGGCAAATGCTGAAGTGTTGCGCGGACTCAAGACAAGGACCTTTGACAGGCTGCGCAAGTGCGGAAGAAATTGGATAGAGGAGCTACCGGCGGCTCTTTGGTCAATCAGAACGACACCAAGTCGAGCCACCGGACAGACACCTTTTGCTCTAGTCTATGGAGCAGAGGCAGTTCTCCCCACGGAACTCGTATACGGATCTCCTCGAGTACTCGCTTATGATGAGCTCGAGCAAGAGCAGCTGCGGCAAGATGACGCATTGCTCCTTGAGGAGGGACGTCTCCAGGCTGCTGTACGAGCTGCTCGATACCAGCAAGCTTTGCGCCGCTACCATAGCCGCAAAGTCAAGGCCAGGAGTCTCGAGGAAGGCGACCTTGTTCTTCGGCGTGTTCAGTCCGCCAAGAATTCCAACAAGTTGACGCCGAAGTGGGAAGGCCCTTATCGGGTGAGACAAGTTACGAGGCCCGGCGCTGTCCGCCTCGAGACCGAAGAAGGCTTACCGGTGAGCAACTCTTGGAACATAGAGCATCTTCGCAAGTTTCACCCCTAAGGCGCGGTTGCCGTGGTCCGCTCCGGCAACCACCTTTTGTACAAGCTTTGCCGCTGTTGCATGTAACCCTTTGTACAAAGCCGGGCGCAGACCCCGTGCATCAGTAAAGTTTTCGTGTTTTTCGCATCGATCGCCTTTTGCATGCCTTTCTTTGCTATTTGCATGTTCTATTTGGCGTTTGATGCAACACTCAAGTATACGGTAAGCATTAGCACGCCGAAAGGCCATATACTTGTTTCCCTCTCCTTTTTCTTTCCTCTTAAGCAGAAGGAACGTTCCTCGCGCACAAGTTTGCCGGGGGGGAAGGAGGTGGAGGAGGAACCAAGTGCTGTTCAAGAAAGAGAAGCCTTACCGGAAAGCAAGCAATATAAGCAAGCAGCATATGAAAGATAAGTTGTTAGAATTTGACCAGTTCAAATTTTAAATTTTGAAGTTGTCTTCCTTGAACGATCACATTTTGTATGGAAAACCTGTGCGCGGAGGAACCTACCCGTAGCTTACCGCACCCTTATCTTGTTTTCGAGTCCACTCAACGATTTAAGTGAGCTGCGACAAGTGTCGCGCCCTTGCTTCGTTTCCGAGTACGCTCAGCAAGCTAAGTGCGCTGCGACCAGCTGCGGCAAGGTTGCTTGCCGGCGAGGACCTTGGCCAGCAGGCTGCTCAGAGTCCAGCACTCAGCGCTCGCGGCAAAGGCCCCTTGCCGGCAAGCTCCCCGGGAGCGTAGGGTGAAAAACATACAAAGTCAAAGATTGAGACAAGGAAGATAACATTGCACCGATTAATCAAAATAAAGTGAATATCTTACAAAGGATAGATTGTCGCGATGGACTAATAAGTTCATGACATAATGTGCAGCAACAAGATAAAGATAATGGAGCCCTAGTCTACGCGGTCGCCTTCCTTCCTGCCAAGCTTTGCCACCTTGGCGATGATGTGGCCGACCTGCTCCTTCAGGGCCTCCGTGTCTGCATCAGCCGGCAAGCTGCGAAGAACGTTCGTGAGGTTGATTCCCGGGTTGCGGTACACGATCTTCGTCAGCACCCGCTCCAGAGTTCCCGCGCAGAGCAGGCGCGACTCCTCGGCCAGCTGCGCGGGGATGCGGTTCCGGAGACTTGCAAGGGCCGGCGCGACCCCTCTGAAGAAGAGGCTGAGCCTGGCGCTGTGCGGGAGATCCGGATCCGGCGAGTAGATGAGATGTTCGACCTTCAACGCCAGCAACTCCTGGTCAATATTGGACGCAGAAGAAACCAGCTCCTCGGTCCACACTTCAATGGTCTGCCGAAAGAGCTCGGACGCCTTGTTGACGTTCTCCACCAAGGTCCGCTCCTTGCGGAGCTCATCCTTCAACTTGGTCTCCTGAGCCCGGGCAGCATCAAGCGATTCCTTCAGAGTGGTGACCTTCAGCTCCAAGTCCTCAATGGAGTCCTTGGCGGCCTTCAGCTCGTCGCCCCTCTTGGAGAGACTCACCTGAAGCTCGGAGTTTGTGTGAGCATCCTTCTCGCGCTCCAAGATGAGCGCGGCAACCTTCTCGGCGCTCACCTTCATCGCCTTCTCCAACTGTTCAACCTTGGCGGCGAGCTCTTTCTTGGCGTCTTCCGCGGCAACCGCGGCGGCTTTCGCCTCCTTCAGCTCCCCGCCAAGGGCAGCCTCGCGAGCGGTAAGGTCCTCCTCATGGGAGTCCAGCTCGACCTTCCGCTGCGCGAGCTCTCCTTCTCGCCGGGACATCTCCACCCCGGCGAGACGCTGCTGTTCTTCCGCTTCAGCTTTCTCGAGCACCCATTCCTGGTACTCGCCGGCGAGACGCTCCCGCTCCTCCGCCACCTCACGGAGGGCTGCCTGATTGGCGGCGCTGAGCTCCGCCGCACGCTTCTCCATTTCCGCCGCGGCCATGGCGGCAAGGGCCTCCCGGGAGGCCAGCTTCGCCTGCCTGGCCCGGTAAAGGGCCAGGAGCTGGTGGAGCAACCTCTCCTCCTCGGGCCCCTCACTCCCGCCGGGCGCCTCAACGATTTTCAGGCCTGCGGAGGCGAGGACTTCTCCGTCGAATGCCTCGCCCTCCGCAGGAGCTCGCGATGAAGACCCCCAAGGCATCTGGATGAAGACGCCGTTGGGGGCCTCGAGATAGTAGCCCTGCTCCTTGCTGGCGGAGGGGCCGGTGGCCGGTGCAGCATCTGATGCTCCCGCCGCCTCCGGGCCGGCGGTGTGGTCGCCGTCCCCCTCCCCAGCCGCTGCGTCCGCAGCTGGGGCAGTCTCCTGCGCAGCCGGCTCGGCGGCCTCGGCCATCTCCTCGACGACAGGAGCGTCGCCGTCGCCGCCCTGCGCGCCCTCCTCCTCAAGGTCGATGACCTCCGTCTCCATGGGTGCAGGAGGAGGAAGATCTAAAAAGAAGAAGAAGAAAAAGAAGTTCAAGACTCAAGCAAATATCCAAAAAAGAGGCAAGCCAAGAAGACAAGTCACAAAACTTACCTTGGCGGACGTCCTCAGCGGCGGGCTCCCTCGCCGGGGAGCTCGGCCTTGGCGGAGTGGCCGCCCTCGCCGGGCTGCTCGCCCTTGGCGGGGTACTCTGCCTCGGCGGAGTACCCGCCCTCGGCGGAGCACTCTCCCTTGCCGGAGAGTTCTGCCTTGGCGGGGATGGCGGGGCCTGCGGCTCCTCAGCAGTGGTCTCCGGGCGCTCTTCTCGCTGGGGCTCCACCTCTGCACAGAACAAGACAAGAAACGTCAAGATATGAAGACCAAACCGAATCCTCAGGCGTACCCCGACGAGCGAAAAGAGAGAACCCCAGACTTACGCTAGGGGCTGCGCTGCGGGCTACGCTGGGGGCTGCTCCTCGGAGCAGCGCTCGGATCCGGCAGGCTCGGCTCCGGCACACCCCCTGTTGCCGCGGCTGCCGAGTCTTCCGCGACCTCAACCTCGGGCGCCTTGGCCTTCTTCGCCGCGCGATGGGCCAGGGTCCTGAAATCAAAGCAATAAACAGAGTCAGCATCAACAAAAAATCAAGACAAAAATCAAGAAGATATAAAGTCTTGGATTCTTACTCCTGGTCCTCCTCGTCGTCCTCGCTCAGGGCGGAGAAGTCATACTCCACCGTGGGCGCGTCGGCGCGAGGAGCGGAAGACGAAGACTCCCTCGCGCGCTTGGTGTTCACCGGGGCTGGGGGCTGCGAAGACCCAGCCCCTGTGGCTGCCGGCGCCCGAGGAGCGGGCGGAGCCGTTGCTCCGCTCCGAGAAGACCCCTGCCGGTTCGCTGCCGGCCTGCGGGGCGCCTCCGTCGTGGTCCGCGCACGGGCCGCCTCCGCTGCGGCTGGTGCGCCGGACGGCCTTGGCGCGGCTTGGCTCCCCTGGGGAGCTGCCCGGCGAGGTGGCTGTTGCCGGGGCGCCTGCGCCCTCTCCCCCGTCGCCGCCTTGCGGAGGCGCTTCGCCGGGGACTGCCTCGGGCTTGCCGGGGGCGGAGAGCTCTCCGACGAGGAGAGGTCGTCGGCGTACAACTCCGTGGATCCGCCGGAGTCCTCGGCCTCCTCCTCCTCCTCTGCCCCGGCCGGCTCACTGGGCCCGGCGTCCTGCGCCGCGGCCCCCTTTCCCTTGGCGCCTCCGCCCCTCGCGGCGCCTCTGCTCCCTCCGGCGGTGCCCTCCATTGCCGCGGCCTCCGCCGCGATCCCGTGGATCCCGGAGTGCCTCAGCGAGGGGACCCCGGCGAGCGCGTCGGGTGGAAGATTCAGCAACCTGCGGATCTCCGCCTCCTCCGCCTGGGTGGACGCGTCCTCAGCCTCCGCCTCCTCCGGCGAGAATCCGAAGACTCCTGCCGCCGCGGCTGCGGCGGCCTCCTCGGCCTGAGAAGCTATGTAGGCGATCTCCTGGTCGGTGGTGTCCCGCGTGTGCAGCTTGAGGTCCTCCTTGTTCTTCGCCACCTCGGCGAGGTTGTCGTAGAAGTTGAGGACGTCGATGGGCTTCGGGGCGATCCACGTGCGGTCCAAGCCATGCGAGTCACACATGGGCATCATGGCGAGGATCCGATCCCTGACGGCGTTGTTGCAGAGCGGCACCACTTCCCGGGGAGTCCTGAACCACTCGGGGTGCGTCGGGTCGTACTTGAAGAGTTCCCGTACCATTCCCCGCAGCTCCAGCGTGGTGAAGTTGAAATTGAGCCCGGGGCGCAGCCTCATGATGTCTGCCGGGCCGCCGTACTCCCAGGCCGGCCTCTTCCGGTCTTGGAGAGGGGCGATGCGCCGGCGGAGGAAATCTGCGCCCACCTCAGCAACTGACAGATTGGCCAACCGAAGACGAAGAATTCGGACGAGGGCGATGTTGAGCTTGACGTCGTCCGAGTCCAGCTCACTCCAGTCCCTGCCGCGCACGATGGGCGTTGTGCGCGGCGCGGTGAAGGCTTGCGGCTGGTCTTCTACGATCCAGCACCACTCCGCTCGCCATTCCTCCCACTTGCCGCGGAGCTCCCCCGGCAAGTACGCCCCTTTCTTATTCAGACAAAAGACCCAAGAAATTCCTCCGGAGAGGGGGGCATCGGCCTCGGCTCTAGGAGTGAAGAAGTGTCTAAAGAGGGCTACATTGGGGTGGACTCCTATGAAGTTTTCGCACATGTGTGCGAAAACGGCCATGGTGAGAATGGCGTTGGGGGTGAAGTCAAGCAGATGGAGGCCATATGTGTTCATGACGTCGCAGAAGAAGTTCGAGAAAGGAGGACAGAGACCACAATGGAAAAAGGCAGCAAAGAAGTAGTACCCGCCGGGATAGCTGTCCTTGGCGGCGGCCGGGTATGCTCGCGTGCGGGGATGCGCGTCGGTTCCCTTGGACCAGAACAAGTAATACTTGTTCCAGAGCTCCCGCACGCCGAGCTTCGGCGGGAAGACGACATGCCGCTTCCGGTACGCGATGAGCTTGGCCGCTTGCTCCGATTTCTCCCGCTTGGCCTTCTCCGCCTTCGCCTTGTCGGTCTTTGGGGCCATGGCGGACGCGGTGGAAGGAGGGGGGCGAAGAGCTCGGCGGCGGCGGAGATGTGGAGGCAGAGCGCAAGAAGGAATCTTTGGAGGAGGAAGACGACGTAATGAGAGCGCAAGGAGGGGAACCGCGCCCGCTCCCTCTGCTTTTATGGGGGAGTGGGGGGCGTTTCGCCCTTTCCATTAAGAGATCGTGGGCACGTCCCATCCCACGGCGCCGCGATCGACGCGTGCCGTTACCGTGGGGTGCGGCGGATATGGAAGTGGATTCGGTGCGCCGCGGGCCGCGGGTGCCCGTGCACTGTTTTGGGCCTGGCCCAACAGCGCTCGGCACCGTGTGTGGCCCAGGCCCGGGGGCTCCTGTCGGTGTACTAAGGTAGGGGGTACCTCAGTACCCCAACTTGTGCACGGGCAGTTGCAGTTTCCCGCGGCAGGGTTTACCGCGTGCTCGCCGGAGACCTTTCCTGTTCCCTATTAAACCATTCAAAAACAAAGTATACGAGGAAGAAGACCAAGGCCCCGGCAAGAGGAGCTTGCCGGGAAGGCCGTACCAGGCTCAAGACTGTCCCACTAACACAAGACCCTGGCAAGAGGAGCTTGCCAGGAAGACTAGACGACGACGCCTCGGCGCTATACGCGCCCCGGCAAGGGGCCCGGGGAGCGACAAGCTCTCGGGCCCGGCAAGACCAAGGCCCCGGCAAGGTGCTTGCCAGGGAGGCTGCGCTGTGTGCCCGCGCTCCAGCTCATCGGCCCACGCGTCGCCCTGGGGCCTATCCGGGGACGCGTGGCGGATGGCTGTGCAGCCTGGGGTACACGGTGGCACTCCACGGTGATGGATCCATCGCCGTGGCGGACGAAGACGCTAAGGCGGGAGCTTTTGGGGTCGACGGCGACGGGCATTAAATGCCCTTGTCCCCCACTGTTAAAGTAGGTATAGACCACTGTTCTGTACTGTAGCTCCACTGTTCCCGCACTGTTACAACTACCACCTCTTTCACTTTTTTACCCCTTTCTCCTACGTTGACACCTGTCGGTGACCCCTTTGCACTATAAAAGGAGGCCCATGCACAACGTGGAGGGGGTTCGGAACCTAGATCACTCTCGCGCTGGGTGTAGCTGCTTCTTCAAGCTCCCGAGCGCTCAAACTCAATACACAACCAAGCAGGAGTAGGGTTTTACGCGTCTACCGCGGCCCGAACCTGGGTAAAACTGCTCGCGTGCTCGCCACGATCTGCTCTTTGTGCTCCCTCCGCCCTCGTACCGCACAGACAAGGGGCTCCGGTCCCATAGGTGTTCGTGGCGGACAGTTTCCCCCGACATCTAGTATAATCCCCGAGACCAAGGTGACAGCGGTCTATTGGACATGGATTAGAACAATATTTTCATGAGTGATTTCCTCTCTTGTGTGTTGATTGAAGATTGAGAGTCTCTTGGTGCTTGTCTTTGACTATCCTTTAGATATGTTGTGGTGATTGTGGGACTCTCTTTGGATGGCCGCGGTGACATTGGGAAATCCTTAGATTGGGAACTACGAACTTTGAGGTGTGCTTTTGTAGCCCTACATAATTCTCGTCCTCTCTTGACCACGAAGGAATGACCTCCGAGTGTGTCCCCTTTGCATGTTTTATGGGAAATATCATGTGATTCGATTATGTTAATGTTGTTGGGAGTTGCCACTAGTGAAAGTATGAACCCTAGGCCTTGTTTCCGCCATTGCAATACCATTCGTGCTCACGTTTACCACTTGTTTGTTTGCTGCACTTTTTATTACAGAATTATATTACTTTGTTTTGCCATCCATATTACTTGCCATTTAACATCTCTTCGCCGAACTAGTGCACCTATACATCCAACAAGTGTATTAGGTGTGTTGGGGAGACAAGAGACTTCTTGTATCTTAGTTGCAGGGTTGCTTGAGAGAGACCATCTTCAACCTCTACTTCCCTGAGTTCGATAAACCTTAGGTCATCCACTTGAGGGAAATTGCTACTGTCCTACAAACCTCTGCGCTTGGAGGCCCAACATAGTCTACAAGAGTAGAAGCGTGTGTAGACATCAAGCTATTTCTGGCGCCGTTGCCGGGGAGGTGAGCGCTTGAAGGTATATCTTTAGATCTTGCAATTAAATCTTTTTGTTTCTTGTTTTTATTTCAGTAGTTATATTTATGGAAAACCATGCTATTGGATCGTTGCTTGCGGGAAGATGCCCCACACCTGTGGTGGTTGCTCCTCCCCCTACTGAAATTGTGCCCTATAAAATACCAGCTGGTATTATCGATTATGTCTTGGCTAATCGTTATGCAGGAGACAGACATCCCGGTGAACACTTGCTATATCTGTCACAATTATGTTCATTATTTAAGCTTGCAGGTGTATCAAGGGAGTTTGTCATGAGGAAATTGTTCGCCGTATCACTTATAGATAAACCTTCAGATTGGTATAAGCTTCTCGATAACTCGCACTTGCTTGATTGGCAAGAGCTTATGTCTCTCTTTTATATTAAGTTTTATCCTCTTCATGATGCTTATGTGGAGAGTAAGAGTACCTTTTTGCATGTGGATCATGGTAATAATGCTTTATGTGATGCTTATATTGTTGAGTTTATTCGTGATCCCACTGAAAATTATTATGAGAAGGGAACATATGCTTATAGATATTTCAATAATATGAAGTTCCCTCTCTTTATGTTGAAGGTTCTGAAGCTGCACTTGTTTTGTCTTCCTATGCTTATTGCTTTGTGCTTCAATGAATTATTCTATTGCAATATTCCTATGCATAGGAAGCATGTTAGGCTTAAATGTATTTGGCATTTGCTTCTTGATGCCTCTTTTGTTCTTCAGCTCCTATTCTTACGAGAGCATCATTAAAGTCCTATGCCTAGCTTAAAGGCATAAAAGAAAGCGCTTTTGGGAGGCAGCCCACACGAATAAAATTTTTATTTTGCTTTTGTTGTGTCTTGATGTTGTTTACTACAGTAGCATCATCATTGTATCTTTGCTTTTCATATTTGTGCCAAGTATAGCCTCTGATTGCTAGAAAGTTCAAAAGTTGTGAGGTGCTGTCCAGGAAACAGATTCTGTCCTTGCATAGAAAAATTCGTATAAAATCACCACATCATCTTTTTGGTCTGAATTTTTTCGACAGCGTTCTCTATATAATTGTCTTTCGTGCGTCTGTTCTGAGTTTTTTGATTTGAGTTGCAGAAGCACCCCGAACAAATCATTTACTACCTGCTGTTCTGTTTTTCACAGATTCTGTCCTGTTTTGCCTTTCCTTCATTTTGCAAATCAAGAGCTTGCTTTTTCTTTGCAAAAACCTTTTGGCAATCTTGAGAAACAGTAGAACTTCAAGAATATCTTTATTTCCAGCAAGGAACAATTATTTTATTAAGGGTACTAACCTCGCTAATCAGATTATGATGAGTTATGTATGAAGGGAGTTTTCAAGTGTGCGAGGGAAGATGATAAAAAGATTCAGGAGTGTCAAACGCTCAAGCTTGGGGATGCCCCCATCCACCCCCAAGAAATATTCAAGGAGACTCAAGCGTCTAATCTTGGGGATGCCCCCGTGCATCCCCTTCTCCATCAACATTATCAGTTCGTCTTTTGTTCCACTATATTTTTATCACTTCATGTGTTATGTGCTATGCTTGGAGCGTCTTGCTTTTAGTTTTCCTTTTTAGTTTTCTTTAGCTCTTCATAACGAGTCGGAACTCAGCTTCTTTATGTGGGAGAGAAACACGCTCCACTTCTACCTAGAACATAACATAGAATTTTCATGTCTATCTTTGCTGTGTGTGTTCTTTGTCTTTCAATAGCTACTATCATGTTCAGCTCTTAGTTTTCATGCTTATCTTTTTAAAGAGCTTTTGTTTAGTTGGTTGTTTGAACTCTCTTTAGTTATCATGATTATCTTATTAAGAGAGTTTGCTTCCGTTGCATTGGTTGGTATGTCTATGATAAAGATGCTACGTGCATAATGGTGCTTAGTAGTTCATGTTTTCTTATGGTTAGTCTCAAATAGCTGGGGGATTCCCAATGTGTTTTTGGAGTACCAACATGATTTGTTTGCCTATGATGTGGTATGGTTTAGTAATATCTTCCTTCGAGAATTTATTTTGATTGACTTGGCGTATGCTCACGCATATTTAAGACTGTAAAGAAAGTCTGTCAAGCCTTGATGATCTTTTATTTCTGAGTAGCGATATAACTTCCATGCCTGATTCAATGTTGCTTTGTCGCTCTGCATGATTATGACCGTCATTGCTCTTTTAGTTGGTCGCTCCCAGTCTTTTGCTAACCTCCACCTGTACTAAGCGGACTGACTGCTTGTGCATCCAAATCCTTTAAACCAGTTATGCCATATGAGTCCACCATACCTTCCTATACATGGTATTTACCTGCCATTCCTAACGAAGACTTTCATGTACCATCTCGAAATTATTCAAAAAAGCACTTCTATTTTGTGCCTCTGTTTTAGCTCATGAGGAATTAGTAGTTAATTCATGATCTTTTTAAGTTGGACAAGCTTCACCCCGGGATTGCTTGTATAATGTGCAAACCCATAATACGAGAAGGAACTGGCATTGAGTGCGCCCGGCTCAAAAAGATAATATAACAAACAAACCCTCCTTCACGCTTTGTTCATGAGAAATCAGAAAACTTTGGCAGTGATAAACAAAGGAGATTAAGAGGATGTGATCGTCCTCATTCGGGAGCCGTTCCTCGAAACTTGTCCATCTCAAGAAGTAATTGAGTTGTCTGCTAGCATTCGTTGACGAAACATGCATATCCAAAAATAATAATTATTATTACCTCTGTTTTTAAAACCAAGAGCTCTGGTACATGTTTAGTTTTTGTTTCCGACCACGGGTTTTCAACCTTGCCAACAAAAGCCACGGTTCGAGAGTCTCCACCTTCTTTTAAAGCACCAACTACTGAGAGCATGATTGTCATTCTGAGTGTAATGTGCATTATCCCAAAGTAGCATTGTCTTTTGCATGATTATGATATCGTTTATTCTGAAATCATTGTATCTAGTCATCACTTAAACCTTGGAGGTGCCCCTGCATTTATGTTTTGCTTCACTAAAGGGGGCAAGCGAGATATCACTTTATCATATTTGCACACCATGCTCATTACAAATCTATTTGATGTTTCAGTATCATATTGTAAAACCTTCAGTCCTTTGTGATTTTCTCATGAGGCAACTTAATTACTACAGATTCATTGTCTCAGTAAGCTTTTGTAATATGACTATGAGTAAGTCCTATATGGTTAATAGCATGTCACCACAGAAATTATTCTTGTTATCATTTACCTACTCGAGGACGAGGAGGAATTAAGCTTGGGGATGTTGATACGTCCAAAACGTATCTATAATTTCTGCTTGCTCCATGCCTCTTTTGTGTGATATTGCTATGTTATTTATACACTTCCATACACTTTTGATCATATTTGGACTAACCTATTAACTCAGTGCACCCCAGTGCCAGTTTCTGTTTTCGGCTGTTTTTGTATTTCAGGTTTTCACATTACGAGAACTGCCAGGAAAAATCCAGAAAAAATATATAAAAAATCAGCGTTCCGGAAGCTTCCATGCGGCCAAAGTAGGGCCGGAGGGGACCCACAGGGGCTCCAGGCGGCCTGCCCACGCGGCCCCCCCTGGGCCGCGCCGGGGGGGGGGGGTGCCTGGGCACCCTTGACCCCCTCGGATGCCCCCCTTTGGCATATATTTAAAGCGTGTCGAGGAAACCCTGATTCCAGACCCCTTTTCTCCAGACGCGATTCCGATCTCCGCCGGCATCGCCATCAAGCTTCGGGGGACCAGAATTCCTGTGCCGGCACCCTGCCGGGACGGGGAAGTGCCCCCGGATTCATCTCCATCGACGTTTCTTCCTCCCTCCATGATGCGGGAGTAGTTCCTCCTCGGGGCTGAGGTTCTTACCAGTAGCTATGTGGTCAATTCTCTCTTCCATGATGTGATCTTCGTTGTGATCATAGGCTATGTTAATCTAGGGTGATCCCATGATGTTTCCCCTTCCTCCATGTATTGGATTGATGTACTCACTTGTCTTTATCTAGTATAATCCCCGAGACCAAGGTGACAGCGGTCTATTGGACATGGATTAGAACAATATTTTCATGAGTGATTTCCTCTCTTGTGTGTTGATTGAAGATTGAGAGTCTCTTGGTGCTTGTCTTTGACTATCTTTTAGATATGTTGTGGTGATTGTGGGACTCTCTTTGGATGGCCGCGGTGACATTGGGAAATCCTTAGATTGGGAACTACGAATTTTGAGGTGTGCTTTTGTAGCCCTACATAATTCTCGTCCTCTCTTGACCACGAAGGAATGACCTCCGAGTGTGTCCCCTTTGCATGTTTTATGGGAAATATCATGTGATTCGATTATGTTAATGTTGTTGGGAGTTGACCCTAGTGAAAGTATGAACCCTAGGCCTTGTTTCCGCCATTGCAATACCATTCGTGCTCACGTTTACCACTTGTTTGTTTGCTGCACTTTTTATTACAGAATTATATTACTTTGTTTTGCCATCCATATTACTTGCCATTTAACATCTCTTCGCCGAACTAGTGCACCTATACATCCAACAAGTGTATTAGGTGTGTTGGGGAGACAAGAGACTTCTTGTATCTTAGTTGCAGGGTTGCTTGAGAGAGACCATCTTCAACCTCTACTTCCCTGAGTTCGATAAACCTTAGGTCATCCACTTGAGGGAAATTGCTACTGTCCTACAAACCTCTGCGCTTGGAGGCCCAACATAGTCTACAAGAGTAGAAGCGTGTGTAGACATCAGGCACGTGGCATGGGAGGTAACGGTAGCGACGAGTCTTCATCGAAGGAAGAATGTCCCGGAGACGAGCTATCGACTCACGGGCAGCCATCTGCATGGCATGCCTCTCCGTAGGCATGGCTCTGCCCACAAATCGGAGGCGGCGCGCTTCAGAACACCCTCCTTTGAAGTGCACCACGGCCTGATGCATAGACACGCTGTCGTTGAGCTTGTGACGGTAGTGTAAACTCGGGACGGGTTGATGGCCCAATCGCGACTTTGGTGATGGCGAAGAGGAGCTTGACAAACCCCTCAGGAATGTGGGCGAACACCTGTGCATCACAGTCGTTGCCGGCCATCTACAAAAGTAGACAAAAATTCCGAATAGTCAAGTTATAAATTTATGCTGACCAACAGAAAATTGCTACAGATGTGAAAATGCTAAAAAGCAAATTTTTCGCTAATAACCGATTAGCGAGCGCACCTAGTGGCTTCCTACAGTCAGCTTGGCTCTGATACCAAGGTTGTCAGGACCGGTCCTTTAGTAAAATAATTACCGGAAGACCGACCTTTTTATTAAACCAGCGAGGGATATTATTACCTGCTGGCAGACAAATCCTTGACACATAATTCCAGTACACTGAATATTACACAAGGTTGAGCTGGGGTTTGCTCAACAATTTTATTACAAGCGCGCCAATATAATACATAGAGACGGATATGACACAAGGCAGGGTGGCATACTACTAACTCGTAATAAAAGATGGTGGACATGTCACAGTGAAGTGGGTGATGTGACTCCAATATATTACAGTTCATCGAGTATCGGAGTGAGACCCGATGAATTTATTTGGTGGGAGGCGGAAGCGGTTATAAAACAGTGATCAACTCCAGGATCGCAAGGGACTAACTGGGACTCCACTAAGCGTCGGACTCGCTATCGAACTCTTCATCCATGAGGTCGCCTTCGTCCATATCTGGCCAAATCAACAAGCCAGGTGAGTACTTTGAATGTACTCGCAAGACAGTTCGGATTTAAGATATAACAAATGCCAACATGATGCATATGAGTATTCCAGCAAAATACGACCGGAATAAAATATTAATGAGCCGTATGCAATGATGGAAGTCGGGCGGTAATCCTCCCGAAATCCATAAGATAAAAAGAAGGGGACCAAACGAGTGTCTGAGTGACGCCTCGTGAAATAATAATTGATAGCAGGCCACAGCCGGGCATCTGAGCGGCACCACATAAAGGGCTTATAAATAAAAAGAATGCCACAGTCGGACGTCTAAGCGACATCACATAAAGGGCTTATAAATAAAAGAATGCCATAGTCGGACGTCTGAGCGACATCACATAAAGGGCTTATAAATAGAAAGAATGCCACAGTCGGACGTCTGAGCGACATCACATAAAGGGCTTATAAATAAAAAGAATGCCACAGTCGGACGTCTGAGCGACATCACATAAAGGGCTTATAAATAAAAAGAATGCCATAGTCGGACGTTTGAGCGACATCACATAAAGGGCTTATAAATAAAAAGAATGCCACAGTCGGACGTCTGAGCGACATCACATAAAGGGCTTATAAATAACGATAGAATAATGATGAAATACTTCTGAAAGTAAATCAATACTGAGATAGTTGGTGAGTTCATCTACCAAATGAACTTGACAAAAACACTACTCTGGTTACCCACAAGAATATACTAGAGACGGTCACCGGGTTGACATGAAGATTGACCCTAGGCCATAAACATGGCTACTGAAGGAAATTTAACTCTGCAGAGCTTGCACTATTAATTCATAGCCAATGGATTCTACTAGCCATGGGGACTAGTTCCGTCTACTGTGTTTTAGTAGAAACCCAGCTAACCAGTACACACCCATTTAACATCCTGTTGTCCGGAATCACCCGTGACAACATTCACGAAAAACTTTAAGACGGGGAGGCTACAACCTCGAATAGCATGGGATCAAATTTATATATGCGTGCTCTAAGGGGTGCCTCCCTCTCGGTCCCAACCGGAAACACCCATGCCCCCTGACCGGATGACAGGCTTTAATCCAGGGCCATGGAACCCTCATCCCGGCCCCTCTACTTGGTGTGTACTCGGGAAGTGGTTTACAACTGACTAGACCGTAATCTCAATAGACGGCCTATGATAGTACCAAAAAGGAGATGAACGGAATCATGTCATGATCTCCGTTGATACTGAGTTAACCAACTACTGGCATGCTCCAACAATACCAGCATTCCACCCATCATATCACCATATGATCGAGGTGGTTCAAAACATTATCATACGGGGCTCACCCGAAGCTTACTTGCATGAAGTATAACCATACACATATGCCCATATGATCATGGTTATGAAATGAACTACTCGAGCAAACATGCAACACACTCATCATATCAAAGGTTCAAACATGCTTGCCTGATTCTGAGAAGTCGGAGTCTAACTCGGTGTGGTTCGCGTCTCTGTCACGACCTCCGGTATCTACGTATTCAAGAAAATAAATACTAACATAAATACCGCGCGTGCAAATAAAGTTGCTCCAAAAATTTCCACATAAATATGACAAAGAACTAGACAGAAAACTAAAGAGGACAGAAAAAGAATCAACTCAAAATCATCCTTAGTTAAAAAGATATTAGAGTTTCTGTCCAGGGACTCATCTGTAATGAAACAGAAAAGTTCCAGGGGCTAGAACAGAAAACAACAAAGCGAATCGGTACACAGTACGTCAACCGCAGAGGGGAAACGTACTTTGCCCGAATGCGCTTACAGAAAACGGTTCGGAGGGGAGAGGTGTGAGGCTGACAAGGGACCCCACGCGTCAGGTTTGAAAATTGGAGCAGAGTCGCGCCGACGCCGGTGCTGCGATGGTCGCCGGCGCCGATCCACGGCGAGTTAGGGGAGGGGAATGATACGTACGGCTTCTCGGTGATCTTCCGCGTCGAATGGTGGTGGAGTTGAGCGTCGACGAGCCCCACGTCGACGGCGACCCTGTCTCCGGTGGACGGCGGCTCGGGTGGTCGTGGGCCTCGTCGGAGAGGGTTCCTGGGATCAAATTGTGGTGGGGGTTAGGTCTAGGTGGGTGCCAGGGTGCTACGCTCGAGTCCACGGCGGCGGAGAAGCTCTCACCGGAGTGAACGATGCTGGAGCCCGAGGCGGAGGGAGTTGGCCGGAGTTGGGGCAGAAGGGCCGCTCGAGGCTCTTCCAGAGGCTGGGCGTGGTCTAGGGAGGTAGTGAAGATGTGCGGGCTCGAGAACGAGCTCGGGGGTGCCTTATATAGCCGGCCCGAGGCGGTTGCCGTGAATGGATAAGTCCGGCGAGTCGATTACGGTGCTGCAGTGGTTGGACGGCGGAGTTAGGGGCTTGAGCATCGTCTAGGAGGTGTAGTGGTTCCATTCCCGCACCTAACTCAGCAGGGGAGAGGGAGTTACGGGCTGTCCTCGACGGAACCGCCGCGCGGCACGTGGGCGGCAGAAATTGCGCTCTGCGCGCGCCAGGCCACTGCGACGGTGCGGCAGGCGTGCGCTGGCACTAGAGGTGGACACGCGGAGCGCTGGGGTGATTTGGGCGGCGCTAAACGGCGTCGAGCTGCGGGGTTACTTCTGTCAGCCGCCACGGGCGGCGCTGTTGCCGTGGCAGTCGCCGGCGCGGTCGGGCCAGGGCGCCAACGACGCCCAGAAGCAGCCAAGCAACCGTGCGGCGCTCTGGATAAGAAGATGGTGCAGTGCAGCGTCGAGCTAAGGAGGTTACTGGTGAGATTGTGGAAGAGCCTGACGAAACTGACGAACTGTCGAACTGTCTGTCGACAGTTTCACTTAATAGCTTCTGAACTTGACAGTACAGTGTATGCTAAGTGTTTGATGAAATGTTTCTGGCATGTGTGAAATATTTCTGGTGCTGATATTTGGTGGAGTGGCCTCTTGATGCATCTAGAGGCTGCCTGATTTTTCACAGGATTTTTTGGAAGAAGATAAATATGAATTTCACCAAATTTTGCAAATCTGGTCCAAACTTGCAGCAGGTGAAATTTGAAAATTTTAAACTATGGACCAGTGGAACAAGATGGATCTAGGTTGTGGGTACTAAGGACCATCTAGGAGAGTTGGTTTGGAATCAAATATCTGGATGGAAATGGTGGCTCCTTTGTAAATCACCAAGGTCCACTATAAAAGACAGAAATAGTTTTGGAGTGAAATAAATAGAGGAAAAATCCAACAAGGTCAAAACTTGCTGGAATTGATGAGAGACTTGTCCTAAGGTGTGAAGAGGGTTTTGGAGATAAATATTTCTGTTGGGGTCATGGCAAGATGAAGGTTGGAGGGGAGGATAAGTCCAAGACCAAATTTGAAAGACAAAACTCAAGTAGGGGAGAAAACAAACAACCTCTTTGAAACTCAATTTGGGCTTGAGCCAACCCAAGAGAAGATCTTCAAGGTCAAAAACCAAGCTTGAGAAATCTCCAAAAACTTTGGCCAGAAAGATTTTAGAAGAGGCTCAAGAAAAGATCAAATAACCCTTTTCCAAAAGGCCAAAAGTTTGGAAGAAAAACCAACTCAAAAATTTGGGGTGTTACAAAAACTGTTCATGCCAATTTAAAATAAATTTTCATGCATTCAAATATATATTTGTGACGGTTGACTTTTTTTAATACAACAATATAAAGAATGTTCGTGCAATGTAAAGGAAATGTATTGTACCATTCAAAAAATATGTTCAACATGTATTTGAGACTGTTTAACATTTATTCGGAAAATATTCAGACATGCATATGAGAAAAATGTTTAACATATAAAAAAAATGTTATACACATATACGAAAAATGTACAGCATATCTTGAGTAAGTCAACATGTATTTGAAAACGAGAAAAGAAATAGAAACAAATAAAAAACATGAAATATTTTAAAACTGGTTTGAACTGGTCTATGAAACCTTTCCAAAACCACTCCAGGGAGCTATATAGGGGTGGAGCTTCCTTGGGTCCAAACTGCCCGCTCGGGTGTTTGCACTTTCTGCAGGGTCCAACCCTAAGCACGAAGCATGCACCTCGTCCCCTTTCCAGTTTACATGATCATTTCAAGCACGAAGGCTCAGTTGTCGCACAAAAGTTATATTGTGCACTGACTAATGCCTACCAAAATGTGTTGTATGGTTGAGAATTTGAAATTTTTAGTTCTCTCCTTTGTGCCGACCCACCCAGTTTTCCCTTTGAAGCTCCGCCACTGGAGCTACAGTGTTGGACGCGAGATGAGGGTATGTCTCGCACTAAGCGAGGTCCTCACGCTGTATAGGACCTCCCTGATGTTAGAAATAAATAGGCCTGGTCCATTATCAAATTCTGAAATCTCAAATGAGCCCATGAGAAAAATAGCAAGTGTTGGTGTGGTACTAAAGTTTTGTCTCTTTATATAGTGGGTGCTCTCCATCTATACTACTATTAAACAAGCAAACATATTCACCGCTAAGTGTACTCAGCCTAACGTACACATAACAACACGGACCAATTACAGCCTCGCGATCAAGGCCACTTAATCTAATCTAACCATTAAAATTATACTAACCATTAGTCAAAAGTGCGTTTAGCAATTTGTTTGGCGGACAAAAACTCTGCCGCTTCCCTAATTCAATCACGAAACGGCACCCACCCGCATCTGTTTGTGTCCTATAAACTGGACAAAACTTGCCTGCTCCCTCTCCATGCTCCCATCCGTGCTCCCACTTCATCCTACGGCTGTCATTTCTCCTTTTTCCTTTCTAATCTAATCATCGCCCCCCCTGATTTTAAGGGGGTGGGGCCGGGCTTAATTTTGTTCCAATCAAATCAAGCCACGTACGCGGGAGCACGGATGGGCACACACCAGGGGAGCAGGCAAGTCTCGTCCCTATAAACTAGGAAACAAACATGACAAAAAAGGAAAGGAAATGGGAGTATAAATAACAACCATGCATGCGGAGGAGCAATCGATGAAAGCATGCATCACCGCATCACGTAGTTACTACTCCCGCTAATCAAGGTAGAAAAGGAAGAAAATTAAAGCAAAACCACCTTAAATATTCCTTCCAAAAATCCTACGAAGCCTTAATACTCCTACCAACAAAGGCGTGGCCCAGTGGCTCTTCATGTTGCTCACTGGTGCAGCGAACGTACTCGCCGCCGACGTATACGCTGCCGTGGGTGGGAGTCCAGACCGCTTGGGCTACTAGCACGCCTTCTCGACATGGACTAGGCTTCCTCGGCCGACGTCGTCAAAAACGGTCTCTTCATCCAATCGGACTCTTCAAGCTGCTCGGCCATATGTGCGATGCCCCTTCTCCGGCCCCTACTACGCCGTCGCTGTTTCCCGTCATGATTGGTTCCGACCACAACACTCAAGATCCGTGATGCCGCTCGCGCCCGAGGCGCCGCCGTCTGTCTGGCGAAAAGAATAGTAGGTCACGGCCGGCGCGTATGCAGAGTAACCTGGATGGTCAGACGACTTAGACGATAGCCGAAATCACCATAAACGTACGTCAGTACGACTCCTTCAAGAGCATGTGGAATTTTTCCTCGAGGGCAGGAGGTCGCCAGGTCGGACATGCGGCACACGCGCATAGTCGTCAAGGTCAATACACACCGGCCTTCAGGTTGTACTCTTCGTCTCTTCATCTTCTCCATCTTCATTGCACTGGAATCCAGCGAGCTGCAAATCACGTGTCCCCAGCGGCCCTGCCTTCATGTCTGGTGAGAAGAATCCCTACAATATGTATGTATCTTCTCAATCCCCTCTTATGAGTACTCCCTCCGTCCCAAAATAAGTGTCTCAACTTTGTACTAGCTCTAGTACAAATTTATACTAAGCTCAAGACACTTATTTTGGGACGGAGGAAGTATTATTTAAATCTCAGCCACATAGCCACGTTTGAGGCAGGAACTTCAATTACTTGTAGCCAGTGGGATATATGATGCGAGCAAATGGACATGCCATAGGGCACATGTGAGTCCACTGGGTGATCTTTGTATTACTATTCTTATTTTTATGTTGGTTCTAATCTTTTTGATCCTTTCCCCATGATAGTTCACTGCATTTTTGTGCTACTTCATGTTTCTTTTTGCACATCACGTTTTTATGTTTCGTGTTTTTGCCGAAATTGGTATGACCAATAAAAGGTAATAAAGTGTTTAATTTCAGAGGGGGGGGGGGTGCTACTATGATGTTGCATAGGAGAATAGGCTATGCAAATGGAATTGATACTCTGGTATTTTGTTAGTTGGTATGGCAGCCTTGATACTTCATATAGTTTTTTTTACAGTGGTTGACTTGGATAGCAGGCGGGTTACACGTTCCACTGTGCTGAGATGTGAGGTGCAGGTGGTGATGATCACCCCGGGGTATGCGCTAGCGTCCTTGACGGGCACTCCAGGACCCGCGTATGCTCGTGAAAACCCAGGTCAAAACATAAACAATAGTATAGACTATATTTCCGTTTCATTCTGATATTGTAGGAATATAATACGAACTGAACTAATCTCATTTGAATATATTGCCATCCATTTCAAGCTGGCAATGGTTAACCGTTACCCGTGTCCCCATGGGTAATTACTCTATTAGGGGACGGGGATGTGCCAGCTTTAATACCCATGGGGAAGCTTGTGGGTCAAATACCTTACCCAGCGTGTATGACGGGGATGAGGATGGGATAGCATTAAAATGCCTGTTACCCGCCTTACCCGTGTAGGCCTTACATGCAGGCTCAAAAATTAGTAGACCCCATGTAATTCATGCCCTTACCCATTGTTTTTTTCAGCCATCCCACCCCTTTGGCCAAAAAGCCCGAGGAAAACCCTAACCTATACACAACATACTATTTATTGCGCTGAAATGCTATTTTTTCTACTAAAATGCTATATGAGGTTATTGCTGATATCGTATATGGGTTTCCCCACGGGTATAAAAAACCCGACGGGGATGGGGATGGGAATATTTTTATCCCCGCAGACGGGTATGGGGACGGGGACGGGCATGGTAAGGCTGTCGCGGGGACGGGGATGGGAGTCCAATATCCGCGTGGGTAATCCCCATTGCCAGCCTGACATCCATTCCATTGATTTCTACTCACTTTATTGTTCGGCATAGTTGAATTGTTCGTGTCCAAAATGCATATGATTTTATTTTGTATGCTCACTCGATGCCACCATACAATTACACTTTATAATAACCGGTTCTTTTAAAACTAAATGGGAGTACATACTGATTTCAACATTAGGGAAATGCTTGTTAGAGTCCCCTTGAATTTGAGTCACAGGAAACAGAGAGTACACCGAGAGTTCGTTGGAGAAATCTACATGCCATCATGAGGAAAGAGGGAACAACCCGGTATGCGATACGGAATAGTGTAAACTGTAGTTCTATTCTATTCTTTTAACAAATCTTTTTTTGGGCCAATTTATGTTGTATACTGATATCATGTTCTATACTGTAATCATGTTGTTTTAAAGAAGTATCAAGCTAGAATTAGCCTGTTCACTCATTTGATATGTTTAACAACGTGGGTTTGAAGGATTAATAGTAGATTTAGATCCAGCGACTCGATATGTTTAACAATGGCCTTAACAATGGGGGTTTGGGCGATTAATTCGTAGATTCATCGTTTACAACCTATATCAGAGACCAACTAGATTAAACAATATATTATTAGTTTTATGCGTCAATGTGACCACCTTGGTGTTCAATTTAACTGAAAGTACATTCTAAATGATATCACAAACATTATATATATATATATATATATATATATATATATATATATATATATATATATATATTGAAAAATGTTTTTTTTCAGACCTGCGTTGCACGTACAAGCTTACTAGTCACTCTAAGTGGTGTGTTGAGTAGAGGAATATGAGACCACATGCGCGCTCTCTCACCTGGGGGCTCGGGTCCGGGGCATGCACGCCACATGCGCGTGAATGGTCCGCCGAAATTCGGCCCGTTGCCTTGTAGGGGCGCAACTTCCTTTGGTCGTTTTATTTTTTGATGCCTTAGCAGACAAATTAATTATTTCATGTCCTGTAAGAATACAACTTTTTTTTGAGCAAACATAGTGAGAAAAAACCCCCACTGTAACTCTGATTTTCATTAATATGGATAAAGTTACATCAACTGTACAATGATCATAAAGAAAAGAAAAGATCTACAAGTAGTCCAACCAGCTCTGCATTCCTTCCTTCAAACTAGGTTTTGCTTTCTTGATGATCATGCCAAAGTGTTCTTTGAAGGTGCTAATGCAATATGCCATATTTCTTTCCTTGTGGTCAAATATGATACCATTCCTGTGCTTCAAGCTCCAACATCCTGCAATCAAACATTCTTTGAAGCACATAATGTTATTGTTCCTTCTACCCTCCAACATCATTTCTAGAGGATCATAATCTGTATTCCATTGGAAACCAATGTTCATCCAGAAGTTTTGGCTGAAATCACAACTGAAAAATAGATGCATTAGGTGCTCATTGGGTTCGTCATCACATAGAACACAAGAAGTGGATTGGATGTTGAAACTCTTCCTGTTTAGGAGATCTCTAGTGTTCAACCTGTCCTGTAGTAGTAGCCAGAAGAAGAACGTCTGTTTAGGAAGAGTGCATGATTTCCAGATCCATTGGAAAGGCTGAGGTGCATCCATAGGTTTGCCAATATATTCCAGATATATTCTTTTATTGGAGTATTTGGTGCCTCCCCAATAAAAGTTCCAAATATTAGGCTGCTCTTGGTTTTCTCCGTCATTAATTAGACCTCTTAATTGAATGCTTTGTTGAACAGCAATACTAGATATTGGCAAGTGAAACATCTCATAAAAACTATCATAATCAAGATTGCTCGCCTCCTGTAGGGTAATGTTGGGGTTTTTTAACAAAAGATGCTAGTTGTGCCATCATGGTGTTGAATGATTGGGAGCACCATTTGTCAGTCCATAGCATGATAGTATTACCTTGTCCAGCAGTGCAATTTGTCATTTCTTTAAATTTCTCCATGATGGAACAACAGTCCCTCCACCAAAAAGATCCCACTCTAGTAGGGAAACTTGGTAAATTTCCATTGTTGTAGTAGTTGTTCCATATCAACTTAACCCAAGGAATATCCCGCTTATTAAAGAATTTAAAGAGGAATTTAGTCAATAGGGCCTTGTTTTGCATTCTAAGATCAAGCACCCACAATCCCCCTGCCTTTTTGGGTAGACAAACCTTATCCCATTTCACCAGGCAGTTTCCATGTTTGTTGATGTCTTTGCCATACCATAGGAAACTTCTGCCAGTTTTTTCAAAATGATCAAGGATGGTAAATGGCACTCTAATGCAACACATAGCAAATATGGGTAGTGCAGATATTATAGCCTTCAGGTGTGTGAGTCTACCAGAGTATGTCATCATGGAAGCAATGCCAGACAGTCTAGAGTCCAATCTAGATACCATGGGCATTAAATCAGCAACTTTGGGTCTAGTAGATCCCATAGGAAGTCCCAGATAAGTGAAAGGCATAGATTCCTTTTTGCAACTGAAAATATTTGCCAGTTCATGTGCTCTCTCATCAGTGATGTTAATGGGGACAATAGAAGATTTACTGTAATTCACTATAAGTCGAGTAAATGCCGAGAATTTGTCTAGAAAATATTCTAATATGCTCAACTTCTGCAGGGAGAATAATTAAAGTGTCATCAGCATACTGGATAATAGGGAAGGATTCAATATCATTGGTGTCAATGGGTAACTTGAGAGTTCCCTCTCTCCATGCTTCATTAACCATGATTTGCAGTAATTCACCAACCATGACATATAATAAGGGGGAGAAAGGATCCCCTTGCCTGACTCCACATTTGCAATGGATGTTTTTCCCAGGAACCCCATTCAAATTAACTGAGGTGGTAGCTGTAGTGAGGATCATGTTGACCCACTGATACGTCTCCAACGTATCTATAATTTTTGATTGTTCCATGCTATTACTTATGAAGTCTTGGATGTTTAATGGGCTTTATCATTCACTTTTATATCATTTTTGGACTAACCTACTAACCCAAAGGCCCAGTCCAGATTGCTGTTTTTTTTTGCCTATTTCGGGGTTTTGCAGAAAAAGAATATCAAACGGAGTCCAAACAGAATAAAACCTTTGCGAGAGATATTTTTGGAGAAAATCACGCCAGGGGAACTTGAGAACCATGTCAGGGGAGCCTCGAGTGGCCCTCGAGGGTGGGGGGCGTGCCCCCCTTCCCAGGGTGCGCCCCCTGCCTTGAGGCCCACTCGAGCGTCCCCCGGTGCCCTCCTTCCTCCTATATAAGTCAACACACCCCAGAAACTCCGTGAACAGAGAGGAAACCCTAATTCCACTGCCGTAGCTTCTGTTCCCGTGGAGATCCCATCTTGGAGCCTGTTCCGGAGCTCCACCGGAGGGGGATCCATCACGGAGGCCTTCATCATCATCATCATCGCCCACACCATGAGTTGTGAGTAGTTTACCACAGACCTTCGGGTCCATAGCTAGTATCTAGATGGCTTCTTCTCTCTCTGGATCTCAATACAAAGTTCTCCTCGGTCTTCGAGGAGATCTATTTGATGTCATCTCTTTTTGTGGTGTGTTTGTCGAGATCCGATGAATTGTGAGTTTATGATCAAGGTTATCTATGAAAGATATTTGGTTCTTCTCTGAACTTTTATGTGTGCTCATAATATCCTTGCAAGTCTCTTCGAATTATTGGTTTGGTTTGGCCTACTAGATCTATAGTTCTTGCAATGGGAGAAGTGCTTGGCTTTGGGTTCAATCTTGCGGTGTCCTTTCCTAGTGACAGTAGGGACAGCAAGGCACATATTGTATTGTTGCCATCGAGGATAAAAAGATGGGGTTTACATCATATTGCTTGAGTTTATCCCTCTACATCATGTCATCTTGCTTAAGGCGTTACTCTGTTCGTATGAACTCAATACACTAGATGCATGCTGGATAGCGGTCGATGTGTGGAGTAATAGTAGTAGATGCAGGCAGGAGTCGGTCTACTTGTCTCGGACTTGATGCCTATATAGAATGATCATGCCTAGATAGTCTCATAATTATTCGCTTTTCTATCAATTGCTCGACAGTAATTTTTTTACCCGCCGTAGAATATCGCTATCATGAGAGAAGCCACTAGAGAAAACTATGGCCCCTGGTCTATTCTCAACATATCAATCTACATCTACTTTACTTTTACCGCTTTTATTTGTTGTTTTATTAAACCAAAAATACCAAAAATATCAACTATCATCTCTATCAGATCTCACTCTCGTAAGTGACCGTAAAGGGATTGACAACCCCTTATCGCGTTGGCTGCGAAGTTCTTATTTGTTTGTGTAGGTGCGAGGGACTCGCGCGTGGTCTCCTACTGGATTGATACCTTGATTCTTAAAAACCGAGGGAAATACTTATGCTACTGTGCCGCATCTCCCTTTTCTCTTAGAGGGAATACAACGCAAGCTCAAGAGGTAGCAAGAAGAATTTCTGGCGCCGTGCCGGGGAGGCTTACGCAAAAGTCATATACCAAGTACCTATCACAAACCCTTATCCTTCGCATTAAATTTTTTGCATCTCGTTTTCGTCTCCCCCACTTCACCCTTGCCGTTTTATTTGCCCTTCTTCCGCCGTGTGTTTTCCGTTCGCTTGCTTCTTGTTTGCTTGTGTGTTGCTTGCTTGCTTGCCCTCATGTCTGAGATGGGGGACGATTTTATCGAGAAGGGAAGCAATGCAGAGGGCAACGTTCATGTTGACCCCCCGGATGAAGCTACCACTTTACATATTAAGAAGTTACGGGTTGGTAGTGGTAATATTATTGGAAAAGGGGTTCTTCAAGACTTCTTTACTTGTGCCGGTGCTTTGCCCACTATGGGTGGCTCTATTCTTCACAGAACTAGTAGCCTTGCGGATGTTGTATCTATGCTTATAGTAGAAATTGAAAGGCAATTTATCCATATGCATCCCTGTATTCAGAGAGTATTTTGGAGTTCTCCAATATTGAGCATTCTTCCGTTAAGCGTGTAGCTACTATCTTTTTGGCTCATGAATTTAGATATATCATGAAAGAGGCCAGAGAAATCTTTGCTCATTACGGAGTAGATGCCGGTCGACCTCCTATAGAGGCTATCTTGTTCAATCAAGAAGACCTTATGCGGTTGCGATCTCCTGATCATGTTGCTTTTAATGAAAACCTTAGAAAAAAGGTTCCTGTTGAGATCTTGATTGACATAATTTCTGAGATAAACGATGACTTTTCTGTTCAAAATAATGGGTTAGGCTTCTCCCTTGAACGAAGGCTTATGGCCTTCTGCCAAAAGAATGCCTATAATGATGAATTGGTCATCCACTACAAAGGGCCAAAGGAGGAACCTGTTCCTCCCGAGATTGATGTAGGGGACTTTTGTCCCATTAAATTTAGCCCTTTTGATTACTTTTGCTTGCCACAATGGAAGCTTGCTGCTGAACGTAGGGAATATGAGATGAGCTTTGGCGACATATCATACCACTATGGCTATCCTAGATCTATCTTGCATCGTGCCTAGCTAGGGGCGTAAAACGATAGCGCTTGTTGGGAGGCAACCCAATTTTTTGTTTTTTGTTTTTGTTGCTGTTAGGGAATAAATTTTGCATCTAGCCTCTTATTAGATGTGTTTTCATGTTTTGTTTAGTGTTTGTGCCAAGTAGAACCTTTGGGAAGACTTGTGTGAAGTTTATGTGATCTTGCTGTGAAAAACAGAATCATTAGCGCTCGCTAAAGTAGTCGTGGGATTTTACTGGAGCGTGATTTTTAGCTGATTCTTTTTTCAGATGATTGGTAGACAAATTCCGTAAATTTACCAATTTAGTTTGAATTTTTTGGAGTTCCAGAAGTAGGCGAACCGTGCAGATTACTACAGACTGTTCTGTCTTTGACAGATTCTGTTTTTCGTGTGTTGTTTGCTTATTTCGATGCATCTATGAGTAGTATTGGAGGATATGAACCATAGAGAAGTTGGAGTACATTAGGTTTAACACCAATATAAACAAAGAATGAATTCATTGCTGTACCTTTGAGTAGTGGTTTGCTTTCTTTTACTAACGGAGCTCACGAGAATTTTTGTCTAAGTTTTGTGTTGTGAAGTTTTCAAGTTTTGAGTATTGCTTTCATGGACTATGGAACAAGGAGTAGCAAAGGCCTAAGCTTGGGGATGCCCATGGAACCCCAAGGAATTCAAGATAATCAAAATCCTAAGCTTGGGGATGCTCCGATAAGGCGTCCCCTCTTTCGTCTTCATCCATCGGTAACTATACTTGGAGCTATATTTTTATTCGCAACATGTTATGTATTTTCCTTGGAGCGTCTTGTATAATTTGAGTCTTTTCTTGTTAGTTTGCCACAATCATCCTTGCTGGACACACCTATTTGAGAGAGTTGAATATGGCCTAGAAATTATTAGAACACTCTTTGAGCTTCACTTATATCTTTTGAGTTGAATAGTTTTTGCTCTAGTGCTTCACTTATATCTTTTAGAGCACGGTGGTGGTAATATTTTGTAGAAATTGATGAAATATCATGCTTCACTTATATCTATTTGAGAGTCTATTAAAACAGCATGGTAATGTGTTTAGGCTAAAGAAACTAGTCTTCACATGATAAACATCCAATGTCAATGTAGTAATTTTTTTTTCACACCAAGTGCATTGAATAGAATGAGATGTTGGATGCTTGATAATTGTTTTGAGATATGAGGATAGTGATATTTGAGTCATGCTAGTGGAGTTATTATTAAATTGAGAAATACTTGTGTTAAGGTTAGTGATTCCCGTATCATGCACGTATGGTGAACCGCTATGTGACGAAGTTAGAGCATGAGGTATTTCTAGAGTGCCAACCTTTGTGTGGAGGTCGGGGGCGCGCGATGGTTAACTCCTACCAACCTCCCCCCTAGGAGCATGCGTTGATTGCTTTGTTTTGATGACTCGTAGATTTTTGCAATAAGTATATGAGTTCTTATGACTAATGTTGAGTCCATGGATTATACGCACTCTCACCCTTCCACCATTGCTAGCCTCTCTTGTACCGCACAACTTTCGCTGGTGCCATAAACCCACTATATATCCTTCCTTAAAACAACCACCATATTGTTCCTCAAAACAGCCACCATACCTACCTATCATGGCATTTCCATAGCCATTCCGAGATATATTGCCATGCAACTTTCCATCGTTCGCTTATATGACACGCATCATATTTTCATATTGCCATGCATGATCATGTAGTTGACATCGTAGTTGTGGCAAAGCCACCATGCATAATTTTTCATATATGTCGCTCTTGATTCATTGCACATCCCGGTACACCGCCGGGGCATTCATGTAGAGTCATACTTGTTGTAGTATCGAGTTGTAATTTTGAGTTGTAATAAAAAGTGTGATAATCATCATTATTAGAGCATTGTCCCATGTGGGGAAAGGCCAATAAAAAAAGAGAGATGGCCCAAAAAAATATAGAGAGGGGCTAATTAAAAAAAAGCCCCTCCAAAAAAAGAGAGAAAAGAGAGAAGGGACAATTGCTACTATCTTTTTCCACACTTGTGCTTCAAAGTAGCACCATGTTCTTCATTGTAGAGAGTCTCATGCTTAGTCACTTTCATATACTAGTGGGAACTTTCATTATAGAACTTGGCTTGTATATTACAACGATGGGCTTCCTCAAATGCCCTAGGTCTTCGTGAGCAAGCAAGTTGGATGCACACCCACTAGTTTCTTTTGTTGAGCTTTCATTCATATTTAGCTCTAGTGCATCCGTTGCATGGCAATCCCTACTCACTCACATTGATATTTATTGATGGGCATCTCCATAGCCCGTTGATATGCCTAGTCGATGTGAGACTATCTCCCTCCTTTTTGTCTTCTCCACAACCACTTCTATTCCACCCATAGTGCTATATCCATGGCTCAGACTCATGTATTGCGTGAAGTTGAAAGGTTTGAAAAGATAGAGTATGAAAACAAATGCTTGGCTGAAATCGGGGTTGTGCATAATATGAATATTTTGTGTGATGAAGAGGGAGCATAGCCAGACTATATGATTTTGTAGGGATAACTTTCTTTAGCCATAGTATTTTGAGAAGACATGATTACTTTGTTAGTATTGCTTGAAATATTATTATTTCTTATGTCAATATAGACTTTTATCTTGAATCTTTCAGATCTGAAATTCATGCCACAATTAAGAGAATTACATTGAAAAACTATATTGGTTAGCATTCCACATCAAAAATTCTTTCTTTATCATTTACCTACTCGAGGACGAGCGGGAATTAAGCTTGGGGATGCTTGATACGTCTCCAACGTATCTATAATTTTTGATTGTTCCATGCTATTATTTATGAAGTCTTGGATATTTAATGGGCTTTATCATTCACTTTTATATCATTTTTGGGACTAACCTACTAACCCAAAGGCCCAGTCCAGATTGCTGTTTTTTGCCTATTTCAGGGTTTTGCAGAAAAACAATATCAAACTGAGTCCAAACGGAATGAAACCTTCGCGAGAGATATTTTTGGAGAAAATCATGCCAGGGGAACTTGAGAACCACGTCAGGGGAGCCTCGAGTAGCCCTCGAGGGTGGGGGGCGCGCCACCCTTCCCAGGGCGCGCCCCCTGCCTCGAGGCCCACTCGAGAGTCCCCCGGTGCCTTCCTTCCTCCTATATAAGTCCACGTACCCCATAAACTCCATGAACAGAGAGGAAACCCTAATTCCACCGCCGTAGCTTCTGTTCTCGTGAAGATCCCATCTTGGAGCCTGTTCCGGAGCTCCACCGGAGGGGGATCCATCACGGAGGCCTTCATCATCATCATCATCATCGACCTCACCATGAGTTGTGAGTAGTTTACCACAGACCTTCGGGTCCATAGCTAGTATCTAGATGGCTTCTTCTCTCTATCTGGATCTCAATACAAAGTTCTCCTCGGTCTTTGAGGAGATCTATTTGATGTCATCTCTTTTTGCGGTGTGTTTGTCGAGATCCGATGAATTGTGAGTTTATGATCAAGGTTATCTATGAAAGATATTTGGTTCTTCTCTGAACTTTTTATGTGTGCTCATAATATCCTTGCAAGTCTCTTCGAATTATTGGTTTGGTTTGGCCTACTAGATCTATAGTTCTTGCAATGGGAGAAGTGCTTGGCTTTGGGTTCAATCTTGCGGTGTCCTTTCCCAGTGACAGTAGGGACAACAAGGCACGTATTGTAGTCATCGAGGAGAAAAAGATGGGGTTTACATCATATTGCTTGAGTTTATCCCTCTACATCATGTCATCTTGCTTAAGGCGTTACTCTGTTCGTATGAACTCAATACACTAGATGCATGCTGGATAGCAGTCGTTGTGTGGAGTAATAGTAGTAGATGCAGGCAGGAGTCGGTCTACTTGTCTCGGACATGATGCCTATATACAATGATCATGCCTAGATAGTCTCATAATTATTCGCTTTTCTATCAATTGCTCGACAATAATTTGTTTACCCGCCGTAGAATATCGCTATCATGAGAGAAGCCACTAGAGAAAACTATGTCCCCCGGGTCTCAACATATCAATCTAAATCTACTTTACTTTTACCGCTTTTATTTGCTGTTTTATTAAACTAAAAATACCAAAAATATCAACTATCATCTCTATCAGATCTCACTCTCGTAAGTGACCGTAAAGGGATTGACAACCCCGTATCGCGTTGGCTGCGGAGTTCTTATTTGTTTGTGCAGGTGCGAGGGACTCGCGCGTGGTCTCCTACTGGATTGATACCTTGGTTCTCAAAAACTGAGGGAAATACTTATGCTACTGTGCTGCATCTCTCTTTCCTCTTCGAGGGAATACAACACAAGCTCAAGAGGTAGCACCCACCTTATCCATTTGTCATTGAATCCAAGATGTTTCATCATAAACAGAATGGCCTTGTAGCTCACTTTGTCAAAAGCCTTCACAAAATCAATTTTGAAAATGATGATTTCTTTTTTTTGATTTGTGGCACATATGAATGTATTCAAAACTCCATGCCAGGCAATCCTGGATGTTCCTGGTTTTAATAAAACCATATTGCTTTTTGCTGACCCTGGATAGAATGATAGGCTGAACTCTATTATCAAATAATTTAGTAAGGATCTTGATTGGCATACTTACCAGAGAGATTGGCCTGAAATCATTCGGAGATTCAGGATTTTGTGTCTTGGGGATGAGGGTTATATAGGCAGTGTTGATAGGCTGTAATGAAATTTTTTCCCCATGAAAATCATTGATAAACTTGTAGACACAATGCTTAATGATGTGCCAACATTTCCTCATGAAGTGTCCATTGTACCCATCAGGACCAGGTGATTTATCCTTTGGCATGCGCTTGATGATATCATCAATTTCCTCAGTGGTAAAAGGCAAGTCAAGGTCAGGTGAAAGACTATCCATAGTCAGATGTGCAATGTCAAAAGATTTCCTGCATTCAGCTCTTGTACCAATTCTTTCTTTAAATGATGCCCATAAGTATACGACTTAGAAACCAAGTCGGTTTGAGATTATGATCACGACATGATACCACGTACCTAGGGTTTTTCCTCATCTCACAACTTGCGCCTCCACCGTAGTCTACTCTATCCCGAATGCCAACGTGCATCAGCGTGCGGGAGAGCAGGTCTCCGGAACCGTTCATCCTTGCGATCCTGCACCGAGAGAGGACGAATTAGGTTTTTGGGAAGCGCTTTGCGCGACTACTCAAGTTCGTCATCACGGGTTGTCTTCCGTCCAAGTCGGGCAGTGCTACTCATCATCGCCTCCATCACCGTCAACAACAGATCGTGCCAACATCAACATCAACACCGTTGCTCCTGCAACATCTAACGAACAATACATCCATCGTGATCTATTCATGTCCCTATCTATAGTTGTTGTTTCATGTGCGATGTTATTGTGTATGTTTTTCTGTTCACCTAGTATGTTAGATTGTTGCATGTTATTCTCTATTTTGATCATGAATTATTTACTGAAATCAATTATGAATTTGCTTATAATATTCTAACACCTGAATGAGCATATAGCCCGGTGCCCTCTCCTCGGCCTCGTTCATGGCTGGAAAGGGTACTATTTCCAGCCATGAAGGAAGTATCTAGACCCTCTTATATTTATTTACAGAGGGTACTTCCAAAGCCTAGTAGTTTTTTAGGGTTTGATGATCTTCCGGACAGAGCTTTTGCGTTGCCGCACGGCTTGCTCTTCAGTTGGCGCGAGAGCTTCCAAAGCCATTGTTATCAGATTCAACCCGGCCAATTAAGTCATGTCAGTTGACAGACACATACTACATACTGCACTGTAATTCCACGTACCGGACGAAGACGAAGCACAACTGTTTTCTCCAAGCGCTCTGTAGTGTACACCAGCACTCGCCGCGATTGGTGGACAAGCCCGCGCGCTGTATTATCGTGTGTTTTTTTTCGCGAGAAAATTTCCGATCTATTCATCTTCAATCATGACAGTAAAACGAATACCAGAAATAATAGAAAGTACATCCATAGCCGTAGGACCAGCGCATCAGAACAGCAACCGCCGCAGATGAAGAATAACATCCAATCCGAAGACACACGGACGTAGACGAACAACGACGAGATCCGAGCAAATCCACCAAAGATAGATCCGCCGGAGACACACCTCCACACGCCCACCAACGATGCTAGACGCATCGCCGGAACGGGAGCTAGGCGGGGAGACCTTTATTCCATCTTCAGGGAGCCGCCGCCGTCTCGTCTTCCTGAGCAGGACAAAAACCCTAGCAAAACTGAAAGAAACGATTAAAAACGCAGCCCTCCCGCCGACCCTTGCCGAGATCCACCGCGCCCCCATGGCCCTAAGGCCACCGAAGAGGAGGCGGACCTGCGGTGGCGTCAGCGGGAGGCAAAAACCCTAGCTTTTTGTGAAGAAGGAGGAGGAGGAGGAGGAGGCGGTGGCGGCTACACGTGGCCGGCAGTTGACGTATATGACTTCTGTTTGAGAGTTTGTATTATCGTGTGTTTAGATCAATAATTAAAAAAATAGCATCCTATAGGGCTGCTAATAGTTTGCTATAGTATTCTGAGTAATGCCTTGTTAAATATTCTCTCCGTCCCGAAATACTTGTCGAAGAAATTGATAAAAATGGATGCATCTAGAACTAAAATATGACTAGATACATTCATTTCTCCGACAAGTATTTCGGGATGGAGAGAGTAAATCAATGTACATGAGCGGCACATGTGTTCGCTAATGCAACAAGATTATCCAACAAACGACGTCCCGTCCATTGGCTATGACTCGTATCCGGCCGTGTCCGATTGTGCTGTGGATCCGACTCTGGTGGAGGTCGCACCTTGCAAGCCAGATTTTGGCTTGTTCTGCCAGGACATGGTTTATGAGCATCGCAGCCAAGCGCTTTGCCTTCCTGGTTTTTTGTCGGCGAAGGAGTAGCGGCTGGGTGATCCTCGGGCAAGCGGTTGTAGAACGATCCAACTCTGCAACACAAAAGGCACTGCGTGGTCGTTGAAGCTTCTTCCGGCTGACATCGGCCTCACCCTCCTCCTGAATACCGATGGCGTGGTGGCCCGGCCAGCAACTACCCGCGGCTGATTACTTTTTTTTTGCGGATGCTCGTTAAGTACTGTATTTAGTACTACTCCCTCCGTCTCGAAATACTCCGACAAGTATTTCGGGATGAAGGGAGTACTACATTACTAGGGCTCTCCACCACGGAGCTGTCCATCGGCAGCAGTCTGCAGCGGTCTCCACCAGGGAGCAATCCCTCGGCACCGTCTGGAGCCTTCCCGCGGCGTTGCTCCACGGGTGCGGAGCTGCGACGTCCCGTCGGTTCCCTCCTGGATGGCGTCGGATCCTTACCCGAGGCGGCAATTTGCATGGGTGTAGAAGACCAGCCGGTCCAACAGCGACGAGCGGCGTGAGGGGAGGCAATGAAAAGAGGAACTTGCAGCGGCAGCGCGCGGCCAACACTTGGCGCAGGGGAGGTGAAGGAAGGAGATATTTTCGTTTGGTGTGAACAGTGGACGTGTTTGGTTGATAATAGGACAAGTCATCAATCTGTGGATGGTTGTCCTAACCAATAGGCATCGGCTATATGGATGCCAACCAATAGGCTTGAAGCACCTGGATTATGTGTTTCTTTGGCAACCAATAGGCTTCAAGCACATGGATTATGTGTTTCTTTGCCGACCAATAGACTTAAAGTACATGAAATATGCGTTTCTTTGTCAAAGAGCACATGGGGTGTATGTTTCTTTACCATAAAAGTGCGTATCATGGAGAATGCACTATGTGTAATAATATTTCATATAAGAAAAAGAAATTAGGATGATGCGTATAAAATGATAAAGGGAATAAGAAGAATAAAATAATTCCCTCACAAAAATTAAGAAAAATGATAATTTCACAATGGAATCTACTACAACAAACCACACCCACTCGATGAAGTCAATTATGAAATAATAACAAACGTATAGTAACAACAGCAGGGCCAGGTCCAACTGAGAAGCAAGAACTAAAAAGAGAAGAGACCCCATCATGCTAGGGCTCCACCTCCCGTTCGCGCTTTCTGAGAGTAAAAAATAACCTTTCAACATGCCCATCGACCCTTCAAGGGTCGTTGTGCATCCCCGAACGGGTTCTACACTACCGCCCGGTCCTACGAGGGTCTATTGTTTGAGGAAGGTTTCTATCATTACCACACAATGATATGACGACTGACATCTTGCACGATGCAGGAGATGGCCATGTCGTATAGAGCGTATGTAGGACGATGCAGATACCAACATCGATCATGACACGCTAAGGGTAGTCCCGACCATGAGCGTATCGTCAAAGATTATGCCCCACGCAGACTTTTAGAGGGAGAAGTTCATGATACCCCTGAGTTAAACCTCACGGGTACAAATTATGGCCAAAAGTGGGTTGGTAAATATTATTGATGGTCTTTAATATATGGTTAGCCCATATACCACAAAGGAAAATCAGTCTCAAACACCATCGGGACAAGATTTTCCAACGACCAGTAGGTTATTATCATTTTAACTCTAAAATATTCAAACGAAACTCGAAAATCCTGATATTTGACATGGTGTCATGCTATGCGCCCCAGAGGTGGTAAATTTTGAGAATATGTTGAAAAATTTGTAATGTAGACTACTTACAAACCAAACCTTCTCCGAGCAAGAAACTAGGTTTCAGGAGGGAACGTGTCTGGTTTGCATATGAAGCCACTGCTGCTTCCTTTATTGGCCTTCAAATTCTATGCAAACTCAACAAATACTATTACATGAAACATGTCAATATTTGACATTTATTGGGGCCTGTTTGCTATATTTAAGACATTAAGTGCATTTCTATGTATTTAATGGACATCGTTAAAATATAAACTGCATGTACATGAAGTTATGGCCAAAAGTGGATTGGAATACATTATTGATGGTCTTTTGTACTCCCTCGGTTCCAAAATAGATGACCCAACTTTGTACTAACTTTGAACTAAAGCTAGTATAAAGTTGAGTCATCTGTTTTAGAACGGAGGGAGTATATGTTTAACCAAAATACCACCAAATAAAAGTAGTCCCATAAAGTGGGCAAAGACTCGGTCACCGAAATGCAGGTTATTGCCATTTTAATTGTCAGAAATTCGAATAAAGTCAAAAATTTAGAGACTTGACATGGTGTCATTATAGAGATTACATGGCCTCTAGAGACTGATAAATTTTTATAATGTTCCGCAAAAATGTCCACGTAGATTACTTAAAAACCATGCCATTTTTGAGGAAGAAACTAGGTTTTGAGAGGGCACAAATCTGGTTTGCATTGGAAGCAACCGTTGCTTCTCTGTTGGCCTTGAAATTTTTCGCGCACTGAACACACACCATGACATGTAACATGTCAAAAAATGGCATTTTGGTAGAGTTTTTGCTATATTAAAACCACAAAGTGCATTTCTACCAATTTAGTGAATATAATTCAATTTTGAACTCCAAATACATGAAATTATGGACAAAATTGGGTTGAAAACCATTGTTTGTGGTCTTTAGTATAAGTTTTGCCCATATAACAAAAAATAAAAGTTGTCCTGTACACCAGGGGGCCAAGACCCGGCCAGAGAAATGTAGGCTATCCCCATTTTAATTCCCATGATATGGTCCCTACAGGAAGTGGCAAAAAAATGAGAACATTTTGCAAGAGTTGTTATGCAAATTACTTACAAACCGGACAAGCCCTAAGGAAGGAACTAGGTTTCGTGAAGAAATGAACCAAACAATATTATGTGTGAAATTTCAAAACTTGTCATTTTTTTCGTGTCCATTATCAATATTTAAACTATTATGGGCATTTACCTTCAATAAATACGTAGAAAATTAGTGTCCTAGAAATAGCACATTAACCGTTAAAAGTGCAAACCTTTTAGAGCATCTACAATCGCGTAATATTCAAATATGACCCCCACCCCTATATGTCCGACGTGTCCGTGGACCGGAGCCAGTCATCCCTGATTTTTCGGACGCTGTAACGAAGGCCTCATATGCAAACCCCTATTTCCATAAAAATCCATGCAACCTAAAATCATCATACATTCATCATCATACATAGATAAAACAAGGTCTATTCGAATTAATACTTGCTTACTTCCACTCTTCGTTTGAGACGTATATGACCCCCATATGCTGGACGGACAGGCGGCCTCGTGGTCATTTGCCGGGGGCGCAGCTCCGGCTTCTTTTACTCATTGTCCTTGTTAACTAAGAGTTGCTCGGGCCTCTTGTTAGCGAGGTGGATACGATATCGATGGAGGTCCGTCGCCACCTCCCGCTCGGACTGGGTCAAGTTGAGGATGGTTGCTTGCTCCACCTCGAACTACGCTGCCGCCTCCGCGACTTGGGCATGTTGGAACTTCGCCTCCACTTGTCCATGCGAAAGCCGCCGGGCTCGGCCTCCATGCCCAATGCCTCCTCCGCACCCTCCTCCATGTCCTCCATGCCGACCTCATACTCCTCCTTTGAACGTTCGAGTTAATGAATACTCCCTCCGTCCGGAAATACTTGTCATAAAAATGAATAAAAGGAGATGTATCTAGATGTATTTTAGTTCTAGATACATCCCTTTTTGTTCATTTTGATGACAAGTATTTTCGGACGGAGGAAGTAAAACACAGTAGAGTTTTCCCTCAAGAAAAATAAAACTCTGCAGCTCCCATATAAAATAGAAACCCTGAAAATATTAAAAAGGAAAAAGCTCATAGACATCGAGTGCGCTCATGTGCGTCAATCGGACCCCAACATCTATCTCCAGTCTCCACCAACGCAAAATTCGAAACCGCTAGAGAAAGCACCATGCATGTCTCCACAGCCACACAAGAGATTGCCTCTGTCCTTCAACCAGCTTTCGGAGCCGCGTAAACCCCCTTCTTCCAAGAAGGAGCCTCGAAACTATCTCACCGTCCTGCATCTTCCTGTCATCCGCCTCGTCTCACCTCATCTCACTATATAAGAGCATCTCCAACAGCCGCGCTACGCGCCGCGCCCAAAAAATGCATTTGCCGCGCGCGCTTCGGCTAGTTTAGCGCGCGGATGGGCGTCAGCTCCAACAGCCGCGCTATAATGCAGCGCGCGCGCGCCGTTTCAGCAGTGCCCAAAAATGCAGCGCGCGCAACAAGCACAAACCACATACACAATTCAAAAAATAGGAGAAAAACGATCAAACAAACAAAATAAATCAATAATAAATAGTTATTACAACTCAAACAAATAGTTTATCGTTCAGTACGACGTACTCATCTACAATGTTCAATACTATACTATCAAAACTACAATTCAAAATATGCATCAAATTCATAAGTTTGGAGCAATACATACCTTGTAGGCGTTTTGCCGAACACCTTGCGGGCGGGGCGCGGCAGCGAGCCCTCGGGCGTTGTTCCTCGGACGTCGGAGGCGCGCGAGGTCCGGCCGGACTATGAGGGGGTGGGGCGGAAGCGCAGCGGCGCGGGGAGGCCGGCGAAGCGCCTGAACAGTCGTCGGTGGGCGCGGGCGGCGGCCGCAGCGGAGACAGACCGGGGAAGCGCTTGAGTGGTCGCCGGCGGGCGCGGGCGGTGATGGCGGCGCGGGGATAGGCCGGGGATGCGCTGAACGGTCGCCGGGGGCGCGAGCGGCGGCGGCGGCAGCGCGGTCGCGAGAGTCGAGGAGGGAGCGAGCGAGCGCGCGAGCCGGCGCAGCAAATAATGGGCGCGGGATTGCGTTTCGGCCAGCGCGCTGAATTGGAAATGGCACGCGCCGCGTTTTTGCGTGTCCGCTGGAGCTGCCCGACGCGTTGCGCGCGCGCTAAAACTGCCGTTTTTACGGCGCGGCGCTTGTATAGCGCGGCTGTTGGAGATGCTCTAAGTTGAGCAGTGGAGCCTTCTCGGCGCATCATCCTTGTCGCCGTCAGCCCGTCTCCACTCGCATTGCTCCTCCCCTCTCGCCTTCCTTTCGCCACACCCACGACAACCCTACCTCCCAAAGGCTGCCTCCCTGCTCATCGCACCGCCGGGCGAGATGAAGGGCGGCGACATCGAGGCGGGGACCTCCGGTAGCACTGCTGGCACCACGGCGCCGGCGCAGGCGCTGTACCCCGGGATGGCAGAGAGCCCCGAGCTGCGCTGGGTGCTCATCCGAAAGATCTACGTCATCCTCTCCCTGCAGCTTCTCCTCATCGCCGCCGTCGCAGCCGTCGTCGTCAAGGTTCGTGCTATCCCGCACTTCTTCGTCTCCTCCTACGCCGGCCTCGGGCTCTACATCTTCATCCTCATCCTCCCCTTCATCGGTGAGAATTCAAACTACCACCATTTTTTCTGTTACGAATTTTTCGCTGCAGTTTCGATCCGTCCGATTATAGGGTTTCCTTCACTGCGAGTGCCTCGAATATATTGATCCATTCACTACTGTTGCATTTACAAGATGGCAAACTTGTGGCTGTCAACTTTTGAGGGGCTTCGTGGGAGAGGACAGGACTAGATAGCTTTCCCTTTGCGTGCTCTGCTCTGAATTACCTTTGGATGCCGTTGCATACGTCCCCGCAAAGCTATGGATTGCAGCATGTACTCTAGTCTAGTTTTGCTTTACTAGAGTAGAATGAGACGTGGTTGCTTTTTGAATTACAGTGTTGTGCCCGTTGCTAAAATGCTTGCTAATTTTGTTTATGCAGTGCTGTGCCCGTTGTACTGCTACCGTCAGAAGCACCCAGTCAACCTGCTGCTGCTCGGCGTCTTCACAGTGGCCATCAGCTTCGCTGTCTGTGGGCATGTCATGTGCCTTTACTAGCGGTATTTATTTTCCCACCATGAATTCTGTTCCTGCCCGCTGATCCTAGCTTGTTCTCGTTGTGTCAATTCATTGCACGTGCATGACTGGTAAGCTTGTTACTAGTCACTATGTACGGCAATTGGATAGTTGCTGCCAATTTGCCGTGGCCATGCAATTGTTAGGCAACCCATGTGTCTGGGAAACTGATCCACGAACATCTATGGGACCGGCGGGCCGGGTCCCTTTCAGTTTGGCGGGGGCGGAGATCGCACGAAGAGCAGATCGAGGCGAAGCACACGAGCAGTTTACCCAGGTTCGGGCCGCACGGATGCGTAAAACCCTACTCCTGCTTTGTGGTTTGTATTGAGTTGTTGCTCGGGAGCGCTGAGAGCTACAATACACTTCAGCAGCTAACGAGACCGAGCGTGAGAGTTCTTCTGCTTCCAACCCCCCTCTACGTTGCGCATGTGCCTCCTTTTATATGCTCAAGGGGTCACCGACAGGTGGCAACGTAGACAAGGGCAAAAATGGAAAGGTATTTTAGTTGGTACAGCTACTTGTACAGTGTATCATACCTAACCCTGACGGCAGGGGACAAGAGCATTAAATGCCCGTCTGCGTCGCCCAAACAGTGTAAAAAGGGACCGTCAGGAACGCCACCGTTCGCCACGACGACAACCTTGTCCGCGCCGCTTGCCACCGCGCACCGCTAGCTGCACAGCCTCTCGCCACGTACGCCTGGAAGGGTCCTAGAGCAACACGTTGGCGGATGTGCTGGAGCGTGGGTACAGAATGGTAGCTTGCCGCGGCAAGCGCCTTGCCGCGGTCGTCGTCTTGTCGCGTCCGGGAGCTTGTCGCTCACCGGGCCTTGCCGGGACGCGTGGCGCGTCGCGGTAAGTTCCTTGAGATGCCTTGGTTGGTCTTCTCGGCAAGCTCCTCTTACTGGGGCCTTGTCTCCTTGGCTTGAATACTTTGTTCTTGAATGGCTCCAAGGGAGTCACAGAGGACCTTGGCGGTCACCCGGCAAGCCTTGCCGCGGGGCGCTGCGACTGCCCGTGCACAAGTTCGGGATACTAGGGTACCCTACTCTAGTACACCGACACCATGTGAGTGCAGCTGATGCATTTTCCTGGTTTGTGTTGAGGGCCAAGTTGTACCTGTTGGTCACCTTTTATGATATGCTTGTCAGAGTTAAGCATTTGTGATATGCTTGTCAGATCTTAGCATGTACGTGCTTTATTGTTTGGTCAAATTTATATGGAAGTTTCTGTGGTAAAAGAGATGTATGAGATGGTAAAGAAGCAATTGGTTCATTTAATTATTACTCCCTCCTCCATAATATAAGAACGTTTTTGACACTAGTGTAATGTTAAAAATGTTCTTATATTTTGGGACAGAGGGAGTAGCTAATTTTGCGAGATCTATATTATGAAATAAAGAAACCGCTAAAATAGTCCGGCATCTGCACAGGCAAGGTCATTTTGGAGGCTGCGATTCTTACAACGGTGGTTGTCTTGAGCCTGACTGCTTACACCTTCTGGGCTGTAAAGAGGGGCAAGGACTTCAGCTTCCTTGGTCCTTTCTTATTTGCTTCTCTCATGATGTTGCTCGTCTTTGGGTTCATTCAGGTCAGAATCAGATGCTGTCCATTTATCAGGCTTCTCAATTCTACAATCAATGAATACTGATCATGGCTTCTCTAAATATGCAGATCCTCTTCCCGCTGGGCAAGCTCTCACACATGATCTATGGCGCGCTGGCGGCACTCATCTTCAGTGGCTACATTGTCTATGACACGGACAACATCATCAAGCGTTACACGTACGACGAGTATGTCTGTGCTGCCGTCTCACTCTACCTTGACATCATCAATCTGTTCCTGGCCCTGCTGACCCTGTTTAGGGCGGGTGAGAGCTAAATTGCCCCTGTTCACGACTTGAAGAATTGTATAGGCTGCTCTTGCTTGCACGGTAAAAATGTTGCTCAGTACTAGTTTAGTTGAGTTGATCCCTAGCCAAGAGAGGAAACATAAGAAAACTGTTGTGCGTGGGTTCTATGGATGGTGGGTGTGATGTTGACATGCTGGATTGGTGGTGTGCTGCTGCGTTTATGATAGCTTCACGGTTTCTGATATCATTTGAGTGTGGCCACCTGATTTCTAGACAAGCACAATATTGCTTCCCAGCACCTATGAATTGGTCTCTTCTGCCGCCCTATGTTTGTTCAATGGCTAATGACTTGGTAATGTGCGTATCTTCAAAGAGGATGGTCCTTGTAGATTTCATCCAGTTAAGTTTGATGTTAGCACTGATTAGTGAGGGACTGGGGCTCCGATGAGAGCTTCTTGTACCATGTCACACACTCACGCTCCAAACATGGTTCAAATTTCCATCAGTTTTTTTGCCACTGTCACATGTAGCGTTCAGTGTAATGTGTAGGCCAAATGTATTGTGGTTTTATTTTGCTAATGATGACTGTATGATGGTGGATTTTTAGATTTGACTCAAAAAAAAAAGGGTAAGGAGCCGTTGGTCGGCTTTTAATAGCGGGGAGGGGGT
>LR738714.1:734353029-734378031 GCA_902687465.1 Secale cereale | reverse complement strand
CCAGGCTGTCAAACTATGGATAAGTTTTTAGCGATAATTCGTAGTGTGATAAGTCCGACCTATGAAAATAGACTTATCAAGAGTGCATGAAATGTCCTCTTGTTGATGGTTTGGCAAAGTCCTAATGGTGTTCGAGAAAAAAAAAGAAATATATAACTCCCGAACAACCAATATTTTAGAATCTTGTCCCGAATGTCCTCTGTACCATTGATTCCCAGCACGAATCTTATAGCAAGTGAGGTCCGCCACGTCACGTTTTGTTTTCGTTTGATAAAATAGGCTTCATCCTGAACGCCAGTATCAATCCTATCTTCTCCCCTTTCTCCACCGCTCAGAGCAGACTGCTCTCTCTCCGCCACGCAACACAGAGAGAAGTGGCCTTCGCCAGCGACAAGGCTCCTCCCTGACTAGATCCCGCCACCGTCGCGGAGGCAGGGGTCGAGGACGACGATGAAGAGGGATCCATGAAGGGGGGCATGGATTTGGTGTTCTCTATATTTGAGCACAAGGCCTCCGTCGCGCTACAGCTCCTCATCTCTCTCTCTCCGCGAGCTCCTCGCCTACCAGCTTGAGGTATCGTCGCAGGCAGAGGCCGAGCGCCACCGCGAGCACCAGGCCGCTGCGCCCGGCGACGCTGTCCGCACCATCCGTTGTGATGCGCCCTTCTCCAACCCAGTGACACGCCTGCTCGAGGTGGGCGGCGGAGGAGGTGGTGCAAAACGCACGTCCACAGTTGATGTGAAAGCCCCACACGCAGTGGAGGGTTCGAGCGAGTGGGGGCGTCGCTCGGACTTCTTCTCGATTTTCCCATTTCTTATGCCGCGAGCTCCTCACCTGGCCGCTTGGGTTCAGCGTCGCGAGCTTCAAGTGCCCCGACTTCTATGTGGCGGCGCGCTCGGGCTAGCTGGCGAGATCTCGGCTGTTGCGCTCTCTACTGACTACCGACTCGCCCCCGAGCAACCGCTCCCCTGCCGTGCGCTAGGTAGAGGTTGTCCTCTTGTGCTCTTCGCCATCCCCTTATCTATGCGTTCGCTGCCCATGGGTTTTCTACTTTTTCACCCATGTGTGGGAAACCTACTGGTATTTTTTGAAATTGCAAACTGTGTGTTACATCCTCTAGTCACAATCATTCAGAGAATTTTGCTACGACAATTGATAAAAACATGGTTAGAGAGGCCATTGTCAGTATACATGGTTAGTTCCTATTTGTATTTTTTGAAATTGCAAATTGTGTGTTACATCCTTTAGTCGCAATCATTCAGAGAATTTGCTACGGCAATTGATAAAAACCTGGTTAGAGAGGCCATTGTATCCACGGTTAGTATTTTATCAGACCAAAATGTTTGAATAATGTTCAGTGTGTGTCCATGGGAGCGGTGTCTATGGTCAGTTTGCATCAAGACCAAAAAAGTTGAATAATGTTGTCTGCTAAGCGAACATAATTTTTAAATCTTTTTCAGTCTCTTCTCATATCACTAACTTTATATATCAATGTGTGTTCTCACGCCACAAAAATTGCCATGATTACTTTTTTAATATCTCTCTAACATAAAAAAAATAGTTTATGGACTATGGTGAACAAAGTTTATAGACCATGGCAATTTTAATTCAATTACCATGGCAAGTTTATTTTTTGTGACATGCTAAAGTTATATTAAACATACATGACAATTTTCCTTTTGTACAAGGCATGAGAATTTCAATAAAGATACAATGTCATAGGCATTTTCCATGGCAATTTATTTGTTTTACTAAATATGCCCTTTCAAGTTATAGGTCACTTGGGCATATCATGGCAAAAAATTGAGTTCATTAGAAAATTATGTCTCATACATCTTAGGAAAAATTGTAAATTTTTTGGAATAGTCACATGATAGACATTTGATCATCATCACCTTTTACCTTTTAAGAACATGTTTTTTTCTAACATGCCATTTTCAAACTTTATGGACAATGGCAAACTTTAGCTTTTATTTTTTCCTGGAAAATTTACCTATATCGCCATGGCAAATTTGAACTTTTATTACCATGGAATTTTTCACTTTCTTTTTGCCATCGCAAATTTACTTTCATTGCAATGGCAAAAATTAATTTACATACATGGCAATTTTTTATTTCATCTTCATGAGATTTTTTTACATTTATTTCCAGGGCAAAATTTAACTTTTATTGCCATGGCAATTTTTACTCTTTTTTTTGCCATGGAAACGATAAAAATTTTTGCCACGGAAAAATTACCTTTGTTGCCATGTAAAATTTGATTTTACATACATGTCAATTATACTTTTATGTACCTGAATTTTTGGTTATTCATGGGACCATGGTACATTTCCTTTATGGAACATGACATTTACCACCAAACAATATATGGTAAATTTTATTGTGTTCTACATGATGGAATTTTCAATCCACATTTTTGTGTGTCTTCATGTATATAGTAAAATTCCATGGCAATAAAAATAAATTTTTCCATGGCAAATTCCTTTAATTGGCATGGAAAATTTACCTAAATCACCATGCCAACTTTTAACTTTTATTTCCGTGGCAATTTTTGCTCTTTGTTTGCCATGGTAAATTTACATTTATTTCCATGGCTAAATGACCTATATCGACATGGAAAATATTTAAGCATTATTGACATGGCAATGTTTACTTTTTATTTGCCATGTACTTTCACATTTATTAGCCACTGCCATGGCAAATTTACTTTTACATACATGTTTAATATTTTCATGTGGCAAAATTTTCTTTTAAAGATGATGACAACCCTTTTTTCATGGTCTGCTTGTAATTTTTGTTTGTGAACCATTGCTTTTATAAGAAATCTATAGTATATTTTTATTCATTCTTTGTACGTCAATTTTGTTTTTTTCGTAGTTTTTGGGTCATGGCATTTCTGTTTATAGCATAGTGTTTTCTTTTGCATCGGTTTTTGGAAGTCATGCTTTGGACTTTGAGCAGCCAACTCACGCATTGGTATAAATGATACGCACAAAGACGCATTATAAAATGGAACAGAGGGAGTATATTTTTTCAAACATTGCATGAAAATAATTTAGTTTACGGAGTTTTTTTCCAAAATTAACACACCATTTTTCTTTTTCAAAACAGGGGACCAGTAGCAACAGAAAAACAAATGTACGAAATAAATGTGTAATGAGCAAGCAGGGGGGCTAACAAGCGAACAACGCGCACTACTGGGCTGCAGCCCATGCGCGCACTGGCAATTTAGTGCTTAGAGCATGTATAGTGGTTGACAAGATAGTCTAATCTTAACCCTACCACATTATTTAGATAAGGCATGTACAATAGGCTATAACTTAGTCTTATCTTTTTTTTTTTGCAGGGTCTTAGTCTTATCTTTAGTAAATACATGTCCCTAAATATGTGGTTAGAGAAATCATGTCAAAAGATCACCTCTTCAATAAAAGAAGACAAGTCTTTTCTTCTAATTTCCCTCTTATCCACCTTAACATCTATTATATATAAAAAGTAATTTACGGGATTTACGGGCTAACCAGAAAATTAAGAAATAGGCTAGAAAATACCACAATAATCAGAAACATCTAGCCTTTAATTTCCTACGTCTAAAAAGCTTAACCGTTAGATCCACCTTAATGTTGAATAATTTACCCACCAATGCCACCATCTAAATTATACACCACGTTCACCTAAAAAAAGTTGTACGCCAAGTTACCTGGCCCTTCCAGTATCGATCAAAGATTGTGGTCCTCATATATCCAGAAAAAAGATTGTCGTCCACATATTCCTTGCGAAACTTGCGTTTGAGTCTTCCTCCCCAAGAAAACAAGGTTGATCTGTGCGCGTGGAATCATGTGCGTTTCCAGCCGGCCGAGGAATTGGTCAGCCACCATGCTATTCCTTCTCAACGAATCAAGATGAATCTGCAGGCTGCAGCGTGGATTGATATGCGTTGCCAGCCGGTCCAGGAATTGGTAAGCCGCCATCCTATTCCATATACGTTGCCAGCTGGCCGAGAAATTGATCAGCTCACCATGCTGAACTAAGATCGATCTGTGATTCCTATGTGGCCGGAAAATTGATCAGCTAGCCTCCTCAAGGAAAGGAATCAAGATCAATCCATAACGTGGATCGATAGTCTGATATGCGTTTGCTGCGTGCGTTCCCGGCCTACGAAGGAACTCGTCAGCTGGCCGTGGTAGCATACACATGGAGACAAGATCGATCGGGCAGGCCGGCCGAGGAATTGATTAGCTGATAGTGCTAGCCTCAGAAAGGAATCAAGATAGAGATAGTAGATCTTTGTATCCTGCAGGCGTTTGTGACTTGTGGAGGTGATTATCTTCTAGCTTATCCAGACGTGCTAGAATCCCCAAGAAATCAGTCAATATGCCTGCCTTACTGGATTGAGAGATCAGTCTGTATTTCTCCATGGGTGTTTTCCATACGGCGGAGGAATTGATCAGCTAGCTTCTCTATAGTGTGCTAACCTCCTTAAGATATAACAAATTTGCTTATTATATATAGCTAGCTTCACTGGAGACCACATCTCTTTCCAGCAAGCAACAGGAAACTAGTGACGTGATCTCATACAGGAGGGTGTGAGATCATGGAAAAGTAATTAGGTTTTGGAACTTCGGACCAGTGCAAACGCCGGAAGGGCCATCAACCACGGAAGCCACACCTTGCAATAAGTCGATGGACAAGGGAGTAGGTATAATCAAAGACGAAGTATAGAGTTGTCATCTGGGGCTACATATATACTTCCTCCGTCCGAAAATACTTGTCATCAAAATGGACAAAAAAAAGATGTATCAAGAACTAAAATATATCTAGATAGATCCCCTTTTATTCATTTTGATGACAAGTATTTCCGGACGGGGGGAGTATTAAACTAGAGTATCGGTGCTGATCTGTTTTGGTTACTCAGATCAATGTTCGCTCAGGGACGAAGGATAGAGATCATGGCGTGCCTACATGCATGGCGTACTGGTCATCTCATTGTATTTTAAGAGGATATAAGGATTCATGGAGGCATGCATGGACGTGTACACATGTATTGTCCATCCGTGGCAGTAGGTAGAAAGAAAAGTATACAACCAACGTTACCAACATCAAATGAGCGCATAATGAAAAAAATAGCGTGCTACAGCAAAATAGCGATGGCCTCAAAATATGCTATTAGCGTGCTATATCGCGTAATAGCGTGCTATTAGCGAGGTGTTGTACACTGATGTAGTTAACGAGACAATTCCCAATATGCTATAGCGTGTTAATAAGAGGTTATAGCGCCGCATACACGATCCAGTTGCCGTTGGCAGGTCTGAGGCGTAAATGGTAGGAGCCACAATAGCAGCGTCGCTTCAAGTTGTTTACCGAAAATAACTTCGTGCATCGATCGACCGTTTAGCTTATATTTGGAAGTGCTCTTATATTCATTCTTTAGAAATCATGTGGTAGTTTTCTTGTAGAGATACTGTTTTCACTTTTTCTAAAGTCTACTAGATGTATATGTGTGTACGTAGACATGTTTTCTAATGCCTGTCCAAAGTTGATACTTGAAAGTCGTTTAAGACAAGATCATATTAACTTATAATTTTGCTTGTAACGTGTGTGATGCCATTTCAAAAATATAAATACACATGGTCTACTTGAAATTAAGATTTTCTACACATAATGTAAAATCATGGTAAAAATTCCACCCTTTTTTTTCATATATGCATCATATAATAACTGGCCTCTAAAAAAAATACACGTACAAAGCTCCGGTCAGTGAAACCGCTCGGTATCAAACTACAACTAAAAAAGGCTAACCAGTGATGCTCCTACGTAATATCAGCCAAATGCCAGGTTATGCAATTTGGAAGAAGATTCCGCAGAGTAATAACATGAAACACTTGTGGGACAAGAGGTACATATTCCAATATATATAATAATGTCAGTGCAAGGCTGAGACAATCTCTAAACAAGGTAGGGCTATGTCGGCCAGAACCGTTTATTTCCCATATGGTGAGCTTTCCATAGCACTCTCAAGAGTCACGAGAAGGGGCAAATTCTAAGCAAAGGTAAACGACAAAGATAGCAAATCAAGTGATGTGGTCAAGCAGTAAAGGCAATATATAATTTTAGAGCATATACATCTTTCTTGCTTTAATATTAAATATGTGATCCCGTATGCTTATGGTGTCTTATAGTTTCTGTATCGGATAAAATTAAGTTTCGGATTCAGAATCATTGACATACTAGGAAACATCAATACTCTTTATTATATGATATTTAATGCTTATTATACAGTACATGCATATAGTAGGACAGCATTCATGTGTCAATATAATTTACCTGTACCAGAACGCAACCAACCCTATTTTTATTCAATTACTTTATCTTTATTTTTTGGAAAATAAGTACTATTGAGTATAGATAACAGTAAATATAATTAGTACTTCAAATTGTTCCATATGCATGCCAGTCCCAAGCCCGGAAAATATGAATTTTTTTTATCACGAGCAACAACCCATTACATAATTGTTTGAATCCAAACAAATTTTGATAAATTTGTGCGTAAAAAATCACATACCATTTCAATTTTTTTTGTTAGGTTAAAAAGATTTAAAAAAACATATATACCACAAATCACCTAAAATACAATTGGTTCTCTAATAATATAAAAATTATACTTAACAGTAACTCTAATTATGTTAAATCAAATAAAGATATTGCCTTATGCTAGATTGAACATCCCTTATTTAATAGCACAACCGAAATTTTATATGTGAGAATGTTAATCTAATGCCACTAATAACATTTGTGTTTAAAAGTGAGAATATGGTGTCTTACAGAGTGAATTTCTTCACGATTTTAGATAAAAAATATATTTATTGTATGATATCTAAATAGATGTTGGGATTGGTCAAAACAAAACAACATGACTAGATTTCCGCTCAAACATATTTCATCATTAACAGAAAATGTATTTGTTAGAAGTAATTCTCACAATTCTCAAATTTTTGTCTTATATGATATCATCCATGTTGGAACGAAGTGAGAAAGAGAGGCTTGCATATACTAGGTAAGATAAAAGTATTCGATGGCCTGCATATCAGTGCAGATGAATTATTTTGATGCAAACATCTAATATTGAGTATGAACTATCGAATCTCAAATCCATACTCATGCAATATCAAACACAAACTATCACCTGGCATGAGGCCAAAACTTTAATTCAGTGAACTTATATATTGGCACAAAGAAATGAACATACAACTGACAATATTTTATATGAAGCCATAGAAATATATTTTTAAATTTCATTATGCTAAACATGATGTCCTCGGCTCAAATTCAATAGCCCAAAAATGATGCCCTCGCTCACCCGTTTGGTATTCTCATAAATTTGCGGTGATTAGAACTATATTTTTTCCAATCGCATAATAAGTAAATAAATGTAACTAGATATAGATAATTCTCACATACAAATTTATTGGTCAATTACAAAAGCTAACACACTTAATATAAAGTTTTGTTCGGAAAAGTCTTATATTTGTAAATGTCATCAAATGTGGTCTCAATTACAACTAAACAAATCAAATAATATGTTATCAATATTGCACATTCTAAAGTTCTAGCCCGCGCATCGAGCAGGCCACTCTGCTAGTTATCTTAAATAGCACTGCGCAGATAGCACCATTGAGGCGCTGTGGAGGAGCTCTCGCACTATGCTGCCCCTCGATCGGTTTCATCTTCTTCGGTTCCGGCCAGGCCGCCGGAACTGGAACTGGTGTCCATATATAGCTTCCAAAACCATTACTATCAACCGTAAAGCATGCCAACTCAGTCTGGTCAAAAGGACGTATATGGTACGTACACTGGAATTCCACGCCCTAGAAGACGAAGCACAGCTGTTTCCCCCCGAGTGCTGTGTACGCACTCGCCGCGATTGGTGGACAAGCCCGCCGTCGCCGGCGCGCGCGTAACTTACGGGCGATGTTTTGCGCCGAACCAGATCGTGACCTTGGCGCGTATTCCATTCCACGTACGAGGCCAGAGCAAACGTCTACGTACCGTGCCAGCCGCGCTGGAAAACGGGAGCTACTGGCACCGGCGACCAAACTGCCTAATTGCATTACATCGTAGCTTGTGTTGTGCGTACAAATAGGGGGTGAATGCTTGGTTCATTTCATGCAAAACACTCGCACGTACGTACCCCTACTGGTGCAGAGTTTAGGAAGATCTTAGCTGCACTATCGGTGCACAGTTTGGTTGCACGAAGACGTACTCGTGGAGATGGCAGGGCATCGTGCCTGCATGTTTTCGGTGGCGTTGGGCCTCCTTGGAGTGCTGCTAGCAACAATTCCTGCAGGTAATTCCCTTCCCTTCAGATCATCTATCGGTGAGCAAGCTGGAGTACTAACATCGGCTGCGCGTTTCACCGTTGGAAACACACAGCGGTGCAGTCCATCGGCGTGTGCTACGGCGTCAACGGCGACGGCCTGCCCTCGGCCAGCGAAGTCGTGCAGCTCTACCGGTCCAACGGCATCACCGGCATGCGCATCTACTTCCCGGACGCCGACGCCCTGCAGGCGCTCAGCGGCTCCAACATCGGCCTCATCATCGACGTGGCCAACGAGGACCTCGCCTCCCTCGCCTCCGACCGCTCCGCCGCCACCGCCTGGGTCCAGACCAACGTGCAGGCCCACCAGGGCCTCACCATCAAGTACATCGCCGCCGGCAACGAGGTGGGCGACCAGGGCGGCGACACGGGGAACATCCTCCCGGCCATGCAGAACCTCGACGCCGCGCTCTCCGCCGCCGGGCTCGGCGGCATCAAGGTTTCCACGTCGGTGTCGCAGGGCGTGACCGCCGGGTACCCTCCCTCCCAAGGCACCTTCTCCTCCGGCGCGGCATCATACATGGGGCCCATCGCGCAGTACCTGGCCACCACCGGCGCCCCGCTGCTCGCCAACGTGTACCCCTACTTCTCGTACGTGGACAACCAGGCCCAGATCGACATCAACTACGCGCTCTTCACGTCGCCGGGCACCGTGGTGCAGGACGGCGCCAACGCGTACCAGAACCTGTTCGACGCCCTCGTCGACACGTTCTACTCCGCGCTCGAGAGCGCCGGGGCCGGGAGCGTAGGCGTGGTGGTGTCGGAGAGCGGGTGGCCGTCCGCCGGCGGCACGGCGGCGACCCCGGACAACGCGCAGACGTACAACCAGAACCTGATCAGACATGTCGGGCAGGGGACGCCCAAGAAGCCCGGGCCGATCGAGGCCTACGTGTTCGCCATGTTCAACGAGAACAGGAAGGGCCCGGCTGAGATCGAGAAGCACTTTGGGCTCTTCAACCCGGACAAATCGCCGGCGTACCCCATCAGTTTCTAAACGGCCGGCGCACATCGATACATACGTACTCCCTCCATAGTAGTGATCTAAACACTTTTATATTTTTTACAGAGGGAGTACGTAGCAAGAGAACAAACATTTCCTTGCTCAGCTAGAACAAAAATACTGCGTGCTTTTTGTACTTGAATAATCTGCATATACATAATGCGAACATCATGCTTGCATGGATGGCCTCATGGCGAAAAATCTCAGATTATTGTGATGGCGTAAACACTGAAATTATTTAACGGAGACAAATATTAAGAGGCACATTGGCAATAAGAGACACATTGGCAATAATACGGCGATCTTCCTTTTACCACATCTTTTCGGCGAGCCCTAGGTGCCGGTTGGGTAATAATTTACGGTTTTGCTAGAACTCATCTAGTTGAGACATAGTTATGTCTCATTCACTTTTATAGCCATCGGATGTGATGCTATAAGATGCGTGTGTGCTGACGTGGGTTGATACTTCTTTGTATCTGTTTATGTCTTTCATGTGAATGGGACAAAATTATGTCTCATCCAGATGAGTTCTAGGCACTCCCAATAATTTCAGATCCTGGGAGGTCCGATGCTGCCAGCAAAAAACTCCCACACACGACAGTTTTTTTCTTGTATGTGCGAACCAATCTGTGGTTGGATAGTTAAAATAACAGTGTTATCATCATTCTATCAGAGTTTAAGTTCTAGGCCTAATATTGATGCTCGCATTTTCCTGGATTAATTCCAGGCCTTCTCGCAATGTTTGTTCAGTGGGAGAAGACGTTCCTGCCGACTATGAAGGTGTGCAACTTCGTCAATCTCAAGATGATATGACACCTCAGTCTCTCAGAGGTGCTCATAGGGATGGGTTGTGCATGTGTGCGCTCATAGGGATGAGTGTATGTGCTTATGTATGGGCGTATGCGCCTGTATTATGTTAAAAGAACAGTTTTATTGTATGTTTGCAACGTGGTTACAACATTTCCGATGGTGATGATTTGGATTGTGTAACCTAGAAAAATCTCGGGCGTATCCTATTAATTTCTAATTGGGACAAACCATTATGATTTATGTACATAAATACTAATTTCTCCTTTGTTTATTCGCCCTTTTCATATTTTGTGTCAATTTTAATCGTAGATTTGACTAACAAAATATAAATTGTATGTCAGAAAACTCACATAGTTTGATTCATATTCAAAAGAGGTTTTCAATGATACTACTTTTGTGGTATATAACTTATTATTTGACAGTTAAGTCAAAGGTCAAAATTTGACAAAAATACAAGAAAACTAATAAATCAGGATGAAGGTAGTATGTAGGAAGATCAACAGCCTTAGCTTTCTTGTTCTACTGGAATAAGCCACGTCTGCTACAGAATGCATGTGAAACTTCATGTGCTTTGCATGCATGGCAAAAAATGCCCAATTTATTCGAGGGGCCTCATATATGTTAGGTAACTGGAATTTTTGGTAGTCCTCCTTTCTTCTTCCACCCTATCTCTTGCTCTATCCCAGGAAATAGAAAACGAGCACTCCCCTCAGCCCTTCTTCCCCTCGTCACTCCCCTCCGGCTAGCCTTCCTTCATCTCCTCTGGCTGTGACACCACTCCTCGCCATCGCTCACCCCAGCGTCCCCTCCTCAGTGGAGGAAGTTACCTAATACGAGTGGCGTCCATCGTTAAATGCCCTCCCCTCCACCGGCACATGCAAACCCTGAGACCCGACTCCGCCAGGATCGACACGATGCCTAGTCCGGTTCATTTCTGGTTCGGCCTTGGCGCTCCTTCTCAACCACCCATCTATGTTGTTATTCCCCTCCCCAAATCGATTGAAGCTTTTGAAATTTCTAGTCACTTGATGAATAGCACAACTGATTATTTAACCGAGAAAAATAGTAAGAGACAAAATCTTTCCCTTTCCTCTTTCTACCAGTACTCTTTGTATAATGCAAAAACCATAACTCCGCCAACTTCGGGTAAGAAAAAGAAGAGGGGAAATAGTCAGCGTGATGACCCTTGTAACATTTCCGATGAGGACCTTGCGTTGCATTGTCTATGTCACCCCAACCTCATCCATTCGCATAAACATCGGAGTGACAAAAACGCAGTTGGCACTAGGATGTGGTGGGAACCACATATCAACATTGAAGTGTAGTTAAATGTTTTTCTTTATGTTAGTTTTCTATGTCTAAGGTGAAGGTGTCTCAACAGATTAGATAACATCGCACAGAAGATGCCATGGATTGGAGCAGTGAGAGCCTACCCAGATTGGTATTTCTCATCGCAGCATACTACAAAGCTAGGCAAATATGTTACTAACTGCAAATTAAATCAATCAACAAAAACTCAAATAGTATAATCTCATCGACATGAAGATCGACGTAAATACATAGCAATGCCCGATGATCCATCCCATGAATCTGCGTCACATTCTTTGTTCAAAGAAAGCCATACCAAGTAGCAATTTGAGAAACACCGATGCTGTGACCACCAAGGAGATGCGAGGGGTTACAGCGGCCGGTGACATGAATGTTTAAGAGGACCTCATACAAGAACTAATTGCTACTCGATCCCCACAAAGAAGGCGACGGTGCTTATATGGCTAGTTGAGTAAATTAGTGGGAGTTGCACGAGTTACAAAAACCTATCATTTATTTATACTAAACTTTTTCACTTCTTTGTAATAATAAAATATATTTTGCACATATGATTTTACATCTTTATTTCCATTGTGATTAGCCATTGTGTAATTATATTCCTAAATATTAAGGTACACTATTTTTGTTAAATTCTTTTAACATTATTGGTCATGAAATATTAAACCCACAAATAATGAAGTATATCTTATAGAGTGCTTGATGTGCTCACTTCTTTTTCAAGAGACAATCAGTTTTTTAATTTAACAAGATGGTTCAAGATTAGAGAGAAAAACTACATTGCAAGTCTTCACGAATTAATTAAACTCCATATATGTTGCCTTTTGTCCATTATAGATTTTTTTAAATATCATTATAGAGTACCATAAATGTGAATGACGTTTCTAGAATGCATGAATGTCTATATTATGTGAAAGTAAATAAAAGGGTAACTATCATCGTATTAAACATACAACTTTACAATATGAAAATATATATTACTGTTTTGTCTATGAACTGTTGTGTTGCTTGTTTACTTGTTCTCCGACAATCAAATATCTCATCGGTTCTATAATCAACTGACAACACGTGCATACTCTGCATTTGGTCTTGAATTAGTATTACTAGTCATCAACCCGTGCGTCAGCACTGTGTAGGGATTAATATTATTTTATTGGTAATATGGTGCAATCCCAAATATACATGGTGGAACAAACTTTGTAATTGAGCAAACCACAAAATAGCATAGATTTATATATTTTTCACTCATTAGTATTAAATGAATCTTTGCTTCCAATTTTTTTAATATATAAAAGTTTATGCCCATATCTTATATATTTTAATTTAGAAAATCTGGAGTACAAACCATTCTGTTGAGATTTGAAAAAGTTAGCATTATCAGAGTTTTGTATCCAAACATTAATTTAGCAAAACTGGAGTACAAAAGTTTTTCTGTACAAACATTGATTATTCAAAATATCATACTTAATGCAAAGAATGGAAATGAATTAAAACTTATAACTAAAATATTGATCGCCAATAGGAAACGGGCATATACACGGCATCTTTATGACATGTCGTCTTATACATGCTCATTATTGCTGAGTTGGTGCTCGTTCCTCATCTAATATGAATTTTGCTATGTTATCTATCAACAAAATCAACAAAAAAGGATAGTAGGAAATCATTCACAAAAACAGTTAGTGTGAAATTGTTGTTTCATGTAGAAGCATCTAAGTAGTTGATTGAAATTTGATACTACATGTAGGTGAATCTTATGTTGATGGGGTTTATCTTGTGAGAGTCTGAAGACCATGTAGGCTTGTTAAGGCCTTTGGGAATGGCTGAATTATGTGAGCAATTTCTTGGAAGTCCTGCGAATAATAACTGGACGAACTTTTAATAAAAGTTCTAGATTAACAATGGTAGCAATGCATGGCACGAGTTAGAAGAACTGTTGTTTTAAGTCAAATCGAATCTACAAAGGTCCAAGAAAATGACTGGACGCCTCATATTCTCCCACAGTTCAGTTCCATAGTTGCTAGAAGTCTCCATGACAACATCCTTGCTTGTACATATGTTGGTGACAGCTCCATGCTTGTACGTGGATACTTAGTTGTAATCCACCACACTTATTTATATTTAAAACAAATCTATCACGCTAATTGTCTTGCACGCAAGCACATACCTGTGTATATCTGTGAGGGAATCTCATACGTACTTGTGCTATAAAAAAAAAAGATCTTCAAAAAGGATTTTATTCTTCATCTCCAGTTTTATCCAATATGGAAACTTTGACACGGTATAATCTATTTGTTCCCACGCATTTCTATGCTAAGAATTAGCACTATTATTATTCGACTGAAATACAAATCATCCTACTTTTGTGTGACCAAACTACAAACTATATATTTTTAACACTGTAAATGCAGACATTTTTTTGCCAGCTAAATGAAATATTTTTGTTTTATTTCGGTTTCTACTTACCCCCATACAGGTTGGTATTGTCCATGTGGCCACATATCTCTATTTGTCGCTAAACATTCTCCTTTGATTTATCATTTCTGACTTGTATAATACAGAGATACATATGATGATATAATATATGGAGACAACTTATTTTTGGGGTAATATTGTGCACTACTCGGATTTTCTTTCACAGCTTTATACACATAAGGCTTGAATTACCATTGTTTTTTGTTTTATTATTAGGTTTGGATTGCTAAGGCATGAATAAGCCGCGGAACATGGAACATAGCATAGTTTGCATGTAATTGTTGAATTCGTCCACCACTTGCTTGGATGTTCATATATGAAATAGCTATCTCAAATTAACATCGGTAGATATGAAACAGAAGCAATTATAATAAATCTGGTATGGCAGAAGTACCATTGTTATTTATCTTAAAACATATTGGCATATGGCATATTTTTTATAGTGGCCACATAAATAAGATTTTATGGGTGTATAGATGAGATTAACCTTGACATATAATGCCAAGCAAAGTATAGGTACAATTGGTTAGATTGAGTAACAAAAATACCTGAAAAAAGCACTTAATTAACGACTCTACATGTTTGTTGTATGCATGCTCAGTCTAACTCTAAATTATACTAGTGGTAGAACGCCCGTGCGTTGCCACAGGCCAAGAAATGAATCTATGACGAGCCCCTCAACTTAAGCTCTTCAATCATTGTGTTATTACCTCGCTATGTTAGAGCCCCTCAACTTCAGCGCTTCAATCATTGTGTTATTACTTCGCTATGTTGCATGAGAGCTGATAGGCCCACTCGTCAGAATTCTCCTATACCCAAGGATTAAAATCACCCATACAAAGGAAAATAGCAAGAATCATATCATATGCACATAATGATCAAGGCATATCACTTGTGTTGTCGAATTAGCCGTTATTAAAACATTTTTTCTTTTGTCCACAAAAAATCACATAAAACAAGTTCTTCTCACTTGAATTGATGACTCATGCAGCATAGTTGTATTCTATTGTGCAAATGATTGCATGCTTTGCCGTCTCTCTAAATGGCTACTATGACACAACTTCATGACGGAGCATCCAGTTCCTCCTCTCTGCATTGCCCTTTTTCTCTCACAGGCTCGTGCTCCTTGCCCTTCTTGTTGACAATAAAACTTTCAATAAGTAGGGGATCCCTGTAATGGGAAATTCTTTCATAGAAAACTGAATCAATATCAGATGTGCATATTTTGCTATCTCAACTATTTACAATCCCTCCAATGATTCTCCCTATTTCTCTTACGGCCTAAGTTGCCAAACTTTGTCATGGTTCAACATCAGTACATGCTTGTTTCTTTTATACGCACCCAAAAGCTGATGAGATTCTTTGTATTTATCATAGCATGATTGATAAAAATAGAAGAACTATGATCACATCTCACCGAAATACAGTTAATAAAATAGAAGAACTATGATCAACTCTCACGGAAATAAGGAACAAAATGTGATGGCCCACTGTCAATCTCGGCTTGCACGCACTAACGCAAACCCCGCAATCCAAGGAAGAACCATGACGGCATGCAAAAATCATAATAAGTATTTTCTTCCTGTACTAAGAAAATTTTCTTTGGAGAGAAACTGATGGTACTTAACATGACGAACCCGGCCTTTTATTTTTGTTGTTGGGACGTAATTTTTTTTTGTAAAGCCTACAAGTCACAACATTTTCAAATGAAATTTAACACGTTCTTGCAGAATACATAAATTTAACATGTAATAAGCGTGTATGAAGCTCAGGGGAGGATACTGAATATTAGATGCTGATAGTGACCTTTTCGACACATTTCAAGCTGAGATCACGTTTGATAGACATAAACTCGTACATGAGTATAACATCCAGGTCCCATATTTGCCCAACCATTGCATCACAAACGTTATTTACATCACAAACACCATTGCCCAACCTTTTCTCTAACGGCTGGCTCGCTAGGTGCGGAGCTTTTTTTTCCTCTTATATTGATTATTGATTGGTTCTTAGAAAAGGAAAACATCAATGCATTAGGAAAATTAGGATTTGGAATTGATGGTCATAAAACTAAACTTTATTAATTGGCAACGTGTTATCGGTTCCTGCCCGTTTATAACGTGTCTAGTTAGGAAACTTTGGGAAAATTAGGAAAGTTTTTATTGCGTTATGAATGAATTGATTGTGTCTGGTTACCTTAAGTTAATTGATTGCGTTTGAAAATAATTGATTGTCATGCATTATTGCGTTTGGAAAGAATTGATTGTCAATGCATTAGGAAAATTAGGATTTGGAATTGATGGTCATAAAACTAAACTTTATTAATTGGTAATGTGTTATAGGTTCCTGCCCATTTATAACGTGTCTAGTTAGGAAACTTTGGGAAAATTAGGAAAGTTTTTATTGCGTTTGGAAAGAATTGATTGTGTCTGGTTACCTTAAGTTAATTGATTGCGTTTAGAAAGAATTGATTGTCATGCATTATTGCGTTTGGAAAGAATTGATTGTCATGCATGAATCGGGGACGTAAGGGGGGAAACGGAACCTGACTGCGTGCGGTGAGTGGGGTGGGGTTGGGGTTTTTTTTTTTGTAAAGCCTACAAGTCACAACATTTTCAAATGAAATTTAACACGTTCTTGCAGAATACATAAATTTAACATGTAATAAGCGTGTATGAAGCTCAGGGGAGGATACTGAATATTAGATGCTGATAGTGACCTTTTCGACATATTTCAAGCTGAGATCACGTTTGATAGACATAAACTCGTACATGAGTATAACATCCAGGTCCCATATTCGACCAACCATTGCATCACAAACACTATGGCAATTTTAAAATCCGTACCTAGTTACTATTTTAAAACTACACAAGGGGCCTGCTAACTTCCAATACGGCAATTTATGACATATCCGAATCAAAAAAACTCATTTAACCACGCTATTTCAATATGACCCAACACTTGTGCAATTACAGGTGCCAGATGAAGTCAAGAAAAGTAAAAGCACATGCATATACTAAGTTCATAATTCTATAGCAGCAATGTAAATAACGATTTATTATAGATGTAAAACAAAAAGGAAACACCCACAAATCATGTCATAATTACGATCAACAACCAGACATGTTCCATGATTTTCAAATCCATTTGCTGGGAAGGACCAAGGGGATTCGGGGCGGGGGACCTTGCAGGTGGGCGTAGAGTACGACAGCGCGGAGGCTGAGGTTGAAGGCACAGAAGCACTACTCCTGCCCGGCGTGTGGGGGTTGTTGGTGAAGCAGCAACGGATGGAGCCAATGATGTGCCGAAGCACTCCTGCCCAGCGGCGGGGTCGTCGGCGTCGGCGAAGCGGCGACCGACGCGTGGGGGCCGTCGTCGAAGCGGTGATGGACGGAGCCCATGATTCACCGGAGCACTCCTCCTGTCCGGCAGCGGGGTCGTCGGCGAAGCGACGACAGACGCGTGGGGGTCGTCCGCGAAGCGGCGACGGACGAAGCCAATGAGGTGCCGAAGCACTCCTCCTGCCCGGCAGAGGGGTCGTCGGTGCAGCGGCGACAGACGCGTGGGGGTCATCGGCGAAGCGGCGACGAACGGAGCCCAGGAGGTGCCTCGCCTCGACACGCGTGGTGGGTTCTGGAAGCGATCGAGCAGGGCTGTGAGGGCGTTGTGCACCTCGTCGCCAGCTTCTAGGTTGGAGGGAAGAGAGAGGGGCAAGGGGGCAGGAGACGGGCTGGTCGAGGAGCTCCACGGCGGCGACACAACACAAGGAACCCTAGCGCAAGATTGTTAATCGGGAAGAGAAGCGGCTGGCTCGCTAGGTGCGGAGCTTTTTTTTCCCTTATATTGATTATTGATTGGTTCTTAGAAAAGGAAAACATCAATGCATTAGGAAAATTAGGATTTGGAATTGATGGTCATAAAACTAAACTTTATTAATTGGCAACGTGTTATCGGTTCCTGCCCGTTTATAACGTGTCTAGTTAGGAAACTTTGAGAAAATTAGGAAAGTTTTTATTGCGTTATGAATGAATTGATTGTGTCTGGTTACCTTAAGTTAATTGATTGCGTTTGAAAATAATTGATTGTCATGCATTATTGCGTTTGGAAAGAATTGATTGTCAATGCATTAGGAAAATTAGGATTTGGAATTGATGGTCATAAAACTAAACTTTATTAATTGGTAATGTGTTATAGGTTCCTGCCCATTTATAACGTGTCTAGTTAGGAAACTTTGGGAAAATTAAGAAAGTTTTTATTGCGTTTGGAAAGAATTGATTGTGTCTGGTTACCTTAAGTTAATTGATTGCGTTTGGAAAGAATTGATTGTCATGCATTATTGCGTTTGGAAAGAATTGATTGTCATGCATGAATCGGGGACGTAAGGGGGGAAACGGAACCTGACTGCGTGCGGTGAGTGGGGTGGGGTTGGGGTTTTTTTTTGTAAAGCCTACAAGTCACAACATTTTCAAATGAAATTTAACACGTTCTTGCAGAATACATAAATTTAACATGTAATAAGCGTGTATGAAGCTCAGGGGAGGATACTGAATATTAGATGCTGATAGTGACCTTTTCGACACATTTCAAGCTGAGATCACGTTTGATAGACATAAACTCGTACATGAGTATAACATCCAGGTCCCATATTCGACCAACCATTGCATCACAAACACTATGGCAATTTTAAAATCCGTACCTAGTTACTATTTTAAAACTACACAAGGGGCCTGCTAACTTCCAATACGGCAATTTATGACATATCCGAATCAACAAAACTCATTTAACCACGATATTTCAATATGACCCGACACTTGTGCAATTACAGGTGCCAGATGAAGTCAAGAAAAGTAAAAGCACATGCATATACTAACTTCATAATTCTATAGCAGCAATGTAAATAACGATTTATTATAGATGTAAAACAAAAAGGAAACACCCACAAATCATGTCATAATTACGATCAACAACCAGACAGGTTCCATGATTTTCAAATCCATTTGCTGGGAAGGACCAGGGGGATTCGGGGCGGGGGACCTTGCAGGTGGGCGTAGAGTACGACAGCGCGGAGGCTGAGGTTGAAGGCACAGAAGCACTACTCCTGCCCGGCGTGTGGGGGTTGTTGGTGAAGCAGCGACGGACGGAGCCAATGATGCGCCGAAGCACTCCTGCCCAGCGGTGGGGTCGTCGGCGTCGGCGAAGCGGCGACCGACGCGTGGGGGCCGTCGTCGAAGCGGTGATGGACGGAGCCCATGATTCACCGGAGCACTCCTCCTGTCCAGCAGCGGGGTCGTCGGCGGAGCGACGACAGACGCGTGGGGGTCGTCCGCGCAGCGGCGACGGACGGAGCCAATGAGGTGCCGAAGCACTCCTCCTGCCCGGCAGCGGGGTCGTCGGTTAACATTGGCTAAAAATTAAACTAGAGTTGCCAAATAGTCATGGGAAAATCAATATACTGGCAACCGTGGAAACAAGAACCAACCCTTTTGTTATGACCAAATAAAGCGTGCGGAATTGTTTCCCCTCAAAATAGTTATTGGTAACCATCCAAACACATCCTTAACCTTTTCAGTACGTGTGCCCAAGGGATGCACCATATGATGCCGTTAGAGAATCTAAAATCGGACTCCCCTCCCCCTAAACATCAGGACGAATAACCTAGACAACACCTAGACTGAATATTCACCCACCCGAACCACCAAAGCCAGCCAATACATTCTGACTGTCCAAAATGCTCACGATCGACTGTTGGGTGGAGATCCCACAAGAGGTTTTTTAAAGGAGGATAACCCCCGGCCTCTGCATCAATCGATGCATGCAGCCATATTATTAAATAAAAACGTAGCAAAGTCTTAAGGTCCAGACATCTACGATAAAAGTCGTCCTTGCTTTTAGTTATAAAGAATAAACTACGCCTGCACACCTAGCCTATTATTAGCTCGCCATCCAAATCGGCCGAAGATAGCCCGCACTACCATCTCTCAATGATTGCACCAAATAGCCAAAAACTCCCTAAAGTCGACATGGGTAAGTAACGACCACATACAGATCCAGACTGTAGCTTTGTAGATAACCTGCAAAAAAATTATGAATTTTGTTCCATTAAAAATCAAATCATTTCTAGTATTCCAGATTCCACAGGAGATGCGCCCTGTCAAGGAACTTCACGATGGTGAGGCACATCACGTCGCTTGCTTTGCGCGGAGGAGGAGGAGGACGATGAGGTGCTACAGGATGAGGTACCAGAGGAGGAGGCGGAGGTGGGCATGGAGCTTAAGCCCAATGGATTTGGGATGGAGGAGGCGGAGGAGTAGCCCACCTCGCCAAAGTTGTTGGAAATAAGCCCTTGAGGCTATAGTAAAGTTATTATCATTTCTATTTCCATGTTCATAATTAATTTTACATTTTTGTGCTATAATTGCAATGGTTCTTGAATGTGAGATTCAAAGAAAAACCTATTTGCATGTGTGAAAAGATAAACACCAATCATATCCCTATTCAAGCCTCTAAACTAGATCATGTATTATTGATGGTTCTAATTTCCTAACCATGAGTATTTTTTATGTATTAAGAATGTTAACAATAATGAGAACCCATAGGTAGAGTAACTACGATGTTGGATAGACCTAACTTATCAAATACTACGAAATCATGTCGTTAATGTGTTATCTGTATTTTCATATAAAGTGTTGATGTTTTTTTAACATTTACTTAAGTTCTTAGACTGTAGGAATATCATAAACCCAGATGACGGGTGATTACTTTGGGTTACAAAATGTCACCCCATAATTAGATGGGTTAATTATCCTTTTGCCCTCAATGGTGTCCATGTGCTTAGTTTTGCCCTCAGATGCAAATTGTGCTCAGTTTTGCCCCTAGTCCATGCACAGCTACTATGACGAGGCCAAACGGCCAGATTTGAGTCCATCCCGTCTGCTGGCGTTAGGGGTTGTGGGTCCGGAGCTTACACGTGGGACCGCATGGACGTCAGTCCGGAGCTGACATGTGGGCCCGTGCAAAAAAAAATCCCCAAATCATTCATAGGATTCTAGCCGGCCAAATCGACGCCCACTCTGCCCATCTGCCGGCCGACCGTCCTGCGCCGCCGCCACCACCTGCACCGCGGCCAACACTTGCCCCGCCACCAGCTGCACGGCCTGCTCTGTCGCTACCGTCCTGCGCCGTCGCTCCACCGCTACCTGCGACGCCCGCCACCTTCCTGCGACGCCACGGGTGGGGTGCCAGCCACCTGCTCGACCCGCGGCGCGGCCTCCTCCCATGCGCCCGGCCGGAGCGCTCAAAGGTGGGGGGCTGCTGGAGTTGTTTGAACTAAGAGGAAGAACCCCACGGAGAAATGGCGAGCAGCGGAAACGCCGGAGTATTTGGCGAGGCAGGCATCGGGCCGGAGATCCGCCGCGTCCACGACTGGGTTCCCGAGGGGTAAGTCACGCCTCCTCTTTAGATTGAGCTTAGTTGTGCATTTGAACAGTCGATTCGAGTAGGTTTGCCCAATTAGTGTGCTGATTGCGTCTCTGTTTTTCGTCAGTTACGATGGAGTTGTGGTTTGCTTTCTTGGTGCACATTAGAAGGGATCGATACATGTTCGATGCAAAGGATAAGAAGAAATACCAAGGAGGTTTCGATTATAGGGAGGTAATTTGTAGCCAATATCCTTGGGGTTTGCGACATGAAGTGGTATACAAATACTATGATGGGGAAAAGAAATGGGTGACAGTTAGTAATGATGAAGAGCTGGCTACCATGTTTGCTAGGCATAAAGAGAAATATAATTTTCATGTGAGGCTGCAAATTGATGTGCTTGAGTAGCCTAGGATGACGGGTGCAACATCTCGGGGAGAACCAAGTCGTCATAATGGCATCTCTAGCCAGAATAGTTCGGTTGGTGCATGTCGACGTGGTGGCTCGACAAGTGTGGGCAACGGCAGTAGGGTCCCCCTTTAAGTGGAGCCTGATGACTACAATTCTGGGGTTGATGAAGAGAAGCTATATTCTGATGTTATTCAGAATTTACGACGGGCACCTTGGGCTGAAACCAAGATGAGGCTCACAATGCAGTCCGTGTGGACAATGACGCGGTGGGTGAGGACGAAGACCTTGCAGCTGTTGAATGGGACCCTTTGAACCCTCATATGAAAGAAGGTACCGTTTTGCATCTATGAGTGAGTGTAGAAATGCACTTGTGACATACTGCATCAAGGTAGAACGTACTTTCAAAGTTGACAAGAGCGATCAAGTACGTTACAGAGTGCACTGTCCGACGGAGGGTTGTCCACGGAGGCTGCTTGCATCTAAAATGCGAAATAGCACTAATGTTTAGGTCAAAGTGAACCCTTTTAAGCACACATGCCAGGAATCAACCCTTAGGAAGGATACAATCAGTAGAGCCAAGTCAAGATGAGTGGCAGAAGAAGTAAACAAGTGGGTGAAAGAAAACCAGCAAGTGGGTCCAAAGGAATTGCAGAAGAACATTAAAGATAAGTTCAAGATAGATTTACCATACATGAGGTTGTTCAATGGTAAACAACATGCTATGAATTCTATTTATGGTAACTGGCAGGAAAGTTTTCAATTGGTGTATTCATTCAAAGGTGAAGTGGAGATGACCAGCCCAGGTAGTATTGTAGATATTGATCACCACACCGTGGAGTACACATTCAGGGGAGTGACAAAGACCAAGGGATGCTTTAGGAGGGTTTTTGTCTGCTTTGAGGCTTGTCGTCGGGGTTTTCTGGCAGGCTGCATGCCTTATTTGGCTATTGATGCCACTTTTCTGACAGGGAGGTTTAAATGACAGTTAGTAGCAGCTTGTGTAGTTGATGCACACAGTTTTGTATTTTCAGTTGCCTATGGTGTGCTGGAGACAGAATCTGAGGAGAGTTGTCCTTGATTTTTGCATAATCTGCGATGGGCTATTGCACATCCCAATGGGTTGGTCATTCATACAGATGCCTGCAAAGGTTTAGAAGTGGCCGTGGACAATGTGTTCCCTGGAGTAGAGCATAGGGAATGCATGCGTCACCTTGCTGCAAATTTCATGAAGAAATTTAAAGGACAGGTGTATACCGACAATTTATGGCCAGCATCTTTGACTTGCAGTGTGAAGAAGCACAACTACCACTTGAGATATTTATACATGAATCCCAAAGTGAAAGAATACTTGGAAACACACCAATTTAGTGAACTGAGCAAAGTTGACTATGTGCACAATAATCTAGCAGAGTCTTTCAACTCAACGATCCGGAAACTAAAGGGTCATTATGTGGTGGATTTGCTTGACAGGATAAGGGTAGAATACATGCAGAAATTTCATTATCATGCAGGAATAGCCGAGGCAAAATTCATGGGCCACATTATCATCCCAGCCGTGATGAATGAACTGAAGCAGAAAACAACATGCTTGGAAATGAACATGACTCTTTGCTCGGGTACCACAACAGAGATATCATATTTGGATAAAGAGAAGAGGGAATGCAGATATCCAGTGGATTTAGAAGCTAGAACTTGCAGTTGTAGGCAATGACAGATAACTGGGTTGCCATGCATTCATGCCTTGTTTTTCATCACTTCTCTCCCAGGTACAGTAGGGAACATACAGCAGTATGTGCATGATTACTACTCTGTTTCAAGGTTCAAAGCCACATATGCTTATTCCTTGCCTGCTATGGAGGGAAAACAACAATGGGACGTGGTGGACGCTGGATTCAAGCTTTGCGCTCCAGTTCTGAAGAGAGCAGCAGGTAGACCAAGGAAGAGTCGGATCAGACCTCGCAGCGAAGGAGCTGGACTTGGAGCGAGGAAGCGTAAGTGCACAAGGTGTGGTGGGTCTGGTCATTTCGGTAAGTATTGTGATAACACAGTAGATCTAGCGTTCGGAGAGAGTTTCAATGAAGGCTTCGATGAAAATGTTGGTCAGCAGCCGGTTGCCTCAACAGATGATGAAAATGATGGTCAACACCCGGTGGCATCTGATTAGGATTTTGACGAGGTTCCAAATGATGATGATCAACAGCCGCATGATTTTGACGATGATCCAAAATATCCTCCAAATAATGATGCACGTGAGGCTCCAAATGATGATCCAAGTGAGGCTCCAAATGATGATCATGGTGATCCAAGTGAGGCTCCAAATGGTGATCATGGTGATCCAAGTGAGGCTCCAAATGGTGATTATGGTGATCCAAGTGAGGCTCCAAATGGTGACCAACCTTCTGTTGTTGTGAGTTCTGCTAGGTATGTAAAACTTGCAAGGGTCCAATACTATTGTACATTTATCACTTGACTTGATCGCATTACCCTTTATGTTTTGCACAGCTCTATGGTAGGTTTGAAGAAGACGCGCAAGGTACCGACAACCAAGAGGAGAAGAGAAGAAGCGATGAGCACAAGGTGCACGAGGAGCAAAGTGATGGCAAGAAGCTCTAGGAACAGACAGAAGCCCCAGCGCTATTTATGAATAATTATGAAACATTATGAATAATGTTGTATTTCTGTTGGATGATGTTGGACCTATGTTAGAACTATGTTTGAATGATGTTGGACCTATGTTAGAACTTCAAATTTGACATGCTATATGGATGTTGGAATTCTTTCGAAACTTTGGTAAACTCATATTTATGGAAAATATGCTAAAAAAGAGCTCCAAAGGTAGGGTAAACGTCCTCATTTCTAAGCAAGATTTTTTTGACCTTGTCTAAATGAGCCAAATAACATATTGAATCACTACGTAAAATTTGGCACCAAAAAAACAAAATCAAGGTCATAAGACCAAGAAAATTGCATTTTATGTATATTTTACACTATACTTTTACGTTTGTAATTTTACGTAACATAAAATATTTTTTACGGTGATTATATGTTTTCTTACATTCTCTTTTTACATATGAAATGAGATAAAATTTACGGAACGTAAAATTACGGTGCATTGATTTAATATAGAGGGGGTGAAGAATAACTATTCCTTACCCAAGGTGACGAATAGTCAATATATATATAAATATATATA
>LR738714.1:734314048-734352912 GCA_902687465.1 Secale cereale | reverse complement strand
ATATATATATATATATATATATATATATATATATATATATATATATATATATATATATATATATATATATATATATATATATATATATATATATAGACAGACTACGTGCGCTGGTTTTTCTTCTTTTTTTGATTTTTTTGAATTTTGTTTTGCTCATTTGAATTCTGGTCAAACCTAACTTTGACCAAAATTTAAACAAGTCTAAAACATCAAAATGAAAAACTAAGCCTGGATCCTTCTTAGTCAATCCAAAAGGAAGCTGTGGTGAGGTTTTTGAAATTTCATGAAAAATGTGCTAAAAAGAGGGGTCCAAAGGTAGGGTAAACAACCTAATTTCTAAGCAAGGTTTTTTTCGACCTTGTCTAAATCAGCCAAATAACTTTCCCGCACATATATTATATATATACAGACTATGTGCGCTGTTGTTTTTCATTTTTTTCAATTTGTTTTGCTCATTTGAATTCTAGTCAAACTTAACTTTGACCAAGATTTAAACAAGTCTAAAACATCAAAATGAAAAAGTAAGCCTGGATCCTTCTTAGTCACTCCAAAATGAAGCTGTGGTGATTTTTTTGAAATTTTCATGTTCATTTCCCCAAAACACTTCTCTTCACCTCATACAAAAGAGTTCGAGATACTCGAGATATCACATAAGACACATGAACTTATCGTCTAAATGTATCTAAACCTTGTTTATCAACTTAAATCATTATTATATGACATTAGAAGACTATGTGCGCAGGTTTTTCATTTTCTGATTTTTATTTAATTTATTATGCTCATTTGAAATCTAGTCAAACATATCTTTGACTGCTCCAAACCCCTCCCAAACCCCGCTAACCCTAGCGATGAACAAGGACTGTCCATCTAACCCTAGCAGCGATCACGGGCCATCGATCTAACCCTTCTATAAGGAATCTGCGGGGAGGAGGGGGGCGATCCGCGAGATGCAATCTGATTGGCTGGGAGATTTTTTTTCTAAACAAATACCGGGCGCGCTGGATGGACCGTTGGGCCGTCTCGTTGTCTGGGCCTGAGACCGCAGTTAATAGCCCGTCTCAGCCTTTCCAGACCTGTATGCTTGGAAGGGCGGCCATGTGGTTTGCATGCGCGGGAGGCGGACATGCATGCATGCGAGCGAGGCGCGCTAGTCTAGCGAGGCGAGCTAGGCGAGCTAGGCTAGCGAGGCAGTGGCCATGCACGTACGGATTCAGAGCTATGTGGCCATGCACGTATTGAGTGAGGCGAGTTAGCGAGGCAGTGGTTCAGATTGCGGCAGCTAGGTGAGCTATGCAGTGATTCAGATGCACGCACGCGCCCCATGCATAGTTTTCGTGCAAAAATTTAAGGGCCCAAAACGTAACGGATTCACACACGCGTCCGGATGCACACACGTAGCGTTCTCATCCTTTCTCTCTTCCTCTCCCACCCACATGCCTATAAATGGGGTGCCTCTCTTCCTCTCCCACCCACAAGCCAGATCAGATCCATTCTCTCCAACTTCAAACACCCAAGCGACCGAGCCCTCTCCAAGCGACCAAGTGAAGATGCAGTTCAACGGGTCGACCTTCAACCGTCCGCCAGTCGTGCCGGAGTTGCGCTACCCACCGAGCGTGCTCGTGGAGAGGGAGCTCCGTGTGTGGGCGACTTCTAGGTGGAGGGGTTCCGTCGAACTCACCCGCGCCTTCCTTAGAGCCGGCTATGCCCACCTCCCACGGGGCTCGCCTAGGATGTTCACCCTCAACGAGGTTCGTGACCGTGGTGACATCCTCCTACTGCTCACGGTCACCTCCACCAACCCGTTTGACGCGCGCGAGCTCCTCGTCCAAGTCTTTTGGTGCGACTGCGAGGCCATCTTCTTCACGGTGTACAACATCTACACCAACTACGAGAGCATCTTCCCCACTTCAGGCCAGATGCACTCCCTTCCCTACGACGAGGAGGAGGAGGTGTGAAGTTGAAGACGGTGTTGAAGGGGCGCGCGGCCAAGGTGGAAGAAGGAGGTCAAGATGAAGATGTTCAAGGCCAGAGTCAAGCTCGTCATGTTTTAGTTTTATCGTTTTTATTTTGTTGCTTTTCTATGTCGTGTGTGCCGTGTCGTGTCGTGTCGTGTTCGTGAACTATGGGTAATGGGTCCAAGTTATTATTGCCTAATGTAAGGGTACGGTGTGTTGCATCTTATCTAAGTTATGTGTGTTAAAAAATATCCGTGCCCAAACATATCATTTCTTCCCTAAACCAAGTCATGAAGTTCGAGAACTTGTGGCTTTCATTAATGAAAAATGAAAATCGGAGGGGGTGAGAAGCCCTCTCTTTCATTCAAAAAAAACCAAGTCATGAACTAACATGCAAATTTATTCCATTTAAATTCTAAACCAAGTGCCACTCTAACCCTAAACAAGTGCCATTCTAACCACAATCATGTGGCAGTGCAAACATACGTTTCCAACCCTCCAAAATTTCAGTGCAAAACAAAGAAAAACCACTCTCACGCGTGTGCATAACATTCACGGTCTCACTATGTATACATTCCTTCCCTACCCATGTCAAAGTCTTTCCATCTGTCCTAGTGGTTACCAGCGCAGCCCTAAATGCCACAAACCCACGCGGTCCTGGGTTTGAGTCCCCAGCCGCACCAATTTTTTGCCCATTTTCCACCCTTCATTTTTTTAGACAAATTATTTTTTTCTCAATGTAATGCCCTTAAAAAATGTTCATTTATTTTGGCACCAGGTGTAAACCTCTACCAGAGCTGAGGCACATTTTCCATGACAATTTGGTCTTTGATTTAAATCACGGTGTATTTGAATTGGAGTAATTAAATTGCTATTAAATATTTCATTTTTTAGACAAATTATTTTTTTCTCAATGTAATGCCCTTAAAAAATGTTCATTTATTTTGGCACGAGGTGTAAACCTCTACCAGAGCTGAGGTACATTTTTCATGACAATTTGGTCTTTGATTTAAATCACGCTGTATTTGAATTGGAGTAATTAAATTGCTATTAAATATTTAACAGCTACAAAAAAATTTCTAAACCTAATTGTTTAGCTCCGGAATAATTCAATTAGCTTCCACAAAAAGTTTCAGCATTATGATTTACTGCCTAAATTAAATCAGAACGGAAAACAGAAAAACACGCAAGAGAACCCCCGAATGGGCCTAATTGGATGCAGTTTGCCCATTAGTCTAGCCAGAACTTGGCTCTACACTCTGAATTTGGCCCATAGAGGAACCTTTTTTTTTTACAGAAGGGCAGAGTAGAGAGCTGCATTTCATTGATTAAAAGTTTCTGAATTCCTCATCCTTCTCCCTTTTTTCAACATATTTAAAAGTCGGTCACTTTTTCTTTTTTTTCAATATTTAAACTACTTTGACCAACATTTAAACTAGGTAAATTTCTCATACAATTTCAAGCTTATAAATTCCTCCATAATTCATGCATTTCCATACATTTTCAACATTACAACCAGTGCGATTACCATACCTACCAATGCCCAAAAGTAATTGTAAATGAGTATTGGTATTTGTGCTTGATCTTCAAGCTTCCTAACCTTCTTCTTCAACATACTAAGCTCAACAGCTAGCTCTTTGTCAGTGCGTGCTTCGCCCTCCATCTCTTCTTCCGGAGCTCGTGTTGCGGCCACTGCCGTTCGTGGCAGCATGTGCAACCATTCTTCATACTCTTCTTGCAATTCATTCATCAGTGTCTTGGCCAGAGCATCGACCCAAAGAAAGAAGCATGTCACCTGAATGAACACCAAACATATCAACCCATTGCTCAAAGATCCCGATCACGAAAATGGTGCAATTGCCCCGATTCTTATCGCATTCTCGCTGCACACGTAGAACGGATGATTCTGGTTCCTCGGTGTGTGAGAAACCCTCCTATCAACGTCCGCCCGATGCCGCGGACAGACGAAGACAGACATGTCCACACGCGCCCGGCTCTGCATCCGAGAGGTGGCGCGGGAGCTTGAGGAAGACATGGAGCTCGGAGCCGAAGGGGATCTCAACGCCGCCGCGCCCTCCATGGCTAGCTTCCCACCGCCGTGCTCTATCTCTCTCTCTCTCTCTCTCTCTCTCTCTCTCTCTCTCTCTCGTCGTGGTCACCACCGTGCTCTCTGTCCCGTGGTCACCGCCGTGCTCTCTGTCGTCGTGGTCACCGCCTCTGTCGCACACTTATATAGCGTACCCGCAACGGCTCTCTGCTCAACGACTCTCTGTTGGGTCCCACAAGCCACGCGTGCAACGGTCTAAATACATTTGGCCGTCTCTGCCGCCTGGTCCCACCTGTAAGGGTCGAGTCAAAAGGTTGACCTGACGAAGACGGCATAATTCACGGAACGAGTCGGTGCGCACGAACTAGGGGCAAAACTGAGCACAATTCGCATCTGAGGGCAAGACTGAGCACATGGACACCACTGAGGGCAAAAGGATAATTAACCCTAATTAGATTGTTATGAAGGTGACTTTCGAGTATATATACCGGAAAAGTATGTTTACGGTGTTCGATATGCCAAGACTAAAGGTAGCCCGTTTTATTCTTGTATGAAGTATCTATGACGAAACCTATGTTTAGGGGTCATATTTGTCCAGCTCAATTGTAGATGCTCTAGCTTTGGGTGCCTATTCACAAAAAGAAACGAAAAAAAAAGTTGCTTTGGTTGCCACGATCACTGCATGCACCGTGGTGGGTCGATCAAGGGCTATGATAGACTACTACAGTAGATATTCGATCGGGTGCGATGTTGATGACACCCGTGCTAGCTTAGCTAGGGGGTTAGCGGCAACTTGCAAGGAAGCAACAAAGCACGCACTGTGGAGGCCACCATCAGCCCCTAAGACGGGCCAGGTCAGCGGTCAGCGCCGCGAGGAAATTCCACGAGCCAGACAAACTCTGTGTGTCGCCAAGCTCTGTCCCAGGCTCCCAGCGATGGAATGCGACCTGTACCGGCACGTCGACGACCTCATCGCTCACGGACGGATCGAGTCAATCACCGCAAAGCGCGTACGATAAGATATGGCCGGACTGGATGGTGGCAACCGTTCAACCGATTTCCACAGACCAACGAACAAGTTGCACCGGCGGCCGGTCTCATCTCATGCCGGCACTACACATGCTGTAGGTGCTATGGATAATGGAAACCGAGAAGAAACTAATAATGGTGTATTATTGCGCCAAACTGCCGGGTAGTTCTGAGAACTATTATTGGGCCAAACTGCCGGGTAGTTCTGAGAATTTTTTGTGTGTATATAAGAGGCGAATGTGCTTGGTACATTGCATCCAAATATCAAAGATACACAGACATAAGCGAGGCGGATGGCAAAGCAAGGTGTAGACGTCGCAGTGGCGCTGGTCCTTGTTGCCCTCGCAGCATTTCCAGCAGGTACGTAATACATATGCTTAGTAAGATGTGTGTACGCATGCATGTATATTTTGTTGGAATCCTTCATACAGAAGAATTCGCACAGAATATTAAGTGATTCATTTGTACGTCCTATATATTTGGGTGGTGATTAGGGCATGTACAATGGTTGCTAAGATAGCCTTATCTTAAGTTTTGCATGTAAATTAGAGATGACAAAAAAACAAGTCTACAATGGGTCATCTCTTAGCCTTATCTTCAATAATTAGTTATTCCTAAAAACATGGTGAGACAAATTGTGCTAAGCTATCATCTCTTGTCTTTGCTTAAATAAGCTAAGACAAGCCTTCTCTTATGATTTCTCTCTCCTCCACCTCATCATTTATCTTACGTGGCATCCTTAAGCTAGAACCATTGTACATGCCCTTACATGCTGTACCCAACGCAACAAATCAAACTCATTAGCTCTTGCATGCCGCACTTTTTTTTTTCAGTGCACTCCATCGGCGTCTGCAACGGCGTGCTCGGCAACAACCTGCCGGCGCCGAGGGACGTCGTGAAGCTGTACCAATCCAAGGGCATCAAGGCCATGCGGATCTACGAGCCGGAGAGCAACGTCCTCAAGGCACTCAGCGGCACGGGCATCGCCGTCCTAATGGACGTCGGCAGGGCGCTACCCAGCCTCGCCTCCAGCCGCTCCGCTGCGGCCGCCTGGGTAAAGGCCAACGTCTCCGCCTTCCCGGGCGTCTCATTCCGCTACATCGCCGTCGGCAACGAGGTCATCGACAGCGCCGGCCAGAAGACCATCCTCCCGGCCATGAAGAACATACAACGGGCGATCGTGGCCGCCGGCCTCGGCGGCAGGGTCAAGGTGTCGACCTCAGTGCGGTTTGACGTGGTCACCAACACATTCCCGCCCTCCAACGGTGTGTTCGCGGACCAATCATTCATGGGGCCCATCCTTGAGTTCCTGGCGAGCACCGGCGCACCGCTGCTGGCCAACGTGTACCCCTACTTCGCCTACGAGAGCGACCCGCAGAACATCAAGCTCGACTTCGCCACGTTCGTGCCAGGCAGCACCACCGTGAACGACAACGGGCTGACATACACGAACCTCTTCGACGCCATGGTCGACTCCATCTACGCCGCGCTGGAGAAAGCCGGCAAGCCCGGGGTCAAGGTGGTCATATCCGAGAGCGGGTGGCCGTCGGACGAAGGTTTCGGGGCGACGGCGCAGAACGCGCGGGCGTATAACCAGGGGTTGATCAACCACGTCGGCAATGGCACGCCCAAACGGCCCGGGCCGTTGGAGACGTACATTTTCGCCATGTTCAACGAGAACCAGAAGGACGGAAAGAAGAGCGAGCAGCACTTTGGGCTGTTCAATCCGGACAGGTCGCCGGCCTACTCCATTACTTTCTGAATGCCACAAGCGCTGGATATTTCGCGTTCGAATAAGCTGCAAACTGCATGCCTTTCAGTCAACCACTCGTGTGTGTTATGTCTCCTTTTCTTAAAAATGTCCCATAAAACACGTCAAGAAAGAAAAGAAAAGGATTGAATCTCACTTTTTTACATGCCATATTTTACTCGCAATTTTCTGTGTCAATTTTGCCCCGTATATTCAATTTTTTTAGTCGAGAGAGCGCACTTCATTTAATCAACGAGAGTGTTGGAGATACAAAGGTTGCTAGGAGGATCTGAGAGCCACACATGGCGTCCCAAACCCCAGCTAGTAGCCATTTTTTGCAATGCTGTTAGCTTCAAATTATGCTCGCGCTGCTCGTGGCATATTTCACATGTAGAAAACTAGACTTGCTAGGGTTAAACTTGTAAAGAGAAAGATGCGAGAAAGAGAGGAGCGAATGAGGAAACAATTATCTCATTGATTGAATATTTGGGTATATATACCCCAGTATAAAGGCGGTTTACAAGGGGCAGTTGCCAAACTAGAGCAACCGACATAGCAGGGATAATGCCTTAATTAATCTAATTAATTAATTCCTAACACCCCCACTAATCAAAGCTTGTCTTTGTGAATATGTATCATCTTGACAAATAACACTCCTTGTATGTACTTTCCTTCGAGAATGTTTACCATCTTCATCTCGAGAAATCCTTGTATAATCTTTGAAGTCTCCTCAAACTATGGGAAAAATATGAGAAGAATAGTATAGATATATTGCTAAAACTCCTTGAAACCGAGTGGGAAAATAATGAGGAGAAAATGATGCAACATATAATGATTATTGTTTCTTGATAACTCATATGAGGAAAAACCTTTGAAGAAGGAGAAAACTAGTTGCTGAGTTTAGAGAACAATAAATATGCTTTGTATACTTTCTTTTAAAAACCGATGGGGAAGAACTTGAAAGTATATCATATAATCTTTAAAAGATATTGCCTCATTTAAAACCGTTATGAGAAACTTTGAGAGAAAACTCATAAGGGAAAATAGTGCAATCTAATATGCCATTCAAAACTCCCTTAAAACCTAGTGGAAAAAATATAAGGAGAAAATGATATGGCATATACATACACTTGTGTTTATATTGTCTCGTTAAAACCCTTTTATGAGAAACCATTAGTAAAAAACTCATCAAGGGGAAAAGAGTAAAATATATCCAATCTGATGATTGTTAGCAGGTTAGAGTTTGGGAGATTACCCCCCCCCCCACCTGAAGTTTGCAAATCTGGAGGATGTCTCATACCAATTTCATTGATATGATCATGACATTGTGAATAGTCTATTGGATTTTCACAGTATTTTTTTTGCATATTGTTTCCTCACTCTTCTATAATCCATGAGGATAAGTAATTTTTGGGTGATATGCTTTATGATATTGCTCTTGGATAAGTAATTTTTGGGCGATATGCTTTATGATATTGCTCTTCATATAGCCTGTAGGTATTGAGTAACACCAATGGTAGAATCTTGATAAATCAAGTTATGTGATTCTGATGAATCACAACCACATGTTTTTGAGTGTGGTTAATCATTCTGCTAAGCCATGCATATTTCCAAATGCTTTTAGATAAAGTAATTATGTTAGAATGATAAGTGGAAGTAGCCATTTAAAGTCTATTCAGATGACTCCCATAGGAAGGCTATTTCAGCAAATTCTGTCATTGATATGGCATTGTTGGGATCAAATAAAGAGCCAATATCATATATCATATCATGGTAATATCTTGATTTTTCTGATGGAGTTGTCCAAAATTTATTATGAACTTGAGATATAAGCTAATATTCCTCATTTCGACCATATACCTTTTGTTGGTATGATATATCCACATTGAACTTCTCATACATGTTTTGGATATATGTAGACTGATATATATATTCTTGAGAGAATGCCCAAGTTGTAAACTTAAGGTAAATTTGGTTTAATCCAAATTTTCCGCCTTGAGATGATTTTGTGTATGTTTAGATCTTGTATAGACATTAATGATGAAGTCATCGATATACACTAAGTGATATAAACTTAACCTAATAATCACCATTATTCGAGTAATCCTTTTGAAAAAGGAACTCATTTAGTTAGTAGTACCATATGATTTTTTACTATTTCAAGTCATACAGTGACTTTGAGATTTTACACAAAACATGTTGTGATTTATTATTGGATTCAAAATTGTAAGCCCTTAAGGAATTTAATATAGATATCCGAAATGAGTGATCTATATGAGTATGTGGTCACTACATCCATCAACTGCATGGTTTTATTTGTATTGCCAATGATATTTTAGTATCAAAACATAATTACACTAATACCAGGAGGGTATGTCACATCGTAATCGATGTCGGATCTCTGCGTGAACACTTTTGCTACAACGCTCGCTTTCTTACCACCTCATTGACTTTGTCTATGAATGAGAAGTTTTAGTATTCCATATGGAAGATACTTATGAGGAGTAAGTATTATTGCGGTAAATACCACTCGTTTGCTGATCGAGTGTTATTCTTCATTAGTTGCTTCCTTTTATGTGAATCAACATGAGTGCAAGAGGCACTCTATCATGGATTTTGGTTCAGGTCCCAAAAGGTTTCAGTAATTTTGAGAAGAAATATATGTTGACAAATGTAGTCTTTTATTTTATATGATTCTGGAGGAATCGATGAAAACTCTGGAAATGTATTATTCCTTTTAACTCCTTGTGATTTCCTAAAACAATGGAGTCAAGGTGTTTCGATGTCACGGCACCAAACATTTGTGCACATTTATGCCGGGCTTTAGATGATGAGCATCCTGTGAGCTGTCTTGCAACTTGATGTTGAATTACATTTACTGGTTGAGGATTTGATTTTCTCTGTTTTCGCGGAAGAATATGCGAGATTATATCTCGTGTGGTCAGATTTCTCCCCCTCTTGCTCTCATTTGGGGAGAAGAGTGGTTTCTTAGGTACTTCCACTCTTTGTGACACTTTACTACATGAATATAAATTTAGTGACATCTTTGTCAACAGTAAATGTACGTGGCAGATTTGCAATGTGTTGCAAATATATGATTCTCTAAACTTCTAGTTCAGATTCTTTGAGTATGTGGATATATGGATTGGACGTCAATAGCATTTCTAATTTATTTCTCGGCATTCTTTGTGGTACTTATCTCCGCCTAATGCCGGAAAATATCCGTATTACTGATGCAATCAACATCCGTGCTATAAATCATAGATCCCTAATTTTCTATGAGGGCCCATTGATGTACGCTGGAGTGGTGATACCGGTGCGTAACCGAATTATCGTAGATGGATTTTTTTATTTCCATGTAGTAACTACAAGGGTAAAGTAATATGATATGCAGTTGGTATGATTTAGATCATACTTATGGTGTGTAAGGTCCTATGTGTCTAGTACGAGGCTGGTAAATGTACAATTCTTTAAAAGTGGTCATGTAATTCATTTGGCTATCTTTGATAACAAATTTAGCTAAACAATTATGTGTATGTACATAAAGTACTGAATGCAATAAAAAGTGCTCATTGAATGAGTTCAACAACATTGTACATTCGAATGGGTGTACATATCCTGTTTTCAGGAGAATTTGCTCTTACTTTGGTAAGTTGAAAATTTTATTTAGTAAGATCATGCATGGTGTGTTTGACAAGAGACACACTCGAAATCATTTTATAAATGTTCCTATGAATACCATGGACTATCTAAATAATCCCACATAATGGTTAACCAATGCACATATATCTTCTGAATGTGCTCACGGAAGAACAGGTGGCTCATTTAGAATTTTAAGGTGAGAGTGCCTTAGATTAATTTCCTCTATGGCACATGTGGTGCACATAAAAATTTGATGCTTTGGGAAATTTTGTAAGTCGTTAAGTTGTGACCAACAAAATTGCCAATACTTTTCTAATCATCCCGAAACCAGGATGGCTAAGGCTATCAAGCCTAATATTTATGTATTAATATCTAGAAAATCACTGTGTGCGCAACAATATTGATTATGAATTGAAACATACATTCAAATTTATCAAATATTGTATCCGACGGATATGATATCGGATATCCTACTACATGTAGTAGTACAAATCTAGGCTAATAATATTTTTTGGGATAATTAAGAGATTACTTGAGGTCTCCAATATTATTGAAAATTTTATTACGCAAAAATATCATCGTTGCAAAGGAATTCACCATCCTTATACTATACTAGACTGATGGTTCTCTCCTTCTGATGAAGATTTGAGAACATTCATTACCAAAATATTTTCTTGTTGTAAGTTTGAAAATTTTCAAATTTATCTCAAATTTGTTGTGTGACCATGTGTTCGAGGGTTTGGTAATCATATGTATGATATTTGCATAACCACACATTTGACAAACTTGAGAGTTGTCGTTGTGATCGTTTGAAAACGATATATTCCCTGTTAAGAGACATTTTTGTCTTCGGTTGTCTTCTAGCCTCCACCTTAATTTGAATTTATCATGGTTTATTTTTTGTGACCACTGACTTGCATAGTATTCTCAACACTAGCAAATATTTCAAATAATGGTATAGCACCCGTTGGGTGAATCTGATGATTTTAAGAAATTATATACTTCTTTACCATGGAAATGGTAGTACATCCATTTTATGCTTAAGTGACAAAGTTGTAAACTTCAACGGACTTGAAGTCTTGAAAAACAAATGAGTGACCATTCACATTGTGCTCACGGCAAGATATTTATCTTAAGGAAAATATAGTGTATACATCCATTTTATGCTTAGTTTGAGAATTAAGTGGAGTTGATGACATATAAAATGCATATGTACCATGTGTTTCATGAAATTTTCATGCATTTATATAGTTTACTTATGAGATTAAAAATATTATGCTTGAAATTATCTAATTGAGTACAATCATGGCTAAGGTGATCCTTGGTGAACATGGATGTAGCCTTCAATATAGGGCATGCGATGAAATCTTTGATAATATTTTGGGCTTCATTCTTGAGAAAAAGTGTGACTTTAGTGTCACGGCCAAAACATAGACTTTGCAATTTTAACATTGGTCAGTCACCATGAAAATAACAACCACAATGTGTTGTGGATATTTCGATGGTGTTTGAAACACTCGCTATAAAATATGCTATCCATCTTGATGGATGAACGACAGTATAATTAGAAATGGTGACATAGGCACCAGTACTGCCACGTATTTTACCAAGGTAATAGAAGGTAATCACTGGTATATGAATATATTTGTGTAGTTTTCTATGACATACTCCAACAAAATGAGGCTTGAATACTCACAAAAATACCATTTCAACATATAACGAGTGTGCAAGAACAATATTTACTATGAGATCAAAATATTTTAGTGAACAACAACAATAAATGCTCCGGAGGAGCAAAATTTAGTATGGCTGATGCCTTACAACCATATGTGTAGACCTCAATTTATGTAGGATCATACTTTGAAGATAATCACCAATATGGTGTAGTTCTCGCAGTAATAGAAAACACAGTCTGATTTTTGTCAGTAAATGTTTATACCTCTATTAACTTATGTTATGTTATATTTAAGAAAATCACTTTGAAGGTAATCGTCAAAGTGGCATGATGTACACCATGCAGTAATAGTAGATAGTCTGTAAAAAACATAAAAATTGATAGTAGATGCCAATATCAATTACCTTATGATATCTTGAGGTACTCACATATAATATTAATATTTGGAAGAGCACTTCGAAGGTAGTCATTTTGTTAAAATGACAAGATGTAGACTTCACAGTAGTGATGGATAATCTGCAAATGGTGTAGTAGATGCCACCAATACCTTGTGATTCACAAATAAAAGTTGCGCTAGTCATATTAAGTATGACACTTTATAACTCTTATTTGAATTTATACCAACTAGTCATCAACCTGTGCACCTGCACGGGCTAGTTATTTGAACAAATATTAGTAGTTAAACTTTATTTTTATATAACAGTTATATATAAACAAAATACATGATTGATGAATACTAAGTCCATTAATAAGCTCTCAACTTTAATATTTATAATACTTAAACACATAGCTTGCTTTATTCCAAATGATTATCATAACAGTTATTTCACCATTTCACAAACACATGGGGAAGCCCAATGCATAAAAGTAGAACACATGGTGAATCAAAATTTTAAATTACTTATGCCTCTAAATAGATAACCATAATATTGTTATGCAGACATAATGTTGAAATATAAAGATTAAAATATGTTTAATTTATCATTCCTTTTAAGGCATTTAATCATATGGCGCGTTTCTAGCATGCTTGGAATCATTGTCTGAAATTAGGATATAAAAATTTCATAGCTTGTTCAAAAGCCCACAATAAAAACTTAAGGGGGTAAAGTTGGTAGTAAAAACCTAAATTACAGTTTTATATCAGGTACATCTGGACACAAAACATGAATGCTTTTACATGCATATAATTATCGGATTTTTTTTGACATCTTGTCAATTCGGGTAACTATCTAATGATTTTTCCTCCACTCCACGGATCCCAGCATCACTCCTTTCATCATAGTTTAAAATACTTATATAGATTAAAGGTGTTCGCAGTTGAATTGGATATATTGGTTGTGGGGGTGCCAAATTTGCTATATTGAGATAGAAATTTAGAACATATATTTTCATTTGCTGTCATGGGATGCACGCCACTTCCCAAAATCAGATGCAAAACTGATTACAAATAAATATAGCTGCAAGAAAAAGGTAGTACAATGGCATCACTTGATAAAAAAAATCTTTACGGCATCTTCACACAAACTACATGCTAGGTGTACTTTGAGTAAAAATAGTCTTCAAAAGTATGAAAAGTAGCTATATAACGCTAACTGTTACCTGGCTGAATCTATAAAGCCCCTTCGCAAAAAAAAGGGAAAAAAAGAAAGGCCAAAGAAAAAAAGGCCCAAAAAAAGAAAAAAAAAAGAAAAAAAAGGGACATGCTACTATCTTTTTCCACACTTGTGCTTCAAAGTAGCACCATGTTCTTCATTGTAGAGAGTCTCATGCTTAGTCACTTTCATATACTAGTGGGAATTTTCGTTATAGAACTTGGCTTGTATATTCCAACGATGGGCTTCCTCAAATGCCCACTAGTTTCTTTTGTTGAGCTTTCATTCATATTTAGCTCTAGTGCATCCGTTGCATGGCAACCCCTACTCACTCACATTGATATCTATTGATGGCATCTCCATAGCCCGTTGATACGCATAGTCGATGTGAGACTATCTCCCTCCTTTTTTTCTTCTCCACAACCACCTCTATTCCACCCATAGTGCTATGTCCATGGCTCACGCTCATGCATTGCGTGAAAGTTGAAAGGTTTGAAAAGATAGAGCATGAAAACAAATGCTTGGCTGAAATCTGGGTTGTGCATGATATGAATATTTAGTGTGATAATAAGGGAGCATAGCCAACACTATATGATTTTGTAGGGATAACTTTCTTTAGCCATAGTATTTTGAGAAGACATGATTGCTTTGTTAGTATTGCTTGAAGTACTGTTATTTCTTATGTCAACATACACTTTTATCTTGAGTCTTTCAGATCTGAACATTCATGCCACAATTAAGAGAATTACATTGAAAAACTATATTGGTTAGCATTCCACATCAAAAATTCTTTCTTTATCATTTACCTACTCGAGGACGAGCAGGAATTAAACTTGGGGATGCTTGATACGTCTCCGACGTATCTACAATTTTTTATTGTTCCATGCTATTATTTATGAAGTCTTGGATGTTTAATGGGCTTTATCATTCACTTTTATATCATTTTTGGGACTAACCTACTAACCCAAAGTCCCAGTCCAGATTGCTGTTTTTTTTTGCCTATTTCAGGGTTTTGCAGAAAAAGAATATCAAACGGAGTCCAAACGGAATGAAACCTTCGCAGGAGATATTTTTGGAGGAAATCACGCACGAAAGACTTCGGGGCCAAGCCAGAGGACAGGGGGGCCACCCTCGAGGGTGGGGGGCGCGCCCCCTGCCTTGAGGGCAGCCCCTATGGCCCCTGGTGCCCCTCTTCTTCCTATATATATCTACGTACCCCAGAAACTCCATACGCAGAGAGAAAACCCTAATTTCGCCATCGTAGCTGCTGTTCCCGTGGAGATCCCATCTTGGAGCCTGTTCCGGGAGGGGGATCCATCACGGAGGACTTCATCATCATCATCATCGCCCTTACCATGAGTTGTGAGTAGTTTACCTCAGACCTTCGGGTCCATAGCTAGTATCTAGATGGCTTCTTCTCTCTCTCCGGATCTCAATACAAAGTTCTCCTCGGTCTCCGAGGAGATCTATTCGATGTAATATCTTTTTGCGGTGTGTTTGTCGAGATCCGATGAATTGTGAGTTTATGATCAAGATTATCTATGAAAGATATTTGGTTCTTCTCTGAACTTTTTATGTGTGCTCATAATATCCTTGCAAGTCTCTTCGAATTATTGGTTTGGTTTGGCCTACTAGATCTATAGCTCTTGCAATGGGAGAAGTGCTTGGCTTTGGGTTCAATCTTGCGGTGTCCTTTCCCAGTGACAGTAGGGGCAGCAAGGCACGTATTGTATTGTTGCCATCGAGGATAAAAATATGGGGTTTTCATCATATTGCTTGAGTTTATCCCTCTACATCATGTCATCTTGCTTAAGGCTGTTCGTATGAACTCAATACACTAGATGCATGCTGGATAGCGGTCAATGTGTGGAGTAATAGTAGTAGATGCAGGCAGGAGTCGGTCTACTTGTCTCGGACGTGATGCCTATATACAATGATCATGCCTAGATAGTCTCATAATTATTTGCTTTTCTATCAATTGCTCGACAGTAATTTGTTTACCCGCCATAGAATATCGCTATCATGAGAGAAGCCACTAGAGAAAACTATGGCCCCCGGGTCTATCTTTATCATATTACTTTCCCGTCAATTTCTGTTGCCGTTGTTTATTTGCTTTCTTTACTTTCTGTTTCTATACCAAAAATACCAATAATATAATTATCATCTCTATCAGATCTCACTCTCATAAGTGACCGTAAAGGGATTGACAACCCCTTATCGCGTTGGTTGCGAAGTTCTTATTTGTTTGTGCAGGTGCGAGGGACTGGCGTGTGGTCTCCTACTGGATTGATACCTTGGTTCTCAAAAACTGAGGGAAATACTTGCGCTACTATGATGCATCTCCCTTTCCTCTTCGAGGGTATACAACGCAAGCTCAAGAGGTAGCAGATACCGAGACAAAACTAAAAGAACTTAGTAGAGAACTCTTAGACAACTCTTATGTGGCAGTGAGGACACCGGAACAAAATAATTTTTTTAGGAAGATAACCCTGGATCAGTCAATACAGTTTTAAGAACAGACCTAAAAGTGACATGACCAATTAAGAATGATTGCCATGAAAACAGTAAATAAAAAACAGCTATATAGGCGCTTGATCTTGCACTTAAACAACCATGGAGTAGAAGATCTACCGAAAAAAATTATATTTATCTCTGTAGAGGCTGACGACATAGTTTAAAAGGGCTTCGAACAAGGCCATTCTTTCGGAACACCGCCATTTTCGGAACACCGACATTTTCGGGGCCAAGAAAATCTATTTATATCCTAAACAACTTGTCAGTTCACCGATAAATCCCAATGTTGGTTGGTGATTTTTCCCACAGCAGTCTGCGAGTCCATCTCCACCACGTGTATTTTCGGGGCCAAGAAAACCGCACCAAGATGGCGTTGGCTTGCCTCGCCCCATCGGCGCCCGTGGTTACTCCATCGCGATACCGGGAGTAGTGAGGCTGCGGCTGTGCAGCGTGCCATAGGACGCGGCCATGCACCGGAGGGCACCTCATGGGGCCGCAAGGGCTGTGGACCGTGTTGATGGCCCATGACTGCCTCGTCCGCGCCGAGCCGGACGGAGCGCCGCTCTCTTCGCATTGGATGTTGGGGAGGACTGGCTGAGGGTTGTCTCCTAGGATGCCATCACGTCTGAGGGCGTCTCCATGTCATGCGCTGGACATGGTCGACCGCCGCCATCCCCGCTTTAGTGTGGTGCGGCACAATGTGTCGCTGTTGTTGCCGTAGTTCTTCTCTATGTATCATGTGCTCTCAACAGAGGCGTGTTTTTAATGTGTAAAGAGAAAGATGTGAGAGAGAGGAGCGAACGAAGAAAGTGTAATCTCATCGATCGAAGATTTGGGTATATATACCCGAGTACAAGGCGGTTTATAAGGGGCAGTTGCCAAACTAGAGCAAACGACATAACATGAATTATTCCCTAATTAATCTAATTAATTAATTCCTAACAAAACTCTCCCAATCATATTCTACCTATCCTTTTGCCTCATCTTTCAATTTGTGAAGAATAAGATGCATAAAAAAGGAGATATACTTTTTCCAAGACTTCGATAGCGATTGCTAAAAATTAATATACATTGTTTAAGAAGATAGATTTCAATTTGAATAAATTAGTAGCTAGAATGGCCAAAGAATCCAGTCCAGGCATGACAAAATCAAAGTTGTTCCAGCTAAAGAAAATGAGTTACTAACAGGTTACTCATGGCCATCTCAGATGAAAAACTTACAAGCAGTTTTGCTAGCCCACAAGTCCATCTACTGTGGGCCGGAATGTGTCACATCTCTTACGGTAAACATGTTATAGAGCATAGGCCTCAGGACACCCCTTATCTAGCCACTCATTTTTGCATCACGATTCGTGCAACTATTTTTGTCTTTATTATTTCTCCCATATGGAACAACATATGAACTTCAAACTTTACATCAGAACAAAACATTCTAACTAGAATATGGGAAAAAACTTTTGGAGTTTTTCGTGCATCGGAAGTACTTAAAATACAATTTTTTATTTTAAAAATCCCATTTCATATATTTATGTTGCACCCAAAAATATGATTGTTTTTTTCCCACATTCTAGTTAGGATGTTTTAGTGTCTTGCAAAGTTTGAAGTTTGTATGTTTTTTTATTTGGATGAAACAAAAACGAGAAATTTCGGTGTAGTAACTTAGTTGTCTAGTACGGATCTCAAAGCAATGTTGGAGGGTAAGGATAGAGGGTGTCTAGAAGCCCGAGCTTTAAAAATCCTTAGCTTACGTACCTTTTGAGTAATCATCACATATATTTTTACTCTAGATGTGGTTGTTGTACCGAGAACCATATCAAGCTGTGTTTCTTACTGAACCACTAGAGATATGGATGCATCTCATGCGACCCGCCTGGATTACCAGAAATGTGCCGCCAGTGATGACTCATTTTGTACTAGTGAACAAGCTTCAGGGACACCAATTCAGAATACATTTGCATCACTCATTGCAATTTTGAGAGTGTTTTATTTATTTTGGTCTATTTTTTCCTAAATGAGTGCTTCGTCACATATGGGTGCAATACTAACAATGGCAATAAAAAAAATCAGCATAATTAATTATCATGTAGATGCATATCGTTTCTAGATAACTGGATGCAGTCAACACAATCACATAAACTGGTGGTTTAGCCTACAAATTGGCCCTTCATCACCTTAGGATGCATTTTTTTCATTTTGTTAGAGATTATAGGCTGTTTATCCCATTTCTTGCACAAGCCATAGACAATTTTTCAGGTTATCGGAAATAACATAGATGGCCAAACTAAAGAGCTAAAAAATGATCAATAGCTTCCAAGAAGAGCTCAATCCTACCACGCTTCATGATCCCACTCACGTCAGCCATATCAAGATCCTCCAACTTCTTGCCACTAGGAAGCTTCCAATCAAAGGTCCAGAGAAGGCTCGCAAGACCTATCTCAATGCTGGACATTCCAAACATCATACGTGGGCTACGCCTAGCATCACAAGGGAGGAAATGGAAGTCTGAACAATCGTAGTCAACCACCTCATCCTCAAACCTCTCAGGCAGAAACTCGCTAGCATCGGTCCAACTCTTCTCGTCCCTACCAATTGCCCACATATTCACCAACACATTGGTTCTTGGCAGCATGTTGTAGGACATGATCATTCCCGGGTCAGTGCACAATCTCGTGAGGAGAAGCGAACTCGGTGGATGCAACCTGAGGGTCTCCTTGATGACCATCCGAAGGTATGGGAGTTGGCCGTCGATGTTGGCCTCAGTTAGATTCTTGTCGTGTAGGACTCGCCGAACTTCAGACTGAGCGATGGCCATTTTATGTGCGCTTCTCATAAGCTCCGACATGGCCCATATTATTGTTGTTGATGTCGTCTCCAACCCCACGGAGAAAATTTCCTGGGGACATAATGCACAAATATGTTAGATAAATATACTAATAATCTAATATGTGGCTTTGTGCGTATGGAGCAAGGAGACAAAGATATATTTACCCAACATGGATGATATATAGTACATGAATTGGCCTTCGAGCCCCATTGCCAATTCATCATTATTGGACATTTCTTGTGCTATGCTAGCCATCGGTCGACTGATTGGCAACCCCGATCGGTCCCCTCCAGCAATGTAACCATCGGTCGACTGTCTGTCTATTTATTTCTTGTGCGATGCCCTATCCAAATTCACCGGTTTCTCCACCGGTTCTTGTTGTTGCGCCTAGCAACCACATATGATCTAAACTGGTCCAAAGACCAATACCTGTCTTTCCAGCACATTTTGTCCTCACTCGTGCACACCTTGGAACAATTTCCCTGTCAACCACCCGTCATCAAATTGATTCAAGACAAGCACGCTTAACTTTGAGGTTCATTGCAGATGGGCTCCTTGCATATGAGTATTCTACTATTCCTATTAAGACAGAATGTTACAAGCATCACCGGATCAGCCTATGCATAACCATCAAATTTAACCAGTAGCTTCATATAGACATTCCCAAAAGCTCGTCGCCGAGATATCATGATTCCCGTGTGTGTCGTGTGCACCTTCTCCCCTCGCATATGCCCTCCTTTGCGGGGGCATCTCCTGCTCGGAGCAACCGCTGGCCACCTCCTCGGCATCGCGCCACTTTGTGGCAATGCCATCCCCCGTCGCAGTGTCACATGTTCCTCATTGCGGCAACCGTATAGCCATCACAATAGTCATTCGGTGTTGCAACACTATTACAACTCTAGTCTGCAGCTCTCTGGCCCCACTGCCACAGATGCGGTGCCTACCAACGAAGCCCATCAGAGCTCCGCTGTTGCTGGGTTGCAACAAGGAAATAAGTGATTGTAGCTCCGCCCTACCTGGTTGAAGAACCCCCCGGTGGCGATTGCAGGTCCGCCATCCATGGTACACCGTCGACGGCATTTGCAGCTCCTTCATCGACGGTCGCAGCCCCACCGCAAGCTATTGCAGCTCATCTGTGCACAGTTGCCCGTCCGAGATTGGCTACAGCTTCCCGCATCTTGATTCCAGCATCACCCCATGCTGGTTGTAGCATCAAGATGCCCACGTCGCAGTTCTACCCCCTTCGTTGTAGCTTCCCAGGTCACCCCATGTTGGTTGTAGCATCAAGACGCCCACGTCACAGTTCTTCCCCCGTAGTCGTAGCTTGCTGGGTTCCAGCATCAGCCCCTGCTAGTTGTAGCATGGGCACTTACAGATTGGAGCTCCAACCAGGCCATCGTAGCTTCCCGCATCACCCTCTGAAGGTTTTAGATGCGGCGCTTACAGGTTGCAGCTCCAACTTGACGCTTGTTGCCCCGCAAGTGACGCGGTCAGAACTCTCTGTGCTTGAGCTCGCAGCCTCGCCAGTGATGTCCCATTGCATGCAGCATGCCCCCATCATCATCATCATCTCCGGACGACCTTGCATATGGAGGAAGACGAGAGGGTGGGTGGCACGCGGCCATGGTGCGTTGAGTTGGTGCTCCTAAATGGGCTCGTAGCAGCGGTCATGGCTGTGGGGTTTGCAGCGTGGCCAGGGCTTTGCGGCGGTATGTGGGGCGCTCAGCAATCGTGTAGCGACCACAAGGCCAGAGCTAAAGGAGGTGGTAGCATCACTTTGAGACGGGTGAGGTAAGAGAGAGTGAGAGATGAGGAAGATTATTCCACGTGGCGAACAAGCGGCTCGGGAGGGGGATGGGTGAGATAAGGTTGGGAAGGGTAGTATGTGGGTCCCACTAGGGCCCGTGCCTTTGTTTGAGGCGGACGATTTCTTTTACCTGATCAGTCAGCCGATTCTAATCCCTTCCCCTATTATGTTCTGCGTGTGTATATAAAAGAAGGGTGCCTAGAACTTATGTAGATGATATATAATTTGGTCTCATTCAATGGCTATAAAAATGAGCATTTTATATGAAAGTGAATGAGACATAATTAGAACTCAGCTAGATGAGTTCTAGCAAACCCGATAAAAGAACATCAATGTATCTGCTCGGTCGGCTGTGGCCTGTGTTTGTGTGCAGCAGAGCCGCATGTAAACTTGTTTGCTTATATCACTTTTTATGGTATTTGCTTATATCATTCTGATTTCAGGTCATAATCGCTACTCCCTCTGTTCATTTTTATAAGATCTTGAAGACATTTCAGACAATATGCAAAACAGACTATTTTGAGTTGTTTGAAACGACTTACTAAAGTGAGCGGAGGGAGTAGCTAAAATCATCATTTATATTACCAAATATACGTAAAATACATACGTGGCCTACATGAGGATGCATGTGCGTGGTGTGGTAGTTGACTTACGAATAGGACGGAGCCGATATTTTCGTCGGTGAGAGTCATACCGCCATCCCTCCGTAACAGCAGCAGAGTGGTGAGGATGTCCTCCCTGCGACCAGGACCGGCATCGGCTTCCTCGCTCTCCATCGCCGTCGTGTGGTAACGGATCATGGAGTCCATTATAGACCGGAACCTCTCGTGCACCTCCTGTGTCGCCCTCTGCGACCCGCCGCCGAGCGCCTCTTCCATCGCCATCGGGAATAGGTCGCTCGGGTCGAGCCCCGACATCACATCCAACACCTCATGTAGCTCCTCGAGATACGCCTCCAGCTGCGGGCACCTGCCTCCGACGGAGGACCTCACGAAGAAAACAGACTTCCAACGAGGATAGTCCCCGAAGACGACTTTCATGAAGATGTCCTTCATCATGGCCTTCGCCCTGTCACCGACGTCCACAAGCACCGGCCCACAATACGACATGGTGAAGGAGATGCTCGCCGCGAGGCACGCCGCCTCCTCCTCGCGAAATGGACGGAATGACCGGATGTGCCCCGGGCTGAGCAGCTCAGCCAAGGAGAAGTTCTCGCCGCCGGGCTGGCTGGCGAAGACGGCCTCGCCGGGGGCCTTCATGACCTCGTTTGCCGCCTCCGCGGAGGAGAGCACGAGCGTCGGGACGTGGCCGATGCGGAGGAGCATGACGGGGCTGTACCACTGGGTGAGCCTGTGCATGGCCTGGTGCGGCTGGTCGCTGAGCTGGGAGCGCATGTTGCCGATCACCAGCGGCGTCCATGGGCTGGGCGACAGGTTCCTGCGTCCGAGCTTGAGCTTGACAAGTATGGTGACCACAAGAGCGCAGAGGGAAGTGTAGCATGCAAGATGGATGGGAGTGGTTTCTGCCATAGGAGGTAGCTCGATCGATTGTACCGTTGACAAGTAAACATGCCAAGAGTTCATGGTGTAGAAGCAATGGTAATCTATATGGAAGGGACGACCGTGGCAGTGGCTGGCATTATTGTTAATGAGCTTAATTTAAGATTATTATTTGTATATTGGTTGACTTGCTACACGCTTTTGACAGTTGGCTATTCAAGAACTAGCCCATATCTGCAAGGAGATTGAATTTGTTGCATCATTTTTTTACACCTGTTCAAGAACTAGCTCATCTCTCCAAGAGCCACATGCCCACATGGCCAGAGGAAAAGAGGAAAGGGATTCCCCTCCCAATATTTTCTAGAAATATTACGATGTGAATAATCATTTTGGAAACTTAATTTCACAGAAACTTCTGTCCGCGACCAGTTGAACTAAAACGAAATGGAAAAATAAATAATAATATTTTTCTTCAAAAAAACACATCACACCCGCCTAGGACGACATGGGGGCCACCTCAACAACCCTAGTCCTTGGGGTACTCCCCATGCTCCAACTTCAAACAAAACAATTTTGAATGTTTCAAAAAATTCTGGGAGAAAATATGAATGATTATAAGGAATGTGACTACAACTCCCAAAAATTCCAGGTCCAAACTCTAAATGCACATTGAGAAACAAAATTGTGAAATCTAGCATGAATAGTACCATAAAAAGACAAAAGCAACCGTTGACACTATTCACATCTGGATTTTCTTTTTTGTTTCTTAATGTACATTCCAACTTTGTACCTGAAATTTTTAGGGGTATAGTCACATTCCTTACGAACATTCAAAATTTTACTTCAGAATTTTTGAAACATTTGAAATTAATGTTTAAGACTTGGAGCATAGTGAGCACCCCAAGGTTGGGAGTACCCGATATTTCCCATACGAAATCACTATGCACATGACACTTTGGCAGCCGATTTCTAGACGAAGTTGTGATCGATGGCTCTAACCCCATCGATCCAAAATGATGGGTGGCTATTAACGTGTGTCGTGCATAAATCGGCTATAGACTGTCGTCCCTGAAGCAGTGCTCTTTCCCATACAACCCTAGCCTCGCCTTCTTATTTATCCTCCCCTCTCCCATGTCGTCCCCGAGCACATGATCCCAGAGGGAAGTGTAGCATGCGAGCTAAATACGAGTGATAGTTTTGATAATTGGATTTACATTGTTTGACTTGCTACAAGCTAAATGAAGAACAAGGGGAGAGAGAGTTGTCCATGATTTCTCTTGCTGTAAAATAAATCGAGAGATCGAGCCTTTCACACATAATTCGACAAAGTACCATTACAAGAGGAGAAAATACGCAATTAACCTGTGCCTCATCAGAGCAATATCGCAGGAGGATCCATCTTCTAAGGTCGGAAGTACCACAAACAGTAGTCGAGAATGACGTGGGCTAGGTCTAACATTGTCACACTTTGCCACACATTTTTGCCAAGCTTCCCTAAGGTTAGTTCATCAAAATGAGAGCCGCAAGTTGGCAAGCCTAAGGGAATCTTGTCATACTTTTTTGGACTGTGATATTTGGCACATGTGTGCCATATAAGCAAAACCGTCACACATCTACTTCTTTCACTTTAAAGTACCACACGATCCCCCTTTCTTCGACCCCACCTTCTCCCGAACGACCCTGCTACTTCTCCCGAACGACCCTGCTGCTTCTCCCGCACATCTCGCGCGCCCACCCCTGAGAAAACTGCTACTTCTTCACGTCTACCACATGATTAAAAAAATATTGCGCATGTGGGATTCGAACCCACACCTCCTTGGCACCAAAGCACGCCACCACAACCAACTCACCCTCAGGGCCGTCTCCAGGAATTTGGGGCCCCGGTGCGAAAAGCAAAATAGGGCCCTAACATTTGAAAAAAATCATATAATATAACTCAAGCATAAGCACTTAATTATACAATTTAAATTTATGGTATCTAGCTCAATTTTTGGAAAATTCTAAAGTAGCAATGCAAATTCTCACAACAAATTTATCCAGAGCACCACTTTGAGATTGAACATCTTCTTCAAATTTCTATTTCTTCTTAAGCTGTAAGGCACAAAATCATACTTTCTTCTCGAACTAGAATGCATAATTGTTTCTGTTCATGAACCAAACAAAAAAATGCATTTGATCTAATGAACTCACATGAATTATAGGCTTGTGACATGAAGTCACATGAATTATATATAGGCTTCTGACTTGGACCACAGGACGAGCAACCATTGAAAATCTTGAATCCACTACGACAATTTCTGAACTTCAACAACTAGACAAAAAATTGTTAGAACATATTGGTGAAATCTCAATGCAACTTTGCAATTTGTATCAAACTTAGAAGAAGAAAAAAGGAGGAGCTTAGGGCACCGCTTGGCCTTCTGTTCAGCCGCACCGTTGCACTGTCGGCCGGCGCTGCGGCGTCCGGCGCTCACAAGTCAGGTACAGTTTCGCTTCCGCCTGTCTTCGGGCTGCAAAGCGATCGCCGCCGAGCCGTTGAAGCGAAAAGATCGATCACAGGGATGAGATGGAAAGCATTGTCATTACGGATGGAAAGCATTGTCATTATGGAATAGGGAACGGCGGAAGTCGCGGAACTGAACATACGTACTCGTACTGCACTGGCTACCGTTTCGTTTACGATCGCTTGTATCGATCCACGCTGTGTATGGCTCGACGCCTTGAGCGGACCAGGCCCAAGAAGACGAAAATTAGTGCTGGTTGACACACAGAGCAACGTTTAGCCTAAAACTGGAAAAATTCAGACAATACATACACATATATGAACCCTAAATTGGGGGCCCCTTAATTTTGGGGGCCCTGTGCGAGCGCACAGCTCGCACATGCCCCTCAACGGCCCTGCTCACCCTTAGGTATTTGTTGCTCAAACTAAAGAAACTAATCGTTTTGATCTTTTTTTTTACATTTGTCTTACTACAAAAAAGTAAAGAAAATTACCATGATTTTTCCTTGGGACAAAGTTACCATGGCATTGACATGCAATTTATCAGGCATGTGTTGCGTCAGTTATCATGCTATTTACATAGAACTTACCAGGTACTATGTTTCAACAACTACACCCCTTTCAAACTTACTGTTGGGTAACGTAGCATAATTCAAAAAATTTCTACGTCTTCACCAAGATCCAACTATGGAGACATCTAGCAACGAGCAACTAAGAGTGCATCTACATACCGTTATGAAGATTGCGTGCGGAAGCTTTCAACGAAGCAAGGATGAAGTAGTCGTACTCTTCACGTTCTTCGTCACCGATGATCTAGCGCCGAACGGACGGCACCTCCGCGTTCAACACACGTACGGTGCAGCAACGTCACCTCCTTCTTGATCCAGCAAGGGGGGAGGAGAAGTCGTCAGAGATCCGGCAGCACGACGGCGTGATGACGGATGTAGTGGAAATTGCAGCAGGGCTACGCCGGGCGCCCTGCGAAGGAGTTGGGAGGTGTGACGGGATGGGGAGAGGCGCCAGGGCTGAGGTGCGGCTGCCCTCTCCCCCCCCCCCACATATATATAGGCGCCAGGGGGGGCGCCTGGACCCCCTGCAGATCCAATCTGCAAGGGGGCGGCGGCCAAGGGGGGTTCCTTGCCCCCCAAGGCAAGTGGAGCCCCCCCCCTCCCCTTTAGGGTTTGAACCCTAGGCGCAGGGGAGGTGGGCCTCCCTTAGTGGTGCGCCAGCCCAGAGGGCTGGTCACATCCCCTCGCGGCCTAGGGGCCCCACCGGGATGGGTGGCCCCACCCGGTGGACCCCCGGGGCCCCTCCGGTGGTCCCGGGACTCTCCCGGTGACCCCCGGAGATCACCCGTTGGCCGAAACTGGACTTCCCATATATCAATCTTTACCTCCGGACCATTCCGGAACTCCTCGTGACGTCCGGGATCTCATCTGGGACTCCGAACAACTTTTGGGTTTCCACGTGCATTTATCTCTACGACCCTAGCGTTACCGAACCTTAAGTGTGTAGACCCTACGGGTTCGGGAGACACGTAGACATGACCGAGACCACTCTCCGGTTAATAACCAACAGCGGGATCTGGATACCCATGTTGGTTCCCACGTGTTCCTCGATGATCTTCATCGGATGAACCACCGTGTCAAGGATTCACTCAATCCCGTATGTTATTCCCTTTGTCCATCGGTACGGTACTTGCCCGAGATTCGATCGTCGGTATTCCCGATACCTTGTTCAATCTCGTTATGGCAAGTCTCTTTACTCGATCCGTAATCCATCATCCCGTGACTAACTACTTAGTCACATTGAGCTCATTATGATGATGTCTTACCGAGTGGGCCCAGAGGTACCTCTCCGTCATACGGAGTGACAACATCCCAGTCTCGGTTCGTACCAACTCAACAGACACTTTCGGAGATACCCGATGCGTACCTTTATAGACACCCAGTTACGTTGTGACGGTTGGCACACCCAAAGCACCCCTACGGTATCCGGGAGTTGTACAACCTCATGGTCTAAGGAATAAATACTTGACACCGAAAAGCTTATGCATTACGAACTATACGATCTCGTGTTATGCTCAAGTTTGGGTCTTGTCCATCACATCATTCTCCTAATGATGTGATCTCGTTATCACTGACATCTTATGTCCATGGTCAGGAAACCGTGACCATCTGTTGATCAACGAGCTGGCTACTAGAGGCCTACCAGGGACTCATTGTGGTCTATGTATTCACACATGTATCGCTGTTTCCGTACAATACAATTCAAGCATGAATAACAGACAATTATCATGAACAAGGAGATATAATAATAACGCTTTTATTATTGCCTCTAGGGCATATCTCCAACAGTCTCCCACTTGCACTAGAGTCAATAATCTAGTTACATTGTGATGAATCGAACACCCATAGAGTTCTGGTGTTGATCATGTTTTGCTCGTGAAAGAGGTTTAGTCAACGGGTCTGCTACATTCAGATCCGTATGCACTTTACAAATATCTATATCTCCATCCTGAACATAATTCCGGATGGAGTTGAAACGGCGCTTGATGTGCTTGGTCTTCTTGTGAAACCTGGGCTCCTTGGTAATAGCAATAGCACCAGTGTTGTCACAGAAGAGAGTCATCGGGCTTGACGCGCTTGGAATGACTCCTAGGTCGGTGATGAACTCCTTCATCCAGACTCCTTCCCGCGCTGCTTCAGAAGCAGCTATGTACTCCGCTTCACATGTAGATGCTGCCACCACGCTTTGCTTGCAACTGCACCAGCTGACTGCCCCTCCATTCAAAATATACACGTATCCGGTTTGTGACTTAGAGTCATCCAGATCTGTGTCGAAGCTAGCATCGACGTAACCCTTTACGACGAGCTCTTCGTCACCTCCATAAACGAGAAACATATCCTTAGTCCTTTTCAGGTACTTCAGGATGTTCTTGACCGCTGTCCAGTGTTCCGTACCGGGATCACTTTGGTACCTCCCTACCAAACTTATGGCAAGGTTCACATCAGGTCTGGTACACAGCATGGCATACATGATAGAACCTATGGCTGAGGCATAGGGAATGACACTCATCTTTTCTCTATCTTCTGCCGTGGTCGGCGACTGAGTCTTACTCAATCTCATACCTTGCAAAACAGGCAAGAATCCTTTCTTTGACTGATCCATATTGAACTTTTTCAATATCTTGTCGAGGTATGTACTTTGTGAAAGACCAATGAGGCGTCTCGATCTATCTCTATAGATTTTGATGCCTAATATGTAAGCAGCTTCTCCAAGGTCCTTCATTGAAAAACGTTTATTCAAGTAGGCCTTTACATTTTCCAAGAATTCTATATCGTTTCCCATCAGCAATATGTCATCCACATATAATATGAGAAATGCCACAGAGCTCCCACTCACTTTCTTGTAAATACAGGCTTCTCCATAAGTCTGTATAAATCCAAACGCTTTGATCACCTCATCAAAGCGAATATTCCAACTCCGAGATGCTTGCACCAGCCCGTAAATCGAGCGCTGGAGCTTGCATACCTTGTTAGTGTTCTCTGGATCGACAAAACCTTCCGGTTGCATCATATACAACTCTTCCTTAAGGAAGCCGTTAAGGAATGTTGTTTTGACGTCCATTTGCCATATCTCATAATCATAGAACGCGGCAATAGCTAACATGATTCTGACTGACTTCAGCATCGCTACGGGAGAGAAAGTCTCGTCGTAGTCAATCCCTTGAACTTGTCGATAACCCTTAGCGACAAGCCGAGCCTTATAGATGGTCACATTACCATCCGCGTCTGTCTTCTTCTTAAATATCCATTTGTTTTCTATGGCGTGCCTATCATCAGGCAAGTCCACCAAAGTCCATACTTTGTTTTCATACATGGATTCAATCTCGGATTTCATGGCTCCAAGCCATTTATTGGAATCTGGGCCCGCCATCGCTTCTTCATAGTTCGAAGGTTCACCGTTGTCTAACAACATGATTTCCAGGACAGGGTTGCCGTACCACTCTGGTGCGGAACGTGCCCTTGTGGACCTTCGAAGTTCAGTAGTAACTTGATCTGTTTCTTCATGATCATTATCATCAACTTCCTCCCTTGTCGGTGCAGGCACCTCAGGAACAGTTTCCTGTGCTGCGCTACTTTCCGGTGCAGGAGGGGTGACTGTCACCTCATCAAGTTCTACTTTCCTCCCACTCACTTCTTTCGAGAGAAACTCTTTCTCCAGAAAGTATCCATTCTTGGCAACAAAGACTTTGCCTTCGGATATGTGGTAGAAGGTGTACCCAATAGTTTCCTTTGGGTATCCTATGAAGACGCATTTTTCCGATTTGGGTTCGAGCTTTTCAGGTTGAAGTTTCTTGACATAAGCATCGCAACCCCAAACTTTCAGAAACGACAGCTTCGGTTTCTTTCCAAACCAAAGTTCATATGGAGTCGTCTCAACGGATTTTGACGGAGCCCTATATAAAGTGAATGCGGCAGTCTCTAAAGCATAACCCCAAAAAGATAGCGGTAAATCGGTAAGGGACATCATAGATCGCACCATGTCCAACAGAGTACGATTTCGACGTTCGGACACACCGTTACGTTGAGGTGTTCCGGGCGGTGTCAATTGTGAAACAATTCCACAGCTCCTAAGGTGTGTGCCAAATTCATGACTTAAATACTCACCCCCACGATCCGATCGCAAGAACTTTATTTTTCTGTCACGTTGATTCTCAACCTCATTCTGAAATTCCTTGAACTTTTCAAAGGTCTCAGACTTGTGTTTCATCAAATAGATATACCCGTATCTACTCAAGTCATCCGTGGGGGTGAGAACATAACGATAGCCTCCGCGAGCCTCAACACTCATTGGACCGCACACATCGGTATGTATGATTTCCAACAAGTTGGTTGCTCGCTCCATTGTTCCGGAGAACGGAGTCTTGGTCATCTTGCCCAAGAGGCATGGTTCGCACGTGTCAAATGATTCATAATCAAGAGACTCTAGAAGTCCATCTGAATGGAGCTTCTTCATACGTTTGACACCAATATGACCAAGGCGGCAATGCCACAAGTATGTGGGACTATCATTATCAACTTTACATCTTTTGGCATCTTCACTATGAATATGTGTATCACTACGTTCGAGATTCATCAAAAATAAACCATTGACCAGCGGGGCATGACCATAAAACATATCTCTCAAATAAATAGAACAATCATTATTCTCCGATTTGAAAGAATATCCATCTCGCATAAGACGAGATCCAGAAACAATGTTCATGCTCAAAGCTGGTACTAAATAACAATTATTCAGGTTTAAAACTAATCCCGAGGGTAGATGTAGAGGTAGCGTGCCGACGGCGATCACATCGACCTTGGAACCATTCCCGACGCGCATCGTCACCTCATCCTTCGCCAGTCTCCGTTTATTCCGCAGCTCCTGTTTTGAGTTACAAATGTGAGCAACTGCACCGGTATCAAATACCCAGGAGCTACTACGAGTGCTGGTAAGGTACACATCAATAACATGTATATCATATATACCTTTGACGTTGCCGGCCTTCTTGTCTGCTAAATATTTGGGGCAGTTCCGCTTCCAGTGACCAGTTCCCTTGCAATAAAAGCACTCCGTTTCAGGCTTGGGTCCATACTTTGGCTTCTTCCCAGCAACAGGCTTGTCAGGCGCGGCAACTAGCTTGCCGTCCTTCTTGAAGTTCTTCTTACCCTTGCCTTTCTTGAACTTAGTGGTTTTATTGACCATCAACACTTGATGTTCTTTCTTGATGTCAACCTCCGCTGATTTCAGCATTGAATACACCTCGGGAATGGACTTCTCCATCCCCTGCATATTGAAGTTCAGCACGAAGCTCTTGAAGCTTGGTGGGAGCGACTGGAGGATTCTGTCAACAATTGCTTCTTCTGGGAGATTCATTCCCAGCTGAGACAAGCGATTGTGCAATCCTGAAATCTTGAGGATGTGCTCACTGACAGAACCGTTCTCCTCCATCTTACAGCTATAGAATGCGTCGGAGACATCATATCTCTCGACTCGGGCATGAGCTTGGAAAACCATTTTCAGCTCTTCGAACATCTCATATGCTCCGTGGTGCTCAAAACGTTTTTGGAGCCCCGATTCTAAACTGTAAAGCATGCCGCACTGAACCAGGGAGTAATCATCACTACGTGACTGCCAGACGTTCAAAACGTCTTGGTCCGCATCGGGAGCAGGTGCATCACCTAGCGGTGCTTCTAGGACATATGATCTCTTGGCAGCTATGAGGATAATCCTCAGGTTACGGACCCAATCCGTATAGTTGCTACCATCGTCTTTCAGCTTGGTTTTCTCTAGGAACGCGTTGAAGTTGAGGGAAACTGGAGCGTGGGCCATTTGATCTACAAGAGATATTGTAAAGAATTTAGACTAAGTTCATGACAATTAAGTTCATCTTAATCAAATTTTAATGAACTCCCACTCAGAATGACATCTCTCTAGTCATCTTAAGTGATACACGATCCGAATCGAGTAGTCCGTGTCCGATCATCACGTGAGACGGACTAGTTAAAAACGGTGAACATCTTCATGTTGATCGTATCTTCTATACGACTCGTGTTCGACCTTTCGGTCTTCCGTGTTCCGAGGCCATGTCTGTACATGCTAGGCTCGTCAAGTGAACCCTAAGTGTATTGCGTGTGTAAATCTGTCTTACACCCGTTGTATGTGAACGTTAGAACCTATCACACCCGATCATCACGTGGTGCTTCGGAGCAACGAGCTTTAGCAACGGTGCACAGTTAGGGGAAACACATTACTTGAAATTTTAGTGAGAGATCATCTTATTTACTACCGTCGTTCTAAGTAAACAAGATGCAAAAACATGATAAACATCACATGCAATCAATTATAGTGACATGATATGGCCAATATCATCTTGCTCCTTGGATCTCCATCTTCGGGGCACCATGATCATCTTGTCACCGGCTCGACACCATGATCTTCATCATCATGATCTCCATCATCGTGTCTTGAAGAAGTCGTCACGCCAACTATTACTTCTACTACTATAGCTAACGTTTAGCAATGAAGTAAAGTAATTACATGGTGTTATTTAGTGACACGCAGGTCATACAATAATTAAGACAACTCCTATGGCTCCTGCCGGTTGTCAAGTTCATCGACATGCAAGTCGTGATTCCCTATTACAAAAACATGATCAATCTCATACATCACATATATCATTCATCACATCTTCGTTCTTGGCCAGGGGGGGCGCCTGGACCCCCTGCAGATCCAATCTGCAAGGGGGCGGCGGCCAAGGGGGGTTCCTTGCCCCCCAAGGCAAGTGGAGCCCCCCCCCTCCCCTTTAGGGTTTGAACCCTAGGCGCAGGGGAGGTGGGCCTCCCTTAGTGGTGCGCCAGCCCAGAGGGCTGGTCACATCCCCTCGCGGCCTAGGGGCCCCACCGGGATGGGTGGCCCCACCCGATGGACCCCCGGGGCCCCTCCGGTGGTCCCGGGACGCTCCCGGTGACCCCCGGAGATCACCCGTTGGCCGAAACTGGACTTCCCATATATCAATCTTTACCTCCGGACCATTCCGAAACTCCTCGTGACGTCCGGGATCTCATCTGGGACTCCGAACAACTTTCGGGTTTCCACGTGCATTTATCTCTACGACCCTAGCGTTACCGAACCTTAAGTGTGTAGACCCTACGGGTTCGGGAGACACGTAGACATGACCGAGACCACTCTCCGGTTAATAACCAACAGCGGGATCTGGATACCCATGTTGGTTCCCACGTGTTCCTCGACGATCTTCATCGGATGAACCACCGTGTCAAGGATTCACTCAATCCCGTATGTTATTCCCTTTGTCCATCGGTACGGTACTTGCCCGAGATTCGATCGTCTGTATTCCCGATACCTTGTTCAATCTCGTTATGGCAAGTCTCTTTACTCGATCCGTAATCCGTCATCCCGTGACTAACTACTTAGTCACATTGAGCTCATTATGATGATGTCTTACCGAGTGGGCCCAGAGGTACCTCTCCGTCATACGGAGTGACAACATCCCAGTCTCGGTTCGTACCAACTCAACAGACACTTTCGGAGATACCCGATGCGTACCTTTATAGCCACCCAGTTACGTTGTGACGGTTGGCACACCCAAAGCACCCCTACGGTATCCGGGAGTTGTACAACCTCATGGTCTAAGGAATAAATACTTGACACCGAAAAGCTTATGCATTACGAACTATACGATCTCGTGTTATGCTCAAGTTTGGGTCTTGTCCATCACATCATTCTCCTAATGATGTGATCCCGTTATCACTGACATCTTATGTCCATGGTCAGGAAACCGTGACCATCTGTTGATCAACGAGCTGGCTACTAGAGGCCTACCAGGGACTCATTGTGGTCTATGTATTCACACATGTATCGCTGTTTCCGTACAATACAATTCAAGCATGAATAACAGACAATTATCATGAACAAGGAGATATAATAATAATGCTTTTATTATTGCCTCTAGGGCATATCTCCAACACTTACCACTCTGTTTTGTACACGAGTTATAAGGTCTTCGATGTGTAAAATATTGTGGTACTTACACATAAGTTATCAGGGTATGTGTACATCAATCTCGCCCCTGGTCAAAGTTACCAGGGGGGATTATACATGAGTTTCCGGGTCTGTACTTACAACTAAAAACCTGGGTGTGTTTCGATAACTTTTTCCATAGGTCAAAAATTATCACGATGTTTTTGCGTAACATATCACGCCTATAGCGGGTCAAAGTGGGCCGTTTTTCTGGATCAACCCACGAGCATGTGTGCCCCTCATGACACTAAACATTATGTGACTTTTTTGTGACACATCATATGTTGTGTTCATCTAAGAGGCCCCGCGAGGAGAGTGTATGTTTTTAACAACTTGTTTTTCTTTGATAAAAAGTTACCATCATATTTATATTGTAAGTTATCGGTTACGCGGTGCTTATATTATCATGTTATTCACACAAAAATTATCGGAATGTTTTGAACAACTTTTTCTCGGGACTGATATGATATCATGGTGATTCTAGATAACCTATCAAGCCCGCAGTGCTTAAAATATCATGCTATTTACATAAAATTTATCAGGGTTATGTTTCAGCAAAATTTACCTCCACGGTCAAAACTTATCATGGTGTTTAGTTATCGCGGTGCATATGTTTTCATGCTATTTACACAGAAGATACCGGAGTATCTTTTCAAAAAAAAAAATTCTTCCCTATGGTCAAAGTTACCATGGTGTTTCTACCACAGTTATGAGATGTGCGTTGCGTATATTACCATCTATTTACACATAAATTATCTGGTATCTTTTCACATTTTTCTTTCCCAATGGTTAAAGTTACCATGATGTTTGTATCTAAAATATCAAGTCTATGGCGTGAATGTTATCGTGCTATTTACAGAAGTTACCGAGGGCCGGGGTTCAACAAATTTCTTTCCAATGATCAAAGTTACCACGATGCTTTCACCAAAGTTATCACGCCTTCAATGCTTATGACCATGCTACTTACACATAATTTACCGCGTGGTATACAAAAGTTATCATGTTGGCGGTGCGTCATTTATCGTGCTGGTGATGGAGAATTTACCACGGGAAAAGTTTATGTGCCAGGTTTGATAGGTGAAACAAAAGTTTTTTGGTGCTAAAATATTAAAGGCAAAACATGTCAAAAACAGTATTTTCCTTAGCTTGTTCAACAATGAGTGTCATAGGCGAGGTGGTTAGCTTTCTTCATTGATTACCTGCAGACTAGAGATCAAATCCCAATTCAAGCATTATTTTTGCCCAAAAATCTAGAAGAAGGAAGGAGATCGGAGGACGTGCGGGAAAGGAAGGAGATCACGAGGAAAGTAAGAAGATCGAAGGACGTGCGAGGAAGGAAGGAGATCGTGAGGAAAGGAAGGAGATCGGAGGACGTGCGGGAAAGGAAGGAGGAGGGCGGCCGGAACTGACGCTGCTGGATGTGTGTGACAGTTTTGCAATCTGCCACACGATTGCCACTTACAAATTTCGTACTTTTTATGTGTATGCCATGTGGGGCATAAGTGTGGCTTGCCAAAAGTGTGGCTTGAATAAACAATCACCTAAGTTGGTCAAACTTGCCTAACCTTGAATGTGACAATCTTTGGCAAAGTTATTAGTCACGAACCAAATAGCCCCAAAATCTGCCATAGTTGTCGGCAACAGGACTGGAGATCATCTCCTCACAGCCGTTGCTGAGGTCATAACTGTACATGTCAACACATTCCTCATACATGTACCATTCATCACGATATTTGTGCCCATACCCATGGTCGTCTTCCAGTAAACTACCGGTGTAACGTTTCTGCTCCGGTGCTCCTCCCTGGACAGAACGCCGAGCACGAGAAACACAAGGACGACTGAGATCTTTCAATACCGTTTTCGAAAGAAAGGCACGATGGTCATTTTACGTGTACGTAGAGCCTTGGTCGAGCCCGTACGGCCCGTTTAGTTTGTACGCTTACCGTATATGGATATTTGTACGTGCGCGTTTCGTTTCCACGTGCACCGTACCGCAGTCGTGGGCGTGTCCCTTCGGTCTACCACGTGCACGTTTCAATGAAAAATGTCCCATCGTAAAAGAGGAGGAGCACCCGAAAGTCCTATTCTGAGCTCGAGCTCAGATGGACACGTTATCTCAGCCGCCAGCTTGCGCCAAGATTCCCACCAACCCAAGTATTTTAATTTGTATTCGGAGATGTATGTCCGGCTTTCTCCCAGAGCCTGGCCCACCAAACCACCACAATCAATGCAACGGCCGTTATCCTCACAGCGGCGGCTCAGATGATGCGCCACGGCTCAGAAGGAACAACCAACTAACGGAGAGCATCCCACCTTGCCCATTATTTTATCCCGTCAGAAAACCAGTCCATCATTCCTCTCGAAGATTCCTCCCCTGCTCCTGCTGCTCCCCTCGCCTTATCCTAACCGGGAAGAACCAATTCAAGGACGATGGCTTCCTCGTCTTCTTCCTTGCAGGCCTGCTCCCCTACTCCTGCACTTCCTCATCATGAAGCTTGGGAGCTCACCCTTGTTCCCCTTCATCGAGATCACCTAGTATGCAAATTTCTTCTTAAGATAAGTCAGCTCGTACTGCAATATAGGCCAGTTCCAGTAGTTAGTACCTTTAAACCACAATCAAACTTTTTATAAATATGCGTGCCCGAATTATCTACTCACCTCACTGAGATGCCTCTCAACGTACTCCCTCCGTAAACTAATGTAAGAGCGTTTAGAATACTAGAACAGTGATCTAAATGCTCTTATATTAGTTTAAAGAGGGAGTACATGTCATTGTACTCCCTCAAGTAGTGCCCAAGATAAACCCAAGTGTCCTTGTTGCGAAGCACAAACATTAGAGGTCAATTATCCACAACAACTTATCTCCCTGTTGGATTTTACTTAACAGAATACTTACATCTCACATGGTTCATTCATGCTGTGAGCGTGCATCACACTCCAGCCGTCCTCTGGACAGTACAAGTCAGCGAAATGCGAGCGGATGCACCTCCAAAGTCCTCTCAGCACCAGGTTAATATTCACCTCATGTTTGACAGTCATATCATCATCATGAATGCTTGTCTCTACCAAATCCATAACAAGAAGGTCCCTTTGCTCAACGTCCACAACATTAAAAGAAAATCCACCCATCATTGGTACCGGTAGAAAAAGCTGTACAATCCAGCAAAATCACTCATTTAGTATAAACACATTTTGCATATCACTTAATTAAACCTTTCTAATTTGGTATCGACATAACTTCTTCGTCCATTGTAGCTTGTACCCAAGCACATCTTCTTGCATCATGCTCCCCAGAAATTCATACCATGGGTCATCAGAGTTATTCATCAGGTGCTCTTGTACTTTTTTGTCTAATGTCAGAAATTGAGAATAAGTATCTTACAAAATAGAGCGAGAAATATGGACGTACCATAAAGCGCATGTCAAACATATGCCTCCACCTTATTTCCATTTCCCAGACACGCGGTCGTCCTGACTAATCAGCATACGTGAAAATGTTGTCCATCCAAGTCTTGTTAATTCACCCTCAGTCCTGGCCCCAACTCAGATATGAAATCATCCCCATAGAGGAGAATCAGGTACATGACCAGGTGCTTGAACCACTTCCTGCACACAGTCACCAGTGTTATACACATATGAAGTTTCATACGAAATCAATTCCACATAGCAAAATGAAGTACGACAAAACTACTAACTTTTCACGATCACTGTCGGTACAATGCAACATATTGTCGTAGAAGCAGAGAAACATTTCGAGCAGTTGGTATCTCATGCTTAAGACCCATGTTCCCAGGAAACTCTTCACCCATCCCCCCCTTAACTTCAATCCTTACGATGCCCACTGGCAACCTCAGATTCCTAGATAGTCTAGTAGACACTGGTGCTGCACAGTCAAAAAGAAGTGTTTGTCAGCAAACAAAATTGGTAATGGTCCATCCATGTAATGATATACTTCTTTGTTACGAATGTATACTAAACCAAACCAACCATACCAGCTGTCCCACTACAGCTTTGGACTCTAGTGTTGTCATGCACTGATGGATCAGTCTGCACGTTAACCCGATCATCTTGTCCGCCCACAGCACAAACCAAATCTTAATTATTTTCCTCTTCAATCTAGGCAGACAATCAATACAACAGCCTCCAGTTGTTTCTGGTTAAACCAAACCATCATGGAAATGTAAGCTAGCATCCACCCTCAATAATTATATGTGATCCTTTTTTTTATTTCCTTGTACCTTCAACACTTGCGTCGACACGATCTACTCGTTGCCTGGAGCCACCCCAACTCCGTACACTGCCATTGACACGGTGTAGTCAACATGTTGACAATGACTCCATCACAATGTCAGCAGACAAATATGCACTTTATTTTTGGAAAACATCTAACCTGTAGTACCCTGAAAGTGTATACATGGCTATCGTCATGACATTGTACTGTCCCAATAGTTATTGGAAGCTCATCTGTGTCTACTTGCATGGTACCTCCTATGCTTCCAGCAACAGAACCACTAGCTGTTGACAAATGAGCATTGTCAGTATTATAAGTGCAAATGTGAAATCATTCAGTACAAAACATTGTAAACAACTCACCTTCATTCTTGACTGATGAAACATTCGGCTCGACTATCTCAGACGCTTGTAAATATTGTACACCTTAGCAAGGTTCACATTGTTATGCCTCAGTTTGCTTCACAAGGTCCCTCGTGTACACATTTATGTGCTTGTGCGCCGGCCAGTGGATTGTCTCACCAAAATTAGGCAAACGCGAGTGCTTGTGATTCTTCTATGTTGTGCAATATACCACCCATTCTCTTTTGCTCACAGAAGCCATATGAGAGCAGGGCACTCGCATTGACAAGACCTCATGTTCTCAACACCAGCTTTGCCCTGCATAATGTTCCCACATTTCAAACACTTAGCAAGGTTATACTACTCAAAGGACTAAACTGAAGCGATAACTACTAGCATAAGTAAAATTCTATACTCAGCAACCAACCAAATACTATTTCCTGGATGCATTTTGTCCTCTCCACATTTAGCTTGCTCTACACACATCGCATGCCGAACCCTTTTTCCCACGAGTACATATTGTAGAAGTCGTAAGCCTCGTCCAGTGTGTCAAAGTTACTGCCAATCACGGGTGTGATTACATTCTAAGCTTGGTTCTCGACATAAATCCTATCAATCTTCTCAAATGCACTGGCCCGATTAGGGCAGGGTGGTCTGCTCGGTGCGGCATCTCCTATCCTAACCATGAAACATAGCATTTTCAGATTTTTCAGGTGCCTAAATTCACTAAGTACCATTTTTATACGAATTTTCAGGCATTCGGTAAAAAAAATAGCTTGCTGCCTGCAAATCTATGCAATCTCAACATTTTCACATGCTATCTGTCTCAATTCAGTAAAGCATCATTTCCTCTGCTTTGGGGAGGGGGG
>LR738714.1:734279013-734313954 GCA_902687465.1 Secale cereale | reverse complement strand
GGGGGGGGGGGGGGGGGGGTGTCAGCAAGCATGATGCAGCTTGCCGACTGCAGAAAATCACTATTTTTTCTAATATAAAGAATCAACCTCAGCATGAAAACATGACATTTTGACATTTTTAACTGCCTGAATTCAATGCGTACCATTTTTTATCATATGTGGAATTTCAGACGTTCATCAAACAATTTTTCAGCCTGTTGCCTGCAAATCTCCGCACTCACAGCAAATTCACGTGCTAACTATCTTAATTCAGTAAAGCAACATTTTTTCAGACGAGGGGGTTCAGTAAGCATGATTCATTTTTCTGGCTGCAGAAATCACTAGTTTGTCTAATCTCACCAATTAACCAGCCATCCGAACAATTATGTAAATCCCTACATCACTCACTGCAGTAGAATTCCAACACTAATCTCCTGTTCCAACCAGGGGCACGGGGATTCATCTTGCTAGTGGAGAGCTCCGATGTCGGAGGCGAACTCTCCCTCCTGCCAACCAGCGCTACATTTGCCACGACAATCTGAGCGTCCGCACTTTCCACATGCGGCGAGTGCTCCACCACCTGCTGCTCGACCACCATAGCATCTCCCGTCGGCGCTGACGGTAGTGGGACTGCCATGAAGCACCCTCCTACTTCCTCAAGGACAACAGATCTGACCACCACCTCCTACTCCTGCAAAATAGCGCCTCCTGTCGACGGCGTTGTCTCCACTCTCCACAGGGCCCGGAACCAAGATTTCTCCTACTCCCTCGAGGAGAGTGGATCTGATTCAAGCTAAATCAAATCCTCAAAGTCATCAAATCCAGGCGGCTAGGAATTGGGACGAAATCGCCGGAGAATCAAGGATCTACGCACCTGCTGATTGGCTGCTTCGGAAACTCCAGGGAGCCAAGCCGCCGGCGCTCCTTCTCCCTCCGCCGCAGTCGTTGGTTCCAAATGAGGAGCGCACTAGGTAGAGAAGACACTGGATAATGCATCCAATTTTCTGCCCTAACCCATCGAACGGAAAAGTTAACTTCCTGGTCGACGGATCAGATGGCTTACCACGATTCTGACCCACGGCCCACATGATCCACGCGAAACGGACGTCCACCGGCCGTTAAGAATGGCCCACGAGGCACCGCTGGCGCATCCATATTTCTCTACAGTGTCCATTTTCCAGCAATCCACCAGCCCACGTATAAAGAAATGGCTCACATCCCTATGGTCTATCGAACGGGCTGGATAACGAGCTCATTTGAGCTCGAGCCCAGTTACTCCGCGTCCAGGAGCACCACCAAAGGCCGCATTGCCCCCACCATTTCCCTCCAAATCGCCTTCCTCGCCACGCAGTCTCCCTCACGCCCACACCGACTCGCTCACCCCCATCGCCTCCCTCTATTCGGCCGCTTGTTTCGGCCTACGATGGAGGATGCTCGTGTCGTTGCCGCCACTGCGGCCGGAGATATGCTGGAGAAGAAGGGCGCGGAGACCGTGCCTGATGTTGTGCACGAACTTCCTTGCGTCCACGGTAGTGCGGGAGATGTTGTAACCGCAATGGTTGGATCGGTCGCTGTCACGGCGGATCTGGAGGAGAATTAGCCGGCGGGCTCCGACTTGGCCATGCCAGAGCTGGAGGTGAAGGCATCGAGCGGCGCAGTGCATGCAGGTACCCAGGCCGGTGACATAATGTGGCCGTCACACGACTAGGGAACCCTAGTAGTAGTGCAGGTTTTTTAGCGGACGGACATGCCTGACCCATGCTACTACTAACCCAATTATCAGTAGCGTGTGTCTATACCCGTGCTACTGCTTATTTCATTTCTTTCATTTTATACGATATTTATACACCGTTATAAGAGTTTTAATACATTACCAATTGAGAGATTGTTATATCATTATCCAAACTAGATCATTTTAGATCCATCCACTTGAATCACAATAATCCGGGTTTCTTTCATCCAATAATATAATAACTCGTCATGATCATAATAACAACTTGTCATCATCATCATCATCATAACAACTCATCATCATCATCCTAATAACAAGTCCTAATTATCATCGTCATCATAGTCATTTAACAAACTCATCATTCTAGCACATAACGCATCATCATCATCATAATAACAACTCCTCATCACCATAGTCATAAACAACACTAGCTAATTGTTCTTAGCACATGATGAGTACTAGCTAGGACCTGCTATTCTCTCTAAGGTAAAATAGCATAAAATGGGATAACCCCTGATTCTCCATTATGTAGAATAGAGATCCACTTGTCTCCAATTTGTGGGTTGTAGCTTATTTGTGGAAGCAACCTACTCTTCGTCCTTGTTTTTTTTTGTTTGATAGCACCGTCGAAAAAGGGTTTCCCCCGCTTTGTATTACAAAGCAACAACACCGACACAACCACCGATAGGTGCCGGGGCTGAAGCAACACAATCACGACCAAAAGAAACAAAAGATAAAATACAAAAGGAACAAATGCCGACATCGGCCTATCAACATAAATGAAGAAGAAGCCTCGTGACTTCTGCGCCCACCGGAGATCTCCCACGAAGCTCCTAGACTCCGAAGTGACGGTTCTACACAACACCTACAAGAAGGGACGCCACGATGATGACGCTGCTGCCAAGGGTTTCCCCTCGTACGCGGCAAGGAGAGAGGAAGGGTAGCCCCCGATGGCATCCAGGGAGGTTTGGCGGCAACCACACACCACCGCGTCAGTGTCCCGAGCCTAACCATCACCCTGGGCGCAACGGAGCACTCCACGTACCGGCCACCATCCTACGCGAACACGATCATGAAGCCATCCATGCTGTCTCACCACAGCACCACGAGGTGAGGCTAGCACAGGAAGAAGAAGAGTCGGGACTTGGGGCAGCAGTACCGTCGGCCTGCGGGAGGGCACGACCACCACCATCAACGACGGTACCCGATCAGACGCGCCAACATGAGTAGACCAGGCCCGGCCAGGCTCTAAAATGCTAGTGAAGCTCCCGCCGGTGCGCTGCAGAAAACATGCTGTAGGCGTCGCTGCCCCCCATCCGAGCTTCCCCTCCACACCGCGCAGGAGGCAAGGACACGCCGGAGCTGGTCCGCTAGAGCCCAGATGGGGCCCTACGGGCCTAGATCTGGGTCGGGGTCGCGCCGCCAGCCACCCCGCCGCCAAGGGAGGCGCCTCCACCACGCTGGCTGCCGGCCACCACCACTAAGGTTCCGGGCCGCCGCCGACCGAGCTGCGCCGACGCGACCTCCCTGCCCCGGAAGAGGAGTCGCGCGCGAGGAATGGAGGTCCTGCCGCCACCAGCACCACCCGGGCCAAATCTAGGGGCGCCCGCTGGCGGCGACGGGGTAAGAGGAAGGAGGAGGGGGTGGAGGGAAGAGCCGGCGCGCTGCCCCGGCCGTCCTCGGGGGAGGCGGCACTAGGGCGAGGAAGGGGGGTGGGGTCGGGCTCCAAGTAAGGTAGCCACTTAAGGGCATGTACAATGGTTGATAAGGTAGTCTTATCTTAAGTCTTGCATGTAATTTAGAGGCGACAAAAAAACATGTCTGGATGGGTCATTTTTTAGCCTTATCTTCAATAAGTAGCTATTCCTAACAACATGATGAGACATATTGTGCTAAGAGATCATCTTTTGCCTTCTTTTATTAAATAAGAGAAGACATGTCTTTTCTTGTGATTTCTCTTTATCCATCTCATTATTTATCCTACATGGCATTCTTAAAATAGAACCATTGTACTTCTTCCTTCGTTCGATAGCACTCTCGATCCACGTTGACAACACTTTGTCTTTTTTTTTAGAACCACTTTTTTTTTAGGGTTTTTTTTTTTTTGACAACAGTTGTTTGAGGACGCAACAAAGCGCGCACTTTCGAGGCCACCATCAGTCCGTGAGACGGCCCAGTTTAGCAGTCAGCGCGCCGAGTAAATTCCACGAGCCAGACAAGCTAGCCATGGCGCGTCTCTCTCTCTCTGTACATATATTGCCAAGCTCTGCAAGCGACCGGGTACCGGCGCGTCGACGGCCTCATCACCGCAACGATGGGTATGGCCGGACCGATCGATGGTGACCCCCGTTCGACCGGTTTCCACGGGCCAACGAACAAGTTGCGCATGCACTTGGCTCGTAGCCGCTAAGCTAGTGGTGGAAAATGGAAACGGATAAGAAATAAAGAAACTCTCGTGGTGGACTCGATGGACCGGTCGGAACCAACGTCGGAACGTGTGTTTGCGCCGAACTGCAGGATATTTTTTTTTTTGAGCTTCCGAACTGCAGTATACTAGTGCTGAGGATTTGCATATAAAGAGGCGACTAGTGTGCCTGGTATACATACACTGCATTACGATTGCATGCAAATACATACACACCAAGCTAAGATCTGATGGCGAAGCAAGGTGCGGCTCCCTTGCTTGCAGTGGCGCTGGTCGTCCTCCTTGCCCTCGCAGCACTTCCAGCAGGTACGACTATATCTATGATTGATTAAGATGCATCTATACATCTATACATTTGTTGTAATCGTACATGAAATTATGTTGAGAGCACCATATGTTTGCATAAAAGAGTGCAGTGCTCACCGGGCAGCTAATTAAACCTCACGGGCATGAAAAAGGTTCACTGAGTCTCTTGCTGCACATTTTTTTCAGTGCACTCCATCGGCGTCTGCAACGGCATGATCGGCAACAACCTGCCGGCGCCGAGCGACGTCGTCAAGCTATACAAATCCAAGGGCATCAACGCCATGCGGATCTACGCACCGGAGAGCAACGTCCTCAAGGCGCTCAGCGGCACGGGCATCGGCCTCCTCATGGACGTCGGCAACGGCGCGCTCCCCAGCCTCGCCAATGACCCCTCCGCCGCGCCCGCCTGGGTCAAGGCCAACGTGCAGCCCTACCCGGGCGTCTCCTTTCGCTACATCGCCGTCGGCAACGAGGTCATGGACAGCGCCGGCCAGAAGACCATCCTCCCGGCCATGAAGAACGTACAAGCGGCGCTCGCGGCCGCCGGCCTCGGCGGCACCGTCAAGGTGTCCACGTCGTTGCGGTTCGACGTGGTCACCGACACCTTCCCGCCCTCCAACGGCGTGTTCGCGGACCTCGCCTACATGGGGCCTATCCTGGACTTCCTGGCGAGCACCGGCGCGCCGCTGCTGGCCAACGTCTACCCCTACTTCGCCTACAAGGGCGACCCGCAGAACATCAAGCTCAACTACGCCACCTTCGTGCCGGGCACCACCGTGAACGACGACGGCAACGGCCTGACCTACACCAACCTCTTCGACGCCATGGTCGACTCCATCTATGCGGCGCTGGAGGACGCCAACAAACCGGGGATGAAGGTCGTCGTGTCCGAGAGCGGGTGGCCATCGGACAGCGGGTTCGGGGCGACGGCGCAGAACGCGCAGGCGTACAACCAGGGATTGATCAAACATGTCGGCAATGGCACTCCCAAGAGGCCCGGGCCGTTGGAGACGTACGTGTTCGCCATGTTCAACGAGAACCTGAAGACAGGGGAACCGACAGAGAACCACTTTGGGCTGTTCAATCCGGACAAGTCGCCGGCCTACTCCATTAGTTTTTGACGACAAACGATTGATATTTTGTGTCCGAATAAGCTGCGTGGTAATGCAAAATGCATGCACTTCAGTCAACCGCTCGTGTGTGTGTGTTCAATTTTTTTCTTAAATCTCCAAAACTAGTAAAAAAAAGAAAAGAATATGATTGAGTTCCACCTTTTACGTGCCATATTTTACTCTCAATTTCGGGCCCATTTTGCTCCATTCCCCCAATACGAACCTACACAGGCCAACGTGGACGCTAACTCCGAGTGACAATGGTATCCCAGCCAACAAAGGTTCAAGTATTGGTGCTTGCATTATTTTTAAATTTATTTTAGGATTTTCGGCTATGCGCTTTCAGTGGGAGGATAAGTTCCCATCGACGACGAGGCGCCCACGGTGACTTCATATATCTCAAGATGATATGACTGCTCAGTCTTTTGAAGGTGCTCATAGATGTGCGTGTGTGCGTTCATAGGGGTGAGCGTATGTATGAGCGCTTACGTCTGTACTGTGTTAAAAAAACGTGTGCGATTGTTGAATTGTTTTTATGATCCTAAATACCTAAAAACCTTAAAATAAAATATATATTAAACATTTTCAGTATATATTTAAAAATGTTCACATATAGATAAAAATAATAATCATATATTAAAAATTATTATCATATATTTAAGAAATATTGACCATGTTTGAATGAATTAAAAGGTGGATTTGTAAAAAAAGGAAAAAGGAAATGAAAATAAAAATTTAAAAAGAAAGAAATAAAAGAAAAACCATCAGAAACCTAAAGATACCAGAATAAAATAAAAGGAACATAAATAATCTTTGGAAACACAAAACCAAAAGAGAAAATGAGAAGAAAAAAAAGTAAAACCGGAGAGCACAACTGTACCAGCCTAGGGGCAGACGCCCGCATGCGTTGGGACTAGTCTTGGCCATGGGCAGCCCGGCCCGGCCCGAAAAGGCCCGACCCGGCCCAGCCCGACGCTGCTCCCGGGCCGGGCTCGGGCCTAGATTTGAGCCCAATGTCTTAGTCGGGCCGGGCCCGGGCCCGTCGTTTTTACGTTTTCTTGAAGGGGCCCGGCCCGAGGCCCAGCAGGCTTTTCTATGTTCGGGCCGGGCTTGGGCCCAAAAAACAGGCCCGTTGGCCGGGCCGGGCCGGGCACGGGCCCAGGTATTTTGCCTCGGGCTTGGCTAGGCCCGGCCCGAGGTTTGGCCAGGTATAGTTGGGACTTGGGAGCGAAATGGTTAGACTTACGGTCCGGATGGCTTCTACGGATATTGACTACGGACTCTGATTTCTAGTGGTGGCCCCCCTCTCCGTCTGATTTCCTATTGCATCTCGACAGCTATCCCATAATCTGACTTCCGTGCAAATCGTCCGGAGGTGTAGCATTGTCTCGTAGGCTAGCTAGTACTCCCTTCTTCCTAAAATATAAGGCGTGATTGACTTTGCATGGTCTTTGATGCATGATTTTGACTGTTAATATATACCAAAGTATGTGAATTAAACATGTATAATTGACATGTAATATTGATCTTTTAAAACAATTTTATTTCATATGTCTGTATTGAAGGAAATATGCCCTAGAGGCAATAATAAAGATGTTATTTGTATTTCCTTATATCATGATAAATGTCTTTTATTCATGCTAGAATTGTATTAACCGGAAACTTAGTACATGTGTGGATACATAGACAAAACAGTATGTCCCTAGTATGCCTCTACTAGACTAGCTCATTGATCAAAGATGGTTATGTTTCCTAGCCATAGACATGAGTTGTCATTTGATCAACGGGATCACATCATTAGGAGAATGATGTGATGGACTAGACCCATCCGTTAGCATAGCACTATGATCGTTTAGTTTTACTGTTATTGCTTTCTTCATGACTTATACATGTTCCTATGACTATGAGATTATGCAACTCCCGAATACCGTAGGAACACCTTGTGTGCTATCAAACGTCACAACGTAACTGGGTGATCATAAAGATGCTCTACAGGTGTCTCCAAAAGTATTCGTGGTGTTGGTATAGATCAAGATTAGGATTTGTCACTCCGAGTGTCGGAGGGGTATCTCTGGGCCCTCTCGGTAACACACATCATAATAAGCCTTGCAAGCAAAAGACTAATGAGTTAGTCACGAGATGATGTGTTATGGAACGAGTAAAGAGACTTGTCGGTAACGAGATTGAACTAGGTATAGAGATACCGACGATCGAATCTCGGGCAAGTAACATACCGATGACAAAAGGAACAACGTATGTTGTTATGCGGTTTGACCGATAAAGATCTTCGTAGAATATGTAGGAGCCAATATGAGCATCCAGGTTCCGCTATTGGTTATTGATCGGAGATGAGTCTCGGTCATGTCTACATAGTTCTCGAACCCGTAGGGTCCGCACGCTTAACGTTTGATGACGATCGGTATTATGAGTTTATGAGTTTTGATGTACCGAAGGTAGTTCGGAGTCCCGGATGAGATCACGGACATGACGAGGAGTCTCGGAATGTCCGAGACATAAAGATTGATATATTGGATGACTATATTCGGACACCGGAAGTGTTCTGTAAAGTTTCGGAATTTACCGGAGTGCCGGGAGGGTTACCGGAACCCCCCGGGGGAATGGTGGGCCCTGGTAGGCCATAGGGGAGAGAGAGGGCAGCAGCCAGGAGGTGGCGCGCCCCCTCCCTAGGAGGAGTCCGAATAGGACAAGGGGAGGGGGGCGCGGCCCCTCTTTCCCTCTCCCTCTCCCTCTCTTTCCTTCCCCCTTCTTCCTTCTTTGGTAGTTCCTACTGGGAATAGGATTGCAATCCTATTCCTAGTAGGATTGCACCCTAGCCGCACCATAGGAAGGCCGGCCGGCCTCGCCCCTTGCTCCTTTATATACGGGGGCAGGGGGGCACCCAAAGACACACAAGTTGAATTGTTCCAGCCGTGTGCGGTGCCCCCCTCCACAGAAACACACCTCGGTCATGCCGTCGCAGTGCTTAGGCGAAGCCCTGCGCCGGTAGATACATCATATCCGTCACCACGCCGTCGTGCTGACGAAACTCTCACGTGAAGCTCAACTGGATCAAGAGCTCGTGGGACGTCATCAAGCTGAACGTGTGCTGAACGCGGAGGTGTCGTACGTTCGGTGCTTGATCGGTTGAATCGCGAAGAAGTTCGACTACATCAACCGCGTCACTTGACGCTTCCGCTTCCGGTCTACGAGGGTACGTAGACACACTCTTCCCTCTCGTTGCTATGTATCTGGTAGATAGATTTTGCGTGATCGTAGGAAAATTTTAAAATACTACATTCCCCAACATGTATACTAATTTTGTAGACATATAATACATGAAAAGTATAGTCAAAGTTGTGTAACGAATACCAAAAAAGTCAATCCGCACCTTATATTTTGGGAACGAGGGAGTATGTGCGCCGTGGCATGCTGCACATTTTTGGTAGGTTTTGGGATTTGTTGTTTTAATTTTTTTAAAGCTTTTGTTTTGTGTTGAGAACTTGAGTTAACAGTGCATTTGTGCTTCTGTGACGAAGTGAACGAAACTGGTTTGCCAGTCATTGGGTACTTAGAGCAACTCTAGGCAAATTCTTAAATGGCTATAGAGGAGTAAAATGAATACTGGAGTAAAAAATTTACTCCGACTCCTGGTGGGAGCCTAGATATGCTTGACTGCAACCGAGCGAAGTAAAATTTATGGCCTTTCTCGTACTTCCCCATCCCAACTGCTTCTTCGCTCGCACACCTCCCGGCAGCCATCCACTGCCCCCACCACTACATTGACACCTCCCTTGGCCCTCGCTGCCCTTCCGCCCGAGTTCGAGCCATTCGTCGGTCGTCGCCGGAACCGAGGCAAAACGCCGCCACCGTCGGCTTAACCGATTCATCGGATCTCTCTCGGATTTTCTTCCTCCTTGGCGGCCGCCGCATCTGACCGTGGTTACCCATCGTTGCAGGTCATTCCCACGCGTCACCGCGTCCCCGCTAGTTTGTCCTAAATGTCACCAGCCGATCGGTGCACCACCACCTCCATGCAAGTGTTTGACGACATCCTAGGTGAATTTTTGTTTTGTTTTTTCTTTCGTTTCGTTTTGTACAATCAAATTGAACCGAGCCGTTTGAATTGAACGTGAAGAGGTTGAGAGAGATGTGGAAAGAGCCCAAGCTGAAAGAGATATGCATGAGAACTTTTGGTACATCACCAACACGACTTCTGTTGAGCTAGAGTATGATCCAAATAGGATCCAGACATTTCTTGAAGTGCGATGTAGGATCGAAAAGTGACAAGTTCATAACCAGCTCCAAGAAGATCTTGTTGAGCATCATTGGCACCTCCATAGCATTTTCTAGTTGTGCTTTTACCATATTATTTGCTACATTTGAACCATTTGGTGTGTTTGTAATTTAATAATTTCGTTTGTAAACATTGAATTCGATTTATAAACTATATTCATGATTTGCTTGCACCTTCATATTTATGTTTAGTTTTTATATGTGTGCTAATATGTACTCCCTTCATTCCTAAATATAAGTCTTTTTAGACATTTCAAATGGACTGCAACATACGGATGTATATAGACCTATTTTAGAATGTAGATTCACTCATTTTGCTTCGTATGTAGTCACTTGTTGGAATCTCTAGAAAGACTTACATTTAGGAACAGAGGGAGTAGTTGCAATGTAAACTAGAATTGTATAAGTTGCGAAAAACAAAATTATACCCCGTTATATTTACAGGGTAGGCTAGGTCCTGCCAAAAATTAGTTGAGTAAAAGTACTCCAGTAAGCTTTACTCAGCCGAATCTTCAAAAAACAAAACTTTACTCAGCTGGATACTTCTCTATTTTTGAAGGGATCAGCTAGAGTTGCTCTTATAAAACTTGTACATAGATGCAAGAGAGGTAGAAATACTACTCCCTCCGTCCCAAAATTCTTGTCTTAGATTCATCTAGATAGGGAAGTATCTATCACTAAAACATGACTAGATACATCCATATTTAGACAAATCAAAGACAAAAATTTTGAGACGGAGGGAGTAGTACGAAGCGATCACATTTTGCTAGGATTATTTGTAGAACCGCCTGCTGGGTTCGTCTCCGTGATAATACAGCATATCCTTTATATGAACCGTCCAGCTTCAAAGCTCCGGACTTCACAAATCCAGCTCCCTAGACGTCCGCAGATGTGCACGGCACGGACAGGTCTGCGGACGGCACTAAATGGCCCTCGCATGTGTGGCGGACAGCCACACACACACGTCAAATTCAAACCCCCAAATTCATATTAATCCATGCACATATGTCATAGTACATGTGAATATCATGTAAATGGCATTTGTTTAAGTGCACAATTCACACGTTAACTCTTTAGTTTTTATGCGAATCAATCTGTGGTTGAGATGGTTAGGTGAACTGTGGTATCTCCAACCCAACAGGGTTCAAATCCTGGTGCTCGCATTATTCCTGGATTTATTTTAGGATTTCCGGCGATGCGCTTTCAATGGGAGGAGACGTTCCCGTCGACGATGAGGCGCCTACGGTGACTTCGTAAATCTCAAGATAATATGCCGGCTCAGTTTCTCGAAGGTGCTCATAGGATAGGGTGTGCGTGTGTGCGTTCATAGGGGTGAGTGTATGCGCTTGTATATTGTGGGAGGAAGGTAGAAAAGGAGAGGGGAAGCGGCCATCTCTACAGTATCATGCAATGCGGCCCAGAAACAAACAAACAAAACAGACTGATGGAGCGACAAGATACGGGCCCAAACAAGCGACAATCAAAAACAGAATGACCGCGCGACGAGATACAGGCCCGGACAAGTCACTGACCGGGACGAGGGATGGGCTTATACCTGGCCATCCACCGGGCTGGGCGGCAGAGGCGGTTTCAGGCCCCAGGCAGCCCGGGCGGCTGCCTGGGGCGTAGCTCGTATTCCCTTCGTTGTTTAAGCAAGGAGCTACAGTAGTTGGCACTGTTATGCACTGTAGCAAGCCTATTCGTCTGGGACGTCCAGCTTGCAGAGGTCCGCTACTGCTGGGCGGGGCCTGACCAAGCCCAAGGAAAAAAACTCAGGCCCGAGCCTGGCCTAGCCACCGGGCCTACTTTTCAGGTTCGAGCCCGGCCCGCCACTGCAAAAAGACCATCGAGCCTCTTCAGAAAACGTCAAAAACAGCGGGGCCCGGGGTCGCAACAGAATTAGTCACACCCAACAGAGCTACAGAAGCTGCTATGATGGGCAGTATTCAATTGGAGAGGTACTAGCTACTAGTAGGATGCCCGTGCGTTGCCACGGCCATGCCAAATGTTTTATTGGTATTATATTATAAACGTATTTGGTGTTAAAATTTGCATTTATATAAAAGATAACAAAGAGAAAATGGTTGAAATCCAATTCACTGGCAATGTTAGTATTTGGGGAACCTTTTTTTAATGTACATGATTAATTAAATGATGGTAGTATCTTTAGGGGTGCAACAATGATCCAAATAATCTGAATACATAAAATAATTGGACAAAAGAAAAGAACGATAATCACAATAAATTAAATATCATGTGGGGTAACATTTATATTTGCCTTTCTTTGTTTGTTATGGGCTATCATTCCTTGCACATTTTTCTGTTCTATAAACTCGCTCAATTTTCATCTCCTCCCAACAACATCGCCTCGGAACCCTCGTCGATGGATTCCTTTTAAACATCGATATGATCCATCTCTATCCCTGTCATATTCTACAAAAATAAACATATATAAAAATACACCTGTTATATTATCATGTGCAATGTACATACAAAGAAGAACAATTATTTGTATCCATCTCATCTGATGGTTGAGTAAAACTTGATTATATCGACAGTGCCTATGTCAGTTGACATTTTCAAAGCATGATCTGAATTCATCGGTTGTGAATACATCAGTTTGAACACTTATCCACAAAAGTGAAACATATAAATGATATTTTATATATTAAACATGTAAACAAAAGTGAGACAAATGCCTTTTTGGCAAAAATCAATTCGGTGCCCAAACTCATCTACACCCGGTGAACAGTAAAAAAATAATAGCAGAAAAAATAAATAAAAACCGTTTTTTTTTTTGGTGCAACATGCTCAAATGTGTGATGTTCGTGTGAAATTTCAGCTAGCTTGAAAATTCGAGGAGGCCGTGGAAAAACGGCAAAATACAATATAGCGGCGTTGTTTTGAAAAAAGAATATGACACCTAAAATTTATTTTTTTATTACGATCTTCTCGAATGTCCAAATAACTAAAATTGTATACGAATATCACGCACTTGAGCATCTTGCATAACAAAAAAAATACTTTTTTCTTCAATTTTGTCTGTTTTTTTTTCGTTCATACCCGATTGTAGATAAGCACAGCTACAAAATAGCCACTTTTCCTTTTTCTCACCTACACAAACTTATCCACCCCATACAACCATCCCTTAGAGCATCTCCAGCCGCGCCCCCAACAGGACCCCCCAAGGCCGTCTTTTAGCGCCGGCGCCGAAAAATCGGCCCAGTCGCGACCCCACGATCCTGTTTTTCGCCGGATTGGGCCGAAATTGGCGCCGGCGCACCCAACCCGTACCCGTCGCGCTGGGGGGTGCCCGGGGGCGCCTGCACGAACGTTTTGGCGCGAAAGAGTGGCGCGCCTGGCGCGTCAGCGAGACGAAGGCTGGTCGTCGTCATCGTCTCGGTTTTCCCGCGGGGAATCAATGCCAAGGCTGCCGCCAGTCAGCCTGCCATTGATTCACGGGCGGCGCATTGCGGCGACGCCGCCCCGCCTTCCGCCACGCGTTCGCACGCGGCCGCCCCACGAGCCGCTATAAAAGGCGCCCCTGGCCACGCCGGTGAGGAACACGCAGTCCTTCCCCTCCTCGCCGCCGCACTTCCCCCCATCTCCCCCTCCTCGCCGCCGCACTTCCCACCCGGCTACCATGAGCGCGAGGTACCCCAGCGACGCGGCGGCGGCCAACGGTTTCGGCCGCCGCTCGCTACACGAGTGGGAGGCGTACCTCCTCCACGAGGCCAACTACCCCGCGCCGCCCGACGTACGCGCTCCGTCGTGGTGGAGGCTCTGCGCCGGCGGCGTCCCTGTCCCCCCCTCTTCTCGTCCCCGAGACGCCCAACTACTTCCATGCCGAGATCGAGCGTGCGTGGGCGTCCCTGACGGCCGCGGAGTGGGCGTTCCCGGAGTACGCCGTCGGCAACCACGCGGCATGGGCGGCGTTCTTCGAACGTCGGCAGGAGGAGCGGCTCGCCTCCACCAATAACGCGCCGGCGCCGCGGCCGCAACAACAGTGAGGGCCACCGCCTGTGGTGAGGCGTCCCGAGCCGCACGCTCAGCCGTGTGCTCGTGCACCTCGAGGGCGGCAACGACACGCCGTTCGAGTACCCGAGCGGCGGCGCGTGGCTGCCGAGGATGATGATGGGCTGGTCATCCTTCTCTTCCTCCTCCTCCTCCCGATCCTCCCCTCACTCCTCCGGCGCGCCGGCCTTGGTCGGCGTCAAGCCAGAGCCGGTCGAGACGCTGCTCGATAGACGCACCCGCGGCGCCGGCCTCGTCATCAACGACGGCGGCCGTGGTTCCTCCTCGGCCCCTCCTCGCCTCGTCCAGCCGAAGAGGGAGCCAGGGCTGGCGACGGTGAAGCCGGAGCCGGGGCTCGCCACCGTGAAGACGGAGCCTGTTCTCGTCGACGAGGTCGACGAAGAAGAGGTCGCTTTGAAGTGAGCGCGCGAGGACTACGCGCGCATTGAGCTGGACCGCCAGCGCCGCGCCCTGGAGGAGATCGCCGAACGCCGACGCCGTGAAGCAGCTCGCCGGGGTGAGGGGTCGAGCAGCGGCGCCGGCCGTGTCAAGGAGGAGAAGCAGGAGGACGACGTCGGCGACGACTACGCCATGCTCAGCGCCAATTTCGGCCGTAGTTTAGAAAAAAAAAATCGTCCCTTTTTCGTTTAAAAACGCCTAAATTTATCAGAAATATGTCGTGTTTGTTAAAATTTGGTCGCGTTTGCTGAACTCTGGCCGTGTTTGCTGCATTTATGGCCGAACTGCGGGGGCGGCGGCTAGGAACGTGCGTGCCTCCACGCCTAAAATAGCTCCAGCTCGCCCCCAAGCGGCGGTTTTCGGCGCGTCTTGGGGGGCGCAACGGCTGGAGATGGTCTTACATTCTCTGCTCACAACCACTCCTTACTTTCCCTACAAACAAATTACTTTCTCCGCTCGCAACCACTCCTCCCACCTTCTCCCCTCACAGTTACTCCCATCCATGGCGCCTCCCCTCCCATCGATGGCGTCGTCCGAGCCCTACTCTTAGCTTCTACCCTCCCCTCATCTCCCCGCCACAACCCCTACTCCTTGCTTCTGCCCTCCTCCTTCTCCGCCTCGGACAAGTTCCCCCTCTTCATCGTCGTCGATCCACTCTAATGGAGGTGGAGCAGCAGAAGCCACAGCGCCCGTCGCACATGGCATAGAAGACATGGCCGTCTTGGCCACCGCCGTCGTCTCGTTCCCACTCGGAAGCGCCAATGCCCATGATGACGACGAGGACGGTGAGATCTCCGTCAGGCCCGAGATCTCCTGCCGCCTCTACCAGGAGGCGTTCGTCCACGTGGTTTGCACGCAGGTCGACGCCAAACACCACTGCTCCCTCGTGGCGCCACGCCGACCACACCATCCACCACTGCTTCTCATGGGAGCACGCCAACCACGCCATAAGCTTCTTTGCAGAGCTCGCAAAAAACAGGGCTGTTTGGATGAAGCCCACGACAGCCCCGCCAAAGCTGGGCACGCCAATCATTTGACGAGGGAATCGGCCGCCCAAGGTTCGCCCTCAGGATGGCGTAGAATGTGAACTGCAGAGCCAAAAATATGCGTGGATGGAAAGATCGGGCCACAAACCAAACGCGAGCCAGGGCTCTCAGTCAACGCCAAATTTTTGGAAGGGCAACTCTCGGCCACAATCCAAACGGACCCTAGTCCCGAACACCAGGCGGACCGTACTGATCCGTGCCCTTCCGCACCCGCACACTTGCTCAGTTGTTGGTCTTGGTCTTCTTTTTTTTTTTGCAACGCAGCGTGAAAGAGTGGGGTAACCATCTCAAAATTGGGTGTGCAAAGCTCAATGTGCATTCACAGTGAGTATTAGTTTCGTGGCTTAAATTAGTTTCATGGCGTGAAAGAGTTTCATTAATTTCCTGTACCACATGATCAGGTGTGGATGTGTCCTCCAGTTCAGATTCTACTTTGTACTTCCTCCGTTCCTAAATATAAGTCTTTGGAGAAATTCCACCATAGACCACATACGGAGCAAAATGAGTGAATCTACACTCTAAAATGCATCTATATACATTCGTATGTGGTTCATAGTGGAATCTCTAGAAAGACTTATATTTAGGAACGGAGGGAGTAGATAGGTAATCCAAGCAAAAATCTGTTAGCTCTTCTGTACTACTCCATCCGTCCGAAAATACTTGTCATCAAAATGAACAAAAAGGAATGTATCTAGAACTAAAATACATCTACATACATCTCATAAAATTCATTTTGGTGACAAGTATTTTCGGACGGAGGGAGTATGTGATAGTATCTGATCATTTCGTCACAAAGTTTGGAGATAGTATCAAAAGAAAAAGAAAGGAAAAGGCTTGGAGAACATAGCATATTTTTCAATCAAATTGGTTCTGTAAGACTAAGATTTATGGTGGCGGTTAAGATTGTCTTTTATGTATCTGAACTTGTTGGCCTCTTTGGAGATTTCACTATGTGTCCGAAAAATGAAATGAGATTTCTTAAGTCAAACAATGTTTTCCTCTCCATGTTGTCGTCAAGCTACAGCTGGTGCTTCTTATGTTGATCTGTAAAGACCATTGTTTTTGAAAGATGGGTCTACCTGGAGGACGAACAAATTGACCGACTTCTCACCATTCCTGATGCCGCACCCGTGTGATTCACATTTCTGCGAACGCCATCTCTTCCATTGCATGCATGTACTCCTAGATATTCTTGCCTGAGGACATGTTTTTCACTTTTATCAATTCTAGATATTCTTTGTACAATGGGTTGGTTAGTGGAATTCACCTGGAACTTCTGATTGACTTCTTTCAGGTGCCAGGGCAGAATTCCTAGACACCGGATTCTCCTCCTTGACCTGAGTTTTGTCAAATGGCAAACTGCTTGACACCTGAACATTATTTAGAACAAGCTACCCCATGTATGAAACTGAACCTTTAGTTGCACCAGGTGACTACCCTTGTCATCTCCAGATTGAAGCCTCTCCTCTTAGCCTCTTCTCCAAGCATGTACTGAAGATTGTAGAAAATACAGAACAATGTACATGTGAATTGGAATACTGGAACTCAGAACAATCTTCACTGACAGACATTTCTTGAATTATTGTCGACTGAAACGAAATGGGCAAAGAGATCAACCATTTTTGTGCATTTGTTGCTAAATATGTCGTTGTTTGCTTTGTTCATCTGGTTCTAGAACCTGGTTGTCTTGTCAAACTGAAGTGAATGCAATGTACTCCCTCCCTTCCATAATTATTGTTATGGTTTTATTTTAAATTTGAACTACAATTCTACAACCACTACAAAACACATCTGCAAACATGAAGGAAGCAACCATACTGCAGCCGCCGCCACTACTGCTTGTTAGTCAGGTCGACCTGATGGTCTCACGTTCATCGACAGCAAGCTGTTGTATGGACGGCCGAGGAAGCACACTATGCACAGGTTTGTCCATGCCACGGGTTGTACGTTTTCTAGTCTTTATCGTATCGGCCATCAACAAAACACATGTGACGGATCTAGATGAAGCTTGAGTGCTTGACGTGAGCAAGTTTTCTAGTCTTGCTGGAGTGCTTGACAGGGGCAAGTTTTTAATTCCATTGATTGTTTACTAACTTGACATAGACCTGATCGATTTAGCAGCAGAAAAAGAATATGTGCACTAACCTCCGATATGTGAGGCTGGTCACAATGGGGAGTAACATAGAGCAAGAACATACACGATATTCTATGCTATGTTACCACCATCACAATGGGTAGGAACATCATGCAAAACTCTATTTATTAGTTTATAGACTCACAATGTCTTGAAATATGTGATGTTCCGGTAACTAGCTATGTTACCACTACCCTCTCTTTTCTCATTAAATGTTTGCCATGTCAGCTTTTTGTCCTACATGGCAACGATGTTACTACTAAGTTCCTCCCTATTGGGACTAGCCGTGGAGCTAGCTTGTTCTAGATCGACTCGCTAGTATGTCCTCGATGTCATCGCCGTCATGGAGTACATGGGGTAGGCGTGCGGCGAGGTGGGCGGCTGCACGCTGTAGTCTGTAGGATAAGATCCTGAACATGTGGACCTTTGCTGTACTAACGTCCTCCCCTGTAGTTGCGGCCGCCGGGGAACATCGGCGAGCTGCAGCGGATCATTGTCCAGACTGTGGCGTTGCCCTCTTCTCTTCCCTCTCAATTATGGCTGGAGTCAATTGATCGAATCAAATCGGATTGTGTTCCAATTTTCTAGGGGTAGACATGAGCTATTACTGGGAAAAAAGAGGTATTGTGTTCTGATTTTTCGCATCGGGACTTTAAAAGCAAAGGAGAGGCGGCAGTTTAGGATGGAAGTGACGTAATTGATGGGATCCGTGGATAGTGAAGAAGCGTACATGCAATTTTTCATGCAAACCGGGTGGCGTGTGGTTTTTGGAAGAAAATCGGTGGGAGAGGGAGATCTTTCGATCGGTGGGAGAGGGGCTAACGATACTAAACGAAGAGGAAAACATTGTTTTATTTTGGTGTTTTTCTCTGTGGTTATATTTGCCCATCGGTTTCGAAGCGGAGATGAAAAATAATCGGTGGAGAGGAATCGTTCGGTGGGGGAGACATTGTTCCATCGGTCAGGACGCGGCGTCTCTTAGGAGTAGAGATAAGCGCGTCGGTGCGGGTTCGAAGGAGCTAAGTATGCAAGGGGAAAAATAAATCGAAGATATAGGTAATTTGTTTGGAAGCTTTTCTCATGTATTTGGTATTATTTCTGAATTCTTAGTTACTAAATATTTACATGATTGAATTTAATCGACACCTGCCAAAGCAAGCACGAATAAATGGGAAGATGATCGGACGCGATTCGGTTTTAGTTGCGAAGGGAAAAAATAAAGTGGGAGAGATAGTGAGAGGGGGACGAAAAAAAAGCAGCGAACATAAACCGTGGATGCTATTCACCAACTCAGACATTAGGAGTAGAGATGGTACACCGTACCGTGTGGCGATGATGGACCTCTGCATTCACGTGCAGCAACAGAATTAATCACACCCAGAACTACAGAAGCTATGATGGGCAGTATTCAATTGGAAAGGTACTAGCTATGGTACACCGTACAGTGTGGCGACGTGGACAATCTACACTCCCTAGATGATGGATGCTGGCACTTGGCAGAGGCACCTCTACACCACCATTTGCGGCTGCCACGCTCCTCCATCTCGACCAATTCGGTCCTGTCCGAGCAGGTGACAGTGCAACGGCGCAGCAATGGCGTCCGTCTCCTTCCTCGAGCTCGAGCTCGAGCTCGCCTTGCTCTGCTTCGTCGTCTTCTACTACTTCCACATCAGGTCCAAGCGGCAGAACCCACAGCTCCCTCTTGACTGGCCGCTGGTGGGCATGCTCCCGGAGCTCCTCGCCAACCTGCCGCGCCTCCACGACTGGGTCACCTCCGTCCTCACCGCCAGCCCGCTCAGCTTCCGCCTCGCCGGCCCGCCACGCTCGGGGATGCAGCTCTTCATCACCGCCGATCCGGCCAACGTTCGCCACGTCTTCACCGCCAACTTCCCCAACTACCCCAAGGGCCCCGAGTTCGCCCAGATCATGGACATTTTCGGCGGTGGTATCTTCAACGCCGACGGAGACTCCTGGCGCCGCCAGCGTGCCAAGGCGCAGCTGCTCATGTCCGGGCCTCGGTTCCGAGCCTTCGTGTCCCGCTGCAGCCGCCGCAAGGTCGAGCGCGACCTGCTCCCGCTGCTAGCCCGCGTGGCCGGCGTCGGCGCCGGCGAGTGCGACCTGCAGGACGTGTTCCTCAGGCTCACGTTCGACACCACGACCATGCTGGTCTTAGGCGTTGACCCTGGCTGCCTGGCCGTCGGCTTCCCGGAGGTGCCGTTCGCGCGCGCCATAGATGACGCCATGGACGTGCTCCTCGTCCGCAGCCTGCTCCCGCTGTCCTGGTGGAAGCTGGTGCGGCGGCTCGGGGTCGGGTACGAGCGGAAGATGGCGGTGGCGTGGCGCGACATCGACCGGTTCATCGGCAACACGATCGCCAAGCGGCGGGAGGCGGTGAAGGCAAGTGGCGGGATCGAGGACTCGGCGGACCTGCTCTCCTCCTACATCGACGACGACGACGCCGGCAGCGGCACGGTCGTCGACGTATTCCTCCGCGACACGACCATGAACCTCATGATCGCCGGCCGGGACACGACCGGGTCGGCGCTGACCTGGTTCTTCTACCTCCTCACCAGGAACCCGGGCGTGGTGTCCAAGATCCTTGCAGAGCTCGACACCATCAAGACCACGACCACCCTGGACGGCATGGTGACCTTCGACCCGGACGAGCTCGGCCGGCTGGTGTACCTGCACGCGGCCCTGTGCGAGTCGCTCCGGATGTACCCGCCGGTGCCGTTTGAGCACAAGGGCGTGGTCGCCGCCGAGGCGCTGCCGAGCGGGCACGAGGTGCGGCCAGGGGACAAGATCCTTGTGTCGCTGTACGCGATGGGGAGGATGGAGGCCGTGTGGGGCAACGACTGCCGGGAGTATCGGCCGGAGAGGTGGACCGGGGAGGACGGCAAGCTACGGTACGTGCCGTCGTACAAGTTCATCTCCTTCAACGCCGGGCCGCGGACCTGCCTGGGCAAGGACATGGCCTTCGTGCAGCTGAAGACAGTGGCGGCCGCCGTGGTGAGGAACTTCGACGTGGAGGCCGTGCAGGGGCACGTCGTCGAGCCTAAGATCTCCATTATTCTCCACATGAAGAACGGCTTCAAGGCCAGGATCAAGAGGAAGCAGGTGATGAACAGCTGATCCAGGGTTAAAGTTCGGCTGGGTGCGCGCGCTCTTTCTCCATCGTACTCCTATATAACAGGCTTATGAATGTTTCGAATAAACATCTAAAACAGTATATTACCAAAGTCTGTAAATAATGCTATCCTGTATATTCAGCAATGTACTACCTCTGTAAACTAATATAAAAGCATTTAGATCACTATTTTAGTATTCTAAACGCTCTTATATTAGTTTACGGAGGGAGTAGCATTTAAGGGAGCAAAATAGTGCTCCCTCCAATATTTATTTCTGAGCCCGGGCTCATCTACTTTCTATGAACAATAAATTTTAAAAAATTCAAAAAAGTTATGGTTTTTTTTTTGTGAAAGATGCTTGAGTGTGTGATATCCATGCCAAATTTCATCGTGTTCAGGCATCTGAGGAGCTCATGGCAAAAAAGACAAAAACTGTTTGAACAATGCACAAACAGTAAACTTTCTTATATACCCCAATTTTATTACTTTTTCTGAGCTACTCAGATGTCCAAACATGATAAAATTTGGCACGGACATCACGCACTCAAGCATCTTTCACTAAAAAAGCGTTCAAAAGTTTTTGAATAGATAAGCCCAGGAGCCAAAACGCTCCTTCCTCCTCAGTTACTTTTTTACTCCGCATATAAATTTGTCTTAAATCAAAATTCATAAAATCTGGCCAGTTTTATATGAAATTATATCAACATCTGTAATACAAAATATATACAAAATGAAAACTAATTCCATGATGCAACAATATTGATCGATAGTGTCAATGTTAATTTTTTTTCCTTTAATGTGATCAAACTTTACGAAGTTTGACTTAAGACAAAGCTTATATGTAATGTAAAAATAAATGAAGGGAGTAGGAGACAATAGTGATATTGTTATTACCCTTAGAGAAGAAAAATAATGAAATACAAAATAAAACAAAATCAAATTAAAGTTTTTTAAAAGGAAGAATGAATTAGTGGCAATGGTATTGGACGTGAATTTTTGGGACATGGTACCACGCGAGGATGAAATCTGGGCTGTCGTCCATCCATGCTATGAGATTAGCACTTAATATAGTGCATTAAGAAATACTAAAATGATATGATGGGCTAATTGGATGAATACACGTTTGTGATACTTGAAGTACGTGGATTGGTGGGATAGGCATCTATTTAATTGGTGTTGTCTTTTATGGCTCGTCTGCCAGTTGGAGTGAATGCATACACCCTCATAATGTGATGTCTTGATGAATGGTAAATGCAAGTGATGCCGTGCAGTGTATTCAACTACTCTCAATTGCTACTCTACTTGCTATGAATGAGGCATTGTTCCGTTGATGGATATGTTGTTGTTCAGTGCATTCACTCATCTTAAGAGATTGAGTGGTGAACTAATGATTTTTTTTACATGAACTACACTATCAGTAGAGCTTCCATTAGGAGAAGCAAAGTTCACTTAGTGAACAGTTGGGTTGGGGTACCACGTCTTAATAGTTCACTAAATGCATATGTGGTCTCATGTGATTAAGATCATATTTGATTTTTGTTTTCTTATGTGATTACAATCATATTTGATTTTTATTTTCTTAGCTCGGCCATTATGGGTGTCTGTTTATATCACCACCTCTCACTTCTCAAACATAATCAAGCTTGGATTAAGCACATATATTCATCCCGTGGCTCGCCAATCTGCTGGCCATCGCCTTGCTATTCGTCCACAAACACAGAAGCTGAACTCCTCTGCGAAGGGAGCCTCAAGGTCGTCAGCATCTACCAATACTCTATCGCATTGCTATCCCATATGTTTTTCCCCTGTGCCATGCATATGTATCTACTAGTACGTATTCTTGCTCACTTAGGACACAGGCAGAAAATGGTCAACCAATAATATATCCACAACAGTTGCATGTATGCACCATCATTATGGAATGTTTATTTCTGTGCGATCGCTAACTACGCCAGCTCTAATTACCTCTACCCTGTCATAGACACAGAAATGGTAGTAGTACTATCTTGGTGAGACCGATAGCGGTTTAATTGGACACCAAGATAACTTAAATGGCCCCTCCGCACCCATAAAGCCACCCAGGTCTGCAACCCATCAAGGCACCCAGCTGAAAATGCCCACTGGCGTGCGGTCCTTGTTGGCGTTATAACCACCTGCAACAAACAAGTGAGCTGCTCTAGTCTGCCTGGTGGGCAACGGTCACTCCACTAGTAGAAAACAGGGCATTGGTCCAGCCCATTAGCCCCGGTTCAATCTAGAACCGGGTCCAATGGGGATACTGGACCCGGTTCGTGAGCCCAGGGGGCCGGCCGGGCCACGTGAGCCATTGGTCCCGGTTCGTCTGGACCTATTGGTCCCGGTTGGAGCTAAAAACCGGGACCAATGGCTCTTGCTCCTGGCCCACCACTATTGGTCCCGGTTGGTGTTATGAACCGGGACCAAAGGCATCCCTTTAGTCCCGGTTTTTAGCACCAACCGGGACCAGTGAGTTGCCTATATATACCCCCTCACTCAAGAGCAGAGCTTACTGCTCTGTTTTTTTTTCTGGCCGAGGGGGAGAGGGGTTAGTGGTGCTCTAGCTCACCTCCTATGCACACAATGTGTTCGGTGGAATGCCCGAGCCACACTAGTTAAGCTTTTCTCCTCTCGAAGCTCTATTTTCTCCGAGATTTGTCTAGGTTTAGCGGTCCGTCACGTCCCGTCCCCGTCTTCGGCGCCGTCGATCGCCTCCGCCGATCTCGTCACCGGCACCACCGTGGTGAGTCTGTTGTTATGTCCATGCTTTTCTTACTTTTATTATTGCTTTAGATAGATATTTGTCTAATTTTCTTATGTTTATTATTGCTTGTTATTATATAGTGCGATGGTTTTGATATCCGCCCACGTGGGCCCTCGTCCGGTCTACGATTCGGATGTGGTATATTATCTTTAATTTATAACTATTTGTTTTAGTGTTTATGATAGTTATGCCGACCAACCTGACATGCATAGATGTTTTATTATGTCTAGGAGGTAGTTGAACCGGAAATTCCAACCGACCCTCTTGTGGAGAGGTTAAATTTAGTTGAAGAGGAAAACATTTCGTTAAAGAAAAAATTGGAAAAAATGGAGGAGGAGAAGATGGAATTGGAGTTGCATGTTGCGGAAGTTATCGATGATCACAAGATCAAGATGGACCCTATTGTCGAGAGGTTAAACTTAGTTGAAGAAGAAAACAAATTCTTGAAGGAAAAAATAAAAAAAAATTGTGGACGAGAAGATGATATTGGAGTTGCATGTTGCGGATGTCGTCGATGATCACAAGATCAAGATGGATGCAATGCGGTTGAAGATTAAAAAGATTAGAAAATATGCCATTCATACCGAGGCTTGGTATCATTATGTCGTTGGATCAATTGTTACCTTGGTTGCGATTATGATAGCATTTGTTTTCGCGTTGAAATGTTTTACATAGTTTCGATGTGTATGGAGAGCTATATGTTGTTAGATGAGAACTATATATGTATGTACTTTGGTTTTAATGTGATGATGAACTTTTATCCATTTGGTCACTTAATTATCTATTTATGATGTTCTGTAATGGTTTTTGACACACTTAATTATATATAAATGCACACAGATGAACCGGCAATGGATGTACGGTGACTGACACACCTCCGAGTACATTAAGGGCGTGCGTGAGTTTCTAAATGCGGCTGAGGCAAACAAGCATAATGGTTTTATGTGTTGTCCATGCACTAAATGTGTGAATACGATGTCTTACTCTAACCGGAAAATCCTTCACTCCCACCTGCTTTACAAGGGTTTCATGCCACACTATAATGTTTGGACGAGGCACGGAGAAATAGGGGTTATGATGGAAGACGGCGAAGAAGAAGAGTACGATGACAACTATGTGCCCTCTGAATACGGTGATGCTGCAATGGGGGGAGCTGGTGAAGATCAAGAGGAACCAGACGATGTGCCCAATGATGCTGCAATGGGTGAAGCTGCTGAAGATCAAGAGGAACCAAATGATGATCTTCGCCGGGTCATTGTCGATGCAAGGACACAATGCGAAAGTCAAAAGGAGAAGCTGAAGTTCGATCGCATGTTAGAGGATCACAAAAAAGGGTTGTACCCCAATTGCGAAGATGGCAACACAAAGCTCGGTACCGTACTGGAATTGCTGCAGTGGAAGGCAGAGAATGCTGTGGCTGACAAAGGATTTGAGAAGCTACTGAAAATATTGAAGAAGAAGCTTCCGAAGGATAACGAATTGCCCGACAGTACATACGCAGCAAAGAAGGTCGTATGCCCTCTAGGATTGGAGGTGCAGAAGATACATGCATGCCCTAATGACTGCATCCTCTACCGCGGTGCATACAAGGATCTGAACGCATGCCCGGTATGCGGTGCATTGCGGTATAAGATCAGACGAGATGACCCTGGTGATGTTGATGGCGAGCGCGCCAGGAAGAGGGTTCCTGCGAAGGTGATGTGGTATGCTCCTATAATACCATGGTTGAAACGTTTGTTTAGAAACAGAGAGCATGCCAAGTTGATGCGATGGCACAGTGAGGACCGTAAGAAAGACGGGAAGTTGAGAGCACCCGCTGACGGGTCGCAGTGGAGAAAAATCGAGAGAAAGTACTGGGAGGAGTTTGCAAAGGACCCAAGGAACGTATGGTTTGCTTTAAGCGCGGATGGCATTAATCCTTTCGGGGAGCAGAGCAGCAATCACAGCACCTGGCCCGTGACTCTATGTATGTATAACCTTCCTCCTTGGATGTGCATGAAGCGGAAGTTCATTATGATGCCACTTCTCATCCAAGGCCCTAAGCAACCCGGCAACGACATTGATGTGTACCTAAGGCCATTAGTTGAAGAACTTTTACAGCTGTGGAATGGAAACGGTGTACGTGCGTGGGATGAGCACAAACAGGAGGAATTTGACCTAAAGGCGTTGCTGTTCGTGACCATCAACGATTGGCCCGCTCTCAGTAACCTTTCAGGACACACAAACAAAGGATACCACGCATGCACGCACTGTTTAGATGACACTGAAAGTATATACCTGGACAAGTGCAGGAAGAATGTGTACCTGGGCCATCGTCGATTTCTTCCGACCAACCATCCATGTCGAAAGAAAGGCAAGCATTTCAAAGGCGAGGCAGATCACCGGAAGAAGCCCGCCATGCGTACCGGTGATCACGTACTTGCTATGGTCAATGATTTACACTTAATCTTTGGAAAGGGCCCCGGCGCACTAGCTGTTCCGAATGACGATGAGGGACACGCACCCATGTGGAAGAAGAAATCTATATTTTGGGACATACCCTACTGGAAAGACCTAGAGGTCCGCTCTTCAATCGACGTGATGCACGTGACGAAGAACCTTTGCGTGAACCTGCTAGGCTTCTTGGGCGTGTATGGAAAGACAAAAGATACAGCTGAGGCACGGGAGGACCTGCAACGTTTGCACGAAAAAGACGACATCCCTCCGAAGCAGTATGAAGGTCCTGCCAGCTATGCTCTTACGAAAGAAGAGAAAGAAATCTTCTTTGAATGCCTGCTCAGTATGAATGTCCCGACTGGCTTCTCGTCGAATATAAAGGGAATAATAAATATGGCAGAGAAAAAGTTCCAGAACCTAAAGTCTCATGACTGCCATGTGATTATGACGCAACTGCTTCCGGTTGCATTGAGGGGGCTTCTACCGGAAAACGTCCGATTAGCCATTGTGAAGCTATGTGCATTCCTCAATGCAATCTCTCAGAAGGTGATCGATCCAGAAATCGTACCAAGGCTAAGGGTGATGTGGCGCAATGTCTTGTCAGTTTTGAGCTTGTGTTCCCACCATCCTTCTTCAATATCATGACACACGTCCTAGTTCATCTAGTCGACGAGATTGTCATTCTGGGGCCCGTATTTCTACACAATATGTTCCCCTTTGAGAGGTTCATGGGAGTCCTAAAGAAATATGTCCGTAACCGCGCCAGGCCAGAAGGAAGCATCTCCATGGGCCATCAAACAGAGGATGTCATCGGGTTTTGTGTTGACTTCATTCCTGGCCTTAATAAGATAGGTCTCCCTAAATCGCGGTACGAGGGGAGACTGACTGGAAAAGGCACGCTTGGAAGGGACTCAATAATATGCAGGGACGGATATTCTTGGTCTCAAGCACACTACACAGTTCTACACAACTCTACATTGGTGACCCCGTATGTCGATGAACACAAGAACAGTCTGCGCTCCAAACACCCGGAGCAGTGCGACGACTGGATTACACGTGAACACATCAGGACTTTCAGCAGTTGGTTGGAAACACGTCTCAGAGGTGACAACACTGTTTGTGATGAGTTGTACATGTTGTCCAGGGGACCATCTTCGACTGTATTGATTTACAAAGGATACGAGATAAATGGGAATACATTTTACACGATTGTCCAAGATCAAAAGAGCACCAACCAAAACAGCGGTGTCCGCTTTGATGCAACAACCGAGAGGGGAAATGACACATATTATGGTTACATAGTGGACATATGGGAACTTGACTACGGACATGATTTTAAGGTCCCTTTGTTTAAGTGCAAATGGGTCAATCTGTCAGGAGGCGGGGTACAGGTAGACCCACAGTACGGAATGACAACAGTGGATCTGAAAAATCTTGGATACACTGACGAACCGTTCGTCCTAGCCAATGATGTGGCACAGGTTATCTATGTGAAGGACATGTCTACCAGACCGAGAAAAAGAAAAGATAAGGAAGCGAATACATCATACGATGAGCCAAAGCGCCACATAGTTCTTTCAGGAAAAAGGGACATCCTGGGAGTGGAGGGCAAGACAGACATGTCTGAAGATTATGAAAAGTTTCATGAAATTCCTCCCTTCAAAATCAAGGCTGACCCAAGCATCCTGATAAACGATGAAGATTATCCATGGTTACGGCGCAATAAGCAAATGACACAAGCAAATAAAAAGTGAAGAGTTTTTTCCGCAACTATTATGATGATACCATGCCAACTTTGTAACAAACGAGTATGATACCATTGTCCGTTTGTACTATTCAAATTTCAATACTACTTGCACTAACAGAGAAAGTTTGTAATTGGTTTTACCAGAAATAATTAAAAAAATAAAGCAAATAACAAAAGAAAATAAATAATGCAGAAAACAAAACAAAAAAAAACTTGAAAAAAAATAGCAACAATAAGTATTTTGTTGTAAGTATAAACAAAATAAAATAAATAAAGCAACAAAGAAAATAAATAAAGGAAGTAAAATAAATAAAGCAACTCTAAATACAGCAAAAAACAACTTAGAAATAAACAAAGAAAATAAAATAAATAAAGCAACTCTAAATACAGCAAAAAACAACTTAGAAATAAATAAAGCAAAAAAGGAAGGAAAAAAAATTGAGCGCTGCCCAGTGAGCCTGCAAGGCCTATAGCACAGGATCCACCTGTACTATAAGGCCCAGCAAGCTCACAGGGCAGCGCGCAGAGTTAGGCCCAGAAGCCTGCATTTGAGAGGAGCTCGAGAGGGTGGGAGCAGCAGCCCTTATAAACCACTCTCGGGCTCCCTCAGCTAGCGAGGTGGGACTAAACATCCCACCGCATCCGCGCCAGCACAGGGCCTTTGGTCCCGATTGGTGGCTGAAACCGGGACTAAAGGGTGGCATTAGTCCCGGTTGGTGGCTGAAACCGGGACTAATACCCCCCTTTAGTCCCGGTTGCTGCCACCAATCGGGACTAAAGGCCCCTCCTTCCCGCCCTTTGGGCTGCTGAAAAGGGATCTTTAGTCCCGGTTGGTGGCAGCAACCGGGACTAAAGGGGGGTATTAGTCCCGGTTTCAGCCACCAACCGGGACTAATACAGCTCCTATATAACCAGGACTTGCCAAATTTTCGTCAGTTTCCTTCTTCCCCGCGCCCACGCCTCCTTCTCCTTCCCCGCCCCCGTCGCCCCGTCGCCGTCGCCGTCGCCCCCGTCGCCCCGTCGCCGTCGTCGTCACCCCCGACGCCGCCTCGTCGCCGTCGCCCCGCCCCGCGACCCCGTGCCGCCCCGCCCCGCGCCGTCGCCGCGCCCCGTCGCCGTCGCGCCGCGCGCCCCGCCGTCGCGCCGCCGCGCCCCGTCGCCGTCGCGCCGCCCCGCCCCGCCGCGCGATGTGAGGGCTTGCTTTTTTTTTATGTTTATATAAATTGTTGTATATATATATAGTTGCTGTATATATATGTATATATGTGTATATTTTTTTATGTTTATATAAATTGCTGTATATATAGTTGCTGTATATATATGCATGTGTATATATAGTTGCTGTATATATATGTATGTGTATATATATTTTTTTCTTAGGAATTTGCTAAATTAATATATATGTTAAATATATATGTATGTGTATATAAATATATTTTTTCTTAGAAAGTTGCTGTATGTGATGTGTGTATGTGATGTATATATATGTGTATGTGGCTATATAGTTTTTTGTTTATATATGCTAAATATATATAGAAAGTTTTATATATGCAAAAGTTACAAATTTAGAAAAAGAAGGATAGGAAAGAAGAAAATAAGAAAGAGGAAAGAAAGAAGAAGAGGAGAGGAAGAAGAGGAGAAATAAATAAGAAGAAGAAAAAAAAGAAAAAAAAGAGGAGAAGAAGAAAGGAATAGAGGAGAAGAGAAATTTTCTCTTCTTCTCCTCTATTCCTTTCTTCTTCTCCTTTTTTTTTCTTTTTTTTTTCTTCGATCTTCTCCTCTAGCGGTTCCTTTTTTCTTCTTCTTCCTCTTTTTTTATCGGATATGTCTATGTCGATATACACCCTCCCCGATAACTTCGACATTAGGGGGGGCCGGGGTCGAGGGTCGTCGAGGGACCGAGGGACCGGTCGAGAGATCACCGAAGGGGCCGATGGTCGTCGAGGGGTCGAGAGGCCGAAGGTCGAGGGGTCGAGAGGTTGCCTAGCTGTCGGGGGTCTAGGGTTGTGGATCGCCGAGCAGTCGGGGGTCAAAGTATTGAAGAATTCCATGACTTCATCATTTGCCAGAAGTAACCGGGGCATTTTGGTATAAAGTTATGCAAAGTTATTCTGGAACGGAGTTCCTGATAGGATAATCCGTCTTTTGTTACGAATTATCCTATCTGGGACTCCGTTCCAAAATAACTTTGGAGAGCTTCGTACCATCATGCTACTGTTACTTTCGCCTAATGATGAAGTATTGGTTTTGTTGAATCCTTTGACACTCGACAAAATGTGACATGAGGGGGTCTAGGGTTGTGGATCGCCGAGCAGTCGGGGGTCGAGGGGTCGAGAGAGGTTGCCTAGCTAGCTAGTGTCAAAGTATTGAAGAATTCCATGACTTCATCATTTGCCAGAAGTAACCGGGGCATGTTGGTACGAAGTTATGCAAAGATGTTCTGGAACGGAGTTCCTGATAGGATAATCCGTCTTTTGTTACGGATTATCTTATCTGGGACTTCGTTCCAAAACAACTTTGGAGAGCTTCGTACCATCATGCTACTGTTACTTTCGCCTAATGATGAAGTATTGGTTTGTTGAATCCTTTGACACTAGACAAAATGTGACATGAGGGGGTCTAGGGTTGTGGATCGCCGAGAAGTCGGGGGGGTCGAGAGGTTGCCTACCTGTGTCAAAGTATTGAAGAATTCCATGACTTCATCATTTGCCAGAAGTAACCGGGGCATGTTGGTACGAAGTTATGCAAAGATGTTTTGGAACGGAGTTCCTGATAGGATAATCCGTCTTTTGTTACGGATTATCCTATCCGGGACTCCGTTCCAAAACAACTTTGGAGAGCTTCGTACCATCATGCTACTGTTACTTTCGCCTAATGATGAAGTATTGGTTTTGTTGAATCATTTGACACTAGACAAAAGGTGACATGAGGGGGTCTAGGGTTGTGGATCGCCGAGCAGTCGGGGGTCGAGGGGTCGAGAGAGGTTGCCTAGCTAGTGTCAAAGTATTGAAGAATTCCATGACTTCATCATTTGCCAGAAGTAACCGGGGCATTTTGGTACGAAGTTATGCAAAGTTGTTCTGGAACGAAGTCCCTGATAGGATAATCCGTCTTTTGTTACGAATTATCTTATCTGGGGACTCCGTTCCAAAACAACTTTGGAGAGCTTCGTACCATCATGCTACTGTTACTTTCGCCTAATGATGAAGTATTGGTTTTGTTGAATCCTTTGACACTAGACAAAATGTGACATGAGGGGGTCTAGGGTTTGTGGATCGCCGAGCAGTCAAGGGTCGAATCTAGTTCTACGTTTGCCATTAATATATCCATCTGTCATGTTTGAATAATAATTGGCATGTTGTAAATATTTGTAGAAACAATGGGCGACAACACCCGAGACCTAGCACAAGAAGCGATGTTGATGGACATAATCGCAGACGGACAAAATGCCGTCTTGTCGTTTCTCAACGACACCGATGAGCAGGTCAAAAAAGAGTTGTAGCTGGAAGATCTGGGCTATGATCGATATTGATGGATCCGGTGACCCAATGCACATGGAAGAAGTAGACCGTGAGGACGGCTCCGGTGACCCAATGCCGGTGCAAGAAGGAGACCGTGATGCTGGCTTCGGTGACCGAACCGAGTCCGGCCAGGAGGTATATATGTTAGTTAAGCATGTGCTGACTAGTTAATTGATTCATTCATTAACTCTCTTCTTTGTTCCTTTTTCTAGCCCTCCGGATCGAGCAAATCTTCGGTAAAGAGACGAGGAGCGAAGAAAAAGTTGAGGTCGGATGAAAAGTTTGAGATCTCAGAAATCTCGCGCTCCGGCGAGCCGATTGCACCCATCCGGACAAAGAACGCATTTGTTAATCAGTGCGGGGTTCTGGTTAGGGACAAGATCCCGATCAGCATCCATCAATGGTTAAAGCCGGCTGCAAACGACGCTCAGGTGACTTATGTCACTGATATGCAGAAAGAAGATCTTTGGACTGAGCTGAAGTCAAATTTCGTCCTACCGCGAGAGGATCATCCGGCGAACCCAGTTAAAGAGGAGTTAATCAAGTCTGCTGCACTTTCGAAGATGGCAGACCAATTCAGGGCATGGAAGAAAAAACTGAATACGTTTGTCAAAGATAAAAAGACTCCAGAATTCGTGGGCATATATGAGAAGATCAAAGATGACTGGCCCGCATTTGTGGCCCATAAGAAGTCGGAAAAGAGTCAGAAGATGTCGGAGACAAACCGGATAAATGCTGCGAAGAAGAAGCATCACCATCGCACGGGGTTAGGTGGCTACCTCAGAGCCCGGCCTAAGTGGGCCAAGGCTGAGAATGATCTGCTTCATAAAGGGATCGAACCAGAGACAATGCACTGGCCAGACCGTTGCCGGACTTGGTTCTTCGGGGCTGGCGGAACCTTGGACCCTGTAACAGGGTGGTGCATTTGTACGGACAAGCAATTGGAAACACCACTCAGGAAGATGCGGTAGTATATCAAAGCAGCGCATGAAGGGACGTTCTTCCCCGACAGAGAGAACGACGAGCTGACAATAGCCCTCGGGAATCCTGAGCACCCTGGACGGACACGAGGCACGCCAGGCTCCCTTCCGTGGCGTGCTGGGTTTCCGGACACAGGAGGCTACAAATGCCACGACTGGAGGAAGAAAATGGAGCTGACCGAAATCCAGGCGCTGCGGGCCAGAATACAAGCGATAGAGGAACGGGAAGCAAATCGGGAGAAAAGAATTGCCGAACCTTCCCCCGAAGCTACCCCGCCATCTCAGCGGAGAAGCAGCGTGGCTTCCACCGAGCTGCTTCAGCCAGAGCCTGTCTTGACGGCTACTGCCAGGAATCCCGTGGATGCTATCACGCAGGCACAAAATTGCCACCTTATGGCGCAGTGGATGAATCTGAAGGTCAAGGCGGCTGCTGGCTCTGTTTATCCTTCTGGACCCGACGACACTTTTCACTACCGGCCGATTCCAGAAGGATATGCTAGGGTGATGGTCGACGAAATAACGGAGGGATTTGAGGAGCTCCAGCTTGACCACCCTACCGGTGAAGGGGAGACTCGGCTGGTTTCTTCACTGAAGACTCCATGCCTATGGCGGAAGGACCTAATCAACATTCTCAACTGGACGCCTCCGCCTCCTCCTCCTCCTCCGGCGAGTCAGGGCACTCCGCCTCCTCCACCGCCTCCTCCTCCGGCGAGTGACCATCAGGGCACTCCGGCTCCTTCTCCGGCGCGTGGCGGCACTCCGCCTCCTTCGCCGCCGGCGCGCCCGAGCAGCTAGCCTGCTCCTCCTTCTCCGCCTAGTCAGCAAGGGCGGAAGAGACCTGCCGCCGCTCCGGCTGCTCCTGCTCCGGCGCGTAAGCAAGGAAAAAAGACAGCTGCTTCGTCTGGTCCGGCGACGTCTACCAGTACAGCCAGAGGCGGGAGGCGATGCAGATTTGGTCCTTCTCTCACGCCTCTAGAGAAGTTACCGTACGAGAGGTCCGACGAGGAAAACACGAAGATCGCTCAAGGTGAAGTGAAGGACTTTTTTGAAGGGTTGAAAGCACAGAGACATCCTCCTCCGGAGGAGAAGATAGATGCGGTGAAAGCAAAGCGCACTCTTGCTGCCCTGAAGCAACCTGCGCAAAGTAAGCCGCAGGACAACTATGACCGCATGATTCAAAAGTCATATCAAGCAGCGAAGCGGTCGGGAAGTACTAAAAGTGATCAGAGGTTAGCAGAAGGGCGAGCTGGGAAACAAATTGCCCAGCTCGGCGAACAAGCGGACCAATTGTGACCCCCGCTCAAGGTGTCTAGCGACATGGTCGCTAATGATCCGAGGATGGTGCCCGGTTATACCAATCTTGCAGATTACGCGTCCGACGATGTACACTATGATTTCTTGGAAGTGCAGATAGAAAGATACGAGTACAAAAAGCCTCTCGTCAAAAATGAAAGATCTCTATCAACGAATATGCGAAGATTGCATGATTGGTACTTGAAAATCTGCAGAGAGTCTGGGGGGAGGGATAACTTGTATTTGAGAGTTAAACCGGAGCATGACCTCGTTGGAATTGACCTGTTGCATGTTCCATTTGAGGAGTTCTATCAGTTTTTCAATCAATTGGCCCTCGATAAAGCAACGGTCACCTGCTACTGTCTGTAAGTAGTACTACTTCTGTCATTAAGTCTCTCTATATAGCTGATCTTCATTGCATGTATTTATAATTATCCTCACTATATTATGCAGATTGAAGATCGTCGAATTGAAGAAAAGACAAGTAGGTGATATTGGGTTTATTAACACATACCTCATAGATGCAACCGAGGTTAAATTGCGTCCCGACGATACCGAGACCAACTTGCTACAATCGTTGGTGGTAAATGAAAACAAAGATATAATACTCTTTCCTTACAACTTCAAGTGAGTGTTACTGTCTTGTGCATATTTGGTTTCCCTTATATATCAGTCAAGGTTATAGTGATGTAATTGATGAGTTCATGCATTCATGCGCAGCTTCCACTATATTCTCTTAGAGATTAAGCTTGAGAAGGGAGTAGTAACTGTCTTGGACTCTAAACGTAAAGATCCCGAGGAGTATGCGGACATGACTCAAATGCTCGTCAGGTAAGTTAAATCGATCAATATTATCCACCATGCATATATATCAGCAACTTCATTTCTGATATCAACTAATTGTTTTCTTTGTCTGGCAGGGTTTGGAGAAAATTCACCAAAAAAGCTCCGGGACTGCCGAAGAAGCTACAATTTAGATATCCGAAAGTAAGTACTATATAGTAGCATGTTCCGCGCGCGCATCTCCTATATCTTGATTCAAGCGCTAGTTTCATCAATACCAATTTGGCATTCTTGCTTATCAGTTTGATTGACCTCTATTTCTTGTAAAGTGGTTGTGGCAGGAACCCGGGAATGATTATTGTGGATACTACATTTGCGAGTCCATCCGCCACACGACCTGTGAGCGGGGCTACACTGAAGAACATTTTGAAGTGCGTAAGCAATCAATAATATTCACAAATTTATAGCATCATTTCATGTATTGACCCCCTACTTCAAATTAGATGTTTCGGATGCGGGATGAACTCCTAACACCAGATCGTCTGCGAGCAATTCAAGAGGAATTGGCGGCATTCTTCCTTGAACACGTGATCGCTGAAGACGGAGAATACTATGTGGACCATGCATCCATATGATAGGAGATTATTTTTGTAAGAGATAATTATTGTATATATGTGCCCGGTAGTGTCGGATAGATATACGAGAACTTGTTGTTCGACCAATCTCTCGGAGAAGGAGAGGTGGTCGATATTACTTCTCTCTGTATGCATATAT
>LR738714.1:734261794-734273973 GCA_902687465.1 Secale cereale | reverse complement strand
GTTATAAAATTGAACTATACAGATGTGCTTATAATTATTGAAATATTTTATAATAAAAATAATATTTTAAAATTTAATTTTATAAGAAATCATATCATTTTAAATTATATAAAGATATTTAAAATTCATAAATATTATTTTAAATATACGAATGTGTTCTGAAATAATAATACGGACAAGTTTTAAAAATAAGTTACTTCATTGGGATGCCTGGTACTTTTAAAATAAATATAACATTGTTTTGAAATAACATATGATCATTTTTTATTTAATATACATTTTAAATTTCTGTATTAACTAAATATTCTATATAGTACATGCATGTGTATTTAAATTTGTTTTATTTACTAGTCATGGTTTGTTTGTATAAAATTTATAACACGCAAACATTTAAAAATAATTTTTATAACTTACATTTTACAAATATATCTTTAAAAAATAGCTCGTGCAAAATGGACCACAATACTTCAGACGCGTACCTGTTAAATACATGTTGCTAAAAAGAACCTGCTAATACATATAGGTTAGTTATCCATTGAGGATGTCGTAACTGGAACAGCATACTGGTTGGACAGGTTTGCTCTCTTGTGTTGGTCGCGTGTTCAATATTTTTTCGGATTTTGCAGTTCTTTTTTCTGCAGTACCTCGACGTGACATGAGCATGAAAGAGGTTCAAGAATCCGTTTTTTTTTATAAGAGCTAAAATCACTTTTTTTTTTGGCTATGGACGTTTTTTTTCTTTTGCAAAAAGATATATTGCGAGGGGGTTTTCGAGAAGAATCAGACCACCCCCCCCTATTCCAGGTCTAGTGGCTGACAGCGGGACCCACGCGCCTAGTCAGCACAGATTCTGTATAACAACGCGATTAGCACTGTATTTGCATACTTGGGCCAACTTTTTGCACCACTTCGATGTATACCACAACTTCTAGCACCAAAATGATCGTTTGCACCAAGTTCTAGCACCACCAACGTAATTAACTCTAATTTATTTATATGGGCTAATGATGCAATTAGCTCCGGCCAATTAGCACATATACAGTGTAGTACCTGCTACAAATCGTTGAGGGGGGCGAGCGATTGGCAGGGGTCTAGCCCCTGCTCGCCCCTCCCTGTCTCCGCCCCTGTGCGAGGAGAGAGAGGGAGAGAGTGCGTGGAACCCACAAGGACACATGTTGCACAAAGAAGGCATTCAGCCAGTTGAGCATTTCTTTTATAATATGCAAGAATAAGCATATATGGATATAGCTCTGTGGCTCAGCTAACTGGGCATCAGGCCATGAAGGAATTGACTGGCCCCAAAATTTATGTCAGTCAATAATTCCTAGCCCGAAACAAGACATACCACACATTTGACAAAAAATTGGCCAGAAAAATCGATTGACCCGAATTCAATTTTCAGGCACCTTACATATAACTAAAGTGATATCAGGTTTGCTATTTCACATCTAGACGCGAGATATTATCTCACATCTAACACACTCATTCTTGTTTTTTTTTTTTAAATTTCCCATGAATTTTAAGGCTGAAAGAGTTAGATGTGAGATAATATCTCACATTTAGATGTGACATAGACAGACCTAAGTGATATAGTAAACTTGTGTATATAAATATAGTACAGTAGACATTACAAGCATTCCTTTTTTTTTTGCATGATAACATTGCAAACGTAAATTTATAGCTGCGGGTACGGACAGAATAGCATATACGTACCGTATGTTGAATATATTAGCAATTCATCATATGGTTTAATCCGAAATATCATAAAATTAATCATGACAGAAGCAACTAAAGCGAGCACGCAAATATCTAGTACAATGGGAAAACAGATCCAATCTACGGCAAGTACTAGACATAGAAATTGTAGCGAGATCTGATACAGATGAGAGAGAGATGCATACGTTGCAGCAGCTGTAGTAGCGGCTGTGTTGTCCCGGTCTGGGCCATGTCGTCGTCGAGGAAGAGGTTGCCGATGTCGGGGAAGAAGTCGTCGTTGGGGAAGTGATCGCTGTCAGCAGTCGAGCGAGAGCTCTCCCCAAAAACCTGATCGCCCCTCTCCCGTACAGGATCGCAAGAGGCGGGGTTCCGGAGGCCTGCTGTCCCTTCTTCTGGTGCACGCCGAAAGGAGGGATGGAGAAGGCTTGAGTGGCGGCGCAATATTTTGGAACGGTGAGAAACCATATGAAAACAACATACCCCCAAGGCTGGCTTGGTACGGGTTTATATAGTGTATGTTGGGAGTCAAAGCAGCCGCCATAAACGCGTCCGTTTATGATTTAGAAACTGCCGTACTTAACACGTCCGTTTATGAAATAGAAACAGTAACAATAAACGCGTTTGTTAATGAGTCAGAAACGGTCGTAATAACCGCGTCTGTTAATGAAATAGAAACAACCCCAATAAACGCGACCGTTACTAATTAATCAATGACTCATTAATTTTCTCAATTAACAAAATAATAATGTGTCAATGAGAATTTTTGAATTTATTTGGACTAGTAAATACTAGTAAATTCCAACAATCCCCCACAAAATCTCATAGACACATCTCCTCATTTTTAAGTTCCAAAGCATTGTTTATATACCGGTACTTAGTGGAGACTGTTAAGTTGAACTTCCACCTAGAATGTTATGTTACACTAATTCAAAACTTGGATAGTGGACTATGCCTTGAACTACAAGTTTGCTGTGATACCAGTTTCACACAACGTCTAGACCGATACTAGGCTGCCGCAAGGCTTCCCCGCGGTTGGAGCTTATGCGTCATACTCCGAAGGCCTTTCATGAGTTTATTAGAGAACACCCAATTCTCACAGATTGCGACGTTCAACAATCAAGCTCATATAGGTGAGTTCCTCAAGAGATGCTCTGTAGGACACATCTCTGCTTATATAAGTAAACCACTTGGAACACATTAAGACAAATGTCAACCTACCATACAGATTAGGAGAATATTGCATCTTCACGGAGTGGGATAAAATATAAGAATACTCTCCTCTCAGCTGACCAACAGCTTGTCTCTTACTTCTAATTCACGGGATCTCCGATCACATAGAGTAGGTTACCACTGTGGACAACTCATACCGTGGGTCTCAAACCCATCTCCCTCGATGCATTATCTATCACATTACGTGATAAACCCTTTGTGAAGGGATCTGCCAAGTTCATAGTCGTTTGGATATAATCCACTGTAATAACTCCGGAGTTTTTCAGTTTCCTGACAGATTTCAATCTCCTCTTCACATGTCTTGATGACTTCATATTATCCTTAGAACTGTTCACTTTGATGATCACGGTTTGATTATCACAGTTCATTAAGATCGCGGGTATTGGTTTTTCAACCACATGCAAGTCCATCAAAAGCTCACGAAGCCACTCTGCTTCAACAGTGGCTGTATCTAATGCTGCGAGTTCTGCTTCCATAGTTGACCTCGTTAAGATGGTCTGCTTGCAAGACTTCCAAGAAACAGCGCCACCACCAAGTGTAAATAAATAACCACTAGTGGCCTTAATCTCATCAGCATCAGATATCCAATTAGAATCACTATAGCCTTCCAGAACCCTCGGGTTTCCGGTATAGTGAATTCCATAGCTCGCTGTGCCTTTTAAATAGCGCATAACTCTCTCAAGCACACGCCAATGATCATCTCCCGGATTGGAAACAAACCGGCTCAATTTGCTCACAGCAAAAGAGATGTCAGGCCTCGTGGCACTCGCCAAATACATAAGCGAGCCTATAATCTGAGAATATCTCAGTTGATCTCTAGCAATCCGTCGATTCTTTCGAAGCAACACACTAGGATCATATGGAGTTGGAGAAGGCTTAAGTCGCTATACCCGAAGCGACTCAAGACCTTTTCCACATAGTGAGATTGAAGCAGTGTAATCCCACCATTATCATCTCTCAGCAGCTTGATGTTCAAGATAACATCAGCCACTCCTAGATCCTTCATCTCAAAACAACGAGATAAGAAATCCTTAACTTCCTTAATTAAATCAAGATTGGTTCCAAATATCAGTATGTCGTCGACATATAGACAAAGAATAACTCCCTCGCCCCCACCATGGCGATAGTACACACATTTGTCAGCTTCGTTTACAACAAAGCCTTCAGAAGTCAAAGTCCTTTCAAACTTCTTGTGCCATTGCTTAGGAGCTTGCTTGAGGCCATATAATGACTTCAATAACTTACACACTTTTCCTTCCTGACCGGGCACTACGAAACCGTCTGGCTGCTCCATATAAATTTCCTCATCCAACTCTCCATTAAGGAAAGCTGTCTTAACGTCCATTTGATGAACGAGAAGACCATGCGAGGCAGCCAAAGACAGTAGCACTCGGATAGTGGTCAATCTAGCCACATGTGAGTAAGTATCAAAGAAGTCTTCACCTTCTTTCTGAGTATAACCCTTGGCCACAAGCCTTGCCTTGTACTTTTCAATTGTACCATCAGGCCTAAGCTTTTTCTTGAACACCCACTTACACCCTACAGGTTTACACCCATAGGGACGATCGGTGATCTCCCAGGTTCCGTTAGCCAGGATGGAATCCATCTCGCAACGGACAGCCTCTTTCCAGTAGTCAGCATCAAGAGATGCATAGGCTTCTGAAATAGTCCTAGGTGTGTCATCCACGAGGTACACAATGAAATCATTACCAAAGGACTTTGCAATCCTCTGTCTCTTGCTCCTAACAGGAACTTTATTGTCATCCTCCAAGGGATTCTCAACGTGTTCTATTGGAATGGTGGGTTCAGGAATCTCAGTTATTTCCTGACTCGATAAAATAGGTATTTCTTGATTTGATGAGCTAGCCATATCCTTCATAGGAAATATGTTCTCAAAGAAAGTCGCATCATTTGACTCCATAATCGTACCGACATGCATGTCGGATAACTCAGATTTTACTACCAAAAATCTATAGCCGATGCTATTAAAAGCATAGCCCAGAAGAACACAATCTACGGTTTTAGGTCCAAGCTTGCGCTTCTTGGGAATTGGTATATTGACTTTCGCCAAACAACCCCAAGTACGTAAGTAAGAGAGTTTCAATCTTTTTCTTTCCCATTCCTCAAATGGAGTAATGGTTTTATTATTTGTGGGAACTCGGTTTAGGACATGACATGCAGTCATTAGCGCCTCCCCTCACCATGCCTTGGAGAGACCCGAAGTGTCTAACATGGCATTAACCAAATCAGACAGAGTTCGGTTCTTTCTTTCAGCCACCCCATTTGACTGAGGTGAATAGGGAGGCGTCCTCTCATGGATAATACCATGTTCCGCACAAAACGAATTGAATTCATTTGAAAAATACTCTCCACCACGATTAGACCTAAGCCGTTTAATTTTACGATCAAGTTGGTTCTCTGCTTCGGCCTTATAGTTTTTGAAGTAAGTTAAAGCCTCATCTTTTGTTTTCAGAAGATACACATAACAATATCTAGTGGAGTCATCAATGAGTGTCATAAAGTATTTCTTTCCACCCTTTGTCAACACGCCATTCATCTCACAAAGATCAGAATGTATAAGCTCCAGTGGTGCTAAATTTCTTACCTCCGCAGTCTTATGGGACTTGCGAGGTTGCTTAGCTTGAACACACACTTTACATTTGGAACCTTTCACAGTAGTAAATTTCGGAATTAAACTCATATTTGCTAACCGCGTCATGCAACCAAAGTTAATATGACAAAGTCGTGAATGCCAAATATCAGATTCATTGTCGTGGCAAACATGATTAATAACTTTAGTGCATAAGTCTGACAAAGATAGGCGGAACAAGCCTCCGCACTCATAGCCTTTACCAACAAATTGTCCATACTTGGAAATTACAACTTTATTGGACTCGAAAACCAACTTATAACCATCTCGACATAAACGCGAACCGCTGACGAGATTCTTATTGATGGAGGGCACATGATGCACGTTCTTCAGTCGCACGATCTTCCCCGAAGTAAACTTCAGATCGACCGTACCAACACCACGAACAGTGGCATGTGACCCGTTTCCCATCAGCACGGGGGAAGTCCCTGTGACCTGGTAAGAAGAGAACATGGAGGCATCAGCACAAACATGTACATTGGCACCTGTGTCAATCAACCAATCAGGAGAATGACAAATTGAAAGAATGGTAGGAATTATACCGTACCCAATATCCTTCATCTCGGTGTCAGCCATGAAAACATTAGCGGTCTTGCCGCTATTCTCCAGCTGCTGCAGCTCATGCCGTTTGGGGCATCTCGGAGCCCAATGGCTCAGGTCGCCACAAACGTGGCATGATCCCTTCTTCTTCTTAAAGTTGGTAGAGGACGATGGCTTAAACTTGTTGTCAGGCTTGCCTTTACCCTCGTATTTCTTCTTGTTATATTTAGGCTTGTTGGGCTGGTAGTTTTTCTTCTGCACCATGTGCGCAGCAGAACCTACCTCAGCAACCCGAGCACGTGTATCCTTTACTCTCGCCTTCTCTTCCACATCAAGAGATCCGATGAGGTCCAAAACGGATAACTCCTGTCTCTTGTGTTTCAGAGAAGTAGCAAAGGTGCCCCACGAAGGTGGAAGCTTGGCAATGATGCCACCGGCCACAATTTTGTCCGGTAAATTACACTTAAAGTGCTCAAGTTCCTTAGCGAGTGACTGTATCTCATGAGCCTGTTGAACAACAGAACGCTCATCAGTCATCTTGTAGTCATAGAATTGCTCCATGACGTACAACTCGCTACCAGCGTCCGAGACCCCAAACTTGGCCTCGAGCGCGGCCCACATGTCCTTGCCATTATCAAACGACATATAAGGATCCACAATGGAATCATCAGTAATACCAAGGAGGGCTCTCTTAAACATAATATCAACCCTTTCAAAGGCTTCCTATTGTGCAGGTTCAAGATCGCCCTCAGGCATGCCCTTGGTGGCCGCATAGCAGTTCATGGATTGAAACCACAACACTGCTCTCGTGCGCCACCTCTTATAGTTCACACCCTTGAACCGATCGGGCTTTGTCGACGTAAGAAAAGCAGGTGTAGCAAATTGCCTATAATCAGATTTTTGGATTGTTGAATATATTAGCAATTCATCATATGGTTTAATCCGAAATATCATAAAATTAATCATGACAGAAGCAACTAAAGCGAGCATGCAAATATCTAGTACAATGGGGAAACAGATCCAATCTACGGCAAGTACTAGACATAGAAATTGTAGCGAGATCAGATACAGATGAGAGAGAGATGCATACGTTGCAGCAGCTGTAGTAGCGGCTGTGTTGTCCACGGTCTGGGCCATGTCGTCGTCGAGGAAGAGGTTGCCGATGTCGGGGAAGAAGTCGTCGTTGGGGAAGTGATCGCTGTCAGCAGTCGAGCAAGAGCTCTCCCCAAAAACCTGATCGCCCCTCTCCCGTACAGGATCGCAAGAGGCGAGGTTCCGGAGGCCTGCTGTCCCTTCTTCTGGTGCACGCCGGAAGGACGGATGGAGAAGGCTTGAGTGGCGGCGCAATATTTTGGAACGGTGAGAAACCATATGAAAACAACATACCCCCAAGGCTGGCTTGGTACGGGTTTATATAGTGTATGTTGGGAGTCAAAGCAGCCGCCATAAACGCGTCCGTTTATGATTTAGAAACTGCCGTACTTAACACGTCCGTTTATGAAATAGAAACAGTAACAATAAACGCGTTTGTTAATGAGTCAGAAACGGTCGTAATAACCGCGTCTGTTAATGAAATAGAAACAGCCCCAATAAACGCGACCGTTACTAATTAATCAATGACTCATTAATTTTCCCAATTAACAAAATAATAATGTGTCAATGAGAATTTCTGAATTTATTTGGACTAGTAAATACTACTCCCTCCGTCCCAAAATAAGTGACTCAAAAGTGACTCAACTTTGTACTAAAGTTAATACAAAGTTGAGTCATTTTTGAGTCACTTATTTTGAGACGGAGGGAGTAGTAAATTCCAACACCGTATATATACCAGCCTCCTCCTCCAAATCCCACAAACTAAAGTTGTCACGTATGTATATGTACAAGGATAGTAGGACACGATAAATGATAACACGCACCGGACGTCACAAGCGACGTCTCAGCTATATATATATATAGCTTGGCACAACAAATCCTTGCATGCATGGACGTGCATGTCTTCCATGGATCATCGGACGCGATCAATCATCGAACTGGACGTCGGAGCTGTACACGGCGTCGGGCTGCCAATCGGCGGGGATGACCTGGTCGGCGACGAGCGACCTGCCGGACCCGTTGGTGACCCGCAGCGAGAACGGGCCCCGCAGCGGGCGGCGCGTGTCCAGGCGCCAGATGGAGCCCCACGAGTGCCTCATCGGCCTCCAGGCCCCCGTCGGCTCGCCGCCGTCCATGAGGTCCACCTGCGCGACGTCGCCGTCGCCGTTCGCGTACTCCACCAGGATCGCCAGGTAGTTCGGGTTCGACCCCTTCTCCACGTGGAACGTGACCGACAGCCCCGGGTACTGGCACGGCACCCTCTTGAACTGCATGTCGATGATGCCGGCGTGGCGGAGCTCGTCGTTGCGGCCGCCCTTGGCCATGGCGCCGAAGGCGGTGCCGCTGAGGTCGAAGTGGTAGCGGGCGACGGGGTAGTAGTTCATGTCCGTGATGACCACCGTCTCGGGCACGCCGGAGCACGCCGGGTGAGCGTGAGCCACGCACCTTATCTGCACGCAAACACAATGCGACGCGACGATCAAAGAACCATCAGCACTCTACCGTCAGTGCCAAGCGATTTTAATGCCGGCGACGGTAGCTGACCTGGTAGCAGGAGCCGCATCCCTTGCCGTCCTTGAAGAGCGGCTCGTTGCCGCACGACGTCATGGCGTTGAAGGGCGGCAGGTTCACGTTCTTGAACCCGCACGCGCCACCGTTGTCCTCCGGCCCGGCGCCGTCGGGTGCGCCGTACCAGGTGGCCCTGGCGTCCAACCAGCCGCCGGAGGAGCCATTGGTTCTGCCGGAGCCGGAGCCTGGGCTGGGGGTAGCGGGCGCAGGTGGGGGTGTAACGGGGACGGGGCTGGGGGTAGCCGGTGCAGGTGTGGGGGCATGTGTAGGTCCAGGGCAGCCGCAGCAGCCATCGGCGGCGAGCAGGCAGAGCAGAGCGACCGCTGCGGCGTAGGAGGAGGAGGAGGTCGCTGCCATGGCTCGCTTGCTTGGTGGTCTCGCTGGTTACTGATCGAAGGCCCTACTCTGGTCTGGTGGTTAATGCCGTTGGAGAGCATGCGAATTTATAGGCCAGCGGCTTAAGTGCTACGTAGCGTCTTCTTGGTGCACCACTCGAGATCATCAAAAGGAAGAAGGTAGGAATGAATGGAGATGATCGACGGGCGGCGGAGAAGCGGACGAGGAGCCGTGATTGGCAACCTAGCTTGGGCCCTACCGGTTCACATGTGGATGGAGGGAGCCACTCAACCGGCTGCTTACACCCTTGACCGTGCTCACGAGATGGATTTCTCCCCGCTCTTAAAAGTCATCTCCCATAATCAGCCCAACATTTATATGCATATACTACTAATCTAGTACTCCCTCCGTCCGAAAATACTTGTCATCAAAATAAATAAAATGGGATGTATCTAGATGTATTTTAGTTGTATTTTAGTTCTAGATAGTATTTTAGTTCTAGATACATCTTTTTTGTCTATTTTGATGACAAATATTTTCGGACGGAGGGAGTACATTACAGATACTTCCGCCATGTACATTATATAGCAATAGCATCACGCAGATTGCGCCGACCATATGCGGCCACATGTTGTCTTGTACTGCCAAAATACCAAACTAGTATTGCCAGTCTTAAGCTACGTGTGCATCAGCAGACGATCAGGACATGCCAATACAATCACAAAGAGGTTTACACGCTACCCGTGAGTCCGTGACACGGAATGCATGAATCCGAAACCCGAGTATCCATCCGGTGGGACAAAACTTGCCTGCTCCCTCCTCGTGCTCCCATCCGTGCTCCCACTTCATCCTACGGCTATTATTTCATCTTTTTTCTTTCTAATCTAATCATCGCCCCCCCTGATTTTAAGGGGGTGGGACCGGGCCTAATTTTGATCCAATCAAATCAAGCCACGTACGCGGGAGCACGGATGGGCACACACGAGGGGAGCAGGCAAGTCTCGTCCCATCCGGTGACATCATAATTGATAACCAAGCATAGAAAGATACAAATTGTTGGAACATCTGCACAATCAGCTGCCCATTGCGTACAACCACACTCTTCTCTGATTATCTCCACGTCATAATCTACCTCGGTGTAGTACGTGTGCAATCAGTAGAACCATGATTAGCTAAAGATCACACGGCACACCAAGTTTTTTTTCCCTTTCAGAGCATTTTTCCATATTGAAAGTGGAAAATGTTCAAGTATTACTTGAACAGCAGCAGACAAGTCATGCTTATAATGATGTGGGGGTCTACAAAAGATGGCACCTCACAAATCCAGGCAAACTCCAGCTGAGAAATCGTAGCCTTAGAGCATCTCCAGCCGCGCCCCCCAACAGGCCCCCAATACCGTTTTTTAGCGTCGGCACTGAAAAATTGACCCAGTCGTGCCCCCACGAGCCTGTTTTTCGCCGGTTTGGGCCAAATCTGACGCCGACGGACCCAGGTCGAACCCGGCGCGCTTGGGGACGCCCGGGGGCGCCGAGGCGAATGTTTTTGGCGCGAAAGAGTAGCGGGCCCGCCGTGTCAGCGGCCACGACGCCTCGTCGTCTCGGTTTACCCGCGGGGAATCAATGCCAAGGCTGCCGTCGGTCAGCCTTCCATTGATTCCTCACGGGCGGCGCCGCCCCCTCCCGCCACGCGTTTGCACGCGGCCGCCCGCAAGCCGCTATAAAAGGCGCCCCTCCCCTCGCCGGTGAGGCATCCATTGGCAGTCCTCCCTCCTCTCTCGCCGCCGCATTTTCTTTCCCCACTGTAGCTCCCCTCTCACACCTACACAAAACATGAACAAGCGGTTCCCCGGTGACTCGGAGGCGGCCAACGGTTTCGGCCGCCGCTCTCTGCACGAAAGGAAGCTCACCTCCTCCACGAGGCGAACTACCCCGCGCCGCCCGACATGCGCGCCCTGTCGCGGTGGAGGCTCAGCGCCGACGGCGTCCCCGTCCCATCTCTGCCCGTCCCCGAGACGCCCGCCTACTTCCACGCCGAGATCGAGCGCGAGCGGGCATCCCTTTCGAAGGAGGAGCGGGCGCTCCCGGAGTACGTCGCCGGCAACCACACGGCATGGTCGGCGTTCTTCGAACGCCAGCAGGAGGAGCGGCCCGCCTCCATCAACAACGCGCCGATGCCGCGCGGTCGCAACAACAACGATGGCCGCCACCTGTGGTGGGGCGTCCCTGGCAGCACGCTGCACGCCGTCTTCGAGTACCTTGAGGGCGGCAACGATCCGCCGCGAAGCAGCGCGCCGGGGCGAGGGGTCGAGCTGTCAATGAGGAGAAGCGACCACTACGCCCTGCTCAACAATTACTGCGGCCCGAAGCTTTTCATGTTTATTTTCGTACTTTTATTTGTGTAAAAAACGCCTGAATTTCGCCGAATTATGCCGCGTTTGATGAATTTTGGCCGAAGTATTTGCGGTTTATGGGCGTCGGGGGGGGGGGGGACCTGGGGGCGGCTGCCGGGAACCTGCTCGCCCCCACGTCGAAAAAACCGCCGATTCGCCCCCAAGCGGCGCTTTTTCGTGCCCTTGTGGGGGCGAACGGCTGGAGATGCTCTTAGCACATGAATGGGCACACAATTTGGCCTTGCTGCTTACACAATCAAACATAAAACTAGAAACACACCGCCAAGCTCATGAATTTCTTTCAGAATTTTGCAAGATCGTGAAATTTCAGGTGCATGCTCCACCTTCTGTCGCCTCCGGAATGTGATTAATGGACCCTCGGATCTAGGGCACTCGATGTGGCCGTCGAAATATATTGTTCATCTTTCTTCATCAGTTCAGACTTTGAGAATAGCTGGCTGGAGCATGAACTAAATATGATATCGTTGTCGATATATTTCATGTTCAAGACCCTGTCAACATAGTATTAAGAAAAAAATAGTGCTACATCAATCTCATGTCTAAGAACTGAAATAGCCTAGACATGAATACAAGTGTTCAAATATATATATAAATATATATATATATATATATATATATATATATATATATATATAT
>LR738714.1:734232081-734261734 GCA_902687465.1 Secale cereale | reverse complement strand
AAAAACCCAATTCGGTGCCCAGATTCATTTACACCCGGTCAGAAAAAAAATTCAAAACAAATACTAGTTTTAAAAAATATACAATTTTTTGTGTGTGATAGATAATTTTATTCGTAAGGTTCGCTTCAAATTTTAACCTATTTGAACATCTGAGCAGCTCTCAGAAAAAAAAAATCGGGTCAGAACAGTAAAATAAATTACAGACCCTGAATTTGTCTTTTTTTGCTGAGAGTTGCTCAGATGTCCAAATGAGTTGAAACTTTGAGCGCACCTCACACATAAACTTATCTAGCACACAAAAAATTGGAATTTTTTGAATTCTTTTAGTATTTGTTTTGATTTTTTTTGTCAGGTGCAGATAAGCTCGGAAGCAGAAACTCATATTGTATGCCTTAAATTGCTTTCTCTCCTCTTTGTATTTGCCATGCTTACAATCAGCGGTGTTCTTTTGTACTGTACTCCCTCCGTAAACTAATATAAGAGTGTTTAGATCACTATTTTAGTGATCTAAATGCTCTTATATTAGTTTACAGAGGGAGTACCAGCCAAGCCCACATCATTTTCTATAACAAGCTAAAATTTGCATCTCAATTCAATTCAGAGATACCAATTGTACCCCAACGTTTTCTGAACTTGTTCCGTTCAGAGATGCCAACTTGCCAAGCCTTCAGACATCCCGACATGTCCCACCAAGAAGCAGGAGGGGGAAGCAGTGGACGACGGCGACCATCGCGGCGAGGTCGACTCATCCCAGCCCGCACCGTACGGGCGGTCGCTGCACCCCAGCATCTCCACCACCTCCCGAGGGGCCGCGGCGACGCCGCCGCGGGTTTCCTCGCCCGGCTCCGCATCTATCCCGAATCGCGGGTTCGCCGGAGGCTGGGGGATCGACCCAGGATGGCGGAGTACCTCGACATTTGCTCCGACTCGGGGGAGGGAGGGATATGGGGTCGCCGGCGGCTGCCTATGCTATGCTGCATTCGAGGAGGGCAGCGGCGAGGAGATGCTTGGATTGGGCGGGCGCTTGTGAAGAACAGGGAGGGACAACAAGTAGAAGATTTTCGACGTTTACTTGGTTAGTGCTGCAAATACAAACTCTCCCTTTATATTCCCAAGGATTAAGAAGCAGATGCCAGTGTTGAGTTGAGATTTGATGATATTTTTTGTTAACAGTGCTGTGAAATATCCATTCATAGCTTCTTGACCAAATAGTTGGTCTGGCAAGAAGACAATTCATTCAGTTTCAACTAGAACAAAACTGAACTTGGTGTCACTTTTCTAGGAATTGTAGGCTTGGCTGTACAATTGAATTTCCACATCCTCAGATCTACCACTACTATACCAGTATATATATACTATACAAACAACTACAATGACCTCTGAGCAAACTCAGATGTGTCTTCTTTGGTTAGTTGGTTGCTCATCTCTTCTGCCAGTTGAACAGCTTGATTGAGAGCCCGAAGAGGAAAGCAAATAGAACTGCAAACGACGCAACCACCAGACCGACCGCCCACAAGAAGTCGTGATGGTAACCAAAGTAGCCCTCGACAAACTCGGACACGAGCATGCCATTGTCAAACTTCTCGGTCACGTCCCCAAACTGTGAAGCCACCAGACCATAGAGTGTCCACGAAACAGGGCAGAGCCAGTAATACCACCTCCACCATATTGGGATTCTCTGTAGAAAGAGTTGAAGTAGCCAGTTAGCAGTGGTATATTAGGGGGGGAAACAAGGGGCAAAGTCCGTTCACTGTTGATAACAGATACTGGTATACTTACTGTTCTTGGTATTATAAATCCCGAGAAAAGGTTCCACATGGTGTAGAATGCCGAGGAAACAACGGAAGCGATGTTGTAGTTTGGAGTCAGGCCCACCGTCATCATCCCGTAGAATGTGTAGTATGATAGGGTGAAGAACATGAAGAACAGGTACCAGAACAGCTTCACAACTGTCCATTCGAACCCAATCATGGCATACACTATCACGCCATATATTAAGGACTGAACAAAGATGTATGGAACTTCAATTGCCACCTGCAAATTCAGTCTGTTAGGGGACTTATTGTTCTTTTGTTTCTTTTCACTTGATAAAAAACTTGGTTTAACCATATTTTCTGTATGAATTCAGTCTATATGATCTTAAACATGTTAGCAACGCCTCATATGTTCATGCTTACATCTGATTTATAGTCTTGTTTTGTTGGCATATAAATAAAGTGACGGAGTCTAGTTTTATTAGCATGTAAATAAAGTGACTGGATAATATCCCTAAAATTTATGCCAAGTAACTGTACCTGCCCCAATGCATATGGCAAAGGCGAGTACATGTGAGCCGCTCTTTCCCTATAAAAGACAGTGCGTTCAACAGCCACAACTGGCTGAACTGTTGCGGAATTCTGTACCCCCATGTACAAAACTGAGGCGTACATGGAACCCATGGCATTGAACAAGTCCTGTTGACTCTGCCTGCAAGAGTGAAATATCTCCGGTTAATTTCGATACGTGGGGACTGGAGTCCCATTTATTCTTTTGTATATATTATTACCTTTTCCTGCCAATGCCCCAGAACATTGTTCCAAACAGCAGTGCCATTACTACTGTGTAGAAGTACTTGACAGCAGTATATGGAGGATTTCTCCAATATGACTGACTTTGCTTCCACAGGCAAGCGAAACATTGTGTGAGGAAGGTCTGTGAGTACTGCGTTGGAAAGGATAGGTCATTTGAACCTTCGGGGGGTGTGCTTAGCTCCTTTATTAAATTTTTGTTCATCCTGAAACACAATCAAAATTGAAAATATTAAGATAAGGGCTTAAATCGAGATTAGAAATGTCCACAATTTTTTAGTCTTTGATAAGATTTTTAAACTATGGACAATAATGCTACCAGAAAGGCAGAAACCTACCCATATAGTTCAGAATTTTTGTATACTTGACTGAAGTTGATCCCAGTTATCTGTTCTTGTACTGCACTAGTCACTTCCAGCATCCATGTTGAAGGATTATAGCTGTCTTTTATCTTGCTCACACCTTCAATAGCCTTGGTAGAATCAAAGTGAAGCAGTTAAATGACATGTTTGTTCAGTACAAAACTGCATATGGAAACATACAATACGTTTTCTCTCTCCCAACTCACCTCAAAATATTTAATCAATTCACACGAATGGCGTCCCAGTGGACCTACATAAATCTCTTCACCTCCTCGTTTCATCAGGAAGAGCTGCATAGACATGTATGACCATTAGTTGTTAAAAGTGTCTGCGGACATAGTTAACTGCCAATGTGTTGTTGATCCTTTTCTTCTCAAAGTACATGTACTGTAATAAAAGGGTTTAGTACCTCATCAAAGGATTCAAATATGTCGATGCTTGGTTGGTGAATTGTGCAAACTACTGTCCTTCCTGTATCCACTGTATTCCTTATTGTCCTCATGACAATGGCTGCAGCTCTTGCATCAAGCCCAGATGTCGGTTCATCCATGAAAATGATAGAAGGGTTAGCTACCAGCTCCACTGCAATTGTTAGTCTTTTCCTTTGCTCAGTTGATAATCCAGTCACACCAGGTAGTCCAACTAATGAATCTTTTAAGGGGGAAAGCTCCACAAGCTCCATGACCTCATCGATGAACATCTGTGTACCAGGTTTGGTGTGATGATTTAGTTAGTACAGCACACAATTAACTAATAAACTGTGTAAAAAGGAGAAAAGACTGACTAAATAATCTCATCATGTTCTTTTATGATATATGCTTATTATGTGATTATTATAGTAGTCTTCGTTCTTTGCAAACCTTTCTTGTTGAGGAATCAACATCAGCCGGTAATCGTAGCCATGCAGAGAATGCAAGGGACTCGTAAACGGTCACATTTGGTGAATGGATATCATTCTGCTCGCAGTATCCTGACACACGAGCAAAAGTTTCTTGCTTCTTTGGGTAGCCAGATATTGTAATGTTGCCCTCTACGTATCCACTGGTCTTCCTCCCAGCCAGCACATCCATCAGTGTGGTCTTACCGGCACCACTGACACCCATGAGAGCTGTAAGCACACCTGGCCTAAATGAACCACTGATACCCTTTAACAGTTCCAATCTGTCCTCTTTCACACCTTGTGCTTTGACTTCCTGCATTTTGTCGGATAAGCCATTAGGTACGATGGTATGCACATAGGTGAATTTGCACAGTGAGCATGCATATGTAGGAAATATTGTAATTTTAATAGTATTTCCATTAAAAAAGAATACCTCTGGCATGTCTACACTGTATCTTATATCTTCGAATGTGAGGGAGAGAGGTGTAAAAGGGAGGATCATTCCTTTCTTGCTTGGACAAGAATTCACTGTTGCGTTGTTTGAAGTTGATTCACCGTTGCTCTCATCTGCAGTATCTGATGGACATAATCATGGGATTATTTTTAAATCCATTATATTGCATATCATATTTTGATTGATGAATGTAAAAACAAGTGCTTTACCGAGTGTTGTTGTATTGTTATGCCCTCCTGATGTTTCCTCCAAAATTTCACCAGTTAAATTAGCCTGTTTTATCTTCATCGTTTCCTCAGATATTGTTTGCTGACTGCTGTCAAATGCTGCAGAGCCAAATGTTATAAGATTAATAATAGACCTCCAATTGTAAGTACCCTTTCTATTGGCATTCTAAGCACAAGTTATTTGTAACTCACGTTTGAGAAATGTGAGGCAGATGGTGTAGAGGGCATTGAATAGCAGCACATATCCGAGCAATGCACCAACACCAATCCAATACCATTTTGCCTCGGTAAACATTCCACGAGATTCCAGAACTAGTCTTCCAAGTGGTTCTTTGAAACCGGCGATTGTCTGTAATATAGCAGTATCAATATGATTTAGTCTACCATTTTCAGTTAGATGATTATTTACCCTTTGCTGAATAATTTATGAACTCCATACCTTATTCCAGCTGTCGCCTAGGAATTCATTTACTGATATGGCATTTTGGGCATACATCAGCGGTGATATCCAATACCCCCATATCCACCATTTCTTCACATTCTCTGTTAAAAACATAGAGCAACAGTTTAAGTTGCAATTCTCATACAAAGCATCACATTTTAATGTGCCAATAGCAACTGTGCTTAGGCAATTTGATCGAAGCATTCCTAGCTGGTGTTTAGGCTGGTATTATAATGCATACCTCGCGACAGAACGAATCCTCCTGTAAGCATACAGATTAGTAAGAAGAATGAACCAATGGTGTTCGCAACAATCTGATTCCTTGCAAGACCAGCAATGAAGCGGAAGAGGCCAGATGCTGTCTCACTCATTACTAAGAGGAGCAGAAACTGTCTAAAAAGTCTGCAGTAATTCATTATTTGTGTTAGCTTCTGCAATACATTCATCATAAAAAAAGGTATGGTGGCAGTATTAGTTTCCTTACCTCTCTACATTGGGATCAAATCCGATGACGTAGTATGTTATGAAGACCCATATTGATGCATTCAGCAAGGAGAGGGGTGTTTTAATGATCCATGATGGCAAGGAATATGTCCATGCTGGAAAGAAAAGGAGATCCCTTTGTTTGAAGAAAACAGGGAGCTTTGCAACAGTTAGGCCCACTTCTGCCAACCCATTGAACATGATCATCACGATCCCAAAGAACAGTGCACCCATGTATATCCCTCCGTTTGTTATCGAGTCATGATGCATGTTTGTCCGAAGAAAGACCGTCATTGTAATGATTGCCATAAGCGTCAACTGAACAGTAAAGACATATAACATGATAAGATACTCTTAACTTTGAACTTCCGTAGATTATATATAATCATACAGAGTGTGTGATCACTATATACTGAAAATAAAATTTAGTTTTCTGGAATCACCTGAGTCGCCTTGAATATATACACAAAGGAGTTTCTTCTCATGAGCAACATCTCTCTGTTGATGTTAGCTTTAAGCAGTTCTTTCATGCTGGCACCATATTTTGATGTTTCCAGGGCAGCAGGATGGCTCCTGCTCTTGTCAAATGGGGCAGACAACTCACTTCTTACAGCCTGACCAACATGGAAAGATTGAAATGCCTCTGCAAAGTTCTTCACAGCAACATATCGGTATGTCTCGTCACTGTGTATCCAGTATTGTCTCTGATCTTTCCTTGATGTAACCTGCAAAACACATTTCAGTTATAGTCAGTCCACTTCACCACTGTAGCCAATTGTGATCCTAGCATTAGAAAATCACTGACTTTGGGACAGAGGTTTGTAGAAATATGTTTGTTTGTTCATGTACAAAATACTAAAATATGTTGATGATCCGTCTGTTGCACTCATAAAAAAACTTTGCATCGAAACATTGCCAGATATCTCTAGTTTTGTACTATTTCGAAAGATATTTGAATATTTCAGGGTTTTACAGTAGCAAATGCATAATTACAGAAAGCTTGATAGAACAAAAAATGAAACTCACCTCCTGCAAGAAGTCAGCTACGCCTTTTCTCTCAGGACATTTGAAACCCACTGATTCAAAAAACTCGAGCACATGCTCACGTGGGCCATTGTAGACAACCTGACCGTCTGAGAGGAGAATTATATCGTCAAACAATTCATACGTCTCAGGTGCAGGTTGCAGCAAGGAAATAACTGCTGTTCCGCCAAGAATGTGAATAGTTTGCCGGATGGAGTTCACAATCTGGAAGGTGGTCGAACTGTCAAGCCCAGTTGATATCTCGTCCATGAAAAGGGCTCGCCCTGGTGTGACGAGCATCTCGGCTACAGATGGGATGGATGGGTTAGATACTTAGATTGTACAGGACACATGGTATTTTACTTGCTCCCTTGATGAATTACCTGTGGTTACTCTCTTTTTTTGCCCTCCTGATATTCCTCTCAACATGTTATTTCCTACGATTGTGTCGGCGCACATATCCAATCCCAGGATCTTCAGTAGTTGAAAAGGAAAAATAAAGAATCAGTAACATGAAAACATTTTCATATTCTATCAGTCAGTCCCTTCGAACTTAGGTGGAGAGTTTGCATGCACCTTTAGTATGTGATTCGTGACCACCTCGGCTTTCTGTTCTCCTGTTGCAGCAGCCTATAAACAAAATGAGAGATTAGACGTTGTGCCAAACTTTTTAAAACATCCCCAGATGGTCAAAACAACTAGAGCTTAGCCCAAGGCTTAACAAAACAACTCGTGATTTAGGAAGAAGTGCACCGAACCTTCAAGTAGACGTCTATTTCTGGATCTGGTTTGATATTTGCTTCCTTTTCTCTCCTCGATAGCTCCATCAGCAGATCTAGTCATTTTGCAGAAAATGTAAGTTACTCGGCGCATACTGCTACAAGTTTTTGAATTAACTTGTTTTTCTAGTTCTTACCGAAGCGGTGACCACTTCCTTGACATTTTGCAGAGAAATTGACCGTCTCACGAACCGTCAGCTCACCGATATGCAGGTCGTTTTGGCTAACATAAGCCGCCGACCTCCTGGGCACAAACTCGTCCATCGTGTGCCCGTTGTATGTTATTTTGCCTGACATCTTTTGGGTTTCTTCATATAAGTATATACTTACCAGGTGCAATATGCATGTTGGTAATGAGAAGAAGAGTAAAAGACGAATTATTTACCTCAAGGCTTGAAGGGAGCGTCCCCGCCAATGCCAGGAGCAGCGTGGTTTTTCCGGCACCAGGAGGACCTAAAAGCAAGGTCATCCTAGAAATAGCAGGGATGAGGTAAAGGTAAATAATACATCCAATGAAGATGATTTGCAAACTCATGATAATATGCTTAGAATTTCTTTCTTTACCTGTGAGGCTTGATGGTCCCGCTGACATTGTGAAGGACTGATATCTTCTGCTTCCTATTTGGTGTAATGTGCAGAGAATTTGCCATGCCCTGTTTCAAGCCCGATTAGCGCCATGTCAGCAAAGTCAGTGCACATGGTACATAGTAACAGAAAAAAGAAAAGAAAAATCTAAGGTCATAGTGTGCATCCTCGATGTCTCGACTAGCTCTCGGCATTGTGTTGTTCCAGAGGTTGGGTGTATTTGTGTCATCTTGATATCAATATATTGTTCGTCGATTGAAAAGAGTCGGATTTGGCACAGACCATTATTTCTTATTATATGCCAAAGCTAGGTCAACTATTTTATCAGATCAGTGCTCCTATATTGCTGTTTGGGGTTTAGGGTTTTAGGAGGAAAACATAGAGAAGAAAGCATATAGTAGAATTTTCAGTATATACGTACCTCGAGTACATTGGCGTAGGTATGGAGGATGGTGGGCAGGCCCCGGCTACCGACGTACGCCTCCGCCTCCACGCAGAGGTTCTCGTACCTGACCTCGATGGTGGGCAGCTCGACCCCGACCCGGTCGACGCGCTCCTTGAACCGGGCGAGGAACCGGCCGTGGTCGTCGGCGACGCTGGCCACGCGTCGGAGCAGCGCGGCCCGCTCGCCAGCGCCGAGCCTGCCGACGTGGACGGCCCTGACACCGTCGTCCCGCCCCGGGAAGTGGTCGAGCACCGCCGTCCGGGCGCGGTCGCGGGTCGGCAGCCGCTCCAGCGCCGCCCACCGCAGCGCCTCCTCGTCGTCGTGCTCGTCGTCGTGGTGGGACGACCGGGAGAAGGCGTTCGAGCTCCCGCCGCGCCGCAGGCCCCCGAACCCGCGGTGGATCTCGCCGGCGTCGTCCATGATCTAGTTCCGCCGCCGCCGTGGGTTGGTTGTCACGTACGTCGGTCACGGCTGCATGCAGAGGGTTATATGGGAAGCGGTTTGGTTGGCCAGCTGGGCGCAACGACCTGTAGTAATCGGGAGAGGAGACCGGCACGGGGTCTGATAGGTCTGTAGTAGTAGTAGTATCTGTCAACGGTTTCCATGACTTTACTTTTTCCAGCTCGGTCGTTGTGGTCGACCCCGAGAGGAGCGCGTCAGTAGCACAGATCAACTCCGGGTAACTACGTACGCGTCAAGCAACGCAGATTAGGTGAATAGCCACTGCCCAGGCTTACAAGTTACAACCAACACGCGTGTTTGGCAATATTTAGGAAGGGGAATGGGAGTTTAGAGTAGGGAGTTGTATTGAAATTAAACATGGGATGAGTCATTTTATTCTCAATCCTCTGTTTGGCGCATGATATAAATTATGTGTGAGAATTTAGGACAAATTGTATTCCCTTGTTTGGTTCGTGGGAATTGACGAGGGACTAGACAAAGGAATTTAACATAAATTATGATGAACGGTTAAGATTGACTCACTAATACAATTCCCTCCCAACTCCCACCCCCTCCCCTGTTAATAAAACGGTGGGAGTTGGAGCCTCAAGTCCCATGACTATTCCCTTATGAATTCCCAATCCCTCCAACCAAACAATAGATTTGAAGTCTCGTACCTCTTAAATTCTCATTCCTTAGCTCTAATTACCCCCAACCAAACAGGCTGTAGGTGATTGCCCGTCAGTTGGTCTCGGCCAAAATTCCCCCTCTCTCTTCCCCTCCCCGCCACCGTTGCCGGCGCCCGTCGCGGGCCTGGCCCGAGCGACGCTGACGGCGGCGGCCCCCCCAGCCCTTCCCCTCCAGAGGTCCTCCGGCGCGGGACGAAGCGACTCTGGGCAATGCTTTCAGGCGGCGGCGGTCCTGCGTGGCGGCGAAGATCCTAACGCGGGCGGGGGCGGGCTCTGGGATCAACGTGCACCAGAGGGCAGGGGGGGACAAGAAAGGAGAAGATACAAAACTGCACACAACACTTTCATGGATGGATGAGGTGGAGACACATGTGGGCCATGGATACGTGGGGCGAGGAGTCGATCATCACTAGTGTAATTTGAGCCTGCTAAGTTTAATGGTTTTCCTTTGTTTTATTTTTTCGCTTTTCACAAACGCAAAGCAAACCTTCTAAATTTGAACCTATGGACCGTCTTCCGACTAGATTGATAACCGCATTCATCAGAGTAGAACGTATCTTCCATCGCCCTAAGCAAACCCTATGCATAAACTCCAGCGACGTTAAACCCTATATTTTGCTCCTTAAAACATCTGCCCCGCCAATGACACTCGGCTAATGAAATTCTCCAACTCCTAGATCGGCAATTCATTTTTCAGGGTGTGGGTGGACATGTCCACGCCCTGTCTGTATAAGCCACATCAACATCAAATTTTAAGGGTATATACATTCATTGATACGGCGGTCTTCTCTTATGTATTCAAGGTCAATGGGAGAAACAGAAAACCATAGCATATAATAGATTATATCATATTTCTAACAATTAATGTTTGCATGGTAATAAAAAATATGAGATGGTTAAAATTAAACTATAAAACATGCAAATAGGATGCGACATCCCATCTAGTGAATGGAGAGAAGGCAATGGGTAGGGCATAGCCTCCTTCTGCCAAAACCCATATGCACAAGAAAATTCTATACCCAACCCACTTTAATACCCATGGACATAAATTGGCACCCATGCACAAGTTAGAATTGGGCCCATTATTTGGGGCAGCCCAATAAGCAAATTCTGAAATCTCAAATGGGCCCATTTTTGTGGCAGCTCACTTGCTAGTGGAGTGGGGAGTGGGAGCTAAAGTTTAGACCCACCATGGAAGTTGGAGGAGATGTACACCACCTTATAAGGTGGAGTGTTCTACCACTTGTAAGTGAGTGAGAACAGGAGAGCCTCTCGCGCACTCCTCCTCCTCCGACGCCGCCGCCGCTCGCACGCACGCACCGCCCGTCTCGTCACGCCGCGCCGCTCTCGTTGCCGGCGTGCACCGGCGAACGGGAGAGCAGGTCTCCGGAACCACTCGCTCTTGTGATCCTGTACGGGAGAGGGCGAATTAGGTTTTTGGGAAGCGCCTCGCGCGACTGCTCGCTGCTTCCACCACGGCTCGTCTACTTGCTGCTGCGGCGGTTCGCCACCGACGCCGTCTTCGACCGATCATCACCAACGTCATCATCAACAACATCGCCACAACGGGCACCGCTGCTTCATCTGCAAACGCTCGGTACGTGCGCAGTGTCTTTGTTCGTTCTCTAAACATGTTTAGTGTGTACGTGTTTAGCGATCTGTTGCTGCTACTCTGCATGTTGATTAGTACATCTACTGTATTGGAGTTTCGCATGTTAGTAGCTGCTGTCGTCATGTTTAATATGCTAGAATTAATCATGGAAAAGATGCCTAATTATCGAACAATCCAAAAACCTAATTGTAGGCAATTTCCTAATTTATCAATGGCTGGATTTACCGATGCGATGAAACCGGATAAGTTTACCGGGGTGAACTTCAAGAGGTGGCAGATTCAGTGCCAACTCTGGCTTGAGGCCCTGAAGATCTGGGAGGTCAGTAAGGGCAAACCTGAAGGAGCTATGTCTGAGGAAGATCAGACTAAGTTCAAGGATGCCACTCCTGCCTTCAGAGGCTGTGTTCTGAGTGTTCTTGAGGGACGTCTGCGAGATGTGTATATGCACATAACAGACGCCAAAGAGCTCTGGGATGCACTGGATGCTAAATTCGGTGCAACCGATGCAGGCAGTGAATTGTATGTCATGGAGAGCTTTAACGACTACAAGATGGTGAACAACCGTGGCGTAGTCGAACAGGCTCATGAAATACAGGTCATTGCAAAGGAGCTTGAACTACACAAGTGCGTCCTACCTGACAAGTTTGTGGCTGGGTGCATAATTGCAAAGTTGCCTTCTTCGTGGAGGAACTTCGCCACAACGCTCAAACATAAGAGACAGGAGATATCGGTTGAAAACCTGATAGCGTCTCTTGATGTTGAGGAGAAAGCTCGGGCTAAGGACGCTCATGAGAGAGGTGTTGAGGGTCAGTCTAGCGCCAACATGGTGCAGAAAAACTCACACTACAAGAACAACAACAACAGCAAGAAAGGGAACTACAAGCCTCCGACAAATGTGCTTGTCAATACTACTTCCTTCAAGAAGAAGAAGAAGCCGAACAAGCTGGCCAGACTAGGGTGTTACACCTGTTGAGTAGTCGGCCACTTTTCCAAGGACTGCCCAGACCGTGCAGACCGGAAGAAGAATGTCAACGTCGTGACCGCTAGCGGTGCTGATGGGTACGGTAATTTACCGTTTGTGTTTTCAGCTTTTCAATCTCCAAATTGGTTGATTGATACGGGTGCTAATGTTCATGTGTGTGCTGACATCTCTATGTTCACTTCTTATCAGGTCGTCCGAGATTCTCCCGTCATAATGGGGAACGGTTCGCATGCTACTGTTCATGGTGTTGGCACGGTAGATCTGAAGTTTACTTCGGGAAAGATCGTGCAGCTGAGGAACGTGCAGCATGTCCCTGCTATAAACAAGAATCTCGTTAGTGGCTCCCAACTCTGCAGAGATGGGTTTAAAGTAGTATTTGAGTCCAATAAAGTAGTTGTGTCGAGATTTGGACAATTTATTGGTAAAGGCTATGAGTGCGGAGGCTTGTTCCGCTTATCACTTTCTGAGTTTTGTAATAAGTCGGTATACCATATTTGTGACAATGTTGATTCGGATGCTAGTGTTTGGCACTCTCGTTTATGTCATGTTAATTTTGGTTTACTGTCTCGGCTTTCCAATATGAGTTTAATTCCGAATTTCACTATTGCCAAAGGTTCTAAGTGCCATAGTTGTGTGCAATCAAAGCAACCTCGGAAGCCTCACAAGGCAGCCGAGGAGAGAAACTTGGCACCTCTAGAACTCATACATTCTGATCTGTGTGAGATGAATGGTGTGTTGACAAAAGGTGGAAAGAGATATTTCATGACATTAATTGATGATGCTACTAGATTCTGCTATGTTTATCTATTGCAAACTAAAGATGAGGCATTAGACTACTTTAAAATCTATAAGGCTGAAGTTGAAAATCAATTAGAGAGAAAGATCAAACGTCTTAGGTCAGATCGTGGTGGAGAGTATTTTCCCAAAGTATTTGATGATTTCTGTGAGGAACATGGTATTATTCACGAGAGGACGCCTCCCTACTCGCCCCAGTCAAACGGGGTTGCTGAGAGAAAAAACCGCACGCTGGCCGACTTGGTGAATGCCATGTTGGACACTGCTGGTTTATCTAAGGCATGGTGGGGGGAGGCTTTATTGACTTCATGTCATGTCCTGAATAGAATTCCGAACAAGAATAAAGATAAGACCCCTTATGAGGAGTGGGCTGGGAGAAAACCATCACTTTCTTATTTGCGCACTTGGGGATGTTTGGCTAAGGTCAATGTTCCAATTCCCAAGAAACGCAAACTCGGACCAAAGACAGTGGATTGTGTCTTTCTAGGCTATGCACAGCGTAGCGTTGGCTATAGATTTTTAGTGGTTAAATCTGGGGTACCTGAAATGCATGTTGATAGTATTATGGAATCTCGTGATGCAACATTTTTTGAGAATATGTTTCCTATGAAAGATATGCATAGACCTGCTAGATTTTCTTCTGAGCTCATTCCTGAATCTAGTACATCTAGTGATTATTCTGAACAACCACATGTTGAGGAAATCCATGAGAAGGATGACAATGAAGCTCCCAAGAGGAGTAAGAGACGGAGGGTTGAAAAATCCTTTGGTGATGATTTCATTGTGTACCTTGTAGACAATACTCCCACGTCCATTGCAGAGGCATTTTCATCTCCTGATGCAGATGACTGGAAAGAAGCTGTCAATAGTGAGATGGACTCGATTCTTTCCAATGGAACTTGGGAGTTATCTGAACGACCCTATGGTTGCAAACCAGTGGGTTGTAAGTGGGTGTTTAAAAAGAAGCTAAGGCCTGATGGTACTATTGAAAAGTACAAGGCACGGCTTGTAGCCAAAGGCTACACTCAGCGAGAAGGCGAAGATTATTTTGACACCTATTCACCTGTTGCTAGACTGACCACCATTCGTGTACTACTTTCCCTGGCTGCCTCTTATGGTCTTATCGTTCATCAAATGGACGTAAAGACAGCTTTCCTTAACGGAGAGTTGGAAGAGGAAATCTATATGGATCAGCCTGATGGGTTTGTGGTAAAGGGTGAAGAGAGAAAGGTGTGCAAATTGTTAAAATCTTTGTATGGGCTGAAGCAAGCACCTAAGCAATGGCATGAGAAGTTTGACAGAACTCTAACTTCTGCGGGCTTTGTCATTAATGAGGCTGATAGGTGCGTTTATTATCGCCATGGTGGGGGCGATACGGTTATACTGTGCTTGTATGTTGACGACATACTAATCTTTGGTACAAGTATGAGTGTGATAACTGAAGTCAAGTCTTTTCTATCAAGTTGCTTTGATATGAAAGATCTGGGAGAAGCTGATGTGATTATGAACATTAAGCTGATTAAGGATGAGAGTGGGATTACGTTAACGCAATCACACTATGTTGAGAAGGTCTTGAGCCGGTTTGGCTTTATAGACAGCAAGCCCTCTCCAACGCCTTACGATCCCAGCGTGACACTGCGAAAGAATAAGAAAGGACCGAGAGATCAACTGAGATACTCTCAAGTGATCGGTTTGCTCATGTACCTTGCGAGCATGACACGACCTGATATCTCTTTTGCTGTGAGCAAGTTGAGTAGGTTCATGTCTAACCCGGGTACTGATCATTGGCATGCACTTGAAAGGGTCATGCGTTATCTCAATGGTACAATGAGCTATGGGATACACTATTCAGAGCACCCTGTTGTGCTCGAGGGATACTGTGATGCCAACTGGATCTCAGATGTTGATGAGCTCTATGCCACAAGTGGATATGCATTTCTTCTTGGAGGTGGCATAGTGTCATGGAGGTCTTGTAAACAAACCATGGAAGCAGAACTTACTGCTTTAGATACAGCCACTGTTGAGGCGGAATGGCTGCGTGAGCTTTTGATGGACTTGCCGGTGGTTGAAAAACCATTACCGGCGATCCTTATGAACTGTGACAACCAAACGGTAATTGCCAAAGCGAACAGTACTAAGGATAATACGAAGTCATCAAAACACATTAAGAGACGTCTCAAGTCTGTCAAGAAAATGAGAAACTCCGGAGTGATAACTGTCACATATATTCAGACAGACCGAAACCTGGCAGACCCCTTTACGAAGGGACTATCGCGTAATGTGATAGAAGGTGCATCGAGAGAGATGGGTATGAGACCCGTGGATGTTACACCATAGTGGTAACCCAACCTATGTGATCGGAGATCCCGTGAATTAGGATCTGGGAAGAACAAGCTATTGGTTTAACTGAGGAGAGTTCTATGTGAGACCCTCTCTAGTGAAGATGCAGAACTCTCAAGTGTTGTAAGGCAGGTTGGCAATATTGCCTTAATGTGTTCATGTTGGCTATTCATAGCAAAGATGCTGTCCTACAGAGCATTCTTGAAAGAACACACCTATATGAGTCCGACTGTCAAACGTCGCAGTCTATGAGATTTGGGTGATCTCTAGTAAACTCATGAAGAGACAGGGAGTACGATGCATATGCTCCACCCGCGGGGTAGGCTACTGGCAGCCAGGTACTGGTTATGACTTTGAGTGAAGTCTGTTGGCACAAGCTTGCAATTCAAGGCGTAGTCCATTGTTCAAGTTGCTGGCAGATGTAGCTTAAAGCTCTAGGCGGAAGTTCAACTTAACAGTCTCTGCTGAAACACTGGTATATAAACAAGTAGCGAGGATTGGCAAAACTCTAAATGGGCATTTGAGATCTGGTGGGGGATTGTTAGAATTGGGCCCATTATTTGGGGCAGCCCAATAAGCAAATTCTGAAATCTCAAATGGACCCATATTTGTGGCAGCTCACTTGCTAGTGGAGTGAGGAGTGGGAGCTAAAGTTTAGTCCCACCATGGAAGTTGGAGGAGATGTACACCACCTTATAAGGTGGAGTGTTCTACCACTTGTAAGTGAGTGAGAACAGGAGAGCCTCTCGCGCACTCCTCCTCCTCCGACGCCGCCGCTCGCACGCACGCATGCACGCACCGCTCGCCCGTCTCGTCACGACGCGCCGCGGGTTGCGGGAATCTCGCCGAGCCGAGCTTATTTTTGCTGTGCAGGAAAAACGTGACAGACGTGTCAACAGTTAGCCAATTCGGGTCGCTCCCGGATCGTGGGCTACTGTAACCGACCCGAACGTGCGCGACGTGGACTCGGCCCACGTTCGCCTCCGTTAGGGTTTTCCTGAGCCGCACTATATAAGTTGTGCACTGCCTGCGACGCAAACCATCGAAACCAATCTAGGGTTTTGCCACTCTCGTTCCTTGCGCCGCCACCGTAGTCTACTCCATCCCGAGCGCCGGCGTGCACCGGCGAACGGGAGAGCAGGTCTCCGAAACCACTCGCTCTTGTGATCCTGTACGGGAGAGGGCGAATTAGGTTTTTGGGAAGCGCCTCGCGCAACTGCTCGCTGCTTCCACCACGGCTCGTCTACCTGCTGCTGCGGCGGTTCGCCACCGACGCCGTCTTCGACCGATCATCACCAACGTCGTCATTAACAACATCGTCACAACGGGCACCGCTGCTTCATCTGCAAACGCTCGGTACGTGCGCAGTGTCTTTGTTCGTTCTCTAAACATGTTTAGTGTGTATGTGTTTAGCGATCTGTTGCTGCTACTCTGCATGTTGATTAGTACATCTACTGTATTGGAGTTTCACATGTTAGTAGTTGCTGTCGTCATGTTTAATATGCTGGAATTAATCATGGAAAAGATGCCTAATTATCCAACAGCACATACCCATCGGGTATTCCATACATAATGAATATCCAGTGGGTATAATATATAGCATTCTAATTTTTTAAAGATAGATAAATGAGTTTAAAATTCAAGTGATGATGGGCTAGTGGTATAGCACTGACGGGGGCTCCTCTGGTGGGCGACCTCTAGGAGGCATCGAGGGAGTGTGATCAACGATTGGTGGAAGGCCAGCACAGTGAAAGGTGGTGGGAGGAATGAGGGATCACTGGATCGAGAGTTGGGCATGAGCCTAGTAGCGAAGTGTCAAGATTTCATTCTTTGGAGGAGTCACAAAGGACGTAGGTGGAGTGGAGAGCAGGTGATTACGGGCCAATGAGGTATGGGCGTATGGCCGGTTTATGTAATACTCCCTCCGTTCCCAAATATAAGTCTTTGGAGAGATTTCAACAAATGACTACATACGGTGCAAAATGAGTGAATCTACACTCTAAAATATGTCTACATACATCCATATGTTGTAGTCCATTTAAAATGCCTAAAAAGACTTATATTTAGGAACGGAGGGAGTACAAGATTTAGGATGGATCATAGGAGTTGAAAGTTTACCCCACATGTCATTGAAGTTATTTTAATTAATTAATTTTTTCAGGGTATTTATTGGGTTACCCATAGGCATAATTTCATATCCTACCCTACCCATTATTTTTCGGGTACCCATTACTCATGGATACAAAAATCTTTCCATATCTTGCCCACCTCATTGTTTTGGGTAGGGTGCCGCGGGTATGCATACCCATAGGTAATACTGCCAACCCTTGTGAAAAGGATGATTTCCGCAGAAAAAGAAAAGACAATGATGATATCACTATTGTAAACTACTCTGTTTGATAAATCCTTTTAGAGATTTTCAACCCGAACTACGTACGGATGTATATAAACATATTTTAAAGTGTGCATTACTCATGTTGCTCCGTATATATATTGGTGAATATACATATTTATAGACTTTGGTACGTAATATATACTGTTCTAGATCTTTATTCGACACACTCGTAAGCCTGTTATATGATGGAGACAGAGAGCGCGCACCCAGCCTAACTTTTAACTCTGAAGAAGAATCAGCTGTTCATCACGTGCCTCCTCTGAATCCTGGCCTTGAAGCCGTTCTTCATGTGGAGAATGATGGAGATCTTAGGCTCCACGACGTGCCCCGGCACGGCCTCCACCTCGAAGTTCCTCACCACGGCGGCCGCCACGGCCTTGAGCTGCACGAAGGCCATGTCCTTGCCCAGGCAGGTCCGCGGCCCGGCGTTGAAGGAGGCGAACCTGTACGACGGCACGTACCGCGGCTTGCCGTCCTCCCCGATCCACCGCTCCGGCAGGAACTCCCGGCAGTCGTTACCCCACACGGCCTCCATCCTCCCCATCGCGTACAGCGACACAAAGACCTTGTCCCCTGGCCGCACCTCGTGCCCGCTCGGCAGCGCCTCGGCGGCGACCACGCTCTTGTGCTCAATCGGCACCGGCGGGTACAGCCGGAGCGACTCGCACAGGGCCGCGTGCAGGTACACCAGCCGGCCGAGCTCGTCCGGGTCGTAGGTCACCATGCCGTCCGGTGTGGTGGTGGCAGTCTTGATGGTCTCGAGCTCTGCGAGGATCTTGGACACCACGCGTGGGTTCCTGCTGAGGAGGTAGAAGAACCAGGACAGCGCTGAGCCGGTCGTGTCGCGGCCAGCGAGCATGAGGTTCATGGTCGTGTCGCGGAGGAAGGCGTCGACGACCGCGCCGGCCTCGTCGTTTTCGTCGTCGATGTAGGAGGAGAGCAGGTCCGCTGATCCCTCGATCCCGCCTCTGGCTTTCACCGCCTCCCGCCGCTTGGCGATGGTGTCGGCGATGAACCGGTCGATGTCGCGCCAGGCCATCGTCATCTTCCGCTCGTATCCGATCCCGATCCGCCGCACCAGCTTCCACCACGAGAGCGGGAGCACGCCGCGGACGAGGAGCACGTCCATGGCGTCGTCGATGGCGCGCGCGAACGGCACCTCCGGGAAGCCGACGGCCAGGCAGCCCGGGTCGAGGCCGAAGACCAGCGTGGTAGTGGTGTCGAACGTGAGCCTGAGGAACACGTCCTGCAGGTCGCACACGCCCGCGCCAGCTCCGGCGACGCGCGCGAGCAGCGGGAGCAGGTCGCGCTCGACCTTGCGGCGGCTGCAGCGGGACACGAAGTCCCGGAACCGGGGCCCGGAGATGAGCAGCTGCGCCTTGGCCCGCTGGCGGCGCCAGGAGTCGCCATCGGCGTTGAAGATGCCGCCGCCGAGGATGTCCATGATCTGGGCGAACTCGGGGCCCTTGGGGTAGTTGGGGAAGTTGGAGGTCAAGACGTGGCGGACGTTGGCCGGGTCGGCGGTGAAGAAGAGCTGCATCCCCGAGCGCGGCGGGCCGGCGAGGCGGAAGCTGAGCGAGCTGGCGGCGAGGACGGAGGTGACCCAGTCGTGGAGCCGGGGCAGGTTGGCGAGGAGCGCCGGGAGCATGCCCACCAGCGGCCAGTCCAGCGGGAGCGCCGGGTTCTTGCGCTTGGACCTGACGTGGAAGCAGTAGAACAAGACGAAGCAGATGAAGCAGAGCGAGAGCTCGAGGAAGGAGACGGACGCCATTGCTGCACCGTTGCACTGTCACCTGCTCGGACAAGACCGAATTGGACGAGGGGGAGGAGCGTGGCAGCCGCCAATGGTGGTGTAGAGTTGGAAGGAAGACTCTGGCAACGTCCATGTAGCGCGATGGAGTGGACTGTGGCGCGACGGGCGTCCACGTCGGCCAGATCACCCTCACGGTACGGTGTACGTACCATTAGTACCTTTCGAATTGAATGCGGTACATCACAACTGGGGTCCCAGCACGTACTGTGTGACAGGGGAGTTCTGTTGCTTCACCATCTGTGGCAGATCCGGGAAAATCGAAGGAGGGCAAAGTGAGCATCTACAGCCGGCTGCCCGATCATTGTCCGGTCATTTTTCTTTTACTCAGCCGGGCGCCTCAAACAACCTTTAAACGTTCGGGATGTCCGGCGCCCTTCATATCCAGCCCAAAAATGAGGTGGATATGAGGCGTGCGGGCACGCCCGCCACGTCAGCCCGGCTCATCCCCGACCCCACTCAGTCCCCATAAATATTCCCAATCTGGAAACCTTAACTCACTCCACTCTCAAACTGTCTCTTCCTTTTCCCTTCGATTTCTCCGATTCGATCCACTCCGACCACTCTGGTGACTGATGCGACCATGTCAAGCGCCGGCAATCGCTCCTCCTCCGACTTCGACGAGGACCTAGACCTCTGCATTGCCTTCGAGAGGTCCAAGGTCCACACAGGTGGAAGTTCCGGATCCGCCTCGACTCTCCCCTGCCATCGCAGGGAGGAAGCCGGTAGTGGCTCCTCCCGGCCCGCTCTTGGTGCCGCGCGGTCTGCGTAGTCCGCACCTCCCCCACGCCAGCCCCTGACCCCGACGCCTGCTGGTCCCCCACGTGGGCAACGGTGGGTTCTTGTGCCCACGCCGTCGGCCCGGACACGCACGCCGGAGTCAGAGGTGCGTGCCGCCCGCCATGAGAGGCAGCGACCAAGGGATAGGGATACGGCGGAGAGCTCTGTCCGCCGCCGCTGCAGGTTACCCGTAGAGTCCGACGAGGATGAGCGGCTCCTCACGTGTGTGTACCACCGGGCGCTTACGACGGCAGAGACAGATGGTCGGCGGCTCCTCCGGAAGAATGCGAAGGCTCTCCTGCTAGCTATCGAGCAGTCCGGGTGCGAGGCCAGGGAAAAGGCGACGGAGGCGGCTCAACTGGCGAAGCTAAAGCGGCAGCAGGACCGAGCCATCCGGCGCCTCAAGGCCCTCATCAACGTCTCCGGTGTCTATTGTGAATCTTAACATATTTTTTTATAAACATAGTCAAAGTTAACAAAATTTGACTTTAACCAAATCTTATGTGCGAACTAAAAAGAAACAAAAGTAGTACCAGATGGCTGCACTGTTTGCTGGCCAGTCCACCACCTGTTCGTATTCGTGTGCCGGGCTTCCTGGACGAGGTGCGTGCATAGAGCGAAGGCAACTGTCTATCTTCAAGTACGTGGATAATGGATGTGTGAACTCTGTTTTAGCTACTAAGGCCTTCTTTGATTTATAGGATAGGAATTTTATAGGAATAGGAAAATCACAAGAAGTGAGATGACATGCATCTCAATTCCTATAGAAAAAGAGATGTCATTTGATGCATAGGATAGGAATTTTTTCATTGAGTCCAGGCTAATGTTTTTTCCCTCCAAAATATGAAGGATTGATTCCTATCCTACATAGGAATATGAATCAATTCCTACAAATCAAAGGGCTTCAAAGAAATTTTTCCTTTACAAATCCTATCCTATGAAGTTCCTACAAAATTCCAATAAATCAAAGGAGGCCTTAGCGTGAATCGTTGCTTGTGCTTGCGACAAGATTACGAATGACTTGACATGGCCACTGATCCCACGTAGTAACAAATTTCATTGACATACTCGGGCCTCCAGCTGCTCTCCTGTGTACCTACGTGAGAGGATCTGTTATCTGTGTAGCCCCAATCGTGTATGTGCAATACTGCTCTGTGTCCGACGATGAACCGTGGCCGAGTAAATCATGTACAAGTCGCGTAATCCCATCTAAATTGTGTACATGTACTTATAGCCATGCTGCAAAAATACGGCCACACACACAGGCAGCGTTTCTAAATAATACCGAAAGCATATATATATGAAATGTGCGAACTTTCATTTACCATGCCCGATTTTTTTTGTGAATGGTACAAAACATTTTTTGTAAATTAAACAGGCATATAAAAAATTATAAGCAATACATATAATCTTTGTTCAATACTTTTTTCGAAGCACAGGAACATTTTTTAAATGTCACAAACTTTTTTCTCTGGATTGTACTGACTTTTTTCAAAATTGCACAATCATATTTTTACACTGCATGAACATTTTAAAAATGTGTGATGAATGTTTTTAAAATGTGTGATGAATGTTTTTAAAATGTTGGCCCTACTATGATATCTTCAAGTAGCAGGGCCCAATTTATATATATTGATGGTATTCAAATATATCAAAGTAGGGCCAACAAAAACATAAATGTTATGTATCTATGATGATTTTAAAATCAAATGTTAACACATAAATCATGATCTGTTTGGTTGATTTTGTTAGGAAAGCAACTTGTATTATCATGAGGCCATAGGCCGATATATATATACATGTACAGGTGGAACATATGCAGGAAACCCCTTATACAACGGGATAAATACAAAGGGGTACATGACTTATATTATAACTCTAACACCCCCCCTCAAACTCATGGTGGAGGAACAACACTGAGTTTGGAGAGATAAAAGCCATGTTGTGCTCTAGTCTGGGCCTTCGTCAGGAAATCCGCCAACTGTAACTCGGAAGGCACATACTGAAGAGCAATAACCTGATCCTGCACAGCAGCGCGCACATAGAAAGCATCAACACCAATATGCTTGGTGAGCTCATGCTTCACAGGATCGCGTGCAATGCTGATAGCACCTGTACTGTCAGATAAGAGATGAGTCGGTGTAGTGACAGAAACACCAAAGTCCTGAAGTAACCACTGCAACCAAGTCACCTCTGCCGTCAAAAGAGCCATTGCTCGCAACTCAGCCTCGGCACTCGAACGGGAAACTGCAAGCTGTTTCTTCGTCTTCCAGGCAATGAGAGAACCACCAAGAAAAACACAGTAAGCAGAAAGTGAACGGCGATCCGAAGGATCACTAGCCCACGTAGCATCCGAATAGGCCTGAAGCTGTAAAGAACTGGAGCTAGGAAAGAAGAGACGATGAGAGATCGTGCCTCGAAGATATCGGAGAACACGAAGGAGATGACTATAGTGAACCGATGTGGGAGCAGAGACAAACTGACTCAGAATATGAACCGGATAAGAGATGTCCGGACGAGTGACAGCTAGATAGACAAGACTGCCAACAAGATGACGATAACGCGTCGGGTCAGGTAGAGGATCACCATCAGTAGCACGGAGATGAACATTGAGCTCCATAGGAGTCTCGACAATGCGCTCGTCAGTAAGAGCAGCACGAGCAAGAAGATCCTGGATATACTTTTCCTGGGATATAAAGAAGCCATCAGAGGTAGAAGAGACTTCAATCCCAAGGAAGTAGCGAAGAGGTCCAAGATCAGACATAAGAAACTGCTCACTAAGACGTGCCTTTACAAAGGCAATATACTCAGGGTCATCCCCCGTGATGATCATGTCATCAACATAGAGTAGAAGAAGAGTCCGACCACGAGAAGAAAGGTGAATAAACAATGCTGGATCATGAGCACTGGCTGAAAAACCAGCAGCAGTGATCACAGAGGCAAAACGCTCAAACCAGGCGCGGGGGGCTTGCTTAAGGCCATAGAGAGAGCGACGAAGACGACATACCATGCCATCAGGAACAGAATACCCAAGTGGTGGCTGCATGTACACCTCCTCACGCAGCTCACCATTAAGAAAGGCATTCTTAACGTCAAGCTGAGATATAGACCAGTGGCGTGCAGAGGCAACAGCAAGAAGTGTACGAACAGTGGTCATATGGGCCACAGGAGAAAAAGTCTCGTCATAATCACGACCATGCTCCTGCTGAAAACCACGAGCCACAAGACGAGCTTTGTGACGCTCAAGAGAACCATCGGAGCGAGTCTTAACCTTGTAAACCCACTTACAAGTGATCGGACGAACTCCGGGAGGGAGAGAAACAAGATCCCAGGTACCAGTGCGTTCTAGAGCAGCAATCTCCTCTGCCATCGCAAACTGCCATTCAGGATGAACAACAGCCTGACGGTAAGAAGTCGGCTCAAGAACAGCAGCACCAGCGGTGGGAAATCCAAAGCGATCAACAGGTGGACGAGGACGAGAGCGCAAGCCATAAGTAGGCTGAGAGGAAGATGACGACTCATCCACAGAGGCATCAACAGGTCGTGGACGACGAGTGTAATGCTGAGGAAAGGATGGAATAATGGAAGGAGGAATCGCCAAGGTAGAATCCGGGGATGGCGACGAAGAAGTCACCGGAGATGAAGGTGGGGAATCCAGTGACATGTGAGGAGAGGAGACCGGGGAGGAAGTCACCGGAGATGAAGGTGGAGAACCCTGTGACATGCTAGGCGAGGAGACCGAGGAGGATGGTGGCTGTAAATCAACTAGAGGTGAAGAAGGAGAGGAAGTGGAACGGAGAGGTACAGGCTCGACAGGTGTAATAGGAGAGTCAGGAAAAGTGAGGAAAGAGATATCCTGCACTGAAAAAGTCGAGGAGGATGGGCGTGGGTAGAAGGGACGAGACTCATCAAAAGTCACGTCTCGAGAGATACGCATCCGACGACCGACAGGATCCCAACAACGATAGCCCTTATGCTCATCACTGTAGCCTAGGAAGACACACTCAACAGACTGAGCGGTCAGTTTGGTGCGTTCGCGAGGGGCAAGAAGAACATAGCAAACACAACCAAACGAGCGAAGCATCGAATAATCAGGAGAACGATCCAAAAGTCGTTCAAAAGGAACACCACCCTGTAGAGCAGCGGAAGGCTGTATATTGATAAGATAGGTGGATGTGGAGACGGCCTCAGCCCAAAAATGAGGCGGGAGAGAGGCAGCAATCATCAATGCACGAGCCGTCTCAAGAAGATGTCGAGGCTTTCGCTCAGCCACACCATTCTGAGCATGAGCACTAGGACAAGAGAATTGAGAGAGAGTCCCTTGCTCAGCAAGAACACCACGCAACATCGTAGAGATATATTCGCCAGCAGAGTCAGCACGAAAAATGCGAATGGGAGAAGAGAACTGAGTATGAACCATGGCAGCAAAACGCTTATAAATAGACAACACCTCACTACGAGAAGTCATGAAATAAAGCCATGTGTATCGGGAGAAATCATCTATGAAAATAATATAGTATTTATGACCACCTTTTGAAGCGAAAGGGGCCGGACCCCATACATCAGAATGGACTAAGTCGAAAGGACGCTTAGACACTGACTCACTATGTGGATATGGTAACTGAATCTGTTTGCCAAGACGGCAACCCTGACACTCTAAAGAGACATCTCCTAAGACAGACCCCAGAAGACCTCGACGAACTAAAGAAGACAACCGAGAACCACACAGATGACCAAGTCGATGATGCCACTGCTGGAAGGAACCAGTAACGGAGGCGACAGAAGCGGAAGAACTGGCGATGGTGGTGGCAGCGGAAGGAACATGAAGCCAGTCCAACTCCCAAAGACCCTGAGAATCACGGCGCCGAGGGCCAGCCCCAACCAGAGTGTGCGTGCGACGGTCCTGGACAGAACAAGAGTCAGCATCAAGGATGACACGACAACCAGAATCAGTAAGTTGACCAGCAGAAAACAAATTCATGGTAAGTCGAGGAACATGAGCAACATCAGGAACAGAATAAGAAGGAGTGGAAAGATTGCCTCTACTAGCAACAGAAAGTGGAGTACCATCAGCAGTGAAGACATGAATAGGAGAATCTAGCAATCGAAGAGAGGACAAAGTGGAAGAATGAGAAGACATATGAAAAGAAGCTCCAGAATCCAGAACCCATGGGGATGTACCTGACTGTGGAGAGGGCGGTTGCGCAGCGCGGGAAGCATCAGTCACAGAACCAGCAGTACCCGTCGAGGAAGAACCTGAAGCCGCAAGCAGACGCTTAAGTCTCAGAATATCCTGCTCAGTCAAAGCAATGGCTGAAGCTGTCGAGGTAGAAGGCGAAGTCCCTGAAGAGGATGGTCGTGCCTTGCGCAACTGTTTCTTCTTCTTGTAGCAGTGAGACTCGATATGACCATCATTGTTGCAGTAGTCACAATGTGGACGAGGGCGACCTGAGCCATCCGAAGGAGTGGGCAAGAGTGGCGGCGCACTTGAGCGAAACGGGGTCTGTGCAGCAGGTGGCATGGAAGAAGACCGAGTAGCAAATACAGAGGGAACCTCCAGCAAACCAGCACCACGTTAGCGAGTCTCCTCAGCACGAATCTCAGAAAGAGCCTCCATGAGAGAAATACGACCACGAGCAAACAACTGAGCACGCCGGGGCTCAAACTCCTTACGAAGCCTAGACAGGAACTCGTAGACACGATGAAACTCCAAGTTGGCCTGGACAGCCTGGCAACAGGGACAAGTGCGACAACCAGCAGTGCGGAGAGAATCAAGCTGACGCCAGATAGTAGAACTCTGTGCATAGAAGTCATCAACAGTAGAGTCACCCTGCTGAAGAGCATGCTCCTGACGAACCACAGAAAGGTACAGGGCATCACCAGAGGGCTCATAGCGCTGACGAAGACGGGTCCACATCTCAAAGACAGTAGGCAGTCCCAAAAACTCAGAAGCAAACTGGGGCAGAACACTAGCAGTAAGAACAGTTGCAGCTTTAGCATCATCATCAAGCCACTGGGTGTAGACAGACAGAGCATCATGATACGTCTGAAGAGCCGCCTCATAAGCCAAAAACATGTCATCATAAGCACGATCAGCAGCCTCATGAGCCAGCTTAGCCGCATCCTTGGCGGCCTGAGTAGCATCCGCCGGAAGAACCGGTGGAGTCGGCTGAATAGGAGCAACCGGAGGAACCGGACGTGGCGGACAACAGACCTCGCCAGAAAGAACACCTCAAAGACGGATGCCACGCATGTGAATGCGCATGAAGCCAGTGAATTCAGTGTAGTTAGTACCATCGAAAATCACCGGACAGCGAGGAACAGAGACCGACGTGGTCGATCGGGCCCAGCTAGCGACGGGAGGCTAGCGACGTGGTCGATCTGGCCCAGCCAGCGACGAGAGGGCCTGCCGACGGGTTCGATTAGCGACGGGAGAAAGCGATCGCCAGAGGGTAGCAGGCGCGACGGGAGAGATCCGTCGAGATCGAGAGAGATTCCGACGGGATTGGATCTAGAAGCACGAGTTGCGCGTGCGAAAAAAAAAGAACCTAGGGCTCTAATACCATGTTAGGAAAGCAACTTGTATTATCATGAGGCCATAGGCCGATATATATATACATGTACAGGTGGAACATATGCAGGAAACCCCTTATACAACGGGATAAATACAAAGGGGTACATGACTTATATTATAACTCTAACAGATTTTCTGACATTTGATGAGGTGTTCAAGTCAAAACTATTTTGGGGGTTGATCAAATCAAGAAATAAAACATTGCACAAATTTCCATGAAATCCTGTTATAGATGATAATGCCTTACCAAGTACGAATACTACATATTTTAATACAAATTAGTTGCATTTCAAACCAAGAAAAAAATATTTGCAGCTGATGTGGGTTGATTTGGTTGATTCTAATCCAGTACCAAATTCAAAGTATGCACTATGGTAGGTCAATTGATTGTTTAATCCAAAAAGATTGAAGACATACTTGGTCATGAAAAAGATCAATAACTAATGAATTCATTCTAGGATAAGCCATTCGTAAATGTCTTCCATATTCTAGAATTTTCTACCTAATACATAGTATTAATCTCATTTGTTTACTTAGACACAAAATATATACACATCCATTGTTGACACCTTGGCCAACTTTATGGCCTGCTTGCATGATATTTAAGGAAACAAAAATAGACAAATGTGAACATAAATCTACAATTCATCTAAGGCAACAATTTAATTTGTATGGACTAATATTTTTTTATTTTTTATTTTTCTATACTCTAGAACAATTTGGTAAAATCAAACAAATGAATAAGAAATTTTGTGTAAAAAGGGAAGTAATTACACCACAGCCCTTGTATTATATGGTTAAAATTTAATGAACTTACATTTCTATGCCCAATATTAAAATTATTAGTAAAAATACTTTCTCTTAATAGAAAATGGTACTAGTTATAAATGTAAAAAAGTTTAAGTTTTATTTCAAATAGGTAAAAATGCTTAGTATAAATACATGACAGTTGTGTGCTTAAACTTGTTGTTGGTCCATTAATTGTTTTGACTGTCCCTATTTATTTCACAATCGATCCATTATTGGATCTCCGAAAAAAAAACATCCTTTCAAATTGTATTTTTTGACATCATCTTATTTGTTCATGAAGTCTTTTTCCTGCTTTTGTCGATCATGTAACTCATAAAATTTATATTTCCGACAATAACTGGGGTGGGGGGGGGCATAAAAGTCTCGTATACCAAAACTTATCAAACACATGTGTTTGATTTTAGGAACACATGTAATTTTAGATCTAAGACAACAACAACATAAAGACACACAAAAAAATTTATTTTCTTTATATGCATATAACTAAATTCATAGTGGGAACAATCCGAGCATAACAAATATCTTTGCCCTTTCAAATATACAATATCATTTTATTTTTCTTATTTCTAAATTATAAATTCACCATTACTCCTACAGATAATTCAAGATGTTCATGCTGCCTAGATCTTGAGTATCTTATGTGACAAAATGTAGATGTATTTGTAAATGAAGATACATTTGCCTCTGATAATACGAAGAAAGATTTGTAAAATTTTGTGTGTGACATGTGTATTGGTTGCTATGGACCTTGCATTATAGACTAGAGATGGAAGTTGGTAGACAGAACCCACTACACCGATGGTGCGGAATTAACTTGTCAGAAGAAAAATCATCTTGTCTCGTTACTTTCTGATTTTGAGCGTTACAATACCTATGCTAAAACTCCTGCACATTATGGTCAATACGTGCCACTAGTGCACGTGTTGAGCTACGATAATATCCATGGAGATGTCATGGTAAGATTTGTGGCCGATCATCTTTTGCATAAATTCTTCTAAAACTAAACTACATTACTAACTACGAAGTTATTACTGTATTTTTCAACAGAAAATCCCTTCGGATTGTGTGCCTCATCTGATGTTTCAGAATGGTCACCTCAATGTTATGAGCTTATTCCCGTACTCGTCAGGTCATCATCCTACACATAACTGTCCATACAGGATTTCTAAATCCAATGAAGACTTGACAATCAAAGATTGTAAGAAATGTATGGTCAGTCGTAGGCAGCTACATGGAAGTGACATTGTGCGAAAGCCATGAATTCGAGACATGATAATCTGCATTCTCCATAATGGAGAGTCAGGGCCTATCTTATTTTATGCTATTTCACCTTTTAGAGGGTGTACTTAATTAAGTCTGCCTACTTAATTATGATCATGTGCTAAGAAGTTGTTAGATGACTATGATGATGATGATGAGCAGGACTTGTTATTATGACAACGAGTGGAAGTTGTGAGATGACGATGATGATGGGTACGACTTTTTTATTATGACAACGACGATGGCGATTTATTATTAATTATGATGATGCATTGTTATATGAGCATGCACGGAGACAAGAGAGGACACTTCTCTCTATTTAGCTAGCTAACACAGTATATGAAACGCCTAAATTAACCATACAAAACCCCCCTCCTTCAGAAAAAAAAACATAAACCCTAACCCCTGAAGTGTTGACGCGTGGAAGCTTATTTGTCCCGGTTGGTGCTACAAACCGGGACAAAAGGCCCTCCCTGCCATCGCAAGCCGCAACTGCCACATGGTGGGCCATTAGTCCCGGTTGGTATAAGAACCGGGACTAATGGTCTAGGGCATTTGTATCGACCGTTTAGTCCCGGTTCCCCATCCGGGACAAATGGCCCTGACGAACCGGGACAAATGGCCATTTTTGCACTAGTGCCACGGAAATCGAGGCGATGAGGACGACGAAGCGACGAGAATAGCCGAGTCGCTGCCAAGGAGGGCCCACTGATTTTCGCGCCAAAAACGTTTCGGCCGGCGTCCCCAAGCGCCCCCCAGCGCGCTGGGTTCGGCATGGGTCCGTCGGCGCCAATTTTGGCCCGAGCCAGCGGAAAAAGGGCCTTTGGGGCGCGACTAGGCCAATTTTTCGGCGCCGACGGCAAGAAAAGCGCCTGGGGGGCCTTGTTGGGGACGCGGCTGGAGATGCTCTTAGGTCTC
>LR738714.1:734178888-734226475 GCA_902687465.1 Secale cereale | reverse complement strand
GGCGGTGAAATCCGGCGGGGTCTTCTCGAGGAGATCGGCGGCGGCGGCGAGATCCGGTTGGATCTTCTCGAGGAGATCGGTGACGGTGAGATCCGGTGGGATCTTCTCGAGGAGAAGGACGGCGGTGAGATCCGACGGGGTCTTCTCGAGAAGATCAGCAGCAGCGAGATCCGGTGGGATCTTCTCGAGGAGAACGACGGCGGTGAGATCCGGCGGGGTCTTCTCGAGAAGATCGGCGGCAGCGAGATCCGACGGGGTCTCGGCGGCGTTAACGTGGAGGTCGAGGGGATCGCACGACAGATGCGTTGTATCTTTGGGCTACGTGTTGGGGTGGGGTCGGGGTAGGGAAGGGGAGCGGACGAAAAAATAACAGACGAAAGAAAATCAGACGATAGTGGTAGGACGAAAAAAAGCCATGGACGCAATCCTACCAACTCAAACATTAGGAGTAGAGATTATCTTCTGCCTTCTATAAAAATATGATAAGCCTTTGGCTTACTCTCGAAAAAATAAACAGATGTTTAGCTACACTAGGAGTCCTTTGTTGGATTCAAAACTACACTGCAAATAAATCCCCTGTTTATTAGATCGAACCAACATGAAAAGTACAGGATAAAACTTCATATCATAGTGCAAACTGAACACGACTTGTTAGTTTGAATCTCTTTCCAGTTTTAATGGTGCGACGTGGTGGCAAAAAGATAGTTTTCACTTTTCAGCAGCAACTTGATGTAATTTCCTTCTGACCCATTGGCGCGCCATTTAAGCGTGGCATGATTGCATTCCCAAAAGTAATTAAGAAAAGATGACTGGAAATGAAAATGCGAATGCAAGGCGGGCAAACATTGCATTTGTTGGTGTCTGGTATAGTCTATGGAATGAAATGGAATGGATTGTTAAGCTGTTATTGTTTCCTTGTGCTGACTGCTGATGGAAATATGGGTAGAATGGTATAGTAACAAGGCACTTGTTTCAGAAAACGTGCAAAGTTTTTGTTACCGAGAATCGCAACAAGAAAATGACCGGCAAATTCACTGCAGACAGTCCAAAGGAGGAGCACACGCCACGGCCCCCATGACCCCGCGTCATCCCATCGCTCATGTTTAGTGCACTGCAGCAAGTGAAATATTCACTCCTAGTCAAACATGTGGAGTTTCTTCTCAAATTTAATACTATGTGGTGTTTATTCAGTCCAAACGTTTGACCACTTGCTCAAACATGTGGAGTTTCTTCTTCAATTCAAGGTCCTGTTCGGATCCTCTCCGCTCAAACCCAGCTTCTCAAGCTGAGCGGAGTTACGAGACCAGAGAGCTGCAGTAATATTCACTCAAATAGAATAAGCATATATACGAACCTAATACATCACACGATTCTGCTACCCAATATGCTGGCACTAGATAATAATCGAGAAACAACATAGTAAAAACAGGTTCGCGCACTGGCGCGGTGTTTCGGAGAAACAGAATCACGCTCACGAGAATCAAAGTTGAGGAAATCACGAGTGAGGGAAAAGCATCATCAAAACTAGAATTAAATGGAGAGCGAACATATATCAGCAGATCAAACCGGATAAATAGCACTGGTGAGAAGTATCTACAAGCACACGGGTACAATCTCTACCAAGGACGTAATAATAATCATCATCGTCGTCATCGAGTGACGGGCAGGAGCAGGCGGATCTGGCCAAACGGACAGGAACAACCAACAAATCGATCGCTAGCGGTAACAGCCAGCAGCGGCGTTAAACGGATCTACGCGGCGGTACTACTATGTAGATGCAGAGGAGGAGCCATCGACGGACGGACGGGGGCGGCCGCTTCAGCGGCGGACGGCGGCGAAGAGGAAGGCGGCGCCGGATGCGACGAGCGCGGCGGCGAGGGACGGCGCCGCCGCGCCGGCGGCGGACGCGGGGCTCGGCGCCGGGGCCTCCTGCGCGGCGACGACGGAGAGGGCGGCGACCGCCAGCACGGCGAGCACGGCCGCGGCCCTCGACGCGACGCTGGGGGCGGCCATCGCTTCTTCGCTTGGTGGTGCGATCTGTGGGCGGCGGCGGCGAGGGGCTGATTATTAGAATAGGAGTGGAGAAGATCTCTGTTGCTGTTGTGGTGGGGGTGGGGAAAGGTGGAGGGGCTGCGGGGGGTATTTATTTTGCGGGGCTGCGGGTGGTGACAGCTGGCCGGCCTATGGGCGGCTGACAGGTTTCGGAGGATTTTTCTGGAAACGTCTGCACGGCGAGGGAGCGCTGGCCGGCCGTTTCGGCTTTTCTTTTTTTCTTTTTGGGTTGCTGCGTTGCTTCGGCGCGAAGGCAGGCTGCTGCCAGTTGCGCGCGCACTGGCAGTCTGGCACGTTTCGTCTTTTTCTTTCTTTCTTTCTTCTGGCAACACGGGCACATGGCCGGGCCTCTTGTTGTTGCCTGCTGCACGGAAATGCGAACGCGGCTTTCACACGGGCCGGTCGCCGACTAAGGCATGCACCGGTGATTTGTTCTTTGATTGTGGCTCGGTACGGTGGATGGCACGCTGCCGTTGGAGGGTGTCACGTGAATGACCAAAAAATATATATACAATTCGATGCTTGGCTTGCGCATGTATTCCTACCGACCTTTGATCACTCCACGACACGACGGGTTGTGGCCGAGCCACGCACAGCTCTTGTGTTATGCCTCCGTCCCAAAGCGAAAGCGACATGTTGTACCTAGTGCGTGGCTGCCTGTGATTACCGGAGGGGCCAAGACCCAAGAGAAAGCTAATGCGAGCTGGAAGACGGCGACGTTTATCTTTTTTTTTTTTTTTTTGAAGCTGATGGCGACGTTTACCTTAAAACTGAACCTATTCCCGCCAACCCACAACGCGCCGCGGCCACGCCACAAATCTCTTGTTCGAATTTTAAATGCTCGCTTGTTTACCCCACCATGCAAAGTGGCAGCCGGAAACTTAACAACAGCTTTGCCAGTAGGTAGGAAATTGCTCTCCATACGACCTGAAAACTGGCGCACAAAAGAGCATCTCCAACTCCAATTAAACTTTCACGCTTTGCTGGCGGTCAGTACGATCTTGCCGCAACGGTGGTCTCATACTCCAGCGAGCCCTTGAGGTGTGTTTTTTTTATTGCATGGCTTGCATTTCGGAATAGACGTTGGACATCAGATCGTTTGGCCAGGAGCGGTCTCCCACGCCAGGTGGCTTGCCCCCTTTGCGATCAAGTGTCCGAGCGAATTGATCGCATACTCCTCGACCGCGACTTTGCAAGAACAGTTTGGAACGTCATCTTGCAATCATGGGGGGATGTGGACTGGATGCCGACGAGCAACGATTTGTCACTGTCGTGGTGCACGGAGTCGAGGGCTTTGCCTCCATGACTTAGGAAGGAGTACCACACACTAACCACCCTGATTGCTTGGCAGTTTTGGAAGAACCGAAACCACATTGTTTTCAATCAAACCTGCCCTTGGGTTGAGGCTGTGATCAATAGGGTTCAACAGGAGGGGAAGAGTTGGCAGGGGAAGAGTTGGCAGTCGGATGGTTTGTTCAGCGGAGAGGTAGGAGGTAGGCTTGAAAGATTGTATAGGTGGGGTGTTAGCGACTAGTTGATTTAACTTTGGGTTGTTTGCCTGCATTGTAGAATCGTGGATGGGTCTTTTCACCCCTTTGCCTATTAATATATAATACACAGGTGTGCGTATCTCAAAAAAAAAAAACTCCAATTGAACTAGGCATAGCATAGCAATCAATGCCCCTCCCCCTTGCCGTCTCCGGAGCAACAACAGTGGGCGTCAAAGTCGGCCTGCGCGCGAGCATCTGGAAGGTCATCATCGTGGCCAGAGGTGCCGGTGGAGTCATGAGAGGAGGGAAGCCCGGCCAACCCTCAGGCAACGCGGGCCTACTCCTTGGTGAGGCGGCTTCCGCCGCTTTCTCCTTAGCGAGTCGCTCCGCAATGCTTTCACATTTTTGTGGCGGCGATCGTCCATCTCGGCGATGGTCAATGATCGACATAGGACGCCATAGACAAGCTTGACCCCATCGTTGGAATTAATGTACAGGGGCACCAACACTGATCTGCAAAGCCGCAGATGGAGCAGTTGGATCGGCCCGGGACGCCTGCCTCGCACGACAAGCTTCGGCATGCCTCCAACTCTAGGAGACACCTCCATGGAATTAGAGGTGTCAAGAGCAGCACCAAGTGCTGCCCAAGAGGAGCAGGGGGCAGAGGTGATGGCTCGAATCTGCAAGAGGCCCACTTGGCCACCAGGATGGGTGTGGACAGCGTCGAGCCGCGCATTTGGGAGCAGAGATGGAGGAGCCATGTAGGGCAATCGAGGAGGGTGTGGAGCTCGAGTTTCCGCCGCATCCATCCACGACCAAAGAAGGGCCACACCTACACGGATGACCGGCTCCTCGTTCGACTCTACCACGAAGGCATCCCAATCCAAAAGGTCGGCTTTGGAGCATTGTCTCGATGGACGGCGGGAAGGGAGAGGACATGGAGTGAAGCGGTCGAGTGAGATTGCAGCTAGGGTTTGGTCCGAGGTGAAGTTTTTGTGGGATCGGGATGAGCCAATGCGGGTTGATCTGACATGGCGGTCATGTATGAACGCGTACGGAGCGCCCCACAAATGGGGGGATATAAAATGTACTCCCTCCATCGGGAAATACTTGTCATCAAAATAAATAAAAGAAGATGTATCTAGATGTATTTTAATTCTAGATACATCTTTTTTGTCCATTTTGATGACAAATATTTTCGGACGGAGGGAGTATTAGACAGCCCCGAAAACGGGCTGCCTATAGAAGGCTTGGTGGGGTATCCTTTTTGGATTGTGTCCGGGCTGTTCTGCCAGACATATATGGGAAAGTGGATCCAATCAAAGACGCTCTGATTCTCTCTTGATATATACCTAAGACTCTTTCTGGGTGGTTGCAACTCTGATGTCACTAAACAGCTGTCAACTGTTCCTAGTTACAATTCTCCTGCTACAAAATAATTTCTTGCTAGCTACGTACCTCATTAGTCGCCATCAGAAGGGATCGCCGCGCACGTTACGTTCTTCACTTATTTACAATCCTTCTCAGGAATTTTGTGTCCTTTAACTGCTATGGACCTACATAAATTATTTTGTTAATAGATAGAGTACTACATAAGTGTTGCGGCTCGCTGTCCAGCCAACAAACCTGACTTGTTCAAACATTTCAGCATCTGTGTCGCATTATGCTCCACATGATTAGCGTCAACAACAGTAATCAGCTGCCACAACCGCAAAGCAATTGGAGGCTTCTGCAGGATCCTTCTGTATTTAATATAATTATGAGCCAAAGAAAATTGGTCCTTCACTATTTCACTACTAGCTTTTTTTTTTGGAAAAGGAGGATAACCCGACCTCTGCATCAGAATGATACATGCAACCATTACTTCACTATTACTCCCTCTGTACCATAATATTTGTCTTTCTAGCAGTTCAAATTGAGCTGCTAGAAAGACAAATATTATGATACAGAGGGAGTAGTTTCCGCTAGAAAGCTAATCCATGCATGATTAGCATACTCTGCTAATATTTTGAGTATTCACAGCTCAATAATGCATTTTCTTAATGCGGCTAGTGCAGTATAAGAACAGATAACTGGGATTAACTTCGACTAGCCAAGTATACAAGAATTCTGAACTATATGGGTAAGAGCATCTCCAGCCGCGCCCCCAACCTCCCCCCTGTCGGTGTCAAAACCGACAGATCTCGGGTAGGGGTGCCCAAGCTGTGCGTCTAAGGATCGATGGTAACAAGGGACTGGGGACACGATATTTATCCAGGTTCGGTCCCTCTCTATCAAGGTAATACCCTATTTTCTGCTTGATTGATCTTGAAGAATATAGGGTTACAACAGTTGATCTACCTCGAGATCGTAATGGCTAAACCCTAGCAGTCTAGTCTATGATTGTTGTGATTCTGCTGGCCTCTACGGACTAAACCCTCCGGCTTATATACACGCCGGAGGGGGCCTAGGGTTATATAAAGATGACTTTGGGAGGAAGAAATCATTACATCCGGACATCTATCTTGCCTTTCTACATACATAGGAATCCTATCCGAACACGGGTGATGGCCTTCTGCTTTTATCTTCAAGGCCCATCAGTCAGGCACACCTTCAGTAGTCCGGACACTTGAGGACCCGTAAATCCAGGACTCCCTTAGTAGCCCCCGAACTTGCCTTCAATGACGAGGTCGTATTCGGCTTCATGTGTACGGTCTTGCGAGGCAGGTTCATCTTTGGAACAATGACAGTTCGGTTCTGGCTTCAACACCTCGCCTTGATGATTCCTTCCTGTCGCCGCCTCAGCTTCCACGTGCCAGACGAATGCGAACAGTCCATGTACTTTCTATAAATAAACCCTTGGCCGCGCGGGGATGGCGTCTATTTAAAGAGATTGGATCTCAGATGCCATTCCACACCACGTAGAAACCCTTAGAGCCAGCCACGAAACATCCTCCAAATATGGCAAGCGCCCCGGGCTCCTCCTCGCGCCCCCATGGCCCACAAGCAAGCGATTGAGGAAGCTGATCGGTATCTCATGCCCATCTGGACAGACTTAGGACAGAGGGATATCTCCCTCCCACGGATCTAGTCTCCGTCCAAGCTGGATTAACTTCGATCGACGGTGAAGCCTTGGCGGAAAACTTCCCCAACCCCACAAAAGAGGAGCGGGTGTGCTTTGTTTCCTTTATCTTGAGAGGCGTAGGATTTCCAATCCATCCTTTCCTCAGAGGTTTCCTGGAGTTTTATGGGCTCCAACTGCACAATCTTACGCCAGACTCTATCTGCATATTGCGGGCTTCGTTACTATTTGCGAGCTATTTTTAGGCTGTGAGGCTCATTTCGAGCTATGGAGGAAATTCTTTTGCCTCGTCCCTCGCTCCCAAAAGGGATCCATATTGGAGGTGGGCGACGCCGAAGTGTGGCGCATAGCAGGGACATGTTACCTGTCCGACACTCCTAAGAAGGCATCCGAAGAGTGGCCCTTAGAGTGGTTTTATATCGAAGACGTTGTTCTTCCGGACCCAATCCGGCGTGGTCTTCCCGAATTCTCCAGCGCTCCTTTGAAGAAACGCTTCAGCTGGCGTCCCCGAAGCCTCAAGGAAGAAGACAGTGAGGAGATTAAGAGGCTAGTCAGTAAGATCATAGTACTCGCCCACTCCGAACTTTCGATAATTGAAGTAATGGCCATTACGATAAAGCGATGTGTTCATCCACTTCAGTCTAGAGGGTTTTGTTGGGGAACGTAGCATAATTCAAAAAATTTCTACGCTTTCACCAAGATCCTACTAAGGAGACATCTAGCAACGAGCAAATAAGAGTGCATCTACATACCGTTATGGAGATTGCGAGCGGAAGCTTTCGAAGAAGCGTGGATGAAGTAGTCGTACTCTTCGCGTTCTTCGTCACCGATGATCTAGCGCCGAACGGACGGCACCTCCGCGTTCAACACACGTCCGGTACAGCAACGTCACCTCCTTCTTGATCCAGCAAGGTGGGAGGAGAGGTCGTCGGAGATCCAGCAGCACAACGGCGTGGTGGTGGATGCAGTGGAGAATCCTGCAGGGCTTCGCCGGGCGCCCTGTGTTAAGGAGACGGAGGTGTGACAGGAGGGGGAGAGGTGCCAGGGCAAGGGTGCGGCTGACCTCCCCCCCCACATATATATAGGGGGCCAGGGGGGGTGCGCCGGCCCTGCAGATGGGATCTGCAAGGTGGGGCGGCGGCCAGGGGGGAATCATTGCCCCCCAAGGCAAGTGGCGCCCCCTCCCCCCTAGGGTTTCAACCCTAGGCGCATGGGGAGGAGGGCCCATGTGGTGCGCCAGCCCATTAGGGCTGGACACTTCCCCCTTGCGGCCTAGGGGCCCCACCGGGATGGGTGACCCCACCCGGTGGACCCCCGGTGCCCCTCCGGTGGTCCCGGGACACTCCTGGTGACCCCCGGAGATCACCCGATGGCCGAAACCTGACTTCCTATATATCAATCTTTACCTCCGGACCATTCCGGAACTCCTCGTGACGTCCGGGATCTCATCTGGGATTCCGAACAACTTTCGGGTTTCCACGTGCATGTATCTCTACGACCCTAGCGTTACCGAACCTTAAGTGTGTAGACCCTACGGGTTCGGGAGACACGTAGACATGACCGAGACCACTCTCCGGTCAATAACCAACAGCGGGATCTGGATACCCATGTTGGTTCCCACGTGTTCCTCGATGATCTTCATCGGATGAACCACCGTGTCAAAGATTCACTCAATCCTGTATGTTATTCCCTTTGTCCATCGGTACGGTACTTGCCCGAGATTCGATCGTCGGTATCCCCGATACCTTTGTTCAATCTCGTCATGGCAAGTCTCTTTACTCGATCCGTAATCCATCATCCCGTGACTAACTACTTAGTCACATTGAGCTCATTATGATGATGTCTTACCGAGTGGGCCCAGAGGTACCTCTCCGTCATACGGAGTGACAACATCCCAGTCTCGGTTCGTACCAACTCAACAGACACTTTCGGAGATACCCGATGCGTACCTTTATAGCCACCCAGTTACGTTGTGACGTTTGGCACACCCAAAGTATTCCTATGGCATCCGGGAGTTGTACAACCTCATGGTCTAAGGAATAAATACTTGACACCGAAAATCTTATGCATTACGAACTATACGATCTCGTGCTATGCTCAGGATTGGGTCTTGTCCATCACATCATTCTCGTAATGATGTGATCCCGTTATCACTGACATCACATATCCATGATCAGGAAACCATGATCATCTGTTGATTAACGAGCTGGTAACTAGAGGCTCACCAGGGACTCATTGTGGTCTATATATTCACACATGTATCGCTGTTTCCGTACAATACAATTCAAGCATGAATAACAGACGATTATCATGAACAAGGAAATATAATAATAATACTTTTATTATTGCCTCTTGGGCATATTTCCAACAGTCTCCCACTTGCACTAGAGTCAATAATCTAGTTTCATTGTGATGAATCTGAAGGAAATATGCCCTAGAGGCAATAATAAAGATGTTATTTGTATTTCCTTATATCATGATAAATGTCTTTTATTCATGCTAGAATTGTATTAACCGGAAACTTAGTACATGTGTGGATACATAGACAAAAACAGTATGTCCCTAGTATGCCTCTACTAGACTAGCTCATTGATCAAAGATGGTTATGTTTCCTAGCCATAGACATGAGTTGTCATTTGATCAACGGGATCACATCATTAGGAGAATGATGTGATGGACAAGTCCCATCCGTTAGCATAACACTATGATCGTTTAGTTTTACTGTTATTGCTTTCTTCATGACTTATACATGTTCCTATGACTATGAGATTATGCAACTCCCGAATACCGTAGGAACACCTTGTGTGCTATCAAACGTCACAACGTAACTGGGTGATCATAAAGATGCTCTACAGGTGTCTCCGAAAGTATTCGTGGTGTTGGCATAGATCAAGATTAGGATTTGTCACTCCGAGTGTCGGAGAGGTATCTCTGGGCCCTCTCGGTAACACACATCACAATAAGCCTTGCAAGCAAAAGACTAATGAGTTAGTCACGAGATGATGTGTTACGGAACGAGTAAAGAGACTTGCCGGTAACGAGATTGAACTAGGTATAGAGATACCGACGATCGAATCTCGGGCAAGTAACATACTGATGACAAAAGGAACAACGTATGTTGTTATGCGGTTTTGACCGATAAAAGATCTTCGTAGAATATGTAGGAGCCAATATGAACATCCAGGTTCCGCTATTGGTTATTGACCGGAGATGAGTCTCGGTCATGTCTACATAGTTCTCGAACCCGTAGGGTCCGCACGCTTAACGTTTGATGACGATCGGTATTATGAGTTTATGAGTTTTGATGTATCGAAGGTAGTTCGGAGTCCCGGATGAGATCACGGACATGACGAGGAGTCTCGGAATGTCCGAGACATAAAGATTGATATATTGGACGACTATATTCGGACACCGGAAGTGTTCCGGAAAAGTTTCGGATTTAACGGGATTGCCGGAGGGGGTTACCGGAACCCCCTACGAAGGGGGATGGTCCATAGTGGGCCTTAAGGGAAAGAGAGAGGCAACCCATAGGGCTGGCCGGCGCCCCACCTAGGGTTCCTAGTTGGACTAGGATTGGGGGGCGCCACCTCTCCCTCTTTTCCTTTCCCTCTCTTCCTTCTTTGGTGATTCCTACTAGGAATAGGATTGCAATCCTATTCCTAGTAGGATTGCACCCTTAGCCGCACCAAACAAGGGCCCGCCGGCCTCCCCCTTGCTCCTTTATATACGGGGGCAGGGGGGCACCCAAAGACACACAAGTTGAATTGTTTTAGCCGTGTGCGGTGCCCCCCTCCACAGAAACACACCTCGGTCATACCGTTGCAGTGCTTAGGCGAAGCCCTGCGCCGGTGAATACGTCATATCCGTCACCACGCCGTCGTGCTGACGAAACTCTCCCGTGAATCTCAACTGGATCAAGAGCTCGTGGGACGTCATCAAGCTGAATGTGTGCTGAACGCGGAGGTGCCGTACGTTCGGTGCTTGATCGGTTGGATCGCGAAGAAGTTCGACAACATGAACCGCGTCACTTGACGCTTCCGCTCCCGGTCTACGAGGGTACGTAGACACACTCTCCCCTCTCGTTGCTATGCATCTAGTAGATAGATCTTGCGTGATCGTAGGAAAATTTTAAAATATTACGTTCCCCAACAGTGGTATCAGAGTCAGGTCTATGTGTAGATGATATGCACGAGTAGAACACAATGAGTTGTGGGCGATACTAGTCATACTGCTTACCAGCAAGTTATACTTTGCTTCGGCGGTATTGTGAGATGAAGCGGCCCGGACCGACATTACGCGTACGCTTACGCGAGACTGGTTTCACCGTTACGAGCACTCGTTGCTTAAAGGTGACTGGCGGGTGTCTGTCTCTCTCACTTTAGCTGAATCAAGTGTGGCTACGCCCGGTCCTTGTGAAGGTTAAAACAGCACATACTTGACGAAACATCGTTGTGGTTTTGTATGCGTAGGTAAGAACGGTTCTTGCTAAGCCCGTAGCAGCCACGTAAAACTTGCAACAACAAAGTAGAGGACGTCTAACTTGTTTTTGCAGGGCATGTTGTGATGTGATATGGTCAAGACATGATGAGTTATACGGTTTTGTATGAGATGATCATGTTTTGTAAAGTTATCGGCAACTGGCAGGAGCCATATGGTTGTCGCTTTATTGTATGAAATGCAATCGCCATGTAATTGCTTTACTTTATTACTAAGCGGTAGGGATAGTCGTAGAAGCAATAGTTGGCGAGACGACAACGATGCTATGATGGAGATCAAGGTGTCGGGCCGGTGACGAAGGTGATCATGAAGGTGCTTTGGAGATGGAGATCAAAAGCACAAGATGATGATGGCCATATCATGTCACATATTTTGATTGCATGTGATGTTTATCTTATTATGCTTCTTATTTTGCTTAGAACAACGGTAGCATTATAAGATGATCCCTTACTAAATTTCAAGGTATAAGTGTTCTCCCTGAGTATGCACCGTTGCGAAAGTTCGTCGTGCCGAGACACCACGTGATGATCGGGTGTGATAAGCTCTACGTTCAAATACAACGGGTGTAAGCCAGTTTTGCACACGCAGAATACTCGGGTTAAACTTGACGAGCCTAGCATATGCAGATATGGCCTCGGAACACTGGAGACCGAAAGGTCGAGCGTGAATCATATAGTAGATATGATCAACATAAGATGTTCACCATTGAAACTACTCCATCTCACGTGATGATCGGACATGGTTTAGTTGATTTGGATCACGTGATCATTTAGATGACCGGAGGGATGTCTATCTAAGTGGGAGTTCTTTAAATTAATATGATTAAATTGAACTTTAATTTATCATGAACTTAGTCCTGATAGTTTTTGCATATCTATGTTGTTGTAGATCAATGGCCCGTGCTACCGTTCCTTTAAATTTTAATGCATTCCTAGAGAAAGCTAAGTTGAAAGATGATGGTAGCAATTACACGGACTGGGTCCGTAACCTGAGGATTATCCTCATTGCTGCACAGAAGAATTATGTCCTTGAAGCACCGCTAGGTGACAAGCCCCCTCCCGCTAATGTGGACGCTTTGAACGTCTGGCAATCGCGGTCTGATGACTACACGATAGTTCAGTGTGCCATGCTTTACGGCTTAGAACCGGGACTTCAACGACGTTTTGAACGTCATGGACCATATGAGATGTTCCAGGAGTTGAAGTTAATATTTCAAGCAAATGCCCGGATTGAGAAATATGAGATTTCCAATAAATTCTACAGCTGCAAAATGGAGGAGAATAGTTCTATCAGTGAACACTTGCTCAGAATGTCTGGGTACTACAATCATATGACTCAACTTGGTTGCAAAGTTGACGAGGATAGTGTTATTGATAGAGTTCTTCAATCACTGCCACCAAGCTATAAAGGCTTTGTGATGAACTATAATATGCAAGGGATGCAAAAGACAATTCCCGAGCTCTTCGCCATGCTCAAGGCTGCGGAGGTAGAAATCAAGAAGGAGCATCAAGTGTTGATGGTTAACAAGACCACTAGTTTCAAGAAAAAGGGCAAGGGAAAGAAGGGGAACTTCAAGAAGAATAGCAAGACAGTTGCTGCTTCCACGAAGAAACCCAAGTCTGGAGCCAAGCCTGAAACTGAGTGCTTCTACTGCAAGGGGACTGGACACTGGAAGCGGAACTGCCCCAAGTATTTGGCGGATAAGAAGGATGGCAAGGTGAACAAAGGTATATGTGATATACATGTTATTGATGTGTACCTTACTAATGCTCGTAGTAGTACCTGGGTATTTGATACCGGTTCGGTTGCTAATATTTGTAACTCGAAACAGGGACTACGGATTAAACGAAGATTGGCTAAGGACGAGGTGACGATGCGCGTGGGAAACGGTTCCAAAGTCGATGTGATCGCCATCGGCACGCTACCTCTACATCTACCTTCGGGATTAGTTTTAGACAAATAATTGTTATTTGGTGCCAGCGTTGAGCATGAACATTATATCTGGATCTTGTTTGTTGCGAGACGGTTATTCATTTAAATCAGAGAATAATGGTTGCTCTATTTTTATGAATAATATCTTTTATGATCATGCACCCTTAAAGAGTGGTCTATTCTTATTGGATCTCGATTGTAGTGATACACATATTCATAATATTGAAACCAAAAGATGCAAGGTTAATAATGATAGTGCAACTTATTTGTGGCACTGCCGTTTAGGTCATATTGGTGTAAAACGCATGAAGAAACTCCATAGTGATGGACTTTTGGAATCACTTGATTATGAATCACTTGGTGCTCTCCGTTCTCCGGAACCATGGAGCGAGCAACTGATTTGTTGGAAATCATACATACTGATGTATGTGGACCAATGAGTGTTGAAGCACGCGGCGAGTATCGTTATTTTCTGACCTTCACTAATGATTTGAGCAGATATGGGTATATCTACTTAATGAAGCACAAGTCTGAAACATTTGAAAAGTTCAAAGAATTTCAGAGTGAAGTAGAGAATCATCGTAACAAGAAAATAAAGTTTCTACGATCTGATCGTGGAGGAGAATATTTGAGTTACGAGTTTGGTCTTCATTTGAAACAATGTGGAATAGTTTCACAACTCACGCCACCCGGAACACCACAGCGTAATGGTGTGTCCGAACGTCTTAACCGTACTTTATTGGATATGGTACGATCTATGATGTCTCTTACCGATTTACCACTATCGTTTTGGGGTTATGCTTTAGAGACAACTGCATTCACGTTAAATAGGGCACCATCTAAATCCGTTGATACGACACCTTATGAACAATGGTTTGGCAAGAAACCAAAGTTGTCGTTTCTTAAAGTTTGGGGCTGCGATGCTTATGTGAAAAAGCTTCAACCTGATAAGCTCGAACCCAAGTCGGAGAAATGTGTCTTCATAGGATACCCAAAAGAGACTGTTGGGTACACCTTCTATCACAGATCCGAAGGCAAGATATTCGTTGCTAAGAATGGATCCTTTCTAGAGAAGGAGTTTCTCTCGAAAGAAGTGAGTGGGAGGAAAGTAGAACTTGATGAGGTAATTGTACCTTCTCCCGGATTTGTAAGTAGTACATCACAGAAAATTGTTCCAATGATTCCTACACCAATCAGTGAGGAAGTTAATGATGATGATCATGAAACTTCAGATCAAGTTTCTGCTGAACGTCGTAGATCAACCAGAGTACGTTCCGCACCAGAGTGGTACGGCAACCCAGTTCTGGAAATCATGTTACTAGACCATGATGAACCTACGAACTATGAGGAAGTGATGATGAGCCCAGATTCCGCAAAATGGCTTGAAGCCATGAAATCTGAGATGGGATCCATGTATGAGAACAAAGTGTGGACTTTGGTTGACTTGCCCGATGATCGGTAGGCCATCGAAAATAAATGGATCTTCAAGAGGAAGACCGACGCAGACGGTAATGTTACTGTTTACAAAGCTTGACTTGTTGCGAAAGGTTTTCGACAAGTTCAAGGAGTTGACTACGATGAGACTTTCTCACCTATAGCGATGCTTAAGTCTGTCCGAATCATGTTAGCAATTGCCGCATTTTATGATTATGAAATCTGGCAAATGGATGTCAAAACTGCATTCCTGAATGGATATCTCAAAGAAGAGTTGTATATGATGCAACCAGAAGGTTTTGTCGATCCAAAAGGTGCTAACAAAGTATGCAAGCTCCCGCGATCCATCTATGGATTGGTGCAAGCATCTCGGAGTTGGAATATACGCTTTGATGAAGTGATCAAAGCATATGGTTTTATACAGACTTTTGGAGAAGCCTGTATTTACAAGAAAGTGAGTGGGAGCTCTGTAGCATTTCTAATATTATATGTGGATGACATATTGTTGATTGGAAATGATATAGAATTTCTGGACAGCATAAAAGGATACTTGAATAAGAGTTTTTCAATGAAAGACCTCGGTGAAGCTGCTTATATATTAGGCATCAAGATCTATAGAGATAGATCAAGACGCTTAATTGGACTTTCACAAAGCACATACCTTGATAAGATTTTGAAGAAGTTCAAAATGGATCAGTCAAAGAAAGGGTTCTTGCCTGTATTACAAGGTATTAAGTTGAGTAAGACTCAATGCCCGACCACTGCAGAAGATAGAGAGAAAATGAAAGTCATTCCCTATGCCTCAGCCATAGGATCTATCATGTATGCGATGCTGTGTACCAGACCTGATGTGTGCCTTGCTATAAGTTTAGCAGGGAGGTACCAAAGTAATCCAGGAGTGGATCACTTGACAGCGGTCAAGAACATCCTAAAGTATCTGAAAAGGACAAAGGATATGTTTCTCGTGTATGGAGGTGACAAAGAGCTCGTCGTAAACGGTTACGTCGATTCTAGCTTTGACACTGATCCGGATGACTCTAAGTCACAAACTGGATATGTATTTTTATTGAACGGTGGAGCTGTCAGTTGGTGCAGTTCCAAGCAGAGCGTCGTGGCGGGATCTACGTGTGAAGCGGAATACATAGCTGCTTCAGAAGCAGCAAATGAAGGAGTCTGGATGAAGGAGTTCATATCCGATCTAGGTGTAATACCTAGTGCATCGGGTCCAATGAAAATCTTTTGTGACAACACTGGAGCAATAGCCTTGGCGAAGGAATCCAGGTTTCACAAGAGAACAAAGCACATCAAAAGACGCTTCAATTCCATCCGCGATCTAGTCAAGGAGGGAGACATAGAGATTTGCAAAATACATACGGATCTGAATGTTGCAGACCCGTTGACTAAGCCTCTTCCACGGGCAAAACATGATCAGCACCAGGACTCCATGGGTGTGAGGATCATCACTTTGTAATCTAGATTATTGACTCTAGTTCAAGTGGGAGACAGAAGGAAATATGCCCTAGAGGCAATAATAAAGATGTTATTTGTATTTCCTTATATCATGATAAATGTCTTTTATTCATGCTAGAATTGTATTAACCGGAAACTTAGTACATGTGTGGATACATAGACAAAACAGTATGTCCCTAGTATGCCTCTACTAGACTAGCTCATTGATCAAAGATGGTTATGTTTCCTAGCCATAGACATGAGTTGTCATTTGATCAACGGGATCACATCATTAGGAGAATGATGTGATGGACAAGACCCATCCGTTAGCATAGCACTATGATCGTTTAGTTTTACTGCTATTGCTTTCTTCATGACTTATACATGTTCCTATGACTGAGATTATGCAACTCCCGAATACCGTAGGAACACCTTGTGTGCTATCAAACGTCACAACGTAACTGGGTGATCATAAAGATGCTCTACAGGTGTCTCCGAAAGTATTCGTGGTGTTGGCATAGATCAAGATTAGGATTTGTCACTCCGAGTGTCGGAGAGGTATCTCTGGGCCCTCTCGGTAACACACATCACAATAATCCTTGCAAGCAAAAGACTAATGAGTTAGTCACGAGATGATGTGTTACGGAACGAGTAAAGAGACTTGCCGGTAACGAGATTGAACTAGGTATAGAGATACCGACGATCGAATCTCGGGCAAGTAACATACCGATGACAAAAGGAACAACGTATGTTGTTATGCGGTTTTGACCGATAAAAGATCTTCGTAGAATATGTAGGAGCCAATATGAACATCCAGGTTCCGCTATTGGTTATTGACCGGAGATGAGTCTCGGTCATGTCTACATAGTTCTCGAACCCGTAGGGTCCGCACGCTTAACGTTTGATGACGATCGGTATTATGAGTTTATGAGTTTTGATGTATCGAAGGTAGTTCGGAGTCCCGGATGAGATCACGGACATGACGAGGAGTCTCGGAATGTCCGAGACATAAAGATTGATATATTGGACGGCTATATTCGGACACCGGAAGTGTTCCGGAAAAGTTTCGGATTTAACGGGATTGCCGGAGGGGGTTACCGGAACCCCCTACGAAGGGGGATGGTCCATAGTGGGCCTTAAGGGAAAGAGAGAGGCAGCCCATAGGGCTGGCCGGCGCCCCACCTAGGGTTCCTAGTTGGACTAGGATTGGGGGGGCGCCACCTCTCCCTCTTTTCCTTTCCCTCTCTTCCTTCTTTGGTGATTCCTACTAGGAATAGGATTGCAATCCTATTCCTAGTAGGATTGCACCCTTAGCCGCACCAAACAAGGGCCGGCCGGCCTCCCCCCTTGCTCCTTTATATACGGGGGCAGGGGGGCACCCAAAGACACACAAGTTGAATTGTTTTAGCCGTGTGCGGTGCCCCCCTCCACAGAAACACACCTCGGTCATACCGTTGCAGTGCTTAGGCGAAGCCCTGCGCCGGTGAATACATCATATCTGTCACCACGCCGTCGTGCTGACGAAACTCTCCCGTGAAGCTCAACTGGATCAAGAGCTCGTGGGACTTCATCAAGCTGAACGTGTGCTGAACGCGGAGGTGCCGTACGTTCGGTGCTTGATCGGTTGGATCGCGAAGAAGTTCGACAACATCAACCGCGTCACTTGACGCTTCCGCTCCCGGTCTACGAGGGTACGTAGACACACTCTCCCCTCTCGTTGCTATGCATCTAGTAGATAGATCTTGCGTGATCGTAGGAAAATTTTAAAATACTACGTTCCCCAACAGAATCGAACACCCATAGAGTTCTGGTGTTGATCATGTTTTGCCCGTGGAAGAGGTTTAGTCAACGGGTCTGCGACATTCAGATCCGTATGCACTTTACAAATATCTATATCTCCATCTTGAACATAATTCCGGATGGATTTGAAACGGCGCTTGATGTGCTTGGTCTTCTTGTGAAACCTGGGCTCCTTGGTAATAGCAATAGCACCAGTGTTGTCACAGAAGAGAGTCATCGGGCTTGACGCGCTTGGAATGACTCCTAGGTCGGTGATGAACTCCTTCATCCAGACTCCTTCCTGTGCTACTTCGGAAGCAGCTATGTACCCCGCTTCACATGTAGATGCTGCCACTACACTTTGCTTGCAACTGCACCAGCTGACTGCCCCTCTGTTAAAAATATACACGTATCCGGTTTGAGACTTAGAGTCATCCAGATCTGTGTCGAAGCTAGCATCGACGTAACCCTTTACAACGAGCTCTTCGTCACCTCCATAAACGAGAAACATATCCTTAGTCCTTTTTAGGTACTTCAGGATGTTCTTGACCGCTGTCCAGTGTTCCGTACCGGGATCACTTTGGTACCTCCCTACCAAACTTATGGCAAGGTTCACATCAGGTCTGGTACACAGCATGGCATACATGATAGAACCTATGGCCGAGGCATAGGGAATGACACTCATCTTTTCTCTATCTTCTGCCGTGGTCGGCGACTGAGCCTTGCTCAATCTCATACCTTGCAAAACAGGCAAGAATCCCTTCTTGGACTGAGCCATATTGAACTTTTTCAATATCTTGTCAAGGTATGTACTTTGTGAAAGACCAATGAGGTGTCTTGATCTATCTCTATAGATTTTGATGCCTAATATGTAAGTAGCTTCTTCAAGGTCCTTCATTGAAAAACTTTTATTCAAGTAGGCCTTTACATTTTCCAAGAATTCTATATCATTTCCCATCAGCAATATGCCATCCACATATAATATGAGAAATGCCACAGAGCTCCCACTCACTTTATTGTAAATACAGGCTTCTCCATAAGTCTGTATAAATCCAAACGCTTTGATCACATCATTAAAGCGAATATCCCAACTCCGAGATGCTTGCACCATCCCGTAAATCGAGCGCTGGAGCTTGCATACTTTGTTAGCGTTCTCTGGATCGACAAAACCTTCCGGTTGCATCATATACAACTCTTCCTTGAGGAAGCCGTCAAGGAATGCTGTTTTGACGTCCATTTGCCATATCTCATAATCATAGAATGCGGCAATAGCTAACATGATTCTGACTGACTTCAGCATCGCTACGGGAGAGAAAGTCTCGTCGTAGTCAATCCCTTGAACTTGTCGATAACCCTTAGCGACAAGCCGAGCCTTATAGAAGGTCACATTGCCATCCGCGTCTGTCTTCTTCTTAAATATCCATTTGTTTTCTATGGCTTGCCTATCATCAGGCAAGTCCACCAAAGTCCATACTTTGTTTTCGTACATGGATTCTATCTCGGATTTCATGGCTACAAGCCATTTATTGGAATCCGGGCCCGCCATCGCTTCTTCATAGTTCGAAGGTTCACCGTTGTCTAACAACATGATTTCCAGGACAGGGTTGCCATACCACTCTGGTGCGGAACGTGCCCTTGTGGACCTTCGAAGTTCAGTAGTAACTTGATCTGTTTCTTCATGATCATCATCATTAACTTCCTCCCTTGTCGGTGCAGGCACCTCAGGAACAATTTCCCGCGCTGCGCTACTTTCCGGTCCAGGAGGGGTGACTGTCACCTCATCAAGTTCTACTTTCCTCCCACTCACTTCTTTCGAGAGAAACTCTTTCTCCAGAAAGCATCCATTCTTGGCAACAAAGACTTTGCCTTCGGATCTGTGGTAGAAGGTGTACCCAATCATTTCCTTTGGGTATCTTATGAAGACGCATTTTTCCGATTTGGGTTTGAGCTTTTCAGGTTGAAGTTTCTTGACATAAGCATCGCAACCCCAAACTTTTAGAAACGACAGCTTCAGTTTCTTGCCAAACCAAAGTTCATACGGAGTCGTCTCAACGGATTTCGACGGAGCCCTATTTAAAGTGAATGCGGTAGTCTCTAAAGCATAACCCCAAAAAGATAGCGGTAAATCGGTGAGGGACATCATAGACCGCACCATGTCCAACAGAGTATGATTTCGATGTTCGGACGCACCGTTACGTTGAGGTGTTCCGGGCGTGTCAATTGTGAAACAATTCCACAGTTCCTAAGGTGTGTGCCAAATTCATGACTTAAATATTCACCCCACGATCTGATCGTAAGAACTTTATTTTTCTGTCACGTTGATTCTCAACCTCATTCTGAAATTCCTTGAACCTTTCAAAGGTCCCAGACTTGTGTTTCATCAAATAGATATACCCATATCTACTCAAGTCATCTGTGAGGGTGAGAACATAACGATAGCCTCCGCGAGCCTCAACACTCATTGGACCGCACACATCGGTATGTATGATTTCCAACAAGTTGGTTGCTCGCTCCATTGTTCCGGAGAACGGAGTCTTGGTCATCTTGCCCAAAAGGCATGGTTTGCACGTGTCAAATGATTCATAATCAAGAGACTCTAGAAGTCCATCTGAATGGAGCTTCTTCATACGTTTGACACCAATATGACCAAGGTGGCAATGCCACAAGTATGTGGGACTGTCATTATCAACTTTACATCTTTTGGCATCTACACTATGAATATGTGTATCATCACGTTCGAGATTCATCAAAAATAAACCATTGACCAGTGGGGCATGACCATAAAACATATCTCTCAAATAAATAGAGCAACCATTATTCTCCGATTTGAAAGAGTAGCCATCTCGCATAAGACGAGATCCAGATATAATGTTCATGCTCAAAGCTGGTACTAAATAACAATTATTAAGGTTTAAAACTAATCCCGAGGGTAGATGTAGAGGTAGCGTGCCGACGGCGATCACATCGACCTTGGAACCATTCCCGACGCGCATCGTCACCTCATCCTTCGCCATTCTCCGTTTATTCCGCAGCTCCTGTTTTGAGTTACAAATGTGAGCAACTGCACCGGTATCGAATACCCAGGAGCTACTACGAGTGCTGGTAAGGTACACATCAATAACATGTATATCATATATACCTTTGACGTTGCCGGCCTTCTTGTCTGCTAAATATTTGGGGCAGTTCCGCTTCCAGTGACCCGTTCCCTTGCAATAAAAGCACTCTGTCTCAGGCTTGGGTCCATGCTTTGGCTTCTTCCCGGTAACAGCCTTACCGGGCGCGGCAACTCCCTTGCCGTCCTTCTTGAAGTTCTTCTTACCCTTGCCTTTCTTGAACTTAGTGGTTTTATTGACCATCAACACTTGATGTTCTTTCTTGATGTCCACCTCCGCTGATTTCAGCATCGAATACACCTCGGGAATGGACTTCTCCATCCCCTGCATATTGAAGTTCAACACGAAGCTCTTGAAGCTTGGTGGGAGCGACTGGAGGATTCTGTCAACGACCACTTCATCTGGGAGATTCATTCCCAGCTGAGACAAGCGGTTGTGCAATCCAGAAATCTTGAGGATGTGCTCACTGACAGAACTATTCTCCTCCATCTTACAGCTGTAGAATGCGTCGGAGACATCATATCTCTCGACTCGGGCATGAGCTTGGAAAAACATTTTCAGCTCTTCGAACATCTCATATGCTCCGTGGTGCTCAAAACGTTTTTGGAGCCCCGACTCTAAGCTGTAAAGCATGCTGCACTGAACCAGGGAGTAATCATCACTACGCTACTGCCAGACGTTCAAAACGTCTTGGGCCGCATCGGGAGCAGGTGCATCACCTAGCGGTGCTTGAAGGACATATGATCTCTTGGCAGCTATGAGGATAATCCTCAGGTTACAGACCCAATCCGTATAGTTGCTACCATCATCTTTCAGCTTGGTTTTCTCTAGGAACGCGTTGAAGTTGAGGGAAACTGGAGCGTGGGCCATTTGATCTACAAGAGATATTGTAAAGAATTTAGACTAAGTTCATAATAATTAAGTTCATCTTAATCAAATTTTAATGAACTCGCACTCAGAATGACATCTCTCTAGTCATCTAAGTGATACACGATCCGAATCGACTAGCCCGTGTCCGATCATCACGTGAGATGGACTAGTCATCAACGGTGAACATCTTCATGTTGATCGTATCTTCTATACGACTCGTGTTCGACCTTTCGGTCTTCCGTGTTCCGAGGCCATGTCTGTACATGCTAGGCTCGTCAAGAGAACCCTAAGTGTATCGCGTGTGTAAATCTGGCTTACACCCGTTGTATGCGAACGTTAGAACCTATCACACCCGATCATCACGTGGTGCTTCGGAGCAACGAACTTTAGCAACGGTGCACAGTTAGGGGGAACACAATTCTTGAAATTTTTAGTGAGAGATCATCTTATTTACTACCGTCGTTCTAAGTAAACAAGATGCATAAACATGATAAACATCACATGCAATCAATTAAAGTGACATGATATGGCCAATGTCATCTTGCTCCTTGGATCTCCATCTTCGGGGCACCATGATCATCTTGTCACCGGCTCGACACCATGATCTTCATCATCATGATCTTCATCATCGTGTCTTGAAGAAGTCGTCACGCCAACTACTACTTCTACTACTATAGCTAACGTTTAGCAATAAAGTAAAGTAATTACATGGCGTTATTCAGTGACACGCAGGTCATACAATAATTAAGACAACTCCTATGGCTCCTGCCGGTTGTCAAGTTCATCGACATGCAAGTCGTGATTCCCTATTACAAGAACATGATCAGTCTCATACATCACATATATCATTCATCACATCTTCGTTTTGGCCATACCACGTCACATAGCACATGCTGCAAAAACAAGTTAGACGTCCTCTAATTGTTGTTGCAAGTTTTTACGTGGCTTCTATAGGTTTTCTATCAAGAACGTTTCTTACCTACGCCAAAACCACAACGCGATTTGTCAATTTCTATTTACCCTTCATAAGGACCCTTTTCATCGAATCCGATCCGACTAAAGTAGGAGAGACAGACACCCGCCAGCCACCTTATGCATCTAGTGCATGTCTGTCGGTGGAACCAGTCTCACGTAAGCGTACGTGTAAAGTCGGTCCGGGCCGCTTTATCCTACAATACCGCCGAATCAAGATTGACTAGTAACGGCAAGAAAGTTGAACAAACTCAAACGCCCACAACTGCTTTGTGTTCTACTCGTGCAAGATGCTACGCATAAGACCTAGCTCAGATGCCACTGTTGGGGAACGTAGCATAATTCAAAAAATTTCTACGCTTTCACCAAGATCCTACTAAGGAGACATCAAGCAACGAGCAAATAAGAGTGCATCTACATACCGTTATGGAGATTGCGAGCGGAAGCTTTCGAAGAAGCGTGGATGAAGTAGTCGTACTCTTCGCGTTCTTCGTCACCGATGATCTAGCGCCGAACGGACGGCACCTCCGCGTTCAACACACGTCCGGTACAGCAACATCACCTCCTTCTTGATCCAGCAAGGGCGGAGGAGAGGTCGTCGGAGATCCAGCAGCACAACGGCGTGGTGGTGGATGCAGTGGAGAATCCGGTAGGGCTTGGCCGGGCGTCCTGCGTTAAGGAGACGGAGGTGTGACAGGAGGGGGAGAGGCGCCAGGGCAAGGGTGCGGCTGCCCTCTCCCCCCACATATATATAGGGGGCCAGGGGGGTGCGCCGGCCCTGCAAATGGGATCTGCAGGGTGGGGCGGCGGCCAGGGGGGAATCCTTGCCCCCCAAGGCAAGTGGAGCCCCCTCCCCCCTAGGGTTTCAACCCTAGGCGCATGGGGAGGAGGGCCCATGTGGTGCGCCAGCCCATTAGGGCTGGACACTTCCCCCTTGCGGCCTAGGGGCCCCACCGGGATTGGTGGCCCCACCCGGTGGACCCCCGGGGCCCCTCCGGTGGTCCCGGGACATTCCCGGTGACCCTCGGAGATCACCCGATGGCCGAAACCTGACTTCCTATATATCAATCTTTACCTCCGGACCATTAAGGAACTCCTCGTGACGTCCGGGATCTCATCCGGGAATCCGAACAACTTTCGGGTTTCCACGTGCATGTATCTCTACGACCCTAGCGTTACCGAACCTTAAGTGTGTAGACCCTACGGGTTCGGGAGACACGTAGACATGACCGAGACCACTCTCCAGTCAATAACCAACAGCGGGATCTGGATACCCATGTTGGTTCCCACGTGTTCCTCGATGATCTTCATCGGATGAACCACCGTGTCAAAGATTCACTCAATCCCGTATGTTATTCCCTTTGTCCATCGGTACGGTACTTGCCCGAGATTCGATCATCGGTATCCCCGATACCTTTGTTCAATCTCGTCATGGCAAGTCTCTTTACTCGATCCGTAATCCATCATCCCGTGACTAACTACTTAGTCACATTGAGCTCTGTCTTACCGAGTGGGCCCAGAGGTACCTCTCCGTCATACGGAGTGACAACATCCCAGTCTCGGTTCGTACCAACTCAACAGACACTTTCGGAGATACCCGATGCGTACCTTTATAGCCACCCAGTTATGTTCTGACATTTGGCACACCCAAAGTATTCCTACGACATCCGGGAGTTGTACAACCTCATGGTCTAAGGAATAAATACTTGACACCGAAAAGCTTATGCATTACGAACTATACGATCTCGTGCTATGCTCAGGATTGGGTCTTGTCCATCACATCATTCTCCTAATGATGTGATCCCGTTATCACTGACATCACACGTCCATGATCAGGAAACCGTGATCATCTGTTGATTAACGAGCTGGTAACTAGAGGCTCACCAGGGACTCATTGTGGTCTATATATTCACACATGTATCGCCGTTTCCGTACAATACAATTCAAGCATGAATAACAGACGATTATCATGAACAAGGAAATATAATAATAATACTTTTATTATTGCCTCTAGGGCATATTTCCAATAGGTTTCCCATGTGGCATTACAATGGGCAAGACGATGCATCTCGCTGCCTACGCGAGGGTCTGGATACTCCTGCCGCCTTGGCCGCCATCTTAGCTGATCTTTATAAAGGGGAGAAGGAAGACTTTGTCCGCTTGAAATGTCGGGAAGGTTTTTCTATGTATAACCTCATCGACCGGGTGAGTTTTTTCGATTGCTAGGTTTATACAATCTCTTTTCTGAGATATGTTAACAAATGGAACAGGGACAAGAAGGCCCGGGACAGGGCGCCTGCGGAGCAGGCAGTAGAGCACGAGGCGTCTCGCGCGGGGATGATGAATCCACCAGTCGTCCATGCGTCCTAGGCGGCGGCGAGCCAGCAGAGTGTCGGGTCGCCGGCCGGCTTCCCAGCGTCTCCATGGGGATGCATGCCCTCGCCTATCACCGGCACCGGCACCGGCCATCATCGGCACGATCCAGAGCGCCGACCCGTACTCGGAGCGCATCAAGTCAGAGTTCGACGAGCGCAAGTTGGTAAACCCCTACTTCGCCGGCGTCTGCATGCAGCACGGCGTGAAGGCCATGTCGAATCATTGGGTGCTCATCCAAACGGCATGCAACAAATGGCATGGGATCGTCGAGGAGATCGCGGCTCGCCAGGAGAGCGGCGCCAACACCGAAAGTCAGGTATGACGTCGTTCCGTCGATCTTTCTTCCGATATGTATGCCGCCTACAGTTTGTTTCCTCGGCGTAGATGGTGCGAATGTTCGCCATGTATCGCCAGGACAACCCCCTCGACCAAGATTTCAAGTACCTCCATGTGTTCTCCTGGATTGAGAAGTGCGACAAGTGTTGGAAATATGCCCTAGAGGCAATAATAAAATGGTTATTATTATATTTCCTTGTTCATGATAATTGTCTAGTGTTCATGCTATAATTATATCATCCGGAAATCATAATGCATGTGTGAATACATAGACCACAACAATGACAACATGTCCCTAGTGAGCCTCTAGTTGACTAGCTCGTTGATCAATAGATGGTTACGGTTTCCTGACCATGGACATTGAATGTCATTGATAACGGGATCACATAATTAGGAGAATGATGTGATGGACAAGACCCAAATCCTAAGCATAGCACAAGATCGTGTAGTTCGTATGCTAAAGCTTTTCCAATGTCAAGTATCCTTTCCTTAGACCATGAGATTGTGCAATGAAAAGTGACATTACCTTTGTTGCAATCAATAACAGCCCCTGCAGTATTCAAAAAGGGTCATCCAAGAATAATAGACATACTATCGTCCTCGAGAATATCAAGGATAACAAAGTCCGTTAGAATAGTAATATTTGCAACTACAACGGGCACATCCTCACAACTACCGACAGGTATAGCAGTTGATTTATCAACCATTTGCAAAGATATTTCAGTAGGTGTCAACTTACTCAAGTCAAGTCTACGATATAAAGAGAGAGGCATAACACTAACACCGGCTCCAAGATCACATAAAGCAGTTTTAACATAGTTTTTCTTAATGGAGCAAGATATAGTGGGTACTCCTGGATCTCCTAATTTCCTAGGTATTCCACCCTTAAAAGTGTAATTGGCAAGTATGGTAGAAATTTCTACTTCAGGTATCTTTCTTTTGTTGGTAATAATGTCTTTCATATACTTAGCATAAGGATTTGTTTTAAGCACCTCAGTCAAACGCATGCGCAAAAAGATAGGTCTAATCATTTCAGGAAAGCGCTCAAAATCCTCATCATCATTTTTCTTGGATGGTTTCGGAGGAAATGGCATGGGTTTTTGAACCCATGGTTCTCTTTCCCTACCGTGCTTCCTAGCAACAAAGTCTCTCTTATCATAACATTGATTCTTTGATTGTGGGTTATCAACATCAACAACAGGTTCTATCTCTACATCATTATCATTGCTAGGTTGACCATCATCATTTATATTATCACTAGGTTCATGTTGATTACAAGATTGTGTCTCAGCATCATAAACAGATATATCATTGGGATTCTCAGGTGTGTCAGCTACATGTTAACTAGAAGCATGCAAAGTTCTATCATTTTTCTTTTTCTTCTTCTTAGAGGAACTAGGTGCATCTAAATTAGCTCTCTGAGAATCTTGCTCAATTCTCTTAGGGTGGCCTTCAGGATACAGAGGTTCCTGAGTCGTTTTACCACCTCTTGTAGCAACTCTAACAACATAGTCATTATTCTTACCATTTAATTCATTGAGCAAATCATTCTGAGCCTTAAGTACTTGTTCTACTTGAGTGGTAACCATGGAAGCATGTATACTAATGAGTTTCAATTCACCTTTAACTCTAGACAGATAATCACTCAAGAGTTCAATCATATAAGCATTGTGTTGCAATTGTCTACCAACATAAGCATTGAAGTTTTCTTGTTTCACAATAAAACTGTCAAACTCATCTAAGCATTGGCTAGCAGACTTATAACGAGGAATATCACCTTCATCAACTCTATAAAAAGAATTTACCTTTACTACCTGTGTCGGGTTATCAAGACCATGTATTTCTTCAACAGGTGGTAAATTCTTAACATCTTCAGCTTTAATACCATTTTCTTTCATAGATTTCTTTGCCTCTTGCATATCTTCAGGACTGAGAAATAGAACACCTCTTTTCTTATGAGTTGGCTTAGGGGCTGGTTCAGGAAGTGTCCAATTATTTTCATTGGCCAGCATATTATTCAATAGTAATTCAGCTTGTTCAACTGTCCTTTCCCTGAAACACAACCAACACAACTATCTAGGTGGTCTCTAGAAGCATCAGTTAGTTCATTATAAAATACATCAAGCATATCATGCATCTCAAGAGGATGATCAGGAAAAGCATTAAATAATTGGAAAAGCCTCCCCCAAGCTTGTGGGAGACTCTCTTCTTCAATTTCCACAAAGTTATATATTTCCCGTAAGGTAGCTTGTTTCTTATGAGCGGGAAAATATTTTGCAGAGAAGTAATACATCATATCCTGGGGACTATGCACACAACCAGGATCAAGAGAATTAAACCAAGTCTTAGCATCACCCTTTAACGAGAAAAGAAAAACCTTAAGGATATAGTAGTAACGAATCTTTTCATCATTGGTAAACAGGGTGGCTATATCATTCAACTTAGTAAGATGTGCCACAACAGTTTCAGACTCATAGCCATGGAAAGGATCAGATTCAACCAAAGTAATTAACTCAGGATCAACAGAGAATTCATAATCCTTATCAGTAACACAGATATGTGAAGTAGCAAAAGCAGGGTCATGTTTCATTCTAGCATTCAAGAACTTTTCTTTCAGCTTAGCTAATAACTTCTTAAGATCGTATCTATCATTGCAAGCAAGAAAGTCTCTAACAGTTTCTTCATCCATAACATAACCCTTAGGAACAACAGGCAATTCATATCTATTGGGAGAAGCCTCATCATCACTTTCATAAATATCATCAGTTTCTATATTTGCATTCTCCCTAACTTTAGCAATTTGTTCATCTAGAAATTCACCAAGTGGCACAGTATTACCAGGCATAGAAGTAGTTTCATCATATATAGCAGAAGTGGCATCATCAAGAACATACGACATATCAGATTCAATAGCAGGAGTAGGTGTCGCAAGTTTACTCATAACAGAAGGAGAATCAAGTGCAGAGCTAGATGGCAGTTCCTTACCTCCCCTCGTAGTTGAGGGTAAGATCTTGGTTTTTCAGTCCTTCAAATTCTTCATAGTGGTCAACATATATAAATCCCGAGTGCCTTAAAGAATAGAGCTATAGTCCCTCGCAACGAGGCCAAAAAATAGTCTTGATAACCACATGTGTAGGGGATCGCAATAGTTTTTGAGGGTAGAGTATTCAACCCAAATTTGTTGATTCGACACAAGGGGAGCCAAAGAATACTCATAAGTATTAGCAGTTTAGTTGTCAATTCAATCACACCTGGAAACTTAGTATGTGCAGCAAGATAGTTTAGTAGCAAAGTAATATGATAGTGGCGGTAGCAGCAATAAAAGTAACGATAGTGTTTTTGTAGTTTTTCTAATAGTAGCAACAGAAAAGTAAATAAGCAACAAGCAATATGGGAAAAGCTCGTAGGCATTGTATCAGTGATGGTAAATTATGTCGGATGCAATTCATCATGTAGAAGTTATAACCTGGGGTGACACAGAACTAGCTCCAGTTCATCAATGCAATGTAGGCATGTATTCCGAATATAGTCATACGTGCTTATGGAAAAGAACTTGCATGACATCTTTTGTCCTACCCTCCCGTGGCAGCGGGGTCCTATTGGAAACTAAGGGATATTAATGCCTCCTTTTAATAGAGTACCGGACCAAAGCATTAACACATAGTGAATACATGAACTCCTCAAACTACAGTCATCACGGGGAGTGGTCCCGATTATTGTCACTTCGGGGTTGCCGGATCATAACACATAGTAGGTGACTATAGACTTGCAAGATAGGATCAAGAACACACATATATTCATGAAAACATAATAGGTTCAGATCTGAAATCATGGCACTCGGGCCCTAGTGACAAGCATTAAGCATAGCAAAGTCATAGCAACATCAATCTCAGAACATAGTGGATACTAGGGATCAAACCCTAACAAAACTAACTCTATTACATGATAGATCCCATCCAACCCATCACCGTCCAGCAAGCCTATGATGGAATTACTCACGCACGGCAGTGAGCATCATGGAATTGGTGATGGAGGAAGGTTGATGATGATGATGACGACGATCTTCACTCTCCGGAGCCCCGAACGGACTCCAGATCAGCCCTCCCGAGAGATATTAGGGCTTGGCGGCGGCTCCGTCTCGTGAAACGCGATAATTCTTTCTCCTTATTTTTTTCCTCCCCGAAAGTGAATATATAGGATCTGGGGATATGTCGGTGGAGCACCGGGGGGCCCACGAGGCAGGGGGCGCACCGTAGGGGGGGGGGCGCCCCCTGTCCACAGGGCCCCCCCAACCTCGTGGACAGGGTGTGGCCCCCCTGGTCTGGATCTTCTTGCAGGTATTTTTTATATTTTCCAAAATAATTCTCCGTGGATTTTCAGGCGATTCCGAGAACTTTTTATTTCTGCACAAAAACAACACCATGGCAGTTCTGCTGAAAACAGCGCCAGTCCGGGTTAGTTCCATTCAAATCATGCAAGTTAGAGTCCAAAACAAGGGCAAAAGGTTTGGAAAAGTATATACATTCGAGACGTATCACTCTCTCGTCGCTAGAATCTCCATAGATAGATCTTGGTGATGCGTAGAATTTTTTTTGAATTTCTGCAACGATCCCCAACAAGAAGTGGGCGTAAGTTCGGCACACCCTCGCCAAGGCCAAGGAGACGTACAAGACGAATGAGCCGACTCTGGGCGCGGCCGATGGCGCCCGGACGGCAACAAGCACGCCAAGACCACGAAGGACGCCGCGCCGGCTACCGCGCGCCTGCAAGAGTCCATCGACCATTGCATCATCGACACCAAGAACCGTGCCACCCAAAGGGAAGAAAAGACCGAGGCGCGGTGGTCGGCGTTGATGACGAACAACGCCGTCAAGCTAGACTTGCTCCGGACCAATGCCACCACAAAGAAAAGGAACAACGACTTCGCTTTCCTGATGGGCGGGGCGGACATGTCAGCGATGGACGAGCAGGTCAAGGCGTGGTACCAGGTGGAGCGAGGCCTCATCCCGAACCAGATGGCCTCGACGGCGGCGCCAACTCACACGCCGACCCCAGCACCACCGCCCAGCCCGAGCGACGCCTCCACGACGCCAGAAGACGCGTCGACGCCGACCAGCCCACGCTCTCCGACTACTGTCAGTCCAACGCCAGAGGCCGACGCCGCCGTTTGATGCATTGTTTTCGTGTCCTTTCTTTTGACGACCAGACTTATTATTTTGATCGCCGAACTATGACACTAATTGCCAATTGCTGGGACTTTGTGGCGCTGATCGCTGGATTTTTTGGCGGGAATGGATAAAGTTTGAATTTACAACGCCTTTGGGGCGGCACCTGGGGGCGTGGCTGGGTCCTTGATCGCCCCCGGGCCAAAAAAGTGTTAAGCGTGATCCCGGAATAGCACCGGCCTCTGCGCTGGGGGCCGAACGAGTGGAGATGCTCCAAGTTTCTAGTGGTGCTATTCTGAAGCACAAACCTTTTATACCTATCTCATACGCGAAAAGTCGGTCATACCCGTGTGAGCACAACGCATCTCAAAATGTCACGTACAACAGTCGGCCAAGAGCGAAATAATGATATCAGACCACTTGGAAAAATAATTTCGCTCTTCGAGCAAATTCCTGAGCTATGAGGACATCACAGATCTTAAGATGATGCTTGTGGTCGGGTAACCTTGAAATCATGAGCACCATGCTTGCGATCTTAGCAGCTCCCACACACACACAATAGAGCGATCGCCATTAAACATGACGCAGTTGATGGTTTTTGTATGTTCTGCGATGACATTGAAGGGGATAGGATCAAGATAGCGCGAAGAGGGTCCCTAACCGCCTAACGTCCATTTGACGGAGGCAACGGAGCGTCAGCCTATGTGCGACTAGGCTGTTGTCGAGCGGCCAAGCCTTGGTAAGGGCGGTAAGGCCCTGCACCGTCTAGCCACGCCGTTGGACCCCTTCAGCAACCCTGGCGGCTATTGCATTGGCATCCGAGAGCACATTCAAGCCATGGAGCTGGACGTTGATGGGGCGGGTTATGACGTTGGCTTGGTGGAGCGTGGATACCAAGAAGGCATTTGTGAGATCTCGTATGGACTTGACCTGTAATAGCCCTAAGAACCTTTTTGTGGTCCGGTCCGAGAGCCGTCTCAAGTTGGTTGCTCATCTCACTAGCGGGTATTTTGATGAGATTAATGACCTTGCCCACACCTCTATTTCTGGCAGCAAGGTGACCGGGCACTGCATGAGCCAACACATAGATCGTCACTACAATCTCTCTGAACTCTGGATCTACTCTTGACAAGGCATGAGTGACCTCTTCATCATGCCTCTTCTGAAGGACCTCGAGGTGGGTGACCATCCTTTGGAGATTTCATGAACCGAAAAGTCTTGTACATTCTCATCCAGCATTCAGCTCTTGTCGTGGCCACCGCGCCTTGTAGCGGGTCGCTGATGTCCTTATGAACTCCGTCGAGTCGGTTGATGGGATTCGTCCTTGCAGTGCCTTTCTACATTGAGACTCGCATTTTCCAACTCATGGCACACATCTTTCATCCTTTGAAGCGCCTTTTCCAACTCATCCCAAACATCTTTCATCCTCTGAAGCTCCTGTGCTCTCTTTTCATTAGAATGGTGACTAGGGAGAAGACCATCCTCACATGCGTGAGGTTGACGGTGCACCACTCTTTAGGCGCACCAGCGCAGTGGGGAAGTCACGGAGGTGCTCGAGCCCAACTAGCACGATGTGCGGGTGTAGTGCATCCAACCCCGCGATCTCTTCTAAGCAGGGTCGGTACAGAGAAATTTGGGACCCGGGGCAAAATTAAATAATTTTTATACCAAAATTTTATACTTATTTTTTATTTTATTACACTAACATATTCAGGAGTATACATTTTGTTTGGTGTAGTTAAGCACATATTTTTTTTTGGCATAGTTAAAAATGTTGTTTATTATCGGTTGTAACGTATATCATTAATCACTTTGTTTATGCTAAATTTCAATTAATTAAGTGATATAACATAAATTATTTTAAAATTATTTTTGCGATAATTTCACAAATTATATAGTGCACACATAATACATATTTGTACGTATATACATATGTTCATGAATAGTTTAGTTTAATTAATACAGTATATAATGTAAGAGGGTTTCTAAAGAACAATATCCAACTAATATCTTTTGTTTGCGAGGCCAACTAATATCTTAATAGTAGTTCTAGTGTATTTATAGAACCTTGGAGAGTGTAAATTCTATTATTTGGAAACTTTTTGCAAGCTAGGGCTGGCCATTTATTTGGCCTTTTCTTGCCTTCTTCGCCGCGAAGGCAGCCAGGAGGCGCGGGTGATGGGCCTCGAACCCCTCGTTGGTTACCCCAAGTGGAAGGTGTAAGATGCAGTAAGTAGAAGTGTTTTCCCTTAGCAAAGATGCCAAGGATCGAATCCCCAGAGACTCCTAGGTTCAACAGGTAGGTGTCAATTGCTACGGCGCCAGATTAGTAGCAACCAACGTGGACCTGCACACAGATACAAATAACTTTGATCCCAACGAGTACAGAGAGGTTGTCAATCTCTCCGGCCTTGTAGTTCACAAAGGGTTAAAAGCAATGATAGTAGTGATAGATAGTTTTTGCAATAGTAAATAATAACGGAAAGTAAATAGTGGATGTGATCAATGATGGTAATATGGACCGGAGTCTCATGATGTTCACTAGTGATGTCTCTCTCCCAAAAGACGATAAAACAACTATGTGAGGTAACAAATTACAGCTGGGCAATTGACAGGACTACGAACGCAAACCAATGCTGACTACATTGCAAGAAAGGTTGAGGTTCAAAGCATGGGCGGTACGCCAAAGTAAGTAGACCGAAATGCATCAATATCTACTACTAATCATCCACCTTGAGATATCTATCCAGAACATCTCGCTGGTATTAAGTTGCGAGTCCCACCCATAGTGTAAACTCAATGCAACAGACAACTGCATTAAAAGAACTTTGCGTAAAGTAAACAATCCTTGCACCCGCGGGCACAAGCACCGTTGTTTTCCCCCTTGTGGCAACAGCACATCCCCTAGACTCATGTTTCTGTCACTCAAGCTAGTCATCGAGGGGCATGAACCCACAATCAAGCATAACGTTCCCTCTTGGAGTCACTACCTACTACTCGGCCAAAGCAATAAATAACAACGGAGAACATGCAAGAATTACTTATGAACTAAAATATAAAAGAGGTGAATCAAATATATTACTCAAGATCAATCTGAACATAATCTCATAATCCATCGGATCCCAGCAAACTCAACATAGCAACAGCATAAGGATTACATAGGTGCCTCGATCATGTAGGGCAGCTCACGAGGACTAATTAGTGAACCACAAGAACGGGAGGAGAACATCACATAGCTACTGGTCATGGACTCATGGTCCAAGGGAGACTACTCACGAGTCATCCGGGAGGCGTCCATGGTGGTGGAGAAGCTCCCGGTGGTGATCCTCCCCTCCGGCAGGGTGCCGGGAAGAGTTCTCCTGGTGCTCCCGATCTTGGAAGCGGCGGCGGCGGCGGAACAGAGATGGGATCGCGAAAAGAAGTCCTGTTCTGAGGGTTTCGGAGGGTCCTTTAAATATATGCCAAAGTAGGGCACCGGGGGAGCCTCGGGGGGCCCAGGCGCCCCCCCCGGCGCGGTCCGGGAGGGGGGGGGGCGCCCACAGGGCGCCTGGAGCCCCTGTGCCCCCCCAGTCTGCCCTTCGGACGCAGTGTTGTTTCCGTATCGCTGATTTTTTATATAATTTTTCTGGATTTTTCTGGGCAGTTCTCGAAACATGAAAACCTGAAATACAAAAACAGCCGAAAACAGAAACTGGCACTGGGGTGCACTGGATTAGTAAGTTAGTCCAAATATGATCAAAAGTGTATGGAAGTGTATGAATATCATAGCAATATCACCCAAAAGTGGCATGGAGCAAGCAGAAATTATAGATACGTTTTGGACGTATCAACATCCCCAAGCTTAATTCCTGCTCGTCCTCGAGTAGGTAAATGATAACAAGAATAATTTCTGTGGTGACATGCTATTAACCATATAGGACTTTCTCATAGTCATATGACAAAAGCTTACCGAGACAATGATTCTAAAGTACTTAAGTTGTCTCAAGAGAAAATCACAAATGACTGAAAGTTTTACAACATGAAACTGAAACATCAAAAAGATTTGCAATGAACATGATGTGCAAATATGACAAAGTGATATCTAGCTTGCCCCCTTTAGTGATGCAAAACATAAGTGCAGGGGCGCCTTCAAGGTTTAATTGATGACTAGATACAATCATTTCGGAATAAACGATATCACAATCATGCAAAAGACAATGCTACTTTGGGACAATGCACATTACACTCAGAATGACAATCATGCTCTCAGTAGTTGGTGCTTCAACATAAAGGTAAAAGAAAGGTTAAGTGCTAAAGCTTTTCATTTTGAAAGTATGGAAGCAATTGTGTCAACGGTAGTAGTACTTCATATGTGTCATGCATAAAACATCCTATAAGTTGCAAGCCTCATGCATCGAATACCAATAGTGCTCGCTCCTTGTCCTAATTAGCTCGGATCCCCATGGGTTATCATTGCATTACATATGTTTTAACCAAGTGTCACAAAGGGGTACCTCTATGCCACATGTACAAAGGTCCAAGGAGATAGATCGCATTTGATTTCTCGTTTTTGATAGATCTCAACTTGAGGACATCCATACCGGGACAACATAGAAAATAGATGATGGACTCCTCTTAAATGCATAAGCATATTCTCATGAGAGATTGAGGATTAAGGTCCAAGCTAAAACTTCCACCATGATGCATGGCTTTGGTTGGCGGCCCAATGTTCTTCTCTAACAATATGCATATTAATTCAACCCACGGTAAATCACCCTTACTTCAGACAAGACGAACATGCATAGCAACTCACATGATATTCAACAAAAGTGTGACAGTTGATGGCGTCCCCAGAAACATGGTTACCGCCCATCAAGCAACTCATAAGAAATAAGATACATAAGCAACATATTCTTTACCACAATAGTTTTTAGCCTACTTTCCCATGAGCTATGTATTGCATGGTTAATTTGCTTAGTGCAGGTGGAGGTTAGCAAAGGACTGGGAGCGACCAACTAAGAGAGCAATGACGGTCATAATCATGCAGAGCGACAAAGCAATATTGAATCAGGCATGGTAGTTATATCGCTACTTAGAAACAAAAGATCATCAAGGCTTGACAGACTTTCTTTACAGTCTTGAATATGCGTGAGCATACGCCAAGTCAATCAAAATAAATTCTCGAAGGAAGATATTACTAAACCATACCACATCATTGTTGGGGAACGTAGTATTTTAAAATTTTCCTACGATCACGCAAGATCTATCTACCAGATGCATAGCAACGAGAGGGGAGAGTGTGTCTACGTACCCTCGTAGACCGGGAGCGGAAGCGTCAAGTGACGCGGTTGATGTTGTCGAACTTCTTCGCGATCCAACCGATCAAGCACCGAACGTACGGCACCTCTGCGTTCAGCACACGTTCAGCTTGATGACGTCCCACGAGCTCTTGATCCAGTTGAGCTTCACGGGAGAGTTTCGTCAGCACGACGGCATGGTGACGGATATGATGTGTTCACCGGCGCAGGGCTTCTCCTAAGCTCCGCGACGGTACGACCGAGGTGTGATTCTGTGGAGGGGGGCACCGCACACGGCAAAACAATTCAACTTGTGTGTCTTTGGGTGCCCCCCTGCCCCCGTATATAAAGGAGCAAGGGAGGAGGGGCCGGCCAACTCTCCTGGTGCGGCTAGGGAAGGGATTCCTACTAGGAATAGGATTGCAATCCTATTCCTAGTAGGATTCACCGAAAGGAAGAAGGGGGAAAGGAATAGGAGAGGTGGCGCCCCCCCAATCCTAGTCCAACTAGGATTCCTAGGTGGGGGCGCCGGCCAGCCCTATGGGCTGCCTCTCTCTCACCCTTTAGGCCCACTATGGACCATCCCCTCTCGTAGGGGGTTCCGGTAACCCCCTCCGACATTCCCGATAAATCCGAAACTTTTCCGGTATACTTCCGGTGTCCGAATATAGCCGTCCAATATATTAATCTTTATGTCTCGGACATTCCGAGACTCCTCGTCATGTCCGTGATCTCATCCGGGACTCCGAACTACCTTCGGTACATCAATACTCATAAACTCATAATACCGATCGTCATCAAACGTTAAGCGTGCGGACCCTACGGGTTCGAGAACTATGTAGACATGACCGAGACTCATCTCTGGTCAATAACCAATAGCGGAACCTGGATGTTCATATTGGCTCCTACATATTCTACGAAGATCTTTTATCGGTCAGAACCGCATAACAACATAGGTTGTTCCTTTTGTCAAACGGTATGTTACTTGCCCGAGATTCGATCGTCGGTATCTCTATACCTAGTTCAATCTCGTTACCGGCAAGTCTCTTTACTCGTTCCGTAACACATCATCTCGTGACTAACTCATTAGTCTATTGCTTGCAAGGCTTATTGTGATGTGTGTTACCGAGAGGGCCCAGAGATACCTCTCCGACACTCGGAGTGACAAATCCTAATCTTGATCTATGCCAACACCACGAATACTTTCGGAGACACCTGTAGAGCATCTTTATGATCACCCAGTTACGTTGTGCCGTTTGATAGCACACAAGGTGTTCCTACGGTATTCGGGAGTTGCATAATCTCATAGTCATAGGAACATGTATAAGTCATGAAGAAAGCAATAGCAGTTAAACTAAACGATCATAGTGCTATGCTAACGGATGGGTCTTGTCCATCACATCATTCTCCTAATGATGTGATCCCGTTGATCAAATGACAACTCATGTCTATGGCTAGGAAACATAACCATCTTTGATCAATGAGCTAGTCTAGTAGAGGCATACTAGGGACATACTGTTTTGTCTATGTATTCACACATGTATTAAGTTTCCGGTTAATACAATTCTAGCATGAATAAAAGACATTTATCATGATATAAGGAAATAAATAATAACTTTATTATTGCCTCTAGGGCATATTTCCTTCAGTCTCCCACTTGCACTAGACTCAATAATCTAGCTCACATCGCCATGTGATTTAATACCGATAGTTCACATCGTTATGTGACCAACACCCAAAGGGTTTACTAGAGTCAATAATCTAGTTCACATCGCTATGTGATTAATACCCAAGAGTAATAAGGTGTGATCATGTTTTGCTTGTGAGAGAAGTTTAGTCAACGGGTCTGTCACATTCAGATCCGTATGTATTTTGCAAATTTCTATGTCTACAATGCTCTGCATAGAGCTACTCTAGCTAATTGCTCCCACTTTCAATACGCATCCAGATTGATACTTAGAGTCATCTGGATTTAGTGTCAAAGTTTGCATCAGCGTAACCCTTTACGACGAACTCTTTATCACCTCCATAATCGAGAAACATTTCCTTAGTCATCCAATTACTAAGGATAATTTTGACCGCTGTATAGTGATCTACTTCTGGATCACTATTGTACCTCCCTGTCAAACTCTTGGCAAGGTACACAACGTGTTTTGTACACAGCATGGCATACTTTATAGAACCTATGGCTGAGGCATAGGGAATGACTTTCATTCTCTCTATATTTTTCTGCCATGGTCTGGCTTTGAGTCTTACTCAACTTCACACCTTGCAAATCAGGCAAGAACTTCTTCTTTGACTGATCCATTTTGAACTACTTCAAAATCTTATCAAGGTATGTACTCATCGAAAGTCTTATCAAGCGTCTTGATCTATCTATATAGATTCTTGATGCTCAATATGTAAGCAGCTTCACCGAGGTCTTTCATTGAAAAACTTTTATTCAAGTATCCTTTTATGCTATCCAGAAATTCTATATCATTTCCAATCAACAATATGTCATCTACATATAATTTTAGAAATGCTACAGAGATCCCACTCACTTTCTTGTAAATACAGGCTTCTCCAAAAGTCTGTATAAAACCATATGCTTTGATCACCTCATCAAAGCGTATATTCCAACTCCGAGATGCTTGCACCAGTCCATAGATGGATCGCTGGAGTTTGCATACTTTGTTAGCACCTTTTGGATCGACAAAACCTTCTGGTTGCATCATATACAACTCTTCTTTGAGATATCCATTTAGGAATGCAGTTTTGACATCCATTTGCCAGATTTCATAATCATAAAATGCGGCAATTGCTAACATGATTCGGACAGACTTAAGCATCGCTACAGGTGAGAAAGTCTCATCGTAGTCAACTCCTTGAACTTGTCGAAAACCTTTCGCAACAAGTCGAGCTTTGTAAACAGTAATATTACCGTCTGCGTCGGTCTTCCTCTTGAAGATCCATTTATTTTCGATGGCCTGCCGATCATCGGGCAAGTCAACCAAAGTCCACACTTTGTTCTCATACATGGATCCCATCTCAGATTTCATGGCTTCAAGCCATTTTGCGGAATCTGGGCTCATCATCGCTTCCTCATAGTTCGTAGGTTCATCATGGTCTAGTAACATGATTTCCAGAACTGGGTTGCCGTACCACTCTGGTGCGGAACGTACTCTGGTTGATCTACGACGTTCAGCAGAAACTTGATCCGAAGTTTCATGATCATTATCATCAACTTCCTCACTAATTGGTGTAGGAATCACTGGAACAATTTCCTGTGATGTACTACTTTCCAATATGGGAGAAGGTACAATTACCTCATCAAGTTCTACTTTGCTCCCACTCACTTCTTTCGAGAGAAACTCTTTTTCTAGAAAGGATCCGTTCTTAGCAACGAATATTTTGCCTTCGGATCTATGATAGAAGGTGTACCCAACAGTCTCTTTTGGGTATCCTATGAAGACACATTTTTCCGACTTGGGATCGAGCTTATCAGGTTGAAGTGTTTTCACATAAGCATCCCAGCCCCAAATTTTAAGAAACGACAACTTTGGTTTCTTGCCAAACCATAGTTCATAAGGCGTCGTATCAACGGATTTAGATGGTGCCCTATTTAACGTGAATGCAGCTGTCTCTAAAGCATAACCCCAAAACGATAGTGGTAAATCGGTAAGAGACATCATAGATCGCACCATATCCAATAAAGTACGGTTACGACGTTCGGACACACCATTACGTTGTGGTGTTCCAGGTGGCGTGAGTTGTGAAACTATTCCACATTGTTTCAAATGAAGACCAAACTCGTAACTCAAATATTCTCCTCCACGATCAGATCGTAGGAACTTTATTTTCTTGTTACGATGATTCTCTACTTCACTCTGAAATTCTTTGAACTTTTCAAATGTTTCAGACTTGTGTTTCATTAAGTAGATATACCCATATCTGCTCAAATCATCAGTGAAGGTCAGAAAATAACGATACCCGCCGCGTGCTTCAACACTCATTGGTCCGCATACATCAGTATGTATGATTTTCCAACAAATATGTTGCTCGCTCAATAGTTCCGGAGAACGGAGTTTTAGTCATCTTGCCCATGAGGCATGGTTCGCAAGCACCAAGTGATTCATAATCAAGTGATTCCAAAAGTCCATCATTATGGAGTTTCTTCATGCGTTTTACACCAATATGACCTAAACGGCAGTGCCACAAATAAGTTGCACTATCATTATTAACCTTGCATCTTTTGGCTTCAATATTATGAATATGTGTATCACACGATCGAGATCCAACAAACTATTTTATTGGGTGTATGATCATAGAAGGTTTTATTCATGTAAACAGAACAACAATTATTCTCTAACTTACATGAATAACCGTATTGCAATAAACATGATCAAATCACATTCATGCCCAACACAAACACCAAATAACAGTTATTTAGGTTCAACACTAATCCCGAAAGTATAGGGAGTGTGCGATGATGATCATATCAATCTTGGAACTGCTTCCAGTACACATCGTCACTTCATCCTTTAACTAGTTTATGTTCATTATGCAACTCCCACTTCGAGTTACTACTCTTTAGCAACTAAATCAGTATCAAATACCGAGGGGTTGCTATGAACACTAGTAAAATACACATCAATAATCTGTATATCAAATATACCTTTGTTCACTTTGCCATCCTTCTTATCCGCCAAGTATCTAGGGCAGTTCCACTTCCAGTGACCATTTCCTTTGCAGTAGAAGCACTTAGTTTCAGGCTTGAGTTTAGCTTTGGGTTTCTTCGTGGAAGTAGCAACTGACTTGCTATTCCTTTTGAAGTTCCCTTTTCTTTCCCTTGCCCTATTTCTTGAAACTAGTGGTCTTGCTAACCATCAACACTTGATGCTCCTTTTTTTGATTTCTACCTCCGCAGCTTAGAGCATAGCGAAGAGCTCGGGAATTGTTTACGTCATCCCTTGCATATTATAGTTCATCACGAAGTTCTACTAACTTGGTGATAGTGACTAGAGAACTTTGTCAATTACTATCTTATCTGGAAGATTAACTCCGACTTGATTAAAGTAATTGTAGTACCCAGACAATCTGAGCACATGCTCACTGGTTGAGCTATTCTCCTCCATCTTGTAGGCAAAGTACTGTCAGAGGTCTTATACCTCTCGACACGGGCATGAGTATGAAATACTAATTTCAACTCTTGGAACATCTTATATGCTCCGTGGTGTTCAAAACGTTTTTGAAGTCCCGGTTCTAAGCTGTAAAGTATGGTGCACTTAAACTATCAAGTATTCATCATATCGAGCTTTTGTCAAAAACGTTCATAACGTCTACATCTGCTCCTGCAATAGGTCTGTCACCTAGCGGTGCATCAAGGACATAATTCTTCTGTGCAGCAATGAGGATAATCCTCAGATCACGGAACAATTCCGCATCATTGCTACTAACATCTTTCAACTTGGTTTTCTCTAGGAACATATGAAAAATAAATGGGGAGCAACATCGCGAGCTATTGATCTACAACATAGATATGCTAATACTTCTAGGACTAAGTTCATGATAAATTAAAGTTCAATTAATCATATTACTTAAGAACTCCCACTTAGATAGACATCCCTCTGGTCATCTAAATGATCACGTGATCCAAATCAACTAAACCATGTCCGATCATCACATGAGATGGAGTAGTTTCAATGGTGAACATCTTATGTTGATCATATCTACTATATGATTCATTCTCGACCTTTCAGTCTCCAGTGTTCCGAGGCCATATCTGTATATGCTAGGCTCGTCAAGTTTAACCCGAGTATTCTGCGTGTGCAAAACTGGCTTACACCCGTTGTATTTGAACGTAGAGCTTATCACACCCGATCATCACGTGGTGTCTCGGCACGACGAACTTTTGCAACGATGCATACTCAGGGAGAACACTTATACCTTGAAATTTAGTAAGGGATCATCTTATAATGCTACCGTCGTCCTAAGCAAAATAAGAAGCATAATAAGATAAACATCATATGCAATCAAAATATGTGACATGATATGGCCATCATCATCTTGTGCTTTTGATCTCCATCTTCAAAGCACCGTCATGATCACCTTCGTCACCGGCTTGACACCTTGATCTTCATCGTAGCATCGTTGTTGTCTTGCCAACTATTGCTTCCACGACTATCGCTACCGCTTAGTGATAAAGTAAAGCAATTACATGGCGATTGTATTTCATACAATAAAGCGACAACCATATGGCTCCTGCCAGTTGCCGATAACTTTACAAAACATGATCATCTCATACAAAAACCGTATAACTCATCATGTCTTGACCATATCACATCACAACATGCCCTGCAAAAACAAGTTAGACGTCCTCTACTTTGTTTGTTGCAAGTTTTACGTGGCTGCTATGGGCTTAGCAAGAACCGTTCTTACCTACGCATACAAAACCACAACGATGTTTCGTCAAGTATGTGCTGTTTTAACCTTCACAAGGACCGGGCGTAGCCATACTTGATTCAGCTAAAGTGAGAGAGACAGACACCCGCCAGTCACCTTTAAGCAACGAGTGCTCGTAACGGTGAAACCAGTCTCGCTTAAGCGTACGCGTAATGTCGGTCCGGGCCGCTTCATCTCACAATACCGCCGAAGCAAAGTATGACATGCTGGTAAGCAGTATGACTAGTATCGTCCACAATCTCATTGTGTTCTACTCGTGCATATCATCTACGCATAGACCTGGCTCATGATGCCACTGTTGGGGAACGTAGTATTTTAAAATTTTCCTACGATCACGCAAGATCTATCTACCAGATGCATAGCAACGAGAGGGGAGAGTGTGTCTACGTACCCTCGTAGACCGGGAGCGGAAGCGTCAAGTGACGCGGTTGATGTTGTCGAACTTCTTCGCGATCCAACCGATCAAGCACCGAACGTACGACACCTCCGCGTTCAGCACACGTTCAGCTTGATGACGTCCCACGAGCTCTTGATCCAGTTGAGCTTCACGGGTGAGTTTCGTCAGCACGACGGCGTGGTGACGGATATGATGTGTTCACCGGCGCAGGGCTTCGCCTAAGCTCCGCGACGGTACGACCGAGGTGTGATTCTGTGGAGGGGGGCACCGCACACGGCTAAAACAATTCAACTTGTGTGTCTTTGGGTGCCCCCCTGCCCCCGTATATAAAGGAGCAAGGGAGGAGGGGCCGGCCAACCTCTATGGTGCGGCTAGGGAGGGGACTCCTACTAGGAATAGGATTGCAATCCTATTCCTAGTAGGATTCACCGGAAGGAAGAAGGGGGAAAGGATTAGGAGAGGTGGCGCCCCCCCAATCCTAGTCCAACTAGGATTCCTAGGTGGGGGCGCTGGCCAGCCCTATGGGCTGCCTCTCTCTCACCCTTTAGGCCCACTATGGACCATCCCCTCTCGTAGGGGGTTCCGGTAACCCCCTCCGGCATTCCCGATAAATCCGAAACTTTTCCGGTATACTTCCGGTGTCCGAATATAGCCGTCCAATATATCAATCTTTATGTCTCGGACATTCCGAGACTCCTCGTCATGTCCGTGATCTCATCCGGGACTCCGAACTACCTTCGGTACATCAATACTCAAAAACTCATAATACCGATCGTCATCAAACGTTAAGCGTGCGGACCCTACGGGTTCGAGAACTATGTAGACATGACCGAGACTCATCTCTGGTCAATAACCAATAGCGGAACCTGGATGTTCATATTGGCTCCTACATATTCTACGAAGATCTTTTATCGGTCAGAACCGCATAACAACATACGTTGTGACGTTTGATAGCACACAAGGTGTTCCTACGGTATTCGGGAGTTGCATAATCTCATAGTCATAGGAACATGTATAAGTCATGAAGAAAGCAATAGCAGTTAAACTAAACGATCATAGTGCTATGCTAACGGATGGGTCTTGTCCATCACATCATTCTCCTAATGATGTGATCCCGTTGATCAAATGACAACTCATGTCTATGGCTAGGAAACATAACCATCTTTGATCAATGAGCTAGTCTAGTAGAGGCATACTAGGGACATACTGTTTTGTCTATGTATTCACACATGTATTAAGTTTCCGGTTAATACAATTCTAGCATGAATAAAAGACATTTATCATGATATAAGGAAATAAATAATAACTTTATTATTGCCTCTAGGGCATATTTCCTTCAATCATAGGCAAACAAACCAAGTTGGTACTCCAATAACACATTGGGAAACCCCCAGCTATTTGGGATTAACCATAAGAAAACTTGAACTACTAAGCACCATCATGCAAGTAGAATCTTTATCATAGACACATTAACCCATGCAACGGAAGCAAACTCTCTTAATAAGGTGAGCATGGTAATTGAAGAGAGTTCAAGCAACCAACTAAATAAAAGCTCTTGAAAAGATAAGCATGAATACTAAGAGCAGAGTATGATAGTAGCTATTAAAAGACAAAGAACACACACAGCATAGATAGACATGAAAATTCTATGTAATGTTATAGGTAGAAGTGGAGCGTGTTTCTGTCCCACATAAAGGAATGCTGGGTTCCGACTTGTTATGAAAACTAAAAAGAAAACTAAAAGCAAGACGCTCCAAGCTTAGCACATAACACATGAAGTGATTAAAATATAGCGGAACGAAAGACGAACTGATAGTGTTGATGGAGAAGGGGATGCACGAGGGCATCCCCAAGCTTAGACGCTTGAGTCTCCTTGAATATTTCTTGGGGGTGCACGGGGGCATCCCCAAGCTTGAGCGCTTGACACTCCTGAATCTTTTTATCATCTTCCCTCGCACACTTGAAAACTCCCTTCATACACAACTCATCATAATCTGATTAGCGAGGTTAGTACCCTTAATAAAATAATTATACCTTGCTGGAAATAAGGATATTCTTGAAGTTCTACTGTTTCTCAAGATTGCCAAAAGGTTTTTGCAAAGAAAAAGCAAGTTCTTAATTTGCAAAGTCAAGGTAAGGCAAAACAGGACAGAATCTGTGAAAAACAGAACAGCAGGCAGTAATTGACCTGTTCGGGATACTTCTGCAACTCAAATAAAAAAACTCAGAACTGAAGCACGAAAGACAATTATATAGAGAACGCTGTCGAAAAATTCAGACCAAAAAGATGATCTGGTGATTTTATACGAATTTTTCTATCCAAGGACAGAATCTGTTTCCTGGACAGCACCTCACAACTTTTGAACTTTCTAGCAATCGGAGGCTATACTTGGCACAAATATGAAAAGCAAAGATACAATGATGATGCTACAGCAGTAAACAACATCAAGACACAACGAAAGCAAAAAAATTATTCATGTGGGCTGCCTCCCAAAAGCGCTTTCTTTTATGCCTTTAAGCTAGGCATAATGCATAGATCAAGTTTTATCAACAATAAAAGAATAGCTAGCCCGTACAACGGACTCAAAAGGTAACTTGACCTTCTTACGAGGGAAGTGTTCCATCCCTTTCTTGAGAGGAAACTGAAATTTAATATTACCCTCTTTCATGTCAATGACAGCACCAACGATGCGCAAAAAGGGACGTCCCAAAATAATTGGACAAGAAGGATCACATTCAATATCCATAATAGAGAAATCAACGGGCACATAATTATCATTGACAACAATAAGAACATCGTCGATCCTCCCCAAAGGTTTCTTTATGGAAGAATGAACGAGAACATTACCAAAAGAACAAGAATCAAAAGGTTTCAATTTAAGCATATCATATAGTCTTTTGGGCATAATAGAAGTACTAGCTACAATATCACATAAAGCAAAGCATGAGAAATTGTTTATCTTAATTTTAATCATAGAATCCCAACCATCTTCTAGCTTTCTAGGTATGGAGGCTTCTACTCTAAGTTTCTCCTCCCTAGCTTTGATGAGAGCATTAGTGATATGCTCTGTGAAGGCAAGATTAAGTGTGCTAGTGTTGGGATCTTTAGCCATTCCTTGTAGAAAGGTGACAACTTCTGAAATACTACAATTATCAAAATCAATTTTATCATTAGTGGGCAGAATTGTAGTGTCATCCTCTTTGTTTAATTCGCTCTCTATTATAAGAGTTTGAACATCTTCCCAAGTTTGGGGAAGCTTAGGAGCAATTTTAAACTGAGGCTCATACTTTTTTCCTGGAAGACCATGCCATGGGCATAACTCTCCGTCAAAACTAGTATAATCACAAGGTTTATTTTTTTGTAAATCCCGTCAGTGATAAGTGGGGCAATGGAAGTAGGGGTGTACTCCTCCCATTTAATGTTTTTGGTAGAACCCATAGTAGCAAGCAAGCAAGATAACTATTTTTGTGATTTTTGATAAAAGGAACTAAAGCAAAAATGAAAGGTAAACTAACAAGACTAAAAAGCAAAGGTAAAAGATAGCATGCAACTCCCCTATCCTGAAGAGTGGAGTCCCCGGCAACGGCGCCAGAAAATACTCCTTGATGGGCCTCGAACCCCTCGTTGGTTACCCCAAGTGGAAGGTGTAAGATGCAGTAAGTAGAAGTGTTTTCCCTTAGCAAAGATGCCAAGGATCGAATCCCCAGAGACTCCTAGGTTCAACAGGTAGGTGTCAATTGCTACGGCGCCAGATTAGTAGCAACCAACGTGGACCTGCACACAGATACAAATAACTTTGCTCCCAACGAGTACAGAGAGGTTGTCAATCTCTCCGGCCTTGTAGTTCACAAAGGGTTAAAAGCAATGATAGTAGTGATAGATAGTTTTTACAATAGTAAATAATAACGGAAAGTAAATAGTGGATGTGATCAATGATGGTAATATGGACCGGAGTCTCATGATGTTCACTAGTGATGTCTCTCTCCAAAAAGGCGATAAAACAACTATGTGAGGTAACAAATTACAGCTGGGCAATTGACAGGACCACGAACGCAAACCAATGCTGACTACATTGCAAGAAAGGTTGAGGTTCAAAGCATGGGCGGTACGCCAAAGTAAGTAGACCGAAATCCATCAATATCTACTACTAATCATCCACCTTGAGATATCTATCCAGAACATCTCGCTGGTATTAAGTTGCGAGTCCCACCCATAGTGTAAACTCAATGCAACAGACAACTGCATTAAAAGAACTTTGCGTAAAGTAAACAATCCTTGCACCCGCGGGCACAAGCACCGTTGTTTTCCCCCTTGTGGCAATAGCACATCCCCTAGACTCATGTTTCTGTCACTCAAGCTAGTCATCGAGGGGCATGAACCCACAATCAAGCATAACGTTCCCTCTTGGAGTCACTACCTACTACTCGGCCAAAGCAATAAATAACAACGGAGAACATGCAAGAATTACTTATGAACTAAAATATAAAAGAGGTGAATCAAATATATTACTCAAGATCAATCTGAACATAATCTCATAATCCACCGGATCCCAGAAAACTCAACATAGCAACAGCATAAGGATTACATAGGTGCCTCGATCATGTAGGGCAGCTCACGAGGACTAATTAGTGAACCACAAGAACGGGAGGAGAACATCACATAGCTACTGGTCATGGACTCATGGTCCAAGGGAGACTACTCACGAGTCATCCGGGAGGCGTCCATGGTGGTGGAGAAGCTCCCGGTGGTCATCCTCCCCTCCGGCAGGGTGCCGGGAAGAGTTCTCCTGGTGCTCCCGATCTTGGAAGCGGCGGCGGCGGCGGAACAGAGATGGGATCGCGAAAAGAAGTCCTGTTCTGAGGGTTTCGGAGGGTCCTTTAAATATATGCCAAAGTAGGGCACCGGGGGAGCCTCGGGGGGCCCAGGCGCCCCCCCCCCCCCCC
>LR738714.1:734157353-734178846 GCA_902687465.1 Secale cereale | reverse complement strand
CCCCCCCCCGACGCGGCCCAGGGGGGGGGGGCCCACAGGGCGCCTGGAGCCCCTGTGGCCCCCCAGGCTGCCCTTCGGACGCAGTGTTGTTTCCATATCGCTGATTTTTTATATAATTTTTCTGGATTTTTCTGGGCAGTTCTCGAAACGTGAAAACCTGAAATACAAAAACAGCCGAAAACAGAAACTGGCACTGGGGTGCACTTGATTAGTAAGTTAGTCCAAATATGATCAAAAGTATATGGAAGTGTATGAATATCATAGCAATATCACCCAAAAGTGGCATGGAGCAAGCAAAAATTATAGATATGTTTTGGACGTATCAGCGGGCGAGGAAGTGGCCGGCGCGGCGGCGTGAAGGAGAGGTGAGGGCGGCCCTCGGTGTGGCGAGGACGGCGGCGACCTGGACTCGCCGTCGGGGTGGAGGTCGGGCGCGGGGTCGACGAGCTCCTGCAGGGCCGCGGCGGCGGACTCGGCAAGGCCGGCCGCGGGGCGCCATGGCGAGGTGCGGCGGGGTCGCGGCGTGGAGACGGCGCAGGGGAGCTGAGGCAGGGGCTCGTGCTCCTCCTTCGGTGGCGCAAGGAGGGAGACGAGGGCAGCGGTGCAGTCGGGCGAAGGGGCAGTGGAGCGGGAGCTCGGCCTGCGGCGGTTCGGGCCCGCGCGGGCCCCGGATGGGCTCCTCGCCCCGCCGTCATGGCGACCACCAGGAGCGCCACCGCCCTCGACCCACCTCGCCCGTGCGTCTCCTCCACCAGCAACCCGCAACGCCCGAGGGGAGCCGAGCTCCTCCCAGTCCCCATGGTGGCTGCTTCTCCTACCCCGAGCTTCCTGCAGCCGGCGTCCAAGTCCTGCACCCCATGACCTCGCTGCATATCCCGCCGCCGCTGCTCTGCTTCGAGCTGCCGTGCTGCTGTCCACCCGAGGTTTTGGCCTTGCTTCGATTTTGGAGCGCCAAGACCGTGAGTCGAGTTCGTCAAGTTCCTTTCTGAACGTGTATGGCTACTGGACAACTCGCATGACCCTATGATCTACGTGTATGACTACACTAGGAAGTGGGAGATACCAAGTACTGCGGCGGCCCCGAAGACTGGATGCGTCAAGTTCCCCTACGGTATGTGTACGACTACTTCCACGATGAGTACCTCTATAGCCGTCTCCGGGATCGCCAAGTACCACGACATCGAGAACACGAACATCTACGGAATGTGTACATCTACGAACGTGAACGACTACCGTCATCGAGACCCCGAGTACCACGACTTCCACCGACCGTCAAGTACCACTACGCCCGACGATGTGACAAGTACCACGGGACCAAAACGACAAGTTCATCTACGAAAACGTGTACCCCTACGTCAACGACGATCCCGACAAGTACCACTACCGTCGACATGTACATCTACGAACGGAATGACTACTTCCCACTACGAACGTGTGCTACTACTTCCCTCGACGTCTCGGACCACCCCAAAACGCACGCTCCGAAGGTATACCGCGAGACGACACCCGAGAACGTTTGCTTGCGATGTATGAGATGAAGTACTTGTTTGCGCTGTGTCCGTTGCGCCCCTCTTTTGTCACCGACCCGTGTGAACCCGGAAGCCGGGAGCACCCCATCATATTGTTCGACTCACTCATGCCACCTTGCTTTTGCACCGGCTTCTCGATGAGTTGTCGGATCATCGGAACGTTGCCGTGGCACCGTTTCCGTTCTCGTCGCCAGGACAATCCTTTCCTTCCGTCATGGCGACCAAATGCTTCATATCTTGTTAATTTTCAACTTTTAACTAAAATTTGCATAAAACTTGAAAATGTCATCCGCATCATGATAACAACATTTAAATGGTTAAATTGTTGTTGCTTCATTAATTGCTAAATGACATGGGGGTTTTCCGAAATTGTTGTTTGTTGTTCCGGCCTCATTTAAACTTGTCTAGATAGAGTAGGTTTTGCTCATGCTTCACCTCTTGCAATGTTTAATAAAAACATTTCATCTTGTCTTGTAAATAAACGAGAGTCAACTAAATAAATATAATGTGGTGTTTTGTCAATATGCAACTCGTTGCATATTGAGCTCCACTTAACTTATAGTATTGTTTGTGCACTTGCCATGCCATGCATAATTAAACCGGACATGCATCATATTTGTTTGCGCATCATGCCATGTTTGAGCTTGGTTATTTACCATGTTGTTTGCTTCTTTCCGGTATGCTTCTCTCGTTAGCTTCGGTTTTGTTCCGGAGCTGTGAGGAGTTGTTCGACTACTTCATGTTGGACTTGTTCTTCTCCCTTGTGGAATCCCAGGCAAGATGACCTTACCCAGATATCACTCCTATCTTTGCCTATGCTAGATGTCTCGCTCTTTAGCTTATTGCCTCGATGCCTATTCCTACTTGTCAGCCTCCTATTGTTGCCATGAAACCTCTAACCTTTGAAACCTTCCCAGCAAACCGTTGTTTGGCTATGTTACCCGCTTGCTCAGCCCCTCTTATAGCATTGTTAGTTGCAGGTGAAGATGAAGATTGCTCCATATTGGAACTTGTTGTTGGAATATCACAATATCTCTTAAATATATTAACACACCTATATACTTGGCAATGGGTGGAAGGCTTGGCCTTCTGCTCGGTGTTTTGTTCCACTCATGCCACCTTAGGACCCGATAAACCGGTGTTATGTTCCCGGATTTTGCGTTCCTAACACGGTTGGGGTTTATGAGCCCCCCGATAACCCGCTTAGCGCTAAAGCTTTTCCAGCAAGGCCGACATTGGTTTTACATTTGCCTAACAACTAAAACTTGCACATGGAGTAATTAACCCTTTTCTTAATCAACAACCCGGGCCAGTGCTCCACATGAGTGTTGGTCCAAACTGGGGGTCCTGTGGGGCCACCTTGGGGAAACCCGAGGGCTGGTAAAAACATGTAGCATCACCCATCCGGTCGTGGTCTGAGACGAGATACGCGCGGCTACTATCAGGGTGTCGGCACACCGGGAGGTCTTGCTGGATTAGTTTTACCTATGTCGGTATATCTTGAGCACGGGATTCCGAGAATACTCGGGTCTTCCCACTTTGGAGTTGCGACTCCGCAGATCGTGAGCTTGTGATGGGCTAAGTTGCGACACCCCTGCAGGGTTATGATCTTTCGAAAGCCATGCCCGCGGTTATGTGGCAGATTGGAATTTGTTAATGTCCGGTTGTAGAAAACTTGACAGAGGATCCGAAGTAAAACACACAACTGTGTGAGTAACCGTGACTGTCTCTTTTCACTTTGAGAAGAGAACACGGTGGGGTTATGTTTGACTCGTAGGTAGTTCAGGATCTTTAGCGATCACTACTAGTTTGCCACCGTTTGCGTAGATGCTCATCTTATTCTTGTACTCGTAAGTTAGCCACCATATATATTGCTTAGCCGCTGCTGCAACCTCACCACTTTACCTCTTCCTACCCTTTAAGCTTTGCTAGTCTTGTTACCCATGGTTATGGGATTGCTGAGTCCTCGTGGCTACAACAACAGTTGCAGGTGCAGGTTTTCTGATGTCTTGACGTGAGAGCGATGTCCGTTGTGTTGGAGTTCTTTCTTCTTCTTCTTCTTCTTCTTCTTCTTCTTCTTCTTCTTCTTCTTCTTCTTCTTCTTCAGTCTTGGGTTAGGTTCCGGGTCGGCAGCCTGGGATAGCAGATGGATGTCTTTGTGCTTTTCATGTTTGCATCAGTAGTCGGATGCGTTGTATTGATGTTGTTGTATTCAGGTGACTTGTATGTATTGTTGTATCCCCCATGTATGTACGTAATGGTATGATGTAATGATATCCATCTTGCTAAGCGCCCGAAATGCGGTTATTTTTTTAAAATCTATTTGGTGCTCTCAATCAAATCAATTGTTTCCGTTAGTGGCAGAATTTCACCTCAAGTTTTGAGATGTTTTCCATAAGCCCACAACGAGCTTATTCTTCGCGTTGTTGAATTTCCAACAATTTTGTTCAATCCATCCGCGTAAGGATGCTCTTTCAAATTCAATTGTGGAGAAGTTGTCCTTTTCTTGTCCGTTCTATTCTTTCAACAATCTAGCTTTTACTCGTTTGTTCCGGAGGCGTTGTGGTGTTGCTATCCTTGTCCCATCATCTCGTTTTGACAAGTTCATATTCTTGTCCTTTCCGGTCTATTTTTCGAGTGTGTTGTATCCTCTTTTCAAGTTCTTTTCATCTTATCTTGCCTCTCTTTTCAACCGAAGTGTTGTTGAAGTCTTTCTTACCTCATTGTGCCATAATTTCAATTGTTTCAGAGGCACTGTGTTGTGGATTTCTTCAAGTATCATTCCATCTCCTCAAGTTCATGTTAATTCCTTCCATTTTCAGATGTAGTGCTGTGCAAATATGTCATTCTTATTCCTTGGCTATACCATTGCAGTTTCATATTCTTTTGGTTTGTAAGCTCTTGTTTCATGTCTTTCAACCTACAAGGTTCTCGTAATGTACCTTGTTCCTCTTTTCTAACGGAGTGTTTTCATCTTCGTTCATCTCCGTTGTATTCCTCTTTCAAGTTGTTCAACCTCTCAAGGTTATTTGGTTTCACTCATTTTTCAAAGAAGCAACTTTGTTTTACCTCTTCCTTTATCCTCTTTTATCCGGTGCCATCTGTAGGATCTCGGGTCGAGATCCTCTGTTAGTGTGGGAGAGTTGTGACGCCCGAAGACCGACGCCCCAGAAGATTCCAGATGTTCCGGGTTTTTCCGTGTGTTTCATTTGTGCTTGTTTTATTTATTTTGCATTGCATCATGTCATCATGCCATCATGTCTTTAATTTCTGCAACTCAACTAAATAAATCGTGTGGACCTGCGGTCCATTTAAATCGAGGGAAGAGTGACTTCTCTTTATAACATATCCTCCTAATAAATATGGAGCTATATAAATATTCCATTCCTTGGAATCACCTATAACACATTTGTACCGTTCTTCAATTTCCTTTTGTCCAACTCAACTTCATTCCTTCCTTTGAGGCATTTTAGTAAAATTGGGTCGCAATTTTACTTTCTCTAGAAATGTTCCAAATCTGCCCATAAATCACATCTAGTGTGTACGGTCATCTCCTATAGTTTCAATCCTTTTGGAGTTCATTTGAATAGGTTTCTAAATTCAAACATGTCAAGTAAATTCAACATGTTTGGATTTTACTTCCTCTAAAAACCTGAGGCCATTTTCTTTATTTCCTCATATTTTTATGAGTCCAAGAAAAATGGCCTCCTGCTCTAATTCTTCTTCTAGACCCCTTCTCTATTTTTTTTTCTCTAGTCCTTTTGTTTAAATGTTAAGCAGAAAAAGGAGTGAAAAAAAAGAGTCCACCCCGCCGGACCTGCAGCCAGGCCGGCCCTTTTTGCTCCTCTCGGCCCGCTGGCCCATTAGGCCCAGTCGCGCCCCTGTTTTACCCTAGCCGACCCCCTTCTATCGCTCTTCCCTCCCGAGCGCCGCCAGCCTCGCTCCCTCTCGATCTGTCCCTCCTGCCCGATCTCCTTCCCGTCGGGCCCCCGCACCTCCTCCTCATCGCCATGCCCCGCCGTCGTGCTTCTGTGCCGCCGCGCTCCTTCTCCTCCCCCGGAAGCGCTGCCTCGTCGCCGCCTACCTGCGTCGCGCCTCCCTGAGCGCCACCCTTCGGCCTCCTCCGCCTGGCCAGCGCGAGCTCCGCGCCTCGCCTTCTGCGCTCGCCGGCGCGGCCGGCCAGAGCCGCCGTATCTTGACGCCGCGCCGAGCCCCTCTTGCCCTCCCCGCCGGCCCTATTTCGCCTCGCCATGCGCCTCGCGGTCGCCGCGCGCCCGGGACCGACCGAAGGTCAACCCGCCGCCGTGTCGTCAACCTCAGCGCCTTCGCCACGCGCGCTGACCGCCTCTGCTGCGGCCTCCCCCGCGCCTCCATGGCCACCATCGCCGCCAAGTCATGCTGCTGCCGCTGCTCTGCATCCATCAGCCCATCGTCCTCGACCGCGCCAAGTTCCTCCTCGCGCTGCACCTCGTGTTCCTCCTCGCCATGCCGATCCAGGAGGATCGACCTCGGCCAGCACCTCTACTGCCACCTATGGAGCTGACAAGACAGAGACCTCCTCGAACCACGTCGTCTCGCCGGGTCATCAAGACCATCTCGGTTTTCGCAAGTACCTCTATGCCCGAAGATCTTGGATGCACCAAGTCCATCTACGACCCGTGTACGACTACGTGGATTCATCAAGTACCCTTTGGATATGCCACGATCGACTATATAGATGCAAGTACCACGACGACCTCGAGTACGACTACCGGATGCGCCACGTACCTCTACCGCCGTCTCCGAAAACGCCAAGTACCTTGACGAACCGAACATCTACGGGAACTTGAACATCTACAAAACGGGTACCGCTACCTCCCACGACAACCGCGTTGACCCGTCAAGTTCAACTACGTGCTTGTACCACTACCGTCGCCCCGAGGACGATCGATTCGTCGAGTACCCCTCCGAAACGACCCGTGAACGACGACCACCGCCGAAGATCGTCGAGTGATAACGACCACCGTCGAGGACCGATAGTACAACTACTTCTGACGATGACCCCGTGAACGACTACTTCCTCTACGACACGTGTACCACTACTTTCCTCGAGACTCGAACCACCCCGAACCGCACACTACAAAGGTATACCGCCGAGACGACCCCGTGAATGAATGCTTGTGTTGTATGAGATGCACTCGCTTGTTTGCCTCGAGTCCGAGTGCCCCTCGTTGCCTTGTCGCTGAACCGTGGGAACCCGGCAACGGGATCACCCCCATCTTCTTGCATGACACGCTTCGCCACCCTTCTTTTGCATCGACATCTCAACGAGTTTCGGAATCGGAACGTTGCCGTGGCACCGTTCCCGTTTTCGTCGCCATGACACCCCTTTCCTTCCGTTGTGGCGACAAATGCTTCATATCATCTTCATGTCCACTTTTAATAAAAAAATGCATAAACTTGCATTTGTGATCCGCATCATGATAACAACATTAGAATGAGTAAATTGTTGTTGCTTCAATAATTTGCTAAATGACATGAGGAGTTTCCGGAATTGTTGTTGTTATTTCCGGCCTCATTTAAATTGACTACATAGTGTAGTTTTGCTCATGCTTCACCTCTTGCCATGCTTAATAAAAACATTAATCTTGTCTTGTTAATAAACGAGAGTAAACTAAATAAATAAATTGTGGTGTTTCGTCAATATGCAACTCGTTGCATATTGAGCTCCACTAAACTTGTAGTACTTGTTTGTGCACTTTGCCATGCCATGCATATTTAAACCGGACATACATCAGACTTGTTTGTGCATCATATGCCATGTTTGAGCTTGTTTGTTTACTGTGTTGTTTGCTTCTTTCCGGTATGCTTCTCTCGAAAGCTTCGGTTTCGTTCTGGAGTTGTGAAGTTTTGTTCGACGACTTCATGGACTTATTCTTCTTCTTTGCGGAATCCCAGGCAAAATGACCATTCCCAGATATCACTACTATCTTTGCCTATGCTAGATGTTTCGCTCTTTAGATATTGCCTCGATGCCTATGTCTGTTTGTCAGCCTCCTATTATTGCCATGAAACTTCTAACCTTTGACACCTTCCCAGCAAACCATTATTTGGCTATGTTACCCGCTTGCTCAGCCCTTATTATAGCGTTGTTAATTACAGGTGAAGATGAAGATTGCTCCATGTTGGAAGTTGTTGTTGGAATATCACAATATCTCTTAAATATATTAACACACCTATATACTTGGCAATGGGTGGAAGGCTTGGCCTTTTGCTCGGTGTTTGGCTCCACTCATGCCACCTTAGGACCCGATAAACCGGTTTTATGTTCCCGGATTTTGCGTTCCTAACACGGTTGGGGTTTATGGGCCCCCCTCGATAACCCGCTTAGCGCTAAAGCTTTTCCAGCAAGGCCCAACTTTGGTTCTACATTTGCCTAACAACTAAAACTTGCATAGGGAGTAATTAACCCTTTCTTAATCAACAACCCGGGCCAGTGCTCCACATGAGTGTTGGTCTATACTGGGGAGTCTGCGGGGCCACCTCGAGGAAACTCAAGGGCTGGTAAAAACCTGTAGAATCGCCCATCCGGTCGTGGCCTGAGACGAGATACGCGCGGCTACTATCAGGGTGTCGGCACGCCGGGAGGTCTTGCTGGATTAGTTTTACCTTAGTCAGAATATTTTGAGCACGGAATTCCGAGGATACTCAGGTCTTCCCACCTTGGAGTTGCGACTCCGCAGATCGTGAGCTTGTGATGGGCTAAGTTGGGACACCCCTGCAGGGTTATGATCTTTCGAAATCCGTGCCCGCGGTTATGTGGCAGATGGGAATTTGTTAATATCCGGTTGTAGAAAACATGACACTCTATCCTTAAGAATACACTACCTGTGTGAGTTCCGTGATTGTCTCTTCTCGAAGTGGTTTCGAGAAAAAGAACACAGTGGGGTTATGTCTGACGTGAGTAGTTAGGATCACTTCGTGATCACCTGGCGATCGTTAGCACTTGATCTCTTCTCGCTCTAAACTCGTAAGCTAGTTGCTTAGCGCTTGCTGCAAACACTTTATTACCCCCCCTCATCTAAAGGCTTTGTCAGTTTTGATACCCGTGAACGGGTTTGTTGAGTCCTTCTTGGCTCACAGTTTACTACACACACCAGATGCAGGTACATCCGAGAACAGTGCTGGAGGTGGATCAGAACTTCAGTGGGAGTTCGATGAAGAACGTAGCCGTATGTATGTGACGTTTTCGACGATCAGTAGTGGTTTCTATTAGAGGCGATCGGGACCTTGTGTTGCTTTATTTATGGTATTTTTCATTTGGATCTTCGTCCGTAGTCGGACTCTGATGTTATTTGGATGATGAATGTTTATGTAATGCATTGTGTGAAGTGGCGAGTATAAGCAAACTACTCTTTTGCAATTTCATCCCTTTTTACATGAGTTGTGCAAATATATCATACTTGAGATCATTCTAGTTTGAGATTATGCCTTTAAATCGTGCCTCAACACGTGAGAGATATAGTCTCGCACTGAGCATTACAAGTTGCGCGCACTGGCACTCCCCGTCGAGCCGACCACGCCATGGCCAAAAATATGTCGGCACGTTCCTTCTTTTTCTTTCTCTTGCAAACGGACACATGGCTTCACCGTTCACGGCTAGCCTTTCACCGATCAGCGATCAGTTTGTTGGGCGGCCGTCAGCGGCTGGATATTCTTTTCTTTTCTTTTCCTTCACACTGGCCGGTTACCGACGCGTGCACCGGCCGGTGATATGTTCCTCCGTTGTGCTCGGTATATGGTGGATGGCACGCTGCCGTTGGAGGGTGTCACGTCACGTACGTACGAACGAGATACTAAAAACAATTCGATGCTTGGCTTGCGCATGTATTCCTACCTACCTTGATCATTCCACAACACCACGGCTTGTGGCCAAGCCACGCACAGCTGTTATTATGCCTCCGTCCCAAAGCGAAAGCGATATGCATGGAGTACGTGGTTGCGATTAGGGGAGAGGGCAAGAGGACACAAATGCGAGCTGGAAGATGGCGACGTTCACCTTATTTAAAACTGAACCTCATTCCGGGCAAACCACAATGCGCCACGCCACAAATCTGTAGATGTCCGGCTTCAATTTCAAAGGCTCGCTTGTTTACCACATAATAGCAACTCTAACGGAGCGACCCATTTCGTCCATCGACGTTCGTTTGGGTCCGAACGGACAGAAGTGATGGCCCAACGCGCTGACCCATTGCCAAATAGTGTCCGCTTCACGTGCCTTCTCGGTGTCCGCCGTGTTCCCACCAGTTGGCCGTCCAACAATCGCGGCTAGCTTAATTTATGACGACGGGCCCTATATAGATGGAAGGAGGGAGTACTTGTTCATCATACAACCAGACATAACATAACAAATCACATACCCTTTCCGTCTCGGCTCCGGAGCGATGGTAGGTAGTAGGCGTCAAAGTCTGTGTACGCGTCAGTATCTGGAGGGTGTCGTCATTGCTGGAGGCGCCGGATGAGTCGATCGAGGAGGAAAGCCTGGCCAAAACTCAGGCGATGTGGGCCTGCTCCTTAGTAAGGCGGCTTCCAACGGTTTCTCCTTGGCAAGCTTCTTGGAATCCTCGATTCCTAGCCACAATGCTTTCACATTTTTGCGGCGGCGGCGGGCGTCCTTCTCGGCGGTGGTCAATGATCGACGCAGGACGCCACGCACGAGCTCATCCTCATTGTTCGACTCGGAGGATAGGGGCACCGACGGAGCTGATCTGCTAGAGCAGCACACGTAGGAGTTGTATCTGACCGGGGCTGCCTGGCTGGCGACGAGCTTCCCATGCCTCCAACTCTAGGAGCCACCTTCTCGGGCTCAGAGGTGTCGGGAGGGCACATACCCCGTCAAGCCGAGGCGGTTGGGAGCAGAGATGGAGGAGCCATCTTATATTTACTAATTGAAAGCACCTTTCATGGTCTCTCATTAATCCACATCATCAAAATTAATTAAATTGTTAGATTATAAAATATACGGTCAAGATATAAAAAGAAAACTTACGTAACGCGGATGAGCCAGGTCTATAAAAAACGCATGTGACACGTCCAACGTTAGTGAAACAAAAGAAGGAAAGGCCCACGTAAAAAACGGAAATCCTCACGTGAAAACAAACACACAAGGAAAGCCTCCGTGATTGTCAAAAAAAAAAAGAAAGCGGCCATTAAAATCTCCAACAGCAAAATGTCAAAAGGAAAACGATAAAAGGGCAAAAGAATCCACGATCGGACTAATTGCCTGCGAAATAAAAATACCGTTGGAGCCTCCACGTTAATTTTTAGAAAATATATATCAACTAAATCTGTATATATTATAAATCTACGGTTTAATCAACAAGTGAACGTAGTTAGAGTCATAGCTATATACAATGTGTTTCCTCACAAAAAAAAAACAGAAGCTATATACGATGTGCGGATCAAAAACAAAAACATAGATGTGCTGACAAATAGGAAAGAAATCATTAGAATTTAAAATTTATAATCAGGATAAAAGGAAACTTGCGTAACCCAAATGATACATTCCTGTGAAAACTGCTGAGTATATAGGCAATTTTCTGATTAATTTAATCCACGAATTAACTACTAGCATGGCATTGACACAAATAATAGCATACTGATATTCAATCATGCAAACACATACTACGCTAATTGTAGACAGATCTACGTATAACGGTAGCATGCCTAAAACAGAAAACAGTAGGACCGGGATAAACAAGTTATACCCTCCAGTAGGCCGTGCAGAGGCCGCGGCGGCGGTGACGGCAGCAGCGTCCTAGGCTGCTTCTTGTCGGCTTCGATCTTCTCGACGGCGGCACGTTCGGCGTCAGTGGCCATGATGATAACGAGGGCAACAGGGACGTAGAGGAAGTAGACGAACGGCAAGCAGTCGCGTAGTCGCTTCCCAAAAACCTATTCGCCCCTCTCCCGTACAGGATCCAGAGAGGCAGCGTTTCGGAGACCTGCTCTCCCGTCGACCGTGTACGCGGCGGACGGGATGGAGTCACCGGCGGCAGCAGCAGCAAAGGGACGACGGCGGGCGTGGAGGCAGATGCGTTCTGTGTTGCGGCGGCTAGGGTTGGCAGCGCCCCACATATATATGTGCGGCCGCGAGTGGGCTGAACCCACGTCCAAGTCGGTTGCCCACGATCCGACTCCTCAGATCGTGGCCCTACCTATCAAAGGCTCTCCGTTCCTGACCCGCAAAAAGAAGCGCATAGGAGTGAGCTTGGCTCGGCTCAATCCCGCAACCCGCGGCGCGGCGCGGCGCGGCGAGCGGAGGAGGAGGAGTGCGCGAGGGCCTCATCTCTTCTCAAGCTCCAATAGCATGAGGGAGAGAATCCCTTATAAACCACTCCAACTCTCCTTCCACTTCCGGAGTGTGACTAAACTTCGCACCACTTTGTCATCCCACCTACATGGGCCCTTAGAGATCAAATCTGACATTGTCATATGGGCTCTAGGCCCATCTCAGATTTCAACAATCCCCCACCAGATCTCGAGGGCCCATTGTGTCCTCTGTTCCAATTACTGTTTCGATATACCAGTGTTTCAGCGAAGACCTGTTAAGGTTGAGCTTCACCTAGAGCAAGTAGCTACACTCCTTCACAACTGAACAATGGACTATGTCTTGAATTGTCAGTTTGGCGTAAAGAAGCTTCACCACATGTCTTACTGATACTAGGCTGCCAAAGGCTGACCCCTCGGGTGGAGCATATAAGTCACACTCCTGGCCTGTTCATGAGCTTACTAGAGATCACCCCAATCTCATAGACTGTGACCAGCAGTCGGGCTCATATAGGTGTGTTCCTCCAAAGATCGCTCTGTAGGATAGCATCTTGCTTATAAATATAAGCCTTGGAACACATTAAGACATTAGTCATCCTCCCATACAGTATTGAGAGTATTGCATCTCCAATGGAGTGGGTTAGTATAGTTACTCTCCTCAGTTCACCACTGGCTTGCTTTCCCAGGTCCTACTTCACGGGATCTCCGATCACATAGGTTGGGTAACCACCATGGCAACTCATGTGGGTCTCATACCCATCTCCCTCGATGCATTATCTATCACAACACGTGATAGCCCTTTTGTAAAGGGACCTGCCAGATTCATAGCCGTATGGACATACTCCAACACTATCACTCCAGAGTTTCTCAATTTTCTGACAACTTTTAATCTCATTCTTATGTGTTTGTTGGACTTCATGTTGTCCTTTGAACTCTTCACCTTGGTGACGACGGTCTGATTGTCACAATTCATAAGTATAGCCGGAACCGGTTTATTAACCAATGGCAAGTCCATCAAAAGATCTCGAAGCCATCCCGCTTCGACACCAGATGTGTCTAATGCTGTTAATTCTGCTTCCATTGTCGATCTCGTTAAGATCGTTTGCTTGCAAGACTTCCAGGAAACAGCGCCACCTCCAAGAGTAAACAAATACCCAGTTGTGGCCTTCATCTCATCAGCATCAGAGATCCAATTCGCATCACTATACCCTTCAAGTACCGACGGGTATCCCGTATAGTGAAGTCCATAGTTCATAGTACCCTTCAGATAACGCATAACTCTTTCAACAGCATGCCAATGTACATCACCCGGTTTTGATACAAACGGACTCAGTTTGCTCACAGCAAAAGCGATGTTAGGCCTCGTAGCGCTAGCTAGGTACATCAGTGAACCAATGATTTGAGAGTATCTCAATTGATCTATAGCCGTGCCTTTGGATTTTCGAATCAACACGCTAGGATCATATGGTGTTTGAGATGGTGTGCAGTCCGAGTATCCAAAACGGCTCAACACCTTCTCAACATAATGGGATTGCAAAAGTGTAATCCCACCCTCATTATCTCTCGGTAGCTTGATGTTCAAGATAACATCAGCCACACCAAGGTCTTTCATCTCAAAGTTCTGAGATAGAAACGACTTGACCTCCTCAATGACTTTGAGGTTGGTTCCGAATATCAGTATGTCATCAACATACAAGCATAGTATAACTCCTTCGCCCCCACCATGGCGATATTATACACATTTGTCAGCTTCATTAACAACGAAGCCAATAGATGTCAGTGTTGTATTAAACTTATCATGCCATTGCTTAGGTGCTTGTTTGAGGCCATATAAAGATTTTATCAACCTACACACTTTTCCTTCCTGACCATCTATCACAAAGCCATCTGGCTGTTGCATGTAGATTTCCTCGTTTAGCTCTCCATTCAGGAAAGCTGTCTTAACATCCATCTGGTGGACGAGAAGACCATGCGAGGCCGCCAACGAGAGTAATACTCGAATGGTGGTCAGTGTGGCCACATGTGAATAAGTATCAAAGAAATCTTCCTCTTCTTTTTGGTCATAGCCCTTGGCCACAAGCCTAGCCTTGTACTTTTCAATCGTACCATCGGGCCTAAGCTTCTTTTTGAACACCCACTTACATCCCAATGGTTTGCAACCATAGGGACGATCAGTAATCTCCCATGTCCCGTTAGCGATGATGGAATCCATCTCGCTACGGACCGCTTCCTTCCAGTAGTCAGATTCTGGAGAGGCATACGCTTCTGAAATAGAAGTGGGAGTATCATCCACGAGGTACACGAAGAAATCATCACCAAAGGTCTTTGCAGTCCTTTGTCTCTTTCCCCTACCAAGGGTTTCTTCGTCATCCTCCTCAGGATTTTCATCATGTGTTCGTTCATAGTATTCCATAGGAATGGCAGGCTCAGGAGTCTCCTCAGATTCCTGTCTAGAAGTGCTTTGCATATCTCTCATAGGAAATATATCCTCAAAGAATGTAGCATCCTTAGACTCCATAATTGTACCAACCTTTTGGTCAGGTACCTCAGATTTCACTACTAGAAATCTATAGCCAACGCTATTCTTAGCGTAGCCCAAATTAACGCAGTCCACGGTCTTCGGTCCAAGCTTGCGCTTTTTGGGGATCGGCACATTGACTTTCGCCAAACAACCCCGAGTACGCAAGTACGAGAGTGTTGTCCTTCTCTTCGCCCATTTCTCATAGGGAGTGATCTCATTGTCCTTTGTCAGAACTTTATTCAGGACATGACATGCCGTCAATATAGCCTCCCCCCACCATGCCTTGGTTAAACCCGACGTATCTAACATGGCGTTAACCAAATCAGTTAGAGTACGGTTTTTCCGCTCGGCAACCCCGTTTGACTGGGGTGAATAGGGAGGCGTCCTCTCATGAATAATGCCATGTTCCGCACAAAAGGAATCAAACTCACTCGAGAAGTACTCTCCATCACGATCTGACCGGACTCGTTTAATTTGTTTTTCAAGTTGTTTCTCAACTTCTGCCTTATAGATTTTAAAGTAGTGTAGAGCCTCATCTTTACTATTTAACAGATACACATAGCAATATCTAGTGGAATCATCTATTAATGTCATGAAGTATTTCTTTCCACCTTTAGTCAACACACCATTCATCTCACAGAGATCAGAATGTATGAGTTCTAATGGTGCCAAGTGTCTCTCCTCTGCGACCTTGTGAGGCTTGCGAGGTTGCTTAGCTTGTACACATGAAAGGCACTTAGAACCTTTGGCTAAAGTGAAACTTGAGATTAAATCCAACTTAGCTAGCCGCGTCATAACACCGAAACTAATGTGACAAAGATGTGAATGCCAAACTTCTGATTCATTAACATTCGAATGAATATGGTTCATGACTTTATTACAGAAATCTGCGAGGGAAAGGCGGAACATTCCTCCGCTCTCATAACCTTTTCCAACAAAGAGTCCATATTTCGTAACAACTAATTTATTAGACTCGAAAACCAACTTAAACCCTTCTCTACATAGAAGGGAGCCACTAACGAGGTTCTTCTTGATGGCGGGGACATGCTGCACATTCTTCAGTTGCACGATCCTTCCCGAAGTAAACTTCAGATCAACCGTGCCAACACCATGAACAGAAGCACTCGCGCCATTCCCCATCAATACGGACCCGTGGCCAGTGACCTGGTAAGAAGTGAACAATGAAATGTCAGCACACACATGAACTCCTGCACCTGTGTCCACCCACCAATCGTTGGGCTTAAACACTGAAAAAACAGTAAATAAATTATCGTACCCAGATGCACCATTGTCATTGTTGCCCACAATCATGTTGACAGACTTGGAGTCCTGTCCTGGCTTCTTATACTTGTTTGGGCACTTGTTGGCCCAATGTTCAGCCGAACCACAAGTAAAGCAGCCCTCATCCTTTTTGTTCTTCTTGAAGGTCTTCTTACCCTTCTTCTTAAAGTCGGCATTGTGTTGGACACCGTTCTTTCCCTTGGGCTTGTGGGAGTTGGAGTTCCTCTGGTTCACCATGTTGGCGACAGAAGTCCCCTCAACCGCTTTCCCGTTCGAGTCCTTTGCTCTTGAGTTCTGCTCAACACTCAGATGGCCAATGACATCCTCCACTGAGAATTCACGCCTCTGATGTTTCAGAGTAGTGGCAAAGTTCCTCCAAGAATTAGGGAGCTTAGCGATTATGCAGCCCGCGACAAACTTGCCCGGTAACTCGCACTTCAGAAGCTCAAGCTCCTTAACAATGCATATTATCTCATGAGCTTGCTCCAGCACAGGACAATTTTCAACCATCTTGTAATCGTGGAACTGCTCTATAATATACATCTCACTCCCAGCATCGGTGGCCCCGAATTTAGATTCGAGCGCCTCCCACAAGTCCTTGGCGAAACGCACATGTAAATATGCGTCGACCAGTTTATCTCCGATCACGCTAAGAAGTGATCCGACAAACACGACGGTGGCCTCCCAAAACGCCTTCTCCTGTTCAGGAGCAATCGTTCTCGTGGGCACACCGGCGACCCAGAATACGTTCATAGCCGTGAGCCATAAAGTGGTCTTAGTCTGCCAACGCTCAAAATATGTACCGGTAAACTTATCCGGTTTCAGTGCAGCGGCAAAGCCACTTGTTGAAAAATTCCTACACATAATAGGTTTTTGGATTGCTGAGTAAATAGGCAATTTTCCGATTAATTTAATCCACGAATTAACTACTAGCATGGCATTGACACAAATAATAGCATACTGATATTCAATCATGCAAACACATACTACGCTAATTGTAGACAGATCTACGTATAACGATAGCATGGCTAAAACAGAAAACAGTAGGACCGTGATAAACGAGTTATACCCTCCAGTAGGCCATGCAGAGGCCGCGGCGGCGGTGACGGCAGCAGCGTCCTCGGTTGCCTTCTTGTCGGCTTCGATCTTCTCAGCGGCGGCACGTTCGGCGTCGGTGGCCATGGTGATGACGAGGGCGACGGGGACGTAGAGGTAGTAGACCAATGGCGAGCAGTCGCGTAGTCGCTTCCCAAAAACCTATTCGCCCCTCTGCCGTACAGGATCCAGAGAGGCAGAGTTTCGGAGAACTGCTCTCCCGTCGACCGTGTACGCGAAGGACGGGATGGAGTCACCGGCGGCAGCAGCAGCAAAGGGACGACAGCGGGTGTGCAGGCAGATGCGTTCTGTGTTGCGGTGGCTAGGGTTGGCAGCGCCCCACATATATATGTGCGGCCGCGCGTGGAGAGACGTGGGCTGAACCCACGTCCAAGTCGGTAGCCCACGATCCGACGTCTCAGATCCTACCTGTCAAAGACTCTCCGTTACTGACCGGCAAAAAGAAGCGCATAGGAGTGAGCTCGGCTCGGCTCAATCCCGCAACCCGCGGCGCGTCGTGACGAGGCGAGCGGAGGAGGAGGAGGAGGAGTGCGCGAGGGCCTCATCTCTTCTCAAGCTCCAATAGCATGAGGGAGAGAATCCCTTATAAACCACTCCAACTCTCCTTCCACTTCCGGGGTGGGACTAAACTTCCCACCACTTTGTCATCCCACCTACATGGGCCCTTAGAGATCAAATCTGAAATTGTCATATGGGCTCTAGGCCCATCTCAGATTTCAACAATCCCCCACCAGATCTCGAGGGCCCATTGTGTCCTCTGTTCCAATTACTGTTTCGATATACCAGTGTTTCAGCGAAGACCTGTTAAGGTTGAGCTTCACCTAGAGCAAGTAGCTACACTCCTTCACAACTGAACAATGGACTATGCCTTGAATTGTCAGTTTGGCGTAAAGAAGCTTCACCACATGTCTTACTAATACTAGGCTGCCGAAGGCTGGCCCATCGGGTGGAGCATATAAGTCACACTCCTGGTATGTTCATGAGCTTACTAGAGATCACCCCAATCTCATAGACTGTGACCAGCAGTCGGGCTCATATAGGTGTGTTCCTCCAAAGATTGCTCTGTAGGATAGCATCTTGCTTATACATATAAGCCTTGGAACACATTAACACATTAGTCATCCTCCCATACAGTATTGAGAGTATTGCATCTCCAACGGAGTGGGTTAGTATAGTTACTCTCCTCAGTTCACCACTAGCTTGTTTTCCTAGGTCTTACTTCACGGGATCTCCGATCACATAGGTTTGGTAACCACCATGGCAACTCATGTGGGTCTCATACCCATCTCCCTCGATGCATTATCTATCACAACACGTGATAGCCCTTTTGTAAAGGGATCTGCCAGATTCTTAGCCGTATGGACATACTCCAACGCTATCACTCCGGAGTTTCTCAATTTTCTGACAGCTTTTAATCTCATTCTTATGTGTTTGTTGGACTTCATGTTGTCCTTTGAACTCTTCACCTTGGAGATGACGGTCTGATTGTCACAGTTCATAAGGATACTGGAACCGGTTTATCAACCAATGGCAAGTCCATCAAAAGATCTCGAAGCCATCCCGCTTTGACACCAGATGTGTCTAATGCTGTTAATTCTGCTTCTATTGTCGATCTCATTAAGATCGTTTGCTTGCAAGACTTCCAGGAAACAGCGCCACCTCCAAGAGTAAACAAATACCCAGTTGTGGCCTTCATCTCATCAGCATCAGAGATCCAATTCGCATCACTATACCCTTCAAGTACCGACGGATATCCAGTATAGTGAAGTCCATAGTTCATAGTACCCTTCAGATAACGCATAACTCTTTCAACAGCATGCCAATGTACATCCCTCGGTTTTGATACAAACCGACTCAGTTTGCTCACAGCAAAAGCGATGTCAGGCCTCGTAGCGCTAGCTAGGTACATCAGTGAACCAATGATTTGAGAGTATCTCAATTGATCTATAGCCGTGCCTTTGGATTTTAGAATCAACATGCTAGGATCATATGGTGTTTGAGATGGTGTGCAGTCCGATTATCCAAAATGGCTCAACACCTTCTCAACATATTGGGATTGCAAAAGTGTAATCCCACCCTCATTATCTCTCAGTAGCTTGATGTTCAAGATTACATCAGCCACACCAAGGTCTTTCATCTCAAAGTTCTGAGATAGAAACGACTTGACCTCCTCAATGACTTTGAGGTTGGTTCCGAATATCAGTATATCATCAACATACAAGCACAGTATAACTCCTTCGCCCCCACCATGGCGATATTATACACATTTGTCAGCTTCATTAACAACGAAGCCAACAGATGTCAGTGTTGTATTAAACTTATCATGCCATTGCTTAGGTGCTTGTTTCAGGCCATATAAAGATTTTATCAACCTACACCCTTTTCCTTCCTGACCATCTATCACAAAGCCATCTGGCTGTTGCATGTAGATTTCCTCGTTTAGCTCTCCATTCAGGAAAGCTGTCTTAGCATCCATCTGGTGGACGAGAAGACCATGCGAGGCCGCCAACGAGAGTAATACTCGAATGGTGGTCAGTCTGGCCACAGGTGAATAAGTATCAAAGAAATCTTCCTCTTCTTTTTGGTCATAGCCCTTGGCCACAAGCCTAGCCTTGTACTTTTCAATCGTACCATCGGGCCTAAGCTTCTTTTTGAACACCCACTTACATCCCAATAGTTTGCAACCATAGGGACGCTCAGTAATCTCGCATGTCCCGTTAGCCATGATGGAATCCATCTCGCTACGGACTGCTTCCTTCTAGTAGTCAGATTCTGGAGAGGCATACACTTCTGAAATAGAAGTGGGAGTATCATCCACGAGGTACACGAAGAAATCATCACCAAAGGTCTTTGCAGTCCTTTGTCATCACTCAGATGGCCAATGACATCCTCCACTGAGAATTCACGCCTCTGATGTTTCAGAGTAGTGGCAAAGTTCCTCCAAGAATTAGGGAGCTTATCAATTATGCAGCCCGCGACAAACTTGCCCGGTAACTCGCACTTCAGAAGCTCAAGCTCCTTAACAATGCATATTATCTCATGAGCTTGCTCCAGCACAGGACGGTTTTCAACCATCTTGTAATCGTGGAACTGCTCTATAATATACATCTCACTCCCAGCATAGGTGGCCTTGAATTTAGATTTGAGCGCCTCCCACAAGTCATTGGCGACACGCACATGTAAATATGCGTCGACCAGTTTATCTCCGATCACGCTAAGAAGTGCTCCGAAAAACACGATGGTGGCCTCCCTGAACGCCTTCTCCTGTTCAGGAGCAATCGTCCCCGTGGGCACACCGGCGACCCAGAATATGTTCATAGCCGTGAGCCATAAAGTGGCCTTAGTCTGCCAACGCTTAAAATATGTACCGGTAAACTTATCCGGTTTCAGTGCAGCGGCAAAGCCATTTGTCGAAAATTTCCTACACATAATAAGTTTTTGGATTACTGAGTAAATAGGCAATTTTCTGATTAATTTAATCCACAAATTAACTACTAGCATGGCATTGACACAAATAATAGCATACTGATATTCAATCATGCAAACACATACTACGTATAATGGTAGCATGCCTAAAACAGAAAACAGTAGGACCGGGATAAACGAGTTATACCCTCCAGTAGGCCATGCAGAGGCCGCGACAGCGGTGACGGCAGCAGCGTCCTCGGCTGCCTTCTTGTCAGCTTCGATCTTCTCGGCGGCGGCACGTTCGGCGTCGGTGGCCATGGTGATGACGAGGGCGACGGGGACGTAGAGGAAATAGAGGAACGGCGAGCAGGAAGTAGTCGCTTCCCAAAAACCTATTCACCCCTCTCCCGTACAGGATCCAGAGAGGCGGGGTTTCGGAGACCTGCTCTCCCGTCGACCGTGTACGCGGTGGACGGGATGGAGTCACCGGCGGCAACAGCAGCAAAGGGACGACGGCGGGCGTGGAGGCAGATGCATTCTGTGGTGCGGCGGCTAGGGTTGGCAGCGGCCCACATATATATGTGCGGCCACGCGTGGAGAGACGTGGGCTGAACCCACGTCCAAGTCGGTAGCCCACGATCCGACGTCTCATATCCTACCTGTCAAAGACTCTCCGTTCCTGACCGGCAAAAAGAAGCGCATAGGAGTGAGCTCGGCTCGGCTCAATCCCGCAACCCACGGCGCGTCGTGACGAGGCGAGCGGAGGAGGAGGAGGAGGAGGAGTGCGCGAGGGCCTCATCTCTTCTCAAGCTCCAATAGCATGAGGGAGAGAATCCCTTATAAACCACTCCAACTCTCCTTCCACTTCCGGGGTGGGACTAAACTTCCCATCACTTTGTCATCCCACCTACATGGGCCCTTAGAGATCAAATCTGAAATTGTCATATGGGCTCTAGGCCCATCTCAGATTTCAACAATCCCCCACCAGATCTTGAGGGCCCATTGTGTCCTCTGTTCCAATTACTGTTTCGATATACCAGTGTTTCAGCGAAGACCTGATACGTCCAAAACGTATCTATAATTTCTACTTGCTCCATGCCTCTTTTGGGTGATATTGCTATGATATTTATACACTTCCATACACTTTTGATCATATTTGGACTAACCTATTAACTCAGTGCACCCCAGTGCAAGTTTCTGTTTTCGGCCGTTTTTGTATTTTAGGTTTTCACATTACGAGAACTGCCAGGAAAAATCCAGAAAAATTATATAAAAAATCAGCGTTCCGGAAACTACCGTGCGTCCGAAGGACAGCCGGGGGGGGGGGGGG
>LR738714.1:734074455-734157305 GCA_902687465.1 Secale cereale | reverse complement strand
GGGGGCACCAGGGCTCCAGGCGCCCTGGCGGCGCGCCCCCCTGGGCCGCGCCCGGGGGGCGCCTGGGCCCCCCGAAGCTCCCCCGATGCCCCCCTTTGGCATATATTTAAAGCGTCTCCCGAAACCCTCGAAACAGGAACTCTTTTTCGCGATCTCATCTCTGTTCCGCCGCCGGCGCCGCTTCCCAGATCGGGAGCACCAGGAGAACCCTTCCCGGCACCCTGCCGGAGGGGAGGATCACCACCGGGAGCTTCTCCTCCACCATGGACGCCTCCCGGATGAGTTGTGAGTAGTCTCCCTTGGACCATGAGTCCATGACCAGTAGCTATGTGATGTTCTCCTCCCGTTCTTGGCTTCACTAATTAGTCCTCGTGAGCTGCCCTACATGATCGAGGCACATACGTAATCCTTATGCTGTTGCTATGATGAGTTTGCTGGGATCAGATGGATTATGAGATTATGTTCAGATTGTGTATGAGTGATATATTTGATTCACCTCTTTTATATTTATGTTCGTAAGTAATTCTTGCATGTTCTCCGTTGTTATTTATTGCTTTGGCCAAGTAGTAGGTAGTGACTCCAAGAGGGAACGTTATGCTTGATTGTGGGTTCATGCCCCTCGATGACTAGTTTGAGTGATAGAAACATGAGTCTAGGGGATGTGCTGTTGCCACAAGGGGGAAAACAACGGTGCTTGTGCCCGCGGGTGCATGGATTGTTTACTTTACGCAAAGTTCTTTTAATGCAGTTGTCTGTTGCTTTGAGTTTACACTATGGGTGGGGCTCGCAACTTAATACCAGCGAGATGTTCTGGATAGATATCTCAAGGTGGATGATTAGTAGTAGATATTGATGGATTTCGGTCTACTTACTTTGGCGTACCGCCCATGCTTTGAACCTCAACCTTTCTTGCAATGTAGTCAGCATTAGTTTGCGTTCGTGGTCCTGTCAATTGCCCAGCTGTAATTCGTTTACCTCACATAGCTGTTTTATCGTCTTTTGGGAGAGAGACATCACTAGTGAACATCATGAGACTCCGGTTTATATTACCATCATTGATTACATCCACTATTTACTTTTCCGCTAATTATTTACAATTGCAAACATTATCTATCACTACTATCATCTGCGTTTAATCCTTTGTAAACTTCAAGGCCGGAGGGATTGACAACCTCTCTGTACTTGTTGGGAGCAAAGTTATTTGTATCTGTGTGCAGGTCCACGTTGATTGCTAATATTTGGCGCCGTTAGCAGTTGACACCTTCTTGTTGAACCTAGGAGTCTCTGGGGATTCGATCCTTGGTATCTTTGCCAAGGGAAAAACTTCCGCAACACTACATCTCACACCTTCCACTTGGGGTAACCAACGAGGGGCAAGAAGCCTAGCAAGAGTTTTTCTGGCGCCGTTGCCGGGGACTCCACTCTTCAGGATAGGGTGTAATGCCCCGGATGTAATACTTTCCCTTTTGGGTATATAATATATCTCCGGCTTCATCTATTTCCATTTCGGGTTCTTTGTCTTTCGGGCTTTCGTCGTTTTGTTGTGTGAGTGTGTGGCTTTCATTCATATCATGTAGACATGTGCATTGCATTGCATTTGTGTTGTGGGTTGTTTCCGGTTCGTGGCGTTTCTTCCCGTTGTCCGTTTCGTGTTCCGGAGCTCCCTCACGTGTCCGTGACGTCCCGTAGGCCTTCTTTGTTGTTCGGGCGTTTTTCGTTACCGGTGTGCCGCGAGGTTGTGTTGTGTGTTGTTGTTTTGTTGTGTGCAACCCGCCTCTCAAATCTCGTCTCGTTTGGACTCCGTTGACTTTTCCCTTCGTTGTCCGTGTGGGTCCGATGTGCCTTCACTTCGTGTCCCGGAAATACCCCTACTGCTCTCTTTTATCTCCGTCTAGTCCTTTTAAAATCATCCCCGCGATCGGATCCGTTGGATCACGATCGGAGGGCTCCTAAACACCCTAGCCTCCAAACCCTAGTCTAAAACTGCTTTAAATAGACCCCTAGTCTATTTGGCTTGTCCCCTTCTTCTTCCTCCTTCCCTCTATCTTTTTTTTTCTTTTTTCAGATCTCAGATCCAAAAATCAGCTCGGGATCCCGAAGGATCCCCTCGATCCACGCCGCCGCAGCGCTCCCTCGGAGTCAACGCAGCACCGCAGCGCCTTCCCGCGCGCCGATCCGCGTCGGTCGTTCGGCCGGCTCGAGCCGGGCCGCTCGCCAGGTCGGGCGGGGACCAGATCGTCGCCGCGACCGAGCGCTCTCGCCGCAGATCGCAGGCCCAGGTCTCCCTCCACCTCGCCTCGCGAGTCCTCCCCGCGCGACGGCCCATCTCCGCTCGGCCTACCGCGCCACCCGGCCTCCGCCTCGCCTCGCCCGCGGCTGGGCCAGCCGCCAGCTCCAGGCCGCCCGCGTGGCCGCGCCAGGGCCCCTCGCCGCCGCTCGCCAGCCAGCGCGGCTGGGCCGGCCTCGCCTCTCGCCTCTCGCGCACCGCCGCCCGCGCCAGCCCAGCCGGGCCGGTCGCCGCACCGCCCCACGGGCCAGATCCGCTGCACCACTGTTCATCTGGGCTCAGCCGCCACTGTTCACCGAGGCCCAACACTGTTCACCAGATCTGGAGAGGTTGACTTTTCCCTAAGCCCCTGTTTTTCCTGATCTGAGATGCCTAGTTTGACCATGCATAACTTTTTACCTGTTGCTCCGTTTTGAGCGTGTAGCATGTCCAGATGTTCGTGGCGATGCCCTCTACGTTTTACCTGTTGTTGTCATGCATGTTAGAGATCATCTAGGACCTTGTTTTGCTGTTGCAAGAGTGTAAGATGATATAAACTGCTGTTATGTGTTTTTTTCATGCCACCTTTGACATGTGATATCTTTTAGCTCGTTTGTCCAAACGAAGCAAATGACATGTCCACGTGTTCGTCTTGCCACGAACTACGTGTTGGGTGTGATAGGTTGCATGGTAGATGTATTGTTTCCTTGTTATCATCCTTGCAAGATGCCATGTTCATATGTTGTGTTTTACTTGTTATGAAATGCCATGTTGTTGAGCTCGTTGTAATCGGTGTGTTCACCACATTGATGCATGCTTGTGTGTTTCGGGATCACCGTCATATGTATTTTGATGAGGTGCTTACCCTTTGCCATGTTTAGTTTCGAGGTGTCTTAAACATGCTCTTTTTGATGCTATGATGATGTTGCTGTTTTAGGACTTAGTGAAATTTCACTAAGTCTGAAAATCTGTAACGTTCCGATGCCATGTTCGTGTGATGTTGTAGGACAATGCATGATAGTTTTGGGGTGGAATTTGATTGTTCCATGAAGTATATATTGTTGTCTTTCCATCCATGTCCTCACATGTCCATTTGAGTGGCTGTAGCATGCTTATCTTTTGCTCCAAACTTTCAATAAAATTCTGCTGCCAGAATTTTATTTCAAAGTTCAATATGTCCAAGATCATTGCTATTGATCCGTGACTCCGTTGAGGGTGCACTTTGGACCTAGTTGCTGTACTTTATATCTAGTTTATGTTCAAGTCCTTTGCCATGCTTTTTGGGTGCTGTAGATTAATTATTTTGAGCTCCAAAGATGCTATGTTGCTGTAATTTGCAGTTTTCGCTCAAATCTTGTTTCGGGCATAACTTTTAGCCCGTAACTCCGATTTCAGCGAATCTTATATCAAACTTGGGTGATTTTCTGTGTAGATTAATAATATCAGGTTGTTATCTTGTTTTGAGGTGTTTTGCTTGAGTGATGTTTTACGTGCTCGTTGTGCATCACTAGTGCATCCATCATGCATACATGTTTTTCGAGTGCGCATTGCATCGTGTTGATTGGTGCTTGGTGTGTTTGTCTTGTTTAGACCCGGAAGTTGAGCACGAGTTTTCCAACGAGGTTGAGCACGAGGTTTCCAACGAGTTTGAGCAAGAGGACCCTTCTTTCGATCCGAACTTCTTCTCTTCAGGCAAGATGACCGAACCCCGATAACATTACTATCTTTGCCTATTTGCTAGTAGTCTCGATCTACAGTTTTGCCTCGATGCCCATGTTCTTCTTGTCAGCCTCCTACTTGTAACCAATTGCCATGTTTAACCAACCTACCTATGCAAACCGTTGCTTGGCTAAGTACGCTTCGCTCAGCCCTTCTTATAGCGTTGCTAGTTGCAGGTGAAGTGAAGATGCTTGCTCCATGTTGAAGTTTGGTTGGGTTATATCACACTATATAAATGCTTAATTTGAAATCATCTATATATTGGCAAGGGTGGAAGGCTAAGCCTTTTGCTTGGTGTTTTGTTCCACTCATGCCGTTAGGATCCGTATAAGCCGGTTTTATGTTCCTTGATTATGCGTTCCTAACACGGTTGGGGTGTATGGGACCCCCTCGATAAACCGCTAAGTGCTAAGTCTTTTCCAGCAAATCCCAACATTGGTACTATTTGCCTAATAACAAACTAAACATGCATAAGGGAGTAATTAACCCTCTTTCTTAATCAACAACCCCGGGCCAGTGCTCCACATGAGTGTTGGTCCGAAACGAGCGGACTGCGGGGCCGCCTTGGGGCAACCTGAGGTATTTGGCATACACCTATAGGACGTCTCATCCGGTCGTGTCCTGAGACCTAGATACGCGCGGCTACGATCAGGGTGTCGACACGCCGGGAGGATTTGCTGGATAGCCTTACCTTAGTTCGGTTTAACTTGAGCACGGGATTCCGAGAATACTCGGGTCTTCCCACTTTGGAGTTGCGACTCCGCGGATCGTGGGCTTGTAATGGGTCAAGTTGGAACACCCCTGCAGGGTTTGAACTTTCGAAAGCCGTGCCCGCGGTTATGTGGCAGATGGGAGCTTGTTAATTCCGGTTGTAGATAACTTGACACAATGATACTAATACACTACCAGCGTGTGTTCCGTGACTGTCAATTTCCGAATAGGGATTCGGAAGTTGAACACGGAGGGGTTATGCTTGTGAGCTTGTAGCTAGGATCACTTCGTGATCACTTCTCGCGTTGCCTTCTCTTCTCGCTCTCACTTGCGTAAGATAGATGCTAGTTGCTGCTGCAGACTTGTTCTTTCTTCAGCCTTTCCCTCACCTAAAGGCTTTGATAGTTCTGTTACCCGGGAACGGGATTGCTGAGTCCTCTGTGGCTCACAGTTACTTCACACACCAGATGCAGGTCCAGCTGTGAGCTATCCAGGTGATGGCACCGAGCTGGATTGGGAGTACGACGAGGAGCGTAGTCGGTACTACGTGCGCTACCCGGACGATCAGTAGTGGAGACTCTTACTAGGATTCGATCCGCCTGTGGTTGTTTTATTTATCTGAGTTTGGTACTTTGACATTTGGCTTTTGCCCTTAGAGGGTTGTAGTGGTCTTAATGTATGATGTTTGAGACTTGTACTGTTATTCTGTGACGTGGCGATTGTAAGCCAACTATTTTCAGTTTACTATCCCTCTTTTACATGAGTTGTGCAAAGATTACCAAACTTGAGATCATTCTAGGATGGACTTATGCCTTTAAGTCGTGCCTCGACACGTAGGAGGTATAATTCCATCCTGGGCATTACAAGTTGGTATCAGAGCCTTCTGCGACCTAGGAGCCCCCACTGTTTGATCGAACCGTTGACGGTTGAGTCTAGGCACACACTGAAAACTTTTTGAGTCCTATATTATATCGGAGAGTAGGATTTCTTTGCTTCTCATCCCCTTTCTCTCTGGTGAGGACTCCTGACGTCTACTCTTGTCTCTCCTATCTTCAAAATTTGCACAAAATTTTTTTTTAGGAATCCCGCGAGTATTCTGGGATTGTTTCGATGTTCTTGTGACAAGGATATTGTTCCCGATGCCTCCTGTTACCGAGGAGTTGAGCTTCGGGGTATCATTGTAACAAGCATATCGCGGCAGTACTAAATACTTAAGACGGCCGACATCGAAAATCTCCCCTATACGGCCAGTGGCACGATAACCCCGACATCACCCAGTACTGGGGAGGTAGTTCGGGAGTATTGCCATAGCTTGTTATAGTGGATGCTTTTCGAAGGTCCGAGGTACACAGTTTCCGAGAAAGACTGGTTATGTGTTGAAGGATGGATACACCTGGATGTAGGTTAGAGTTGATTGCGCGGTGCTTCCCGTGTATCCCCAACACCTGATTGCATAACTGGAATCTTTCGGAAAGCTATAGGTGGGTTTTATCCAGTAGATCGTAGGCATTCTTCCAACGAATGCAGGTTAGTGAGTTCGGGGTTCGACATTGAGTGAAGGAGTTATATGACCGAGGTTACTATCAGGAGTTGCATCTTAAAGGGTCCTTGGCTATGCTGATCCGGGGATTGCAAAACCTTTTCGTAACACGTTCATATGCTTTCAGCACGAAGATGTTAGGACGAAACTCCTCTCTTGTGTTTGTTCCTTTCCGTACCTTGTTGTTTTATTATTTTATCCTTTTGATCCCTATGTGGCTTCTCGTGAAGACTGATGTTATCAATTAACTAAGAAATTCATTCGTTCCTTTTGTTCGGATGATTTCATTCGTTCTTTTTGTTCGAATGATTATTGTGAAGACTTGTTGCACTTCATTCCATTGATTCAGCTTATTCCTTTTGTCAATCAATTGCTGATTCGTGGTCATCTCTTACAGGATGGCTCCGAAAAAGGTTCCGAATGCCAACCCAGAGGTGGAAGAGGTCCCAGAGCATCCTCCTTCACCTCCTCCTCCGCCTGAGGCTTGGAGAGCAATTATGCAGACTACTGCTCAGAACACTCAGTTGATGATGCAGATGATGCAGATGATGCAAGCTAATCAAGCTAATCAAGCTAATCAGGGTGTTCCAATGAACCAAGGCAACTTCTTCCAGCAGCACCATGCTACCCTCAACCAGTTCCTGGCTAACAATCCTAAAGCTTTCAGTTACTGTGTCGACCCTCTTGATGCTGAGGATTGGTTGACCGATATCAAGAAGCATTTTGAGTGCAGTAACGTGAAAGAAGATGACTATGTGAAGTTTGCAGCCTTCCAACTGAAAGATCAAGCAGCTGACTGGTGGCAGCAGTACAAAGACTCAAGGCCGGGTCAAGTGATCTCGTGGGAGAATTTCTGCAGGGATTTCCGCTCGCATCACATTCCTACAAGTGTCATCGAGGGTATGCGTGAGCAATTCCGCAACCTCAAGCAGGGCTCCATGTCAGTCTATCAGTATAATGTCAAGTTCCAAAACCTCGCTCGCTATGCAAAGCAAGACATTCCTGATGCAAAGAGCAAAATCTATCAGTTCCGTGGAGGTCTCAAAGATGAACTTCAGCTTGCTCTCACTCTGTTCGAGCCAGACGAATTCGATAAGTTCTATAATATGGCTTTGAAACAAGAAGCAGCTCAGCTTAAGATGGAGGCTTCTAAGAAGAGAATTCGAGATGCTGTTCACTCTACCTCATCGTCTCAGTGGGCTGCGAAACAACAGAAATTCTGGCTTCCTCCTCCTCCAATGATTCGAGCTCCATTCAACAACTCCAGCAACTTCAACAACTCCAACAACAAGAACTCTAGTGGTCGTGGTTTCTCCCACCCACCCAACCCAAGCAACCAGTCGAAGAAGCAGTTTCAGTCTCAAGGCTCCAAGTCCAGTGGCTCTTAGTTCCGTCCTCTCTCTGAAGTGGTGTGCAACAAGTGTGGCCAGAAGGGGCACTATGCAAACAGATGTCCGAATCCGAAGCGTCTTCCACCTCCTCCTCCTATGAGTTCAGCTATTGTCAAGCATGATCCAAAGTCTGCAAGGGTTAATCTGATGAATGCAGCACAAGCAGAGGCTTCTTCTGATGTCATTCTGGGTAACCTTCCAGTGAACTCTTTTCCAGCTAAAGTGTTATTTGATTCGGGTGCTTCACATTCTTTCATGTCATTCCCTTTTGCATCCAAGTATAATGTGGGCACTATGCCTTTGCCAAGGGAGTTGCAAGTGATTTCTCCGGGAAGATGCATGACTTCTAGATTATATGCTCCGGATGTTTCTATTCGCATGGGTGATTATCGATTTTTGGCTTCTCCGGTGGTTCTTGGTCATTCTGATATTGACCTCATTCTCGGAATGGATTGGCTTTCTCAGCACGATGCTCACATTGATTGTGCCCAGAAGGAAGTCAAATTGACTCATTCTGATGAAGATGTGATTATCTTCGCCTCCAGGGATAATACTATTCGGCTTTTCTCTCTTAATGATAAGGGTGAAATTAATGCCATAGAGCAAATTCCAGTGGTGAATGAATATCAAGACGTCTTTCCAGAAGAACTTCCAGGCATGCCTCCACACCGTCAGGTGGAGTTTGTCATTGAACTCGAGCCGGGCACCGAACCTGTTTGTCGGCGTCCTTACAAGCTCTCTTCAGATGAATTGAAGGAATTGAAGAAACAGTTGGATGAACAGGAGCGTATGGGTCTCATCAGACCGAGTACATCTCCGTGGGGCTGTGGTGTCTTATTTGTCAAGAAGAAAGATGGCACGGAGCGTCTCTGTGTTGACTACCGGCCGCTGAACAAGAAGACGATTAAGAACAAGTATCCGCTCCCCAACATCAATGAACTCTTTGAGCAGCTCAAAGGAGCTAAAGTATTCTCTAAGCTTGACCTCCGAATGGGCTATCATCAAATTCGCATTCGCGAGGAAGACATTCCCAAGACGGCTTTCAGAACGAGCTACGGTTCATATGAGTATACCGTCATGTCCTTCGGTCTCGCCAATGCTCCTCCTACCTTCTCAAGGATGATGCATTACATCTTCAACCCCTATACTGGCGAGTTTGTGCTTGTGTATCTGGATGATATTCTGGTGTTTTCCAAGAATGAAGAAGATCACGAAAAGCACTTGCGTCTGGTTCTTGATCGACTCCGAGAGCATAAATTCCATGCCAAGTTCTCCAAGTGCGAGTTCTGGCTCGATAAGGTTCTCTACCTGGGCCACATTATCTCAGCTGATGGTATTGCGGTTAATCCCGAGAAAGTTGAAGCAATTGTCAACTGGGAAGCTCCTCAGAACGTCAAGCAGCTCCGCAGTTTTCTGGGTCTTGCCAGCTATTGCAGAAGGTTTGTGGAGAACTTCTCCAAGATTGCCAAGCCTCTTTCCAACCTCCTTCAGAAGAATGTCAAATACTTTTGGTCTCCCGAGTGTGAAGTGGCTTTCAAAACCCTCAAAGAGAAGCTTGTCTCAGCTCCAGTTCTGATTCCTCCTGATGAATCCAAGCCCTATGAAGTGTTCTGTGACGCTTCTCTTCAAGGTCTTGGTGGTGTGCTTATGCAAGAGAAGAGAATTGTGGCATACACTTCACGTCAGCTCAAGCCAGCTGAGAAGAACTATCCCACACATGATCTCGAGCTAGCAGCTGTGGTACATGCTCTGATTACGTGGAGACATCTGTTGTTGGGCAGAAAGGTCGACATCTTCACTGATCACAAGAGTTTGAAGTACATCTTCACGCAGCCGCATCTGAACCTCCGTCAGACTCGTTGGGTCGAGATGATCCAAGAGTACAACCCCAGCATTGAGTACACTCCAGGCAAGGCGAATGTAATTGCAGATGCTTTGAGCAGAAAGGCATATTGCAACAGCCTTCTTATCAAGCCACACCAGCCTGAGCTTTGTGAAGCATTCAGGAAGCTCAACCTTCAGGTTGTTCCGCAGGGTTTTCTTGCAAATCTCCAAATTGCTCCTACCTTGGAAGATCAAGTCCGTGAGGCCCAGCTCAGTGATACCATGGTGAAGAAGGTGAAACATGGGATTGCAAAGGGCACTCCAAAATATAAGTGCTTCCGTGTTGATGAGAGAGATACCTTGTTCTTCGAGGACAGACTCGTTGTTCCCAAAGGTGATCTCAGGAAGCTCATAATGGAAGAAGCTCATGACTCTCTCCTTTCCATTCATCCTGGCAGTTCCAAGATGTATCAAGACCTCAAGCAATCTTACTGGTGGACACGCATGAAAAGGGAGATTGCCCAATTCGTGAATGAATGTGATGTATGCAGAAGAGTGAAAGCAGAACATCAACGTCCAGCCGGTCTTCTCCAACCTCTTCCTATTCCTGAGTGGAAGTTCGACCACATTGAAATGGACTTCGTCACTAGCTTTCCTAAATCCAAGCGAGGCAATGATGCTATCTTTGTGGTGATTGACAAGCTTACCAAAGTCGCTCACTTTCTTCCAGTCAAAGAATCAATCAATGCAGCTCAACTTGCAGAGCTGTACACTTCCAGAATTGTGTCCCTACATGGCATTCCTCAAGTGATATCCTCAGACCGTGGCAGCTTGTTCACATCAAAGTTCTGGGACTCCTTTCAGTCCGCCATGGGCACGAAGATCAGGTTCAGCACTGCCTTTCACCCTCAGACTAGTGGTCAAGTCGAGCGTGTGAATCAGATCCTTGAAGATATGCTCAGAGCCTGTGTCATCTCTTTCGGCATGAAATGGGAAGACTGTCTTCCATTTGCAGAATTCTCTTACAACAACAGCTTTCAAGCAAGTGCAGGCAAAGCACCGTTTGAAATTCTCTATGGCAGAAAGTGCCGTACCCCTCTCAACTGGTCTGAAACAGGTGAACGTCAACTTCTTGGCAATGATTTGATCTCTGAAGCCGAAGAAATGTGCAAAGTCATACGTGAGAATCTCAAGGCCGCTCAGTCGCGTCAGAAGAGTTACTATGACGAAAAGCATCGTGATTTGGCTTTCGACATCGGTGATCATGTCTATCTCCGAGTTTCTCCGATGAAAGGAACCCAGAGGTTCGGTATCAAAGGAAAGCTTGCTCCTAGATACGTCGGTCCTTTCAAAATTCTTGGCAAAAGAGGCGATCTAGCCTATCAGCTCGAGCTCCCTTCCAACTTTGCAAATGTTCATGATGTCTTCCATGTGTCTCAGCTTCGCAAATGCTTCAAGGCACCTGAGCGAATGATTCCGTTTGAGGAGATTGATCTTCAACAAGACCTTTCCTACCGAGAGCATCCAGTTGCAATTCTCGAAGAAACTGAACGCAAGACTCGCAACAAGACCATCAAGTTTCTGAAAGTCAAGTGGTCACATCACACAGACCGAGAAGCTACCTGGGAACGAGAAGATCATCTTCGTTCCGAGTACCCTTCCTTTTTCCAGTCCTAGATCTCGGGACGAGATCTTTTTGTAGTAGAGGAGAGTTTGTAATGCCCCGGATGTAATACTTTCCCTTTTGGGTATATAATATATCTCCAGCTTCATCTATTTCCATTTCGGGTTCTTTGTCTTTCGGGCTTTCGTCGTTTTGTTGTGTGAGTGTGTGGCTTTCATTCATATCATGTAGACATGTGCATTGCATTGCATTTGTGTTGTGGGTTGTTTCCGGTTCGTGGCGTTTCTTCCCGTTGTCCGTTTCGTGTTCCGGAGCTCCCTCACGTGTCCGTGACGTCCCGTAGGCCTTCTTTGTTGTTCGGGCGTTTTTCCTTACCGGTGTGCCGCGAGGTTGTGTTGTGTGTTGTTGTTTTGTTGTGTGCAACCCGCCTCTCAAATCTCGTCTCGTTTGGACTCCGTTGACTTTTCCCTTCGTTGTCCGTGTGGGTCCGATGTGCCTTCACTTCGTGTCCCGGAAATACCCCTACTGCTCTCTTTTATCTCCGTCTAGTCCTTTTAAAATCATCCCCGCGATCGGATCCGTTGGATCACGATCGGAGGGCTCCTAAACACCCTAGCCTCCAAACCCTAGTCTAAAACTGCTTTAAATAGACCCCTAGTCTATTTGGCTTGTCCCCTTCTTCTTCCTCCTTCCCTCTATCTTTTTTTTTCTTTTTTCAGATCTCAGATCCAAAAATCAGCTCGGGATCCCGAAGGATCCCCTCGATCCACGCCGCCGCAGCGCTCCCTCGGAGTCAACGCAGCACCGCAGCGCCTTCCCGCGCGCCGATCCGCGTCGGTCGTTCGGCCGGCTCGAGCCGGGCCGCTCGCCAGGTCGGGCGGGGACCAGATCGTCGCCGCGACCGAGCGCTCTCGCCGCAGATCGCAGGCCCAGGTCTCCCTCCGCCTCGCCTCGCGAGTCCTCCCCGCGCGACGGCCCATCTCCGCTCGGCCTACCGCGCCACCCGGCCTCCGCCTCGCCTCGCCCGCGGCTGGGCCAGCCGCCAGCTCCAGGCCGCCCGCGTGGCCGCGCCAGGGCCCCTCGCCGCCGCTCGCCAGCCAGCGCGGCTGGGCCGGCCTCGCCTCTCGCCTCTCGCGCACCGCCGCCCGCGCCAGCCCAGCCGGGCCGGTCGCCGCACCGCCCCACGGGCCAGATCCGCTGCACCACTGTTCATCTGGGCTCAGCCGCCACTGTTCACCGAGGCCCAACACTGTTCACCAGATCTGGAGAGGTTGACTTTTCCCTAAGCCCCTGTTTTTCCTGATCTGAGATGCCTAGTTTGACCATGCATAACTTTTTACCTGTTGCTCCGTTTTGAGCGTGTAGCATGTCCAGATGTTCGTGGCGATGCCCTCTACGTTTTACCTGTTGTTGTCATGCATGTTAGAGATCATCTAGGACCTTGTTTTGCTGTTGCAAGAGTGTAAGATGATATAAACTGCTGTTATGTGTTTTTTTCATGCCACCTTTGACATGTGATATCTTTTAGCTCGTTTGTCCAAACGAAGCAAATGACATGTCCACGTGTTCGTCTTGCCACGAACTACGTGTTGGGTGTGATAGGTTGCATGGTAGATGTATTGTTTCCTTGTTATCATCCTTGCAAGATGCCATGTTCATATGTTGTGTTTTACTTGTTATGAAATGCCATGTTGTTGAGCTCGTTGTAATCGGTGTGTTCACCACATTGATGCATGCTTGTGTGTTTCGGGATCACCGTCATATGTATTTTGATGAGGTGCTTACCCTTTGCCATGTTTAGTTTCGAGGTGTCTTAAACATGCTCTTTTTGATGCTATGATGATGTTGCTGTTTTAGGACTTAGTGAAATTTCACTAAGTCTGAAAATCTGTAACGTTCCGATGCCATGTTCGTGTGATGTTGTAGGACAATGCATGATAGTTTTGGGGTGGAATTTGATTGTTCCATGAAGTATATATTGTTGTATTTCCATCCATGTCCTCACATGTCCATTTGAGTGGCTGTAGCATGCTTATCTTTTGCTCCAAACTTTCAATAAAATTCTGCTGCCAGAATTTTATTTCAAAGTTCAATATGTCCAAGATCATTGCTATTGATCCGTGACTCCGTTGAGGGTGCACTTTGGACCTAGTTGCTGTACTTTATATCTAGTTTATGTTCAAGTCCTTTGCCATGCTTTTTGGGTGCTGTAGATTAATTATTTTGAGCTCCAAAGATGCTATGTTGCTGTAATTTGCAGTTTTCGCTCAAATCTTGTTTCGGGCATAACTTTTAGCCCGTAACTCCGATTTCAGCGAATCTTATATCAAACTTGGGTGATTTTCTGTGTAGATTAATAATATCAGGTTGTTATCTTGTTTTGAGGTGTTTTGCTTGAGTGATGTTTTACGTGCTCCTTGTGCATCACTAGTGCATCCATCATGCATACATGTTTTTCGAGTGCGCATTGCATCGTGTTGATTGGTGCTTGGTGTGTTTGTCTTGTTTAGACCCGGAAGTTGAGCACGAGTTTTCCAACGAGGTTGAGCACGAGGTTTTCAACGAGTTTGAGCAAGAGGACCCTTCTTTCGATCCGAACTTCTTCTCTTCAGGCAAGATGACCGAACCCCGATAACATTACTATCTTTGCCTATTTGCTAGTAGTCTCGATCTACAGTTTTGCCTCGATGCCCATGTTCTTCTTGTCAGCCTCCTACTTGTAACCAATTGCCATGTTTAACCAACCTACCTATGCAAACCGTTGCTTGGCTAAGTACGCTTCGCTCAGCCCTTCTTATAGCGTTGCTAGTTGCAGGTGAAGTGAAGATTCTTGCTCCATGTTGAAGTTTGGTTGGGTTATATCACACTATATAAATGCTTAATTTGAAATCATCTATATATTGGCAAGGGTGGAAGGCTAAGCCTTTTGCTTGGTGTTTTGTTCCACTCATGCCGTTAGGATCCGTATAAGCCGGTTTTATGTTCCTTGATTATGCGTTCCTAACACGGTTGGGGTGTATGGGACCCCCTCGATAAACCGCTAAGTGCTAAGTCTTTTCCAGCAAATCCCAGCATTGGTACTATTTGCCTAATAACAAACTAAACATGCATAAGGGAGTAATTAACCCTCTTTCTTAATCAACAACCCCGGGCCAGTGCTCCACATGAGTGTTGGTCCGAAACGAGCGGACTGCGGGGCCGCCTTGGGGCAACCTGAGGTATTTGGCATACACCTGTAGGACGTCTCATCCGGTCGTGTCCTGAGACCTAGATACGCGCGGCTACGATCAGGGTGTCGACACGCCGGGAGGATTTGCTGGATTAGCCTTACCTTAGTTCGGTTTAACTTGAGCACGGGATTCCGAGAATACTCGGGTCTTCCCACTTTGGAGTTGCGACTCCGCGGATCGTGGGCTTGTAATGGGTCAAGTTGGAACACCCCTGCAGGGTTTGAACTTTCGAAAGCCGTGCCCGCGGTTATGTGGCAGATGGGAGCTTGTTAATTCCGGTTGTAGATAACTTGACACAATGATACTAATACACTACCAGCGTGTGTTCCGTGACTGTCAATTTCCGAATAGGGATTCGGAAGTTGAACACGGAGGGGTTATGCTTGTGAGCTTGTAGCTAGGATCACTTCGTGATCACTTCTCGCGTTGCCTTCTCTTCTCGCTCTCACTTGCGTAAGATAGATGCTAGTTGCTGCTGCAGACTTGTTCTTTCTTCAGCCTTTCCCTCACCTAAAGGCTTTGATAGTTCTGTTACCCGGGAACGGGATTGCTGAGTCCTCTGTGGCTCACAGTTACTTCACACACCAGATGCAGGTCCAGCCGTGAGCTATCCAGGTGATGGCACCGAGCTGGATTGGGAGTACGACGAGGAGCGTAGTCGTTACTACGTGCGCTACCCGGACGATCAGTAGTGGAGACTCTTACTAGGATTCGATCCGCCTGTGGTTGTTCTTGTTATCTGAGTTTGGTACTTTGACATTTGGCTCTTGCCCTTAGAGGGTTGTAGTGATCTTATTGTATGATGTTTGAGACTTGTACTGTTATTCTGTGACGTGGCGATTGTAAGCCAACTATTTTCAGTTTACTATCCCCCTTTTACATGAGTTGTGCAAAGATTACCAAACTTGAGATCATTCTAGGATGGACTTATGCCTTTAAGTCGTGCCTCGACACGTAGGAGGTATAATTCCATCCTGGGCATTACATAGGGGAGTTGCATGCTATCTTTTACCTTTGCTTTTTAGTCTTGTTAGTTTACCTTTCAGTTTTTGCTTTAGTACTTTTTTATCGAAAATCACAAAAATAGTTATCTTGCTTGCTTGCTATTATGGGTTCCACCGAGAACACCAAGTTGTGTGACTTCACTAGTCACAACAACGGTGACTTTATCAGCACACCTATCACTACACCTGCCACTTTAGCACCTTCATATGAAATTAAACCTGCTTTACTGAACCTAGTCATGAGAGATCAATTCTCCGGTGCTGGAGATGATGCTGCTTTACACTTAAACAACTTTGTTGAACTTTGTGATATGCAAAAGTACCAAGAAATAGATGGTAATATTGTTAAGCTTAAGCTTTTTCCTTTCTCCTTGAGAGGAGGAGCTAAAATTTGGTTTCAGTCTTTGCCTAGAAATAGCATAGATTCATGGGACAAGTGCAAAGATGCTTTTATTGGAAAATACTATCCACCTGCTAAAATTATCCAACTGAGAAGTTACATAATGAATTTTAAACAATTGGATAATGAACACGTTGCCCAAGCTTGGGAACGTATGAAATCTCTTATCAAGAACTGCCCTACTCACGGTTTGACTACTTGGATGGTTATCCAAACTTTTTATGCAGGCTTGAACTTTACCTCGCGGAACTTGTTAGATTCGGCCGCGGGAGGAACTTTTATGTCAACTACACTTGGTGCTGCCACGAAGCTTCTCGATGAGATGATGACCAACTATTCCCGATGGCACACCGAACGCGCTCCAACAGGTAGGAAGGTAAACTCTGTCGAGGAGATTTCCTCCTTAAATGAAAAAGTTGACTTAATCATGTCTCTACTTTCGAAGCAATCTTCTGTTGATCCTCATGATGTTCCTTTAAATTCTTTGATTGCTCAAGAACAAGTAGATGTGAACTTTATCTCTAGAAACAATTTTAATAGCAATGCTTATAGGAGTAATTTTGGTAACAATCCTAGACCGTTCCCCTCTAATTCTTATGGGAACAACAATGCTTATCCTAGCACCAAGAACTCCAATACTGAACTAGAGATTATGCTTAAATATTTCATCACTACCCAAAAAGCCTTTAATAAGAGTGTAGAAGAAAAACTACATAAACTAGATGATCTCTCTTTGAAGGTAGACCACTTAGCCAATGAGATAGAATTGCTTAAAATTAAGACTTCTCCTCTTGAGGAGAGGAAGGTCACTCCTATTAATGCTACTCAAGTGCAAATTAATGACAACATTAGGATGATGGCTAAACTTAAAGAAAGATGGGCTAGAGAAAGGGAGGAAGAAGATAGAATTAAGAGCCTTCCTACCCACCACACTGTTGCTACTATCCAAGTTGTTGAGGATATCCAAACTCTTAGCACCCAATGTACTCCTGGTCCCATTGGACCTATTAATGGTGATGATATGACTATAGAAACTACCAAACAAGTGAACCTAAAGGACACTACTACCACTTTACTTGATGCTAGTGACCTTGATTTTGATAATTGCACTCTTACCGAAGTTATTGATTTCCTTCACAAGATGTCTAGAGATCCCCGCACTAGCACGCTTAACCTTGCCTTCACAGAGCATATCACTAATGCTCTTATCAAAGCTAGGGAGGAGAAACTTAGAGTAGAAGCCTCCATACCTAGAAAGCTAGAAGATGGTTGGGATCCTATGATAAAAATTAAATTGAATGACTTTTGTTGCTATGCATTATGTGATGTTGGAGCTAGTACCTCTGTCATGCCCAAAAGAATATATGATATGCTTAAATTGAAACCTTATGATTCTTATTCTTTTGGTGTTCGTCTTGTTGATTCTTCCATAAAGAAACCTTTGGGGAGGATCGACGATGTTCTTATCGTTGTCAATGACAATTATGTTCCCGTTGATTTCACTATTATGGATATTGAATGTGATCCTTCTTATCCAATTATTTTGGGACGTCCATTTTTACGCACCGTTGGTGCTATCATTGACATGAAAGAGGGTAATATAAAATTTCAGTTTCTTCTCAATAAAGGGATGGAACACTTCCCTCGAAAGAAGATCAAGTTACCTTTTGAGTCCGTTGTACGGGCTAGCTATTCTTTTACTCTTGATAAAACTTGATCTATATGCATTATGCCTAACTTAAAGGCATAAAAGAAAGCGCTTTTGGGAGGCAGCCCACATGAATAAATTTTTTGCTTTTGTTGTGTCTTGATGTTGTTTACTACACTAGCATCATCATTGTATCTTTGCTTTTCATATTTGTGCCAAGTATAGCCTCTGATTGCTAGAAAGTTCAAAAGTTGTGAGGTGCTGTCCAGGAAACAGATTCTGTCCTTGGATAGAAAAATTCGTATAAAATCACCAGATCATCTTTTTGGTCTGAATTGTTTCGACAGAGTTCTCTATATAATTGTCTTTCGTGCCTCTGTTCTGAGTTTTTTGATTTGAGTTGCAGAAGTGCCCCGAACAAATCAATTACTACCTGCTGTTCTGTTTTTCACAGATTCTGTCCTGTTTTGCCTTTCTTTTATTTTGCAAACCAAGAGCTTGCTTTTTCCTTGCAAAAACCTTTTGGCAATCTTGAGAAACAGTAGAACTTCAAGAATATCTTTATTTCCAGCAAGGTACAATTATTTTACTGTGGGTACTAACCTCGCTAATCAGATTATGATGAGTTATGTATGAAGGGAGTTTTCAAGTGTGCGAGGGAAGATGATAAAAAGATTCAGGAGTGTCAAGCGCTCAAGCTTGGGGATGCCCCCGTGCACCCCCAAGAAATATTCAAGGAGACTCAAGCGTCTAAGCTTGGGGATGCCCCCGTGCATCCCCTTCTCCATCAACATTATCAGTTCGTCTTTCGTTCCACTATATTTTAATCACTTCATGTGTTATGTGCTATGCTTGGAGCGTCTTGCTCTTAGTTTCCTTTTTAGTTTTTCATAACGAGTCGGAACTCAGCTTTCTTTATGTGGGAGAGAAACATGCTCCACTTCTACCTAGAACATAACATAGAATTTTCATGACTATCTTTGTTGTGTGTGTTCTTTGTCTTTTAATAGCTACTATCATGTTCAGCTCTCAGTTTTCATGCTTATCTTTTCAAAGAGCTTTTGTTTAGTTGGTTGCTTGAACTCTCTTTAATTATCATGCTCACCTTATTAAGAGAGTTTGCTTCTGTTGCATTGGTTAATATGTCTATGATAAAGATGCTACGTGCATAATGGCGCTTAGAAGTTCAGGTTTTCTTATGGTTAGTCTCAAATAGCTGGGGGATTCCCAATGTGTTATTGGAGTACCAACATGATTTGTTTGCCAATGATGTGGTATGGTTTAGTAATATCTTCCCTCAAGAATTTATTTTGATTGACTTGGCGTATGCTCACGCATATTTAAGACTGTAAAGAAAGTCTGTCAAGCCTTGATGATCTTTTATTTCTGAGTAGCGATATAACTTCCATGCCTGATTCAATGTTGCTTTGTCGCTCTGCATGATTATGACTGTCATTGCTCTCTTAGTTGGTCGCTCCCAGTTTTTTTGCTAACCTCCACCTGTACTAAGCGGACTGACTGCTTGTGCATCCACATCCTTTTAAACCAGTTATGCCATATGAGTCCACCATACCTACCTATATGTGGTATTTCACCGCCACTCCAAGTAAATTTACATGTGCTACCTTTAAAACCTTCAGTTTTTGCAATACATAGCTCATGGGAAAGTAGCTTAAAAACTATTGTGGTAAATAATATGTTTTTTATGTATCTTATTTCTTATAAGTTGCTTGCTGAGCGGTAACCATGTTTCTGGGGACGCCATCAACTGTTACACTTTTGTTGAATATCATGTGAGTTGCTATGCATGTTCGTCTTGTCTGAAGTAAGGGTGATTTGCCATGGGTTGAATGGTTTGAGTATGCATATTGTTAGAGAAGAACATTGGGCCGCCAACCAAAGCCATGTATCATGGTGGAAGTTTTAGCTTGGACATTAATCCTCAATCTCTTATGAGAATATGCTTAAGCATTAAAGAGGAGTCCATTATCTATTTTCTATGTTGTCCCGATATGGATGTCCTCAAGTTGAGATCTATCAAAAACGAGAAATCGAATGCGATCTATCTCCTTGGACCTTTGTACAGGTGACATAGAGGTACCCCTTTGTGACACTTGATTGAAACATATGTAATGCAATGACAATCCATGGAAATCCGAGCTAATTAGGACAAGGTGCGAGCACTATTGGTATTCGATGCATGAGGCTTGCAACTTATAGGATGTCTTATGCATAACACATATGAAGTACTACTACCGTTGACAAAATTGTTTCTATGTTTTCAAAATAAAAAGGTCTAGCACATGAGAAATCCCTGCTTCCCTCTGCGAAGGGCCATTCTTTTACTTTTATGTTGAGTCTCCACCTTCTTCAAAGCACCAACTACTGAGAGCATGATTGTCATTCTGAGTGTAATGTGCATTGTTCCAAAGTAGCATTGTCTTTTGCATGATTGTGATATCGTTTATTTTGAAATCATTGTAACTAGTCATCACTTAAACCTTGAAGGTGCCCCTGCATTTATGTCTTGCATCACTAAAGGGGGCAAGCTAGATATCACTTTATCATATTTGCACATCATATTCATTGCAAATCTATTTGATGTTTCAGTATCATATTGTAAAACTTTCAGTTCTTTGTGATTTTCTCATGAGGCAACTTAATTACTACAGATTCATTATCTCAGTAAGCTTTTGTCATATGACTATGAAAAAGTCCTATATGGTTAATAGCATGTCACCACAGAAATTATTCTTGTTATCATTTACCTACTCGAGGACGAGCAAGAATTAAGCTTGGGGATGTTGATACGTCCAAAACTTATCTATAATTTCTGCTTGCTCCATGCCTCTTTTGGGTGATATTGCTATGATATTTATACACTTCCATACACTTTTGATCATATTTGGACTAACCTATTAACTCAGTGCACCCCAGTGCCAGTTTCTGTTTTCGGCTGTTTTTGTATTTCAGGTTTACACATTACGAGAACTGCCAGGAAAAATCCAGAAAAATTATATAAAAAATCAGCGTTCCGGAAACTACCGTGCGTCTGAAGGACAGCCGGGGGGGGGGGAGGGGCACCAGGGCTCCAGGCGCCCTGGCGGCGCCCCCCTTGGGCCGCGCCGGGGGGGGGGGCGCCTGGGCCCCCCGAAGCTCCCCCGATGCCCCCCTTTGGCATATATTTAAAGCGTCTCCCGAAACCCTCGAAACAGGAACTCTTTTTCGCGATCTCATCTCTGTTCCGCCGCCGCCGCCGCTTCCAAGATCGGGAGCACCAGGAGAACCCTTCCCGGCACCCTGCCGGAGGGGAGGATCACCACCGGGAGCTTCTCCACCACCATGGACGCCTCCCGGATGAGTTGTGAGTAGTCTCCGTTGGACCATGAGTCCATGACCAGTAGCTATGTGATGTTCTCCTCCCGTTCTTGTGCTTCACTAATTAGTCCTCGTAAGCTGCCCTACATGATCGAGGCACATATGTAATCCTTATGCTGTTGCTATGATGAGTTTGCTGGGATCCGATGGATTATGAGATTATGTTCAGATTGTGTATGAGTAATATATTTGATTCACCTCTTTTATATTTATGTTCGTAAGTAATTCTTGCATGTTCTCCGTTGTTATTTATTGCTTTGGCCAAGTAGTAGGTAGTGACTCCAAGAGGGAACGTTATGCTTGATTGTGGGTTCATGCCCCTCGATGACTAGTTTGAGTGACAGAAACATGAGTCTAGGGGATGTGATGTTGCCACAAGGGGGAAAACAACGGTGCTTGTGCCAGCGGGTGCAAGGATTGTTTACTTTACGCAAAGTTCTTTTAATGCAGTTGTCTGTTGCTTTGAGTTTACACTATGGGTGGGGCTCGCAACTTAATACCAGCGAGATGTTCTGGATAGATATCTCAAGGTGGATGATTAGTAGTAGATATTGATGGATTTCGGTCTACTTACTTTGGCGTACCGCCCATGCTTTGAACCTCAACCTTTCTTGCAATGTAGTCAGCATTGGTTTGCGTTAGAGGTCCTGTCAATTGCCCAGCTGTAATTCGTTTACCTCACATAGCTGTTTTATCGTCTTTTGGGAGAGAGACATCACTAGTGAACATCATGAGACTCCGGTCCATATTACCATCATTGATTACATCCACTATTTAATTTTCCGCTAATTATTTACTATTGCAAACATTATCTATCACTACTATCATCTGCGTTTAATCCTTTGTAAACTTCAAGGCCGGAGGGATTGACAACCTCTCTGTACTCGTTGGGAGCAAAGTTATTTGTATCTATGTGCAGGTCCACGTTGATTGCTAATATCTGGCGCCGTTAGAAGTTGACACCTTCTTGTTGAACCTAGGAGTCTCTGGGGATTCGATCCTTGGTATCTTTGCCAAGGGAAAAACTTCCGCAACACTACATCTCACACCTGCCACTCGGGGTAACCAACGAGGGGCGAGAAGCCTAGCAAGACATGTTAAGTTTGAGCTTCACATAGAGCAAGTAGCAACACTCCTTCACAACTGAACAATGGACTATGCCTTGAATTGTTAGTTTGGCGTAAAGAAGCTTCACCACATGTCTTACTGATACTAGGCTGCCGAAGGCTGACCCCTCGGGTGGAGCATATAAGTCACACTCCTGGCCTGTTCATGAGCTTACTAGAGATCACCCCAATCTCATAGACTGTGACCAGCAGTCGGGCTTTTATAGGTGTGTTCCTCCAAATATTGCTCTGTAGGATAGCATCTTGCTTATACATATAAGCCTTGGAACACATTAAGACATTAGTCATCCTCCCATACAGTATTGAGAGTATTGCATCTTCAACGGAGTGGGTTAGTATAGTTATTCTCCTCAGTTCACCACTGCCTTGTTTTCCTAGGTCCTACTTCACGGGATCTCCGATCACATAGGTTGGGTAACCACCATGGCAACTCATGTGGGTCTCATACCCATCTCCCTCGATGCATTATCTACCACAACACGTGATAGCCCTTTTGTAAAGGGATCTGCCAGATTCTTAGCCGTATGGACATACTCCAACGCTATCACTCCGGAGTTTCTCAATTTTCTGACAGCTTTTAATCTCATTCTTATGTGTTTGTTGGACTTCATGTTGTCCTTTGAACTCTTCACCTTGGTGATGACGGTCTGATTGTCACAGTCACTGTTCATAAGGATAGCCGGAACCGGTTTATCAACCAATGGCAAGTCCATCAAAAGATCTCGAATAGGGATGGCACCCGCAGGGTTTGGGCATGGGTAGAGCCACCCCATACCCTTACCCGTCGCCCGAAACCTTACCCATCACCCGTACCCATACCCGTCGACGGGTACAACTTTTTCTCAAACCCATCACCCGTCAGGGTAAATGGGTACCCGCGGGTAAAATTACCCAGATTTGCAACACATCAATTTGAGGATTACATAGTCATAAACAACAACTTATAACAATAATTTATAAACACCAGCACGTCATGACAGCAACACATGAATACATGACATTATCTGTGGACAACAAATATATTCCTACTCTAAGATCAGCGCTCATAATCATAAAATAGTAAATAAAGTTGAAACTCACCTAGCCGAAACAACCTTGCTCTTGTTCTTGTGTTTGGTAGTAGCAGCAGCAGCAGATGGACCATTGCTAAGCAAGCTAGGGTGTCACTCCTTCATGGACAACTTGGACATAGTGGTGCAACGATGCCGCGCCTTAGACCCGAGAGCAGGAGGTGGGAGACCATGATGTCAGCCGGGGAGTTGGCTCTTTTCTAGCACGCGGAGGTGCAAGGCCCTGGATTCATGGTGTTGGCGTCCACCTCGGAGGACAGGAAAGGGGTGGTGGTGTGAGGCATCAAGCGGCTGGAGGCGCCGGCGGAAGTGGGCAGCGGCGAGAAGATGAGATCGATCCGCTGGGCGCTGGCTGCTACGAGCCTGCGAGCTAATTTTATACATGAATCACGCTGATATAGCCATATAAGGAATGAGGCAATTCTGGACATTAATCACCTTTTTGAGACAAGGACATTAATCACCTAGATACGTACACGTATGGGATGGGCTTGTGGGTCCCGTGGCTTTGTTGTGGGCCAGTTGCGGGATTTATGGAAAAAAACGTTTAGTATATGGATACATAATATTTAAGGCCTATTAAAAAATCGTATTACATGCGGGTACATGGGTACACGGGTATGGGTTATACTAAACCATACCCGTACCCACTATACCCGATGGGTTTCAAATTTTCCTATTTATGTACCCAAGGGTATTTTTGTGGCCCATACCCTTCCCCTAATAGGGTTTTTACCCACCGGGTACGCTGGTAATGGGTACCCATTGCCATCCCTAATCTCGAAGCCATCCCGCTTCGACACCAGATGTGTCTAATGTTGTTAATTCTGCTTCCATTGTCGATCTCGTTAAGATAGTTTTCTTGCAAGACTTCCAGGAAACATCGCCACCTCCAAGAGTAAGCATATACCCAGTTGTGGCCTTCATCTCATCAGCATCAGAGATCCAATTCGCATCACTATACCCTTCAAGTACCGACGGGTATCCGATATAATGAAGTCCATAGTTCATAGTACCCTTCAGATAACGCATAACTCTTTCAACAGCATGCCAATGTACATCACCCGGTTTTGATACAAAACGACTCAGTTTGCTCGCAGCAAAAGCGATGTCAGGCCTCGTAGCGCTAGCTGCGCGTCGTGACGAGGCGAGCGGAGGAGGAGGAGTGCGCGAGGGCCTCATCTCTTCTCAAGCTCCAATAGCATGAGGGAGAGAATCCCTTATAAACCACTCCAACTCTCCTTCCACTTCCGGGGTGGGACTAAACTTCCCACCACTTTGTCATCCCACCTACATGGGCCCTTAGAGATCAAATCTGAAATTTTCATATGGGCTCTAGGCCCATCTCAGATTTCAACAATCGCCCACCAGATCTCGAGGGTCCATTGTGTCCTCTGTTCCAATTACTGTTTCGATATACCAGTATTTCAGCGAAGACCTGTTAAGGTTGAGCTTCACCTAGAGCAAGTAGCTACTCTCCTTCACAACTGAACAATGGACTATGTCTTGAATTGTCAGTTTGGCGTAAAGAAGCTTCACCACATGTCTTACTGATACTAGGCTGCCGAAGGCTGACCCCTCGGGTGGAGCATATAAGTCACACTCCTGGCCTGTTCATGAGCTTACTAGAGATCACCCCAATCTCATAGACTGTGACCACCAGTCGGGCTCATATAGGTGTGTTCCTCCAAAGATCGCTCTGTAGGATAGCATCTTGCTTATACATATAAGCCTTGGAACACATTAAGACATTAGTCATCCTCCCATACAGTATTGAGAGTATTGCATCTCCAACGGAGTGGGTTAGTATAGTTACTCTCCTCAGTTCACCACTGGCTTGTTTTCCCAGGTCCTACTTCACGGGATCTCCGATCACATAGGTTGGGTAACCAACATGGCAACTCATGTGGGTCTCATACCCATCTCCCTCGATGCATTATCTATCACAACACGTGATAGCCCTTTTGTAAAGGGATCTGCCAGATTCTTAGCCGTATGGACATACTCCAACGCTATCACTCCGGAGTTTCTCAATTTTCTGACAACTTTTAATCTCATTCTTATGTGTTTGTTGGACTTCATGTTGTCCTTTGAACTCTTCACCTTGGTGATGACGGTCTGATTGTCACAGTTCATAAGGATAGCCGGAACCGGTTTATCAACCAATGGCAAGTTGATACGTCCAAAACGTATCTATAATTTCTGCTTGCTCCATGCCTCTTTTGTGTGATATTGCTATGATATTTATACACTTCCATACACTTTTGATCATATTTGGACTGACCAATTAACTCAGTGCACCCCAGTGCCAGTTTCTGTTTTCTGCTGTTTTTGTATTTCAGGTTTTCCCATCACGTAAACTGCCAGAAAAATCCCAGAAAAATTATATAAAAAATCAGCATTCCAGAAGCTTCCTGGCGGCCAAAGTAGGGCCGGAGGGGGGCCACCAGGGCTCCAGGCGCCCTGGTGGCGCGGCCCCCCTCCTGGCGGCGCCGGGGGGCGCCTGGGCCCCCCAGGTCTCCGCTGATGCCCCCCTTTGGCATATATTTAACACGCGTCCCGAAACCCTCGAGGACGGAACCCTTTTTCGCGATCTCATCTCTGTTCCGCCGCCGCCGCGCTTCCAAGATCGGGAGCACCAGGAGAAATCTTCCTGGCACCCTGTCGGAGGGGAGGATCACCACCGGGAGCCTCTCCACCACCATGAACGCCTCCCGGATGAGTTGTGAGTAGTCTCCCTTGGACTATGGGTCCATGACCAGTAGCTATGTGATGTTCTCCTCCCCTTCTTGTGCTTCACTAATTAGACCTCGTGAGCTACCCTACAAGATCGAGGCACATATGTAATCCTTATGTTGTTGCTATGATGAGTTTGCTGGGATCCGATGAATTGTGAGATTATGTTCAGATTGTGTTTGAGTAATATATTTGATTTACCTCTTTTATATTTATGTTCTTAAGTAATTCTTGCATGTTCTCCGTTCCTATTTATTGCTTTGGCCGAGTAGTAGGTAGTGACTCCAAGAGGGAACGTTATGCTTGATTGTGGGTTCATGCCCCTCGATGACTAGTTTGAGTGACAGAAACATGAGTCTAGGGGATGTGATGTTGCCACAAGGGGGAAAACAACGGTGCTTGTACTCGCGGGTGCAAGGATTGTTTACTTTACACAAAGTTCTTTTAATGCAGTAGTCTGTTGCTTTGAGTTTACACTATGGGTGGGACTCGCAACTTAATACCAGCGAGATGTTCTCGATAGATATCTCAAGGTGGATAATTAGTAGTAGATGCAGATGGATTTCGGTCTACTTGCCTTGGCGTACCGCCCATGCTTTGAACCTCTACCTTTCTTGCAACATAGTTAGCATTGGTTTGCGCACATAATTCTGTCAATTGCCCAGCTGTAATTCGTTTACCTCACATAGCTGTTTTTTCGTCTTTTGGAGAGAGACATCACTAGTGAACATCATGGGACCCCGGTCCATATTACCATCACTGATCACATCCGCTATTTCCTTTCTGCTTTTACTTACTAGTTGCAGTTATACCTATCACTATTATCTCTTGCGTTTGATCCTTTGTAAACGACAAGGCCGGAGGGATTGACAACCTCTCTGTACTCGTTGGGAGCAAAGTTATTTGTATCTGTGTGCAGGTCCAGTTGATTGCTAATATCTGGCGCCGTTAGCAGTTGACACCTTCTTGTTGAACCTTGGAGTCTCAGGGGAATTCGATCCTTGGTATCTTTGCCAAGGGAAAACTACCGCTACACTGCATCTCAAACCTTCCACTTGGGGTAACCAACGAGGGGCGAGAAGCCATCACAAGTCCATCAAAAGATCTCGAAGCCATCCCGCTTCGACACCAGATGTGTCTAATGCTGTTAATTCTGCTTCCATTGTCGATCTCGTTAAGATCGTTTGCTTGCAAGACTTCTAGGAAACAGCGCCACCTGCAAGAGTAAACATATACCCAGTTGTGGCCTTCATCTCATCAGCATCAGAGATCCAATTCGCATCACTATACCCTTCAAGTACCGACGGGTATCCGGTATAGTGAAGTCCATAGTTCATAGTACCCTTCAGATAACGCATAACTCTTTCAACAGCATGCCAATGTACATCACCCGGTTTTGATACAAACCGACTCAGTTTGCTCACAGCAAAAGCGTTGTTAGGCCTCGTAGTGCTAGCTAGGTACATCAGTGAACCAATGATTTGAGAGTATCTCTATTGATCTATAGCCGTGCCTTTGGATTTTCGAATCAACACGCTAGGATCATATGGTGTTTGAGATGGTGTGCAGTTCGAGTATCCAAATCGGCTCAACACCTTCTCAACATAATGGGATTGCAGAAGTGTAATCCCACCCTCATTATCTCTCAGTAGCTTGATTTTCAAGATAACATCAGCCACACCAAGGTCTTTCATCTCAAAGTTCCGAGATAGAAACGACTTGACCTCCTCAATGACTTTGAGGTTGGTTCCGAATATCAGTATGTCATCAACATACAAGCACAGTATAACTCCTTCGCCCCCACCATGGCGATAGTATACACATTTGTCAGCTTCATTAACAACGAAGCCAATAGATGTCAGTGTTGTATTAAACATATCATGCCAATGCTTAGGTGCTTGTTTCAAGCCATATAAAGATTTTATCAACCTACACACTTTTCCTTCCTGACCATCTATCACAAAGCCATCTGGCTGTTGCATGTAGATTTCCTCGTTTAGCTCTCCATTCAGGAAAGCTGTCTTAACATCCATCTGGTGGACGAGAAGACCATGCGAGGCCGCCAACGAGAGTAATACTCGAATGGTGGTCAGTCTGGCCACAGGTGAATAAGTATCAAAGAAATCTTCCTCTTCTTTTTGGTCATAGCCCTTGGCCACAAGCCTAGCCTTGTACTTTTCAATCGTACCATCGGGCCTAAGCTTCTTTTTGAACACCCACTTACATCCCAATGGTTTGCAACCATAGGGACGATTAGTAATCTCCCATGTCCCGTTAGCCATGATGGTATCCATCTCGCTACGGACCGCTTCCTTCCAGTAGTCAGATTCTAGAGAGGCATACGCTTATGAAATAGAAGTGGGAGTATCATCCACGAGGTACACGAACAAATCATCACCAAAGGTCTTTGCAGTCCTTTGTCTCTTTCCCCTACCAAGGGTTTCTTCGTCATCCTCCTCAGGATTTTCATCATGTGTTCGTTCATAGTATTCCATAGGAATGGCAGGCTCAGGAGTCTCCTCAGATTCCTGTCTAGAAGTGCTTTGCATATCTCTCATAGGAAATATATCCTCGGAGAATGGAGCATCCTTAGACTCCATAATTGTACCAACCTTTTGGTCAGGTACCTCAGATTTCACTACTAGAAATCTATAGCCAACGCTATTCTTAGCGTAACCCAAATTAACGCAGTCCACGGTCTTCGGTCCAAGCTTGCGCTTTTTGGGGATCGGCACATTGACTTTCGCCAAACAGCCCCAAGTACGCAAGTACGAGAGTGTTGTCCTTCTCTTCGCCCATTTCTCATAGGGAGTGATCTCATTGTCCTTTGTCGGAACTTTATTCAGGACATGACATGCCGTCAATATAGCCTCCCCCCACCATGCCTTGGATAAACCCGACGTATCTAACATGGCGTTAATCAAATCAGTTAGAGTACGGTTTTTCCGCTCGGCAACCCCGTTTGACTGGGGTGAATAGGGAGGCGTCCTCTCATGAATAATGCCATGTTCCGCACAAAAGGAATCAAACTCACTCGAGAAGTACTCTCCACCACGATCTAACCGGACTCGTTTAATTTGTTTTTCAAGTTGTTTCTCAACTTCTGCATTATAGATTTTAAAGTAGTGTAGAGCCTCATCTTTACTATTTAACAGATACACATAGCAATATCTAGTGGAATCATCTATCAATGTCATGAAGTATTTCTTTCCACCTTTAGTCAACACACCATTCATCTCATAGAGATCAGAATGTATGAGTTCTAATGGTGCCAAGTGTCTCTCCTTTGCGACCTTGTGAGGCTTGCGAGGTTGCTTAGCTTGTACACATGAAAGGCACTTAGAACCTTTGGCTAAAGTGAAACTCGGGATTAAATCCAACTTAGCTAGCCGCGTCATAACACCGAAACTAATGTGACAAAGACGTGAATGCCAAACTTCTGATTCATTAACATTCGAATGAATATGGTTCATGACTTTATTACAGAAATCTGCGAGGGAAAGGCGGAATATTCCTCCGCTCTCATAACCTTTTCCAGCAAAGAGTCCATATATCGTAACAACTAATTTATTAGACTCGAAAACCAACTTAAACCCTTCTCTACATAGAAGGGAGCCACTAACGAGGTTCTTCTTGATGGCGGGGACATGCCGCACGTTCTTTAGCTGCACGATCCTTCCCGAAGTAAACTTCAGATCGACCGTGCCAACACCATGAACAGAAGCACTCGCGCCATTCCCCATCAATACGGACCCGTGGCCAGTGACCTGGTAAGAAGTGAACAATGAAATGTCAGCACACACATGAACTCCTGCACATGTGTCCACCCACCAATCGTTGGGCTGAAACACTGAAAAAACAGTAAATAAGTTACCGTACCCAGATGCACCATTGTCATTGTTGCCCACAATCATGTTGACAGACTTGGAGTCCTGTCCTGGCTTCTTATACTTGTTTGGGCACTTGTTGGCCCAATGTTCAGCCGAACCACAAGTAAAGCAGCCCTCATCCTTTTTGTTCTTCTTGAAGGTCTTCTTACCCTTCTTCTTAAAGTCGGCATTGTGTTGGACACCGTTCTTTCCCTTGGGCTTGTGGGAGTTGGAGTTCCTCTGGTTCACCATGTTGGCGACAGAAGTCCCCTCAACCGCTTTCCCGTTCGAGTCCTTTGCTCTTGAGTTCTGCTCAACACTCAGATGGCCAATGACATCCTCCACTGAGAATTCACGCCTCTGATGTTTCAGAGTAGTGGCAAAGTTCCTCCAGGAATTAGGGAGCTTAGCGATTATGCAGCCCGCGACAAACTTGCCCGGTAACTCGCACTTCAGAAGCTCAAGCTCCTTAACAATGCATATTATCTCATGAGCTTGCTCCAGCACAGGACGGTTTTCAACCATCTTGTAATCGTGGAACTGCTCTATAATATACATCTCACTCCCAGCATCGGTGGCCCCGAATTTAGATTCGAGCGCCTCCCACAAGTCCTTGGCGACACGCACATGTAAATATGCGTCGACCAGTTTATCTCCGATCACGCTAAGAAGTGCTCCGAGAAACACGACGGTGGCCTCCCTGAACGCCTTCTCCTGTTCAGGAGCAATCATTCCCGAGGGCACATCGGCGACCCAGAATACGTTCATAGCCGTGAGCCATAAAGTGGTCTTAGTCTGCCAACGCTTAAGATATGTACCGATAAACTTATCCGGTTTCAGTGCAGCGGCAAAGCCACTTGTCGAAAAATTCCTACACATAATAGGTTTTTGGATTGCTGAGTAAATAGGCAATTTTCCGATTAATTTAATCCACGAATTAACTACTAGCATGGCATTGACACAAATAATAGCATACTGATATTCAATCATGCAAACACATACTACGCTAATTGTAGACAGATCTACGTATAACGGTAGCATGCCTAAAACAGAAAACAGTAGAACCGGGATAAACAAGTTATACCCTCCAGTAGGCCGTGCAGAGGCCGCGGCGGCGGTGACGGCAGCAGCGTCCTAGGCTGCCTTCTTGTCGGCTTCGATCTTCTCGACGTCGGCACGTTCGGCGTCAGTGGCCAGGGTGATGACGAGGGCAACAGGGACGTAGAGGAAGTAGACGAACGGCAAGCAGTCGCGTAGTCGCTTCCCAAAAACCTATTCACCCCTCTCCCGTACAGGATCCAGAGAGGCAGGGTTTCGGAGACCTGCTCTCTCGTCGACCGTGTACGCGGCGGACGGGATGGAGTAACCGGCGGTAGCAGCAGCAAAGGGACGACGGCGGGCGTGGAGGCAGATGCGTTCTGTGTTGTGGCGGCTAGGGTTGGCAGCGCCCCACATATATATGTGCGGCCGCGCGTGGAGAGACGTGGGCTGAACCCACGTCCAAGTTGGTAGCCCACGATCCGACGTCTCAGATCCTACCTGTCAAAGACTTTCCGTTCCTGATCGGCAAAAAGAAGCGCATAGGAGTGAGCTTGGCTCGGCTCAATCCCGCAACCCGCGGAGCGTCGCGTCGTGACGAGGCGAGCGGAGGAGGAGGAGGAGGAGTGTGCGAGAGCCTCATCTCTTCTCAAGCTCCAATAGCATGAGGGAGAGAATCCCTTATAAACCACTCCAACTCTCCTTCCACTTCCGGGGTGGGACTAAACTTCCCACCACTTTGTCATCCCACCTACATGGGCCCTTAGAGATCAAATCTGAAATTGTCATATGGGCTCTAGGCCCGTCTCAGATTTCAACAATCCCCCACCAGATCTCGAGGGCCCATTGTGTCCTCTGTTCCAATTACTGTTTTGATATACCAGCGTTTCAGCGAAGACATGTTAAGGTTGAGCTTCACCTAGAGCAAGTAGCTACACTCCTTCACAACTGAACAATGGACTATGCCTTGAATTGTCAGTTTGGCGTAAAGAAGCTTCACCACATGTCTTACTGATACTAGGCTGCCGAAGGCTGACCCCTCGGGTGGAGCATATAAGTCACACTCCTGGCCTGTTCATGAGCTTACTAGAGATCACCCCAATCTCATAGACTGTGACCAGCAGTCGGGCTCATATAGGTGTGTTCCTCCAAAGATCGCTCTGTAGGATAGCATCTTGGTTATACATATAAGCCTTGGAACACATTAAGACATTAGTCATCCTCCCATACAGTATTGAGAGTATTGCATCTCCAACGGAGTGGGTTAGTATAGTTACTCTCCTCAGTTCACCACTGGCTTGTTTTTCTAGGTCCTACTTCACGGGATCTCCGTTCACATAGGTTGGGTAACCACCATGGCAACTCATGTGGGTCTCATACCCATCTCCCTCGATGCATTATCTATCACAACACGTGATAGCCCTTTTGTAAAGGGATCTGCCAGATTCTTAGCCGTATGGACATACTCCAACGCTATCACTCCGGAGTTTCTCAATTTTCTGACAGCTTTTAATCTCATTCTTATGTGTTTGTTGGACTTCTTGTTGTCCTTCGAACTCTTCACCTTGGTGATGACGGTCTGATTGTCACAGTTCATAAGGATAGCTGGAACCGGTTTATCAACCAATGGCAAGTCCATCAAAAGATCTCGAAGCCATCCTGCTTCGACACCAGATGTGTCTAATGCTGTTAATTCTGCTTCCATTGTCGATCTCGTTAGGATCGTTTGCTTGCAAGACTTCCAGGAAATAGCGCCACCTCCAAGAGTAAACATATGGCCAGTTGTGGCCTTTATCTCATCAGCATCAGAGATCCAATTCGCATCACTATACCCTTCAAGTACCGACGGGTATCCGATATAGTGAAGTCCATAGTTCATAGTACCCTTCAGATAACGCATAACTCTTTCAACAGCATGCCAATGTACATCACCCGGTTTTGATACAAACCAACTCAGTTTGCTCACAGCAAAAGCGATGTCAGGCCTCGTAGCGCTAGCTAGGTACATCAGTGAACCAATGATTCGAGAGTATCTCAATTGATCTATAGCCGTGCCTTTGGATTTTCGAATCAACACGCTAGGATCATAGGGTGTTTGAGATGGTGTGCAGTCCGAGTATCCAAAACGGCTCAACACCTTCTCAACATAATGGGATTGCAAAAGTGTAATCCCACCCTCATTATCTCTCAGTAGCTTGATGTTCAAGATAACATCAGCCACACCAAGGTCTTTCATCTCAAAGTTCTGAGATAGAAACGACTTGACCTCCTCAATGACTTTGAGGTTGGTTCCGAATATCAGTATGTCATCAACATACAAGCACATTATAACTCCTTCGCCCCCACCATGGCGATATTATACACATTTGTCAGCTTCATTAACAACGAAGCCAACAAATGTCAGTGTTGTATTAAGCTTATCATGCCATTGCTTAGGTGCTTGTTTCAGGCCATATAAAGATTTTATCAACCTACACACTTTTCCTTCCTGACCATCTATCACAAAGCCATCTCGTTGTTGCATGTAGATTTCCTCGTTTAGCTCTCCATTCAGGAAAGCTGTCTTAACATCCATCTGGTGGACGAGAAGACCATGCGAGGCCGCCAACGAGAGTAATTCTCGAATGGTGGTCAGTCTGGCCACAGGTGAATAAGTATCAAAGAAATCTTCCTCTTCTTTTTGGTCATATCCCTTGTCCACAAGCCTAGCCTTGTACTTTTCAATCGTACCATCGGGCCTAAGCTTCTTTTTGAACACCCACTTACATCCCAATGGTTTGCAACCAAAGGGACGCTCAGTAATCTCCCATGTCCCGTTAGCCATGATGGAATCCATCTCGCTACGGACCGCTTCCTTCCAGTAGTCAGATTCTGGAGAGGCATACGCTTCTGAAATAGAAGTGAGAGTATCATCCACGAGGTACACGAAGAAATCATCACCAAAGGTCTTTGCAGTCCTTTGTCATCACTCAGATGGCCAATGACATCCTCCACTGAGAATTCACGCCTCTGATGTTTCAGAGTAGTGGCAAAGTTCCTCCAGGAATTAGGGAGCTTAGCGATTATGCAGCCCGCGACAAACTTGCCCGGTAACTCGCACTTCAGAAGCTCAAGCTCCTTAACAATGCATATTATCTCATGAGCTTGCTCCAGCACAGGACGGTTTTCAACCATCTTGTAATCGTGGAACTGCTCTATAATATACATCTCACTCCCAGCATCGGTGGCCCCGAATTTAGATTCGAGCGCCTCCCACAAGTCCTTGGCGATACGCACATGTAAATATGCGTCGACCAGTTTATCTCCGATCACGCTAAGAAGTGCTCCGAGAAACACGACGGTGGCCTCCCTGAACGCCTTCTCCTGTTCAGGAGCAATCATTCCCGAGGACACATCGGCGACCCAGAATACGTTCATAGCCGTGAGCCATAAAGTGGTCTTAGTCTGCCAACGCTTAAAATATGTACCGGTAAACTTATCCGGTTTCAGTGCAGCGGCAAAGCCACTTGTCGAAAAATTCCTACACATAATAGGTTTTTGGATTGCTGAGTAAATTGGCAATTTTCCGATTAATTTAATCCACGAATTAACTACTAGCATAGCATTGACACAAATAATAGCATACTGATATTCAATCATGCAGACACATACTACGCTAATTGTAGACAGATCTATGTATAATGGTAGCATGCCTAAAACAGAAAACAGTAGGACCGGGATAAACGAGTTATACCCTCCAGTAGGCCATGCAGAGGCCGCGGCCGCGGTGACGGCAGCAGCGTCCTTGGCTGCCTTCTTGTCAGCTTTGATCTTCTTGGCGGCGGCACGTTCGGCGTCGGTGGCCATGGTGATGACGAGGGCGACGGGGACGTAGAGGAAGTAGACGAACGGCGAGCAGTCGCGTAGTCGCTTCCCAAAAACCTATTCGCCCCTCTTCCGTACAGGATCCAGAGAGGCGGGGTTTCAGAGACCTGATCTCTCGTCGACCGTATACGCGGCGGACGGGATGGAGTCACCGGTGGCAGTAGCAGCAAAGGGACGACGGCGGGCGTGGAGGCAGATGCGTTCTGTGTTGCGGCGGCTAGGGTTGGCAGCGCCCCACATATATATGTGCGGCCGCGCGTGGAGAGACGTGGGCTGAACCCACGTCCAAGTCGGTAGCCCACGATCCGACGTCTCATATCCTACCTATCAATGACTCTCCGTTCCTGACCGGCAAAAAGAAGCGCATAGGAGTGAGCTCGGCTCGGCTCAATCCCGCAACCCACGGCGCGTCGTGACGAGGCGAGCGGAGGAGGAGGAGGAGGAGTGCGCGAGGGCCTCATCTCTTCTCAAGCTCCAATAGCATGAGAGAGAGAGAATCCCTTATAAACCACTCCAACTCTCCTTCCACTTCCGGGGTGAGACTAAACTTCCCACCACTTTGTCATCCCACCTACATGGTCCCTTAGAGATCAAATCTGAAATTGTCATATGGGCTCTAGGCCCATCTCAGATTTCAACAATCCCCCACCAGATCTCGAGGGCTCATTGTGTCCTCTGTTCCAATTACTGTTTCGATATACCAGTGTTTCAGCGAAGACCTGTTAAGGTTGAGCTTCACCTAGAGCAAGTAGCTACACTCCTTCACAACTGAACAATGGACTATGCCTTGAATTGTCAGTTTGGCATAAAGAAGCTTTACCACATGTCTTACTGATACTAGGCTGCCGAAGACTGGCCCCTCGGGTGGAGCATATAAGTCACACTCCTGGCCTGTTCATGAGCTTACTAGAGATCACCCCAATCTCATAGACTGTGACCAACAGTCGGGCTCATATAGGTGTGTTCCTCCAAAGATCGCTCTGTAGGATAGCATCTTGCTTATACATATAAGCCTTTGAACACATTAAGACATTAGTCATCCTCCCATACAGTATTGAAAGTATTGCATCTCCAACGGAGTGGGTTAGTATAGTTACTCTCCTCAGTTCACCACTGGCTTGTTTTCCTAGGTCCTACTTCACGGGATCTCCGATCACATAGGTTGGGTAACCACCATGGCAACTCATGTGGGTCTCATACCCATCTCCCTCGATGCATTATCTATCACAACACGCGATAGCCCTTTTGTAAAGGGATCTGCCAGATTCTTAGCCGTATGGACATACTCCAACGCTATCACTCCGGAGTTTATCAATTTTCTGACAGCTTTTAATCTCATTCTTATGTGTTTGTTGGACTTCATGTTGTCCTTTGAACTCTTCACCTTGGTGATGAGGGTCTGATTGTCACAGTCACAGTTCATAAGGATAGCCGGAACCGGTTTATCAACCAATGGCAAGTCCATCAAAAGATCTCGAATAGGGATGGCACCTGCAGGGTTTGGGTATGGGTAGAGCCACCCCATACCCTTACCCGTCGCCCCAAACCTTACCCATCACCCGTACCCATACCCGTCGACGGGTACAACTTTTTCTCAAACCCATCACCTGTCAGGGTAAATGGGTACCCGCGGGTAAAATTACCCAGATTTGCAACACATCAATTTGAGCATTACATAGTCATAAACAACAACTTATAACAATAATTTATAAACATCAGCACGTCATGACAGCAACACATGAATACATGACATTATCTATGGACACAAATATATTCCTACTCTAAGATCAGCGTTCATAATCATAAAATAGTAAATAAAGTTGAAACTCACCTAGCCGAAATAACCTTGCTCTTGTTCTTGTGTTTGGTAGTAGCAGCAGCAGCAGATGGACCATTGCTAAGCAAGCTAGGGTGTCACTGCTTCATGGACAACTTGGACATAGTGGTGCAACGATGCTGCGCCTTGGTCCCGAGAGCAGGAGGTGGGAGACCATGATGTCAGCCGGGGAGTTGGCTCTTTCCTAGCACGCGGAGGCGCAAGGCCCTAGATTCATGGTGTTGGCGTCCACCTCGGAGGACAGGAAAGGGGTGGTGGTGTGAGGCATCAAGCAGCTGGAGGCGCCGACGGAAGTGGGCAGCGGCGAGAAGATAAGATCGATCCGCTGGGCGCTGGCTGCTACGAGCCTGCGAGGTAATTTTATACATGAATCACGCTGATATAGCCATATAAGGAATGAGGCAATTCTGGACATTAATCACCTTTTTGAGACAAGGACATTAATCACCTAGATACGTACACGTATGGGATGGGCTTGTGGGTCCCGTGGCTTTGTTGTGGGCCAGTTGCGGGATTTATGTAAAAAACTTTTAGTATATGGATACATAATATTTAAGGCCTATTAAAAAATCATATTACATGCGGGTACATGGGTACACGGGTATGGGTTATACTAAACCATACCCGTACCCACTATACCCGATGGGTTTCAAATTTTCCTATTTATGTACAAAAGGGTATTTTTGTGACCCATACTCTTGCCTTAATAGGGTTTTTACCCGCCGGGTACGCGGGTAATGGGTACCCATTGCCATCCCTAATCTCAAAGCCATCCCGCTTCGACACCAGATGTGTCTAATGCTGTTAATTCTGCTTCCATTGTCGATCTCGTTAAGATCGTTTGCTTGCAAGACTTCCAGGAAACATCGCCACCTCCAAGAGTAAATATATACCCAGTTGTGGCCTTCATCTCATCAGCATCAGAGATCCAATTCGCATCACTATACCCTTCAAGTACACCGACGGGTATCCGATATAGTGAAGTCCATAGTTCATAGTACCCTTCAGATAACGCATAACTCTTTCAACAGCATGCCAATGTACATCACGTGGTTTTGATACAAAACACTCAGTTTGCTCACTGCAAAAGCGATGTCAGTCCTCGTAGCGCTAGCTGCGCGTCGTGACGAGGCGAGCGGAGGAGGAGGAGTGCGCGAGGGCCTCATCTCTTCTCAAGCTCCAATAGCATGAGGGAGAGAATCCCTTATAAACCACTCCAACTCTCCTTCCACTTCCGGGGTGGGACTAAACTTCCCACCACTTTGTCATCCCACCTACATGGGCCCTTAGAGATCATATCTGAAATTGTCATATGGGCTCTAGGCCCATCTCAGATTTCAACAAAAACCACATGTGACACGTCCAAAATTAGTGGGACAAAAGAAGGAAAGGCTCACGTTAAAAACAAAGAAATTCTCACGTGAAAAAACACAGACAAGGAAAGTCTCCACCCGTTCTCACAAATTAAGAAGGAATGCCCCCGTTAAAATATCCAACGCTAAAATGTCTAAAAAAAATCCAAAGATAAAAGGGATAAAAGAATCCACGATCAGGCTGATTGCCTGTGAAACAAAAATGCCAACGCAGCCTCTAGGGTTTTTTTGCCGGGCCTCCACGTTTTTAAACAGAGCCTCCATGTTAATTTTCAGTAAACACATAAATTAGTATTTACATATATTAAATACATCGTTCAGATCACCAAGTGAACATGGTTAGAGTCACAACAATATACGGAGTGTAGATCAAGAAAAAAAATCTTAGACGTGTTTGCACCAGTCAACGTTGCAGCATCGGCCACGAGTCTCGCCGCCGCCTGCCATAGCAGCGCTTGCCGTTAGATGCCAGAACCTCCTCTGGTACCATTATTGTAGTGATGTCTCGGTCTAATATGTAAAAGCGTATGGTCTTTCTATTGGGTTTAGTCCCACATCGGTTGTGGGAGGAGACATAACACGATTTATAAGGGTGAGAGTGTCCCCTCCTAACAGGCTAGTCTTTTGGGGGAGAGGGTCCAAGGCCTCTCATAAGTCGGTGTTGCTCTCCGGTTGGGTCTGGTGACGCAGGTGGGTCGGAAACGCTGGTGCTAGCGGACCCGGAATTGCGTAACAATTGGTATCAGAGCCCAGGTGCCCGAATTAAATCTCGGTGAACTCACTGGTGGTCGGTCATGGTTGGTGGGCTAGAAACGCTGGTGTTAGCGGGCCCATGGGTGACCGATGTGTGAGGGGGAGATTGTTGGGTTTAGTCCCACATCGGTTGTGGGAGGAGACATAACACGATTTATAAGGGTGAGGGTGTCCCCTCCTAACAGGCTACTCTTTTGGGGGAGAGGGCCCAAGGCCTCTCATAAGTTGGTGTTGCTCTCCGGTTGGGTCTGGTGACGCAGGTGGGTCGGAAACGCTGGTGCTAGCGGACCCGGAATTGCGTAACAATTGATTGTTGGCCCAGACACGACGCCGAGTACTTTCCGGCGACGACGATACTACCGACGATGAAGCAAAGCAACGCTGGCTCGATCAATCCACCTGCAGTGTAAAGCTAGCCACAACTAGCTAACCGATCTCTCCGTGGATGTGTACTAGTAATAGTACTTCTGGCCGGAACAATCACACAACACGTACGTACGCAACCTAGCAATCGATCTGTGCTTTGATCAATTAGACAAGCAACGCACGCGAGATTGTTTTGATGGCCGCAGGCTCATGTCGAGCCTGTTCCTTTTCTTTATTTACTTCACGGTTGTGTTTACAAGCCAAGGTACACGTATATATATAGAACTAGCTAGCCGTCCAAAGTACTACTCGGTTTCTAATTCTAGTCCTACTAGGATACATGTACAAAGGCGAGTCGGACACACACCGGCCACTGGGGGAATAAGTCGGGTTTAATTCCAACAATCACCCTCCTAAACACGACGTCGTCACGTTACAGCTCCGACGTCGATCCTTCTTCGCATCTCCAAGAACTTCTCTCGATCTAAAGCCTTGGTTAGGATGTCTGAAACCTGGTCATCGGTGCAAACGTAGTTGACCTTCGTCTTACCCTCTTCCACGCAATCTTTCATGTAGTGGTACATCGTATCAATGTGCTTTCTCCTATCATGCCGCACTGAATCTTCGCGTAGAAAACTTTCAGACTTGCTATCAACATTGAGCACCACTTGTTCTGGATCTCGATCCATGAGATCACCGTGTAGCCTCCCTAGCCACACACCGTGACACGCCGCAACGGCAGCTGCAATATACTATATTGCATCAACTGCGGGTGCTTTGCTCTTCTTGCTTAGCTCAAGACGAGGTTTTATTGGAGCGTCAATTGGATTGCAATATTTCATGCCACGGCTTTCAAGTACCTTCCTTACGTATGCCTCCCGGCATAGTGTGATCCCCTCAGTCTTTTGATGTACCTCTATCCCGGGGTAGTAGCTCAAAAGACCTAGATCATCCATCTTGAAAAGCTCTTCCATCTGTAGCTTGAACTTTGCTATCACCTCTTCATCTGCTCCAGTTATCAACAGGTCGTCGACGTAGATGCCAACTAGTAGACGATCCCTTCCTTCGCCTCTCTTGTACATTGTATGCTCTAGTGGGGCTTTCTCAAATCCAAGAGAAATCATTGTGTGATCAAGTTTGATGTTCCACTTCCGAAGGTCTTGCTGTAGCCCGTACAAGACTTTGTGTAGCTTCAGTACAATGTCTTCCTCTCTCTCTTTGATGAATCCCGGTTGCTGATTCTCATACACATCTCCTTCTAACTCCCCATTCAAAAACGGAGATTTTACATCCATGTGATGTATCTTCCATGATTCCTGAACCGTGAGATCTTTGAGTAATCTCACCGATTCCAGCCTTGAAACGGGAACGAACACATCTTCGAAGTCCACACATTTCTCTTGCACGCACTCTGTGACTACTAGCCTCGCTTTGTGCTTCACGGGCCCTTCGGCATCTCTCTTGATCATAAATTCCCACTTGAGATCCATGTCTTTTTCATTATTGGGAAGATCCACGAGCTCCCATGAATTGTTGTCGTGGATGGACTCCAACTCTTCTTCCATACCGCGACGCCAACACTCCTTCGTATTTGCGTCTTCGAATTCCGCCGGTTCCTCTGCAATTCCTAGACACCGCCGGCCACACCTTTTCATCTTTGCCAGGTCAATCGTTCGAAGAGCTTGCTCCGAATATTGTTGTAACACCGGTTGTGGATGTAAGGGTGTAGGTGATGATGCCCTTTTCTCCATTGCTATCGGAGACGATGCTGCCAACATGGTAGCCTTTCCTGCACACATGCATGCAGACAAGGGAGCTCCTGATGCATGCTCACCCATAGAACATGGGCATGCATGCATGGCCTTTGGTGCGCCTCGTGGCCTGCTCAAGCTACTACTGTGCAGGTTGCCAGCGCCTACAGCCAAAGGTCCAAGCCCATCACCTCCATCGCCTTCAGGCACGGCTGCGCGTGAGCCTCCTTCCACGCTGCTGCTTTCTGTTTCTGGGTCGCATCTTGCCCTACTGTCTTGGTCATCATAAGCCTTCGATATTGAGCTAGCTGCACCTATGGTGGATGCACCAGCGACCGAGATGTCTTTGATCGCTACATAGCTAGCCTCTTCTGGACCCGTCTCACAGAGGGTGCTTCTCCATGGTCGAGCACATGCAGCTATCGCTTCATCCGCTCCAGCAAAGTTGGCACTTATATCCATAGCACTGACATAAGTTTCAGAATCACTCCTCGCATCTGTAGCTTCGACACGAGTTTCCGAACCATGATCATGATGGCAAACTTTTTCTTCCGCAAGCTCGACAATTTCTTTAGTCAACGCTTGAGAGTCTGGATCCTCCTCATCCACCTGTTTACACATCAACATCATTTCACCATCATCTCTTTGTTGGGCCATGAGCGCCTACTGCTTCGGTGCTTCCTCACAGTCAGCCTTGAAGTGACCGAGGAGGCCACAGTTATAACACCTCACTTTCCTGATGTCAAACTTTCTCCTCGGTGGTGCAGGCACATCCTCGTCGTCCGAGTCGGCGAAGTTCTTTCTCGCCGAGCGCTGCTTCCCCTTCTTCTTGCTACTGCTTGTGGACCCGCCTTGCGTTTCCTTTGACAAAGCGACCCACTGCGCCCTTGTGAGCATCACAAGCTCGTCGTTCCTCCCGTTCCCAAGACTGTACCGCATCCGCTCATCGTGAGCCTTATATCGTCCGACAAGATCATCGATGGAGAGAGTCGCGAGATCGACGCAATGCTCGATCGCCGTGACAATTTGCAGGTACCGGGGAGGGGCCGCGCGCAAGAACCGCCGGACAACTGAGGCCTCCGTGAGGTTTTCTCCAAGTGTGCGAATCCGATTGACGAGAGTAGCCACCCGTGAAGAGAACGCATCCACAGACTCATCGTCGCCCATGACCAAAGTCTCATAGTTCCTTAGGAGAGTTTGGAGATATGCTTGCTTGACGCGGGTGTGTCCCTCGAACTGGAGCTTCAGCGTATCCCACACCTCCTTCGCTGTTGCTTTGGCGATCAGGTGCTGGAGGACATCCATCGGCATCACCGAATAAATCGCCGACACCGCCTGCCGATCCTTGCGGTGCTCGGCTCCCTCCTTCTTGTACGCGTCACCTCCTGGATCGACCGCGTCCCATAGCTCGTTGGCGCGGAGACCACACTCCATGAGAGCCTTCCAGATCCCGAAGTTCTCGCGATCAAACCGTGGGTACGAAGAACTCGCCAGAGCAGCAATTACTTTAGCCGCACCGGAGTACTCCGTCAGCTGCTTGGTCTTCTCGTCGTCCGACATGACCCTCCGTTACTAGAAGATCAACCTTGCTCTAGATACCAATTGTTGGCCCAGACCCGACGCCGAGTACTTTCCGGCAACGACGATACGACCGACGACGAAGCGAAGCAACGCTGGTTCGATCGATCCACCTGCAGTGTAAAGCTAGCCATAGCTAGCTAATCGATCTCTCCGTGGATGTGTACTAGTACTAGTACTTCTGGACGGAACAATCACACAACACGTACGTACGCAACCTAGCAATCGATCTGTGCTTTGATCAATTAGACAAGCAACGCACGCGAGATTGTTTTGATGGCCGCAGGCTCATGTCGAGCCTGTTCCTTTTCTTTATTTACTTCACGGTTGTGTTTACAAGCCAAGGTACATGTATATATATATAGAACTAGCTAGCCGTCCAAAGTACTACTCGGTTGCTAATTCTAGTCCTACTAGGATACATGTACATAGGCGAGTCGGACACACACCGGCCACTGGGGGAATAAGTCGGGTTTAATTCCAACACTTTCTCTTGCCGGGTGAAGTTTGATTTAAACATTAAGATCATAGAGCCTAGAATCCTCCCGTTGGTTCACTTTTACAAATTGTCGTTGGACGCCTATGGCAGACACCTTTTCAGTTTCGACGAGACTTATCCTACACCTATCCACATCAGTACACAAGGGACTAGAAAATTTACCTAGATCTACCTATATTTTTTTTGATACTTTAACATGCACTTTTCGCAAGAAAACAAACTTTAACATGCACTTCATTTCTTTTTTTAGCAGTGTTCCCGCACAATATCATGATACATTAGTGGCATTGGGGTTTAGACATTGGGTTTGCAAGCACACAAGATTTTAAACCACACTATTAGTAACATATAAAAGTTAGTACATTTATTTAAGTAGAAAAATAGAGGAGACTCGATTTTAAATGTAGAAATGAAAATATTGATGAAAATTGTCATGTGCTAACCTTTCATTTCGTTTATATATAATGTGATTACAAATCTACCAAACACTCCAACAAACATAGAAGAATAAACAATATTAATCCAACATAATTGGTAAACGATAACCATTACGCATTGGTGCATGCTGTTAATTATAATGATTTGAAATTGCATTATAATTATCAGTTTAATTTTCATTCCTTACAAACTCCATTAGTCAACAAAAAACAAACTAGCACGTGCGGACGCACGGGTTGATGACTAGTGTCAAGTAATCGAGGAGGGCGTGGAGCTCGAGTTTCCGCCCCTATCTATCCACGACCAACGGAGGGCCGCATGGACGACCAGCTCCTCGACCGACTATGCTGCGCGCCCCTATCTATCCACGACCAACGGAGGGCCGCATGGACGACCAGCTCCTCGACCGACTATGCTGCGAGGGCATCCCAACCCAAATGGCCGGATTTGGAGGAGTCGATGTTGCCAGAACCAGCCTTGGTTGTGATGGATGATAGGAGGGGAGAGGACATGAAGTCGAAGATCAACTGAGATTGAGGCTAGGGTTTGATCCGAGGTGAGGTTTTTGTTCGACTGGGGAGCGCCAGCGTGGGTTGATCTAACATGGCAACCATGTTTGAATGCATCCGGACCACCCCACAAATAGGCTGAATACCGAACAACTCAGACAAATGGGCTGGCTACGGAGGGACTGGTTGGGTATTTTTTTTGGGACCGTCTTCGGGCTGTTCCCCTGGACATATAGGGAAAAGTTGGTCCAGTAGAAGACGCTCTGATTCTCCCTTGATATACCTAGGTGGTTGCAAACTCTGATGTCATTAAGCCTACTCATCCTGGGAGTAACATAAGAGCAAGTATAATAAGGTGACATAGGCGAGCTGTAAGGCATTATATTATATTTTGCTGAGTTGGAAGAAGTGAAAAAGGAGAGAGAAGGGAAGCGATCAATAGATTAACAACCGATTGTAGCGCTTGCTCCTAAAGACTATGTGAGAGAGTAAGGTGGGTCATGTATCAATAACGTGGTACATATTTATATTCAATTATTGTATTTGCTGGCAATAGCTTGGCTATAGATGACGTGACAATATCATATACCCAACAGTTGGTTATACTATTAACAATGCTCTAAGTAGTACTTTCTCCGTTTCACAATGTAGTGCGTATATTATTTTTTTTGAGAAGTCAAAATTTACAAACTTTGACAAAGTTTATAGAAAAAATATAAATATAGAATGCCCAATACATATTATTAGATACATCATACGATGTATTTTAATATCACACACACACACATACATCTAGAAAGTCAAATTTTAGAAACTTTGACTTTCTAGAAAATCTATATGCACTACATGAACAGAGGGAGTAACATGCATGCCACATAAGCAAAAGAAAAGTGATCTGGCAAGCATAAATTATGAAAGAGATAAATGGAGTAACATGCAAAATGAATACTCTAAATCACCCGCAAAAAAATGACTAGCCTAAATAAATGAGAGAGATAAATGACCAGCCTAAACAATTGATTTTTTTTGTTTATACTTGCCACATTTATCACTCACATCATTTATACTTGCCACATTTAACTGTCAGATATGTAGCGATTTGCAAAAAAATGCTAATATTTATCTTAGAACAGCCAGACGTAGTCTTCACCGGACGGAGGATCTAAATTACTCTCCACAATTCTGCTGGTTACAATTCTGCTGCTACAAATTAATTTATTAGAGCATCTTTAGTGGTTTGTCTAAATTTGATAGTGTATATCTACATGTACACAATGGTGTAAAAAGATTCTCTTTTAGACAATCTAAGTTTTTCAGCGGATTGTCTATATACATGATGTCTGTATTCTCTCTCATATGTTTTAATAGTATCTTATAGCTGCTATATTTTCTAAAAATCTTATGTTGGTCATTTCTAAATTGTTCTCATTTATTTTTTTCATCTGCAAGACATTAAAAGGAGAAAAATAAACCAGCAGCGAAATTATTTTAGGTTCAGCACAAGCAACACCCTATATAATTTATGAGAAATAAACAATAGCAACAGTTTCAACCCTGATGAGGCGGTGGTCCAGGCGCGACAGCCTCCGTGACCAGCGTCGGCGCGGCCCCCTCCCTGCCGACGTCCTCCAATTGCTTCGAATTGATGCATGGACTAGCTCAAGAGCCAGCATTTTTTATTTGGGCATTGTGGTTTGGTTGTCCAAATATGAACAGCTAGTTTGGACATTGTCTAAATTTTAGATGACGCAATAGAAAAGCCACTGAAAACGTTTTTTGGCATGTGGTAGTCTAAATTTGGCATAGACCACCAATTGCACAAGCCACTAGAGATGCTCTCCTAGCTACATACCTCACTAGTCGCCATCAGAAGGGATCGCCACGCACGTTACGTTCTTCACTTCTATACCTATACTAATTTTAGACTCCCTAAAAATTCCTACGTTAATTAGTAATTAGGAGCCGTTAATCTGGTGGGATCGAGTTATAACGATGTAGATCAACCATTACGATCGTTTCAAGTCTCAGTTGCAAAAAAAAAATTAACTGCCATTAATAGATCTATCTATAACCGTTGGATGAAGCTCAAGATCACCTTAGGTTATCCTAACGTCAGCTCCTCCTCTCCCTCAAAAAAAACGTCAGCTCCTTCTCTTCTTCCTCCCCACGAAGTCATGACGCACGATTGGATCCAGAGCAGATGCGAAGCCCATCTCCCCACCTCATGTCGAGTCCTAATAAGCGATGGGTTCCAATATCGCTGCCATCCCGTTTCCAAAGACTCCAATTGGTCTCTATTGCTTCCGCTCCCGGGGGAGCTATGGCCTGTGCGTCCCCATGGCCTCTCCTCATCGTAGGTTTACTGTGCCTCCAACTCTAATGTAGCAATGGAAGAGCCTAGCGCAGAATTGCATCGATGATACGGATCAATCCAAGGCACGATGACGCATCAACCCACGTCACAGTGACCTAGAGTAGAATTGCGTAATGACTCCACGGGAGGATCTCTCTCCTGGTAGAAGAGCACGTCTTGGCATCAAACTACCATGTCAGCTGACCAACGTCCATGCTTTGGTTTTGCCATCTAGAAAGGGGATGGCCACGGAGGATCTGTGAGAAGTGAGAGTGGAGAGAAGAAACGCGCTGCCCCCGAGGAGTAATTGCTGTTCAGATCGATCCAGATTGCACCCTCAGTCACCCATCGTCATCTGGTGAAGATCGGCGGAGGTTGCAGCCCCGGAGGCCCAGATTTGCCTGACGGTTGATGCAACCACTTGATATACAGATCGATTCAATCCTCAGCCTCAGCCATGGCCGTTATCACATCCTGATTGCTACTCCTCCTTGCAGTCCTCAGCTGTTGCCTTCTAAGGTTCTTCCTTTCGTTAAACGAAGGTTCTTCCTGTCATAAAACAGAATAACAAGCGTAGGTAAATCTGGTATAGATGTGTGTTATATAGAAACGATTTTTGATAGTCATATTCGCATGTTCATAGTACGCTGTTGCAATCTGCATGGTGGATATGTGTGATTAGGGTGTTAGTTCTAGCACAGAAACATATAGGTTGGAAGAAGAAATCAGAAACGCAGTTTTATCTGTACTTTTTTACACATGCAGTAAGATATCTGTAATGTTCATTGTACTATACTGGTAGTACTAGGCCGCTATCTAGGAAAGCTAGAATATCAATTCATCTACGGCATGCACTCCGCATCGGGCCGTCGGCCTCGTGGCCTACTCTGGACGCACCCATGCAATGTGCAGAGCGGTCTTCTACCAATGCGGCGATCAGATCGACGTACACCAAGTCCTGGGAGGCGATCCACAACTACATCATTTTTTGGTTTTTCTGAAACGTAAAACTTCTCTATGTTTGACCAACCTTGCTGAGAAAAATATTGTTTGGAGGGGAATTTTAACTATGTGCATACAATGGCTATTACCTGGTACAATCCTCTATCAAATCCATGGTCTACCTAATCTCTTTGACTTCCATGTTCTGACAAAGCTGCAATCTAACGATGGTGATTGTTCATGCAGCGTATGGTAAGGTAAACCGATGGTGTTCTAAAGTAGCGATGCTGCTGTTGTATGTAATGCATTGACAATTCGATAACCTACTAGAGGACTGGTGGCACAACATTTATAAATCTCTAAAGGTGTCAAGTTCGTCCTCGGTTGTCCATCTCCACAGGCAAGTAACATATCTGTAATTTCCTTGAATATCCTGCTTGATTTTGTCTAGCACTAACACCACCGATCTCTTCTCTTTTTTTAAGAACACCCTCCATGGCCATGGTCGACCAAACATGGTTTTCTCCGTGCCACCTACGTCCAAATAAAAGGATGCAAGGTCAAGATTAATTGTTCTACTCATCCTCCCTGAGCTTCAAAGTTCAACCAACATGCTTCTGATCTAAAAAACGGCAACTATAATATCCATAGTCTACCTAATCTCTTTTACTTCCATGCTCTGACAAGGCTGCAATCCAACGATGGTGATGGTTCCTGCATGGTATGGTAAGGTGTACTGATGGTGTTCTAAAGTTGACGGTGTGTGTGTGGTCATTGACAATTTGAGAACCTACTAGAGGACTGGTGGCACAGCAATTTACCTCTACGAATTCGTCGACTTTGTCCTCGGTTGACGATCTCTACAGGAAGTAACATACTCCCTCCGTTCCATATTAGTTGTCGCTCAAACGGATGTATCTAGCACTGAAATACATCTAGATACATCCATTTCAGAGACAACTAATATGGAACAGAGGGAGTATTACATATTGGTAAATTCCTTGAATATCATGCTTGATTTTTCTCTAGCACTAACAACACAGATCTCTTCTGTTTTTATAAGAACACAACTCGCAAAGCCAAGCGACTGATTTTAAGGTCGCTAGACCATATAGCTAGGAGGCTAAACAGGTTTGATTTTTCCTTCTAAAAGGGATATGTTTGCATGATGAATTCGTTTGTTGTAGTGTGTAGATAACTCCGAGGTGGTGGTTGAGACAGCATGCTGCAGCTGTAGAAGCACTAGGATATGTTGTCATTTCCAAATCCGAATGGCGACCTGAGCCTTTTCGGCCATGCCGACTTGCTGAGTCAATTTTACCATGTGCCCATGTCTCTCAGGCCATGGTGGCAGCTAACCGGCTGTGTCCAGTGACGTAACAGAAGGGCCATCGGAGTCAATGCATCATGATAGAAGGGGAGAAGCAGGAGAGCAGGATAGTCTCATTTATCTAAATAGATGGTATATAGTGGACAAAAGGCTCGACTCCATCATGTTGACAGTAAAAAAGAAATAGTAATTTGTACATCTTAATATCTAGCCCCATATTAATTTGATGGCTTTTTTGTGAGGGTAGCTTATGGTTGTTTTCTATGATTTTTTTTTAATTTGAAATGGTGCATATGGTAGAAAATAAAGGTGATGCCTTATGACGGAACAATTGTGACCGGTAAAAAAGAATTGCATTATGATCTATGACCAAAGCACAAGCTTAGAGATGTCTTGGGAGTTGTATCAATGTTCATTCAGGATAGATTATTTACTCAGATAAAAAAAGGGCAATAGTCTTTTTCGAGGAAACAAGTACGCTGAAGTGAATATCTGAATTGCATGTTTGTAATCAAAAGGATGTTCGACTGGGAGATATTCTTTAGAAAGCTACTTTACTATGTCACACATGGAGAAGACAATTATTGGTAAATTTCTTCCCAATAATTATGAAGTCATGCATTGTTAGAGATTAACTTTTTTGTAAATCTTATGTGAATTCACACTTTGAAGGAAGTTTCGGTTTCTACATATGTAAACAGATGCAATTTATAGTACAGGAAAAAGTCTAGATGCAATGAAGAATTCAAATAAAAATGACTGCAAACTAAAATGTACACAATGATACAATTGAAACATAAATACAACAAAAATCTTAAAGTTGAGATAAATTATGAATAAAAAGCAATGGAAATTATGTTGATTAAATTTTTAACATGAAAAATATAGTGTTGTAGCCAAATCAGAATGGAAAACAGAATTTTAAAGCATGCATGGGAGGATCCATGGATCCCAACCAGCCCTACACGGGGAGTAATGACACCGAGGGGTAATATTGTTATCACACATGTCTCCGAGTTGATAGATGAAGAGAATAGAGCTTGGGATGAGCAGTTGCTTAATGATTTATTTTGGCCAGTCGATGTACATCGTATTCTGAATATACCTCTGGCTATAGGTATGATGAATGATTTTGTCTCTTGGCACTGCAATAAGAACGGTATTTTTTCTGTACGGTCAGCTTATCATGAAGAGTGGGAACACCAACATGGACGAAAGTTGAGAATGACAAACTCAGTTCAATCCTCAAGTACTAGTCCTATTTGGAGTACCATTTGGAAATTAAGTGTACCAGCCAAGATAAAGATTCATGTGTGGAGAGCCTTACTTGGAGCCATCCCTTGTCTGGGGGTTCTTGCAAACAGACATATAATTTCGAGTTCGCAATGTCCTATGTGCAGTATCAATTGTGAGAGTATTAAACATGCCCTCTTCTTATGCCCACGAGTACAAGATGTGTGGCGCATCCTGGGTCTAGGACAATTGGTGGCTGAGGTATGTACTGCACAACATGAGGGAGGATCAGTACTAGCTGACATGTTTTTGTCCAAGAGCAGCCTACAAGCATCGGTGGCGGGAGTTCAACGCAATGCGCTGGTGGCAACCACTGTATGGTACGTGTGGTGGGAGCGTCACCGCTACACCCACGAGGAGTTTCTACAGGACCCGTCCAGATCGGCGCAGGCTATTGCGGCTCTAGCTAAAAACTTCACGAGAGCAAGAAATAAGAACACAAAGATCAGGAGGCACGGCTGGGAGAGGCCACCTGAGGGGATTATAAAATTGAATGTCGACGCAGGATTTGAGATGGACAGTGGCTCTGGGAGTACAGGAGCTATCCTGCGAGATGATATGGGAAATTTTTTAGCTGCTTCGTGCGGGGACATTCCCTTTGTGGAGGATGCGGCGACGGCAGAAGCAAGGGCTCTGAGAAATGGGTTGTTACTTGCTAATGATATGGGTTGCAACAAACTATATGTCGAAGCGGACTGCATGGAGGTGATTGAAGTGATGCAGAACGGTGGGAACTTCCTCGGACCTGCGGCGGCTATATATGAAGAATGTACTTTCCTAGCTCGTAATTTTAGTTTTATTGCTTTTAATCACTGTCCTAGACAAGCCAATATGGCGGCTGATGTGTTGGCTAGGAATTCGGAGACCTCTCGAACTATTGTTTGGAAGTCGGAGCCTCCAGATTTTCTAGTGGACGTCCTATCAAACGATGTATCCTTATTTTCACATGAAATATAAACCGCCATGATGGCTTTTCCTCAAAAAAAAAATAACAAGAATGAACCCAAATCATAGCAATTCAACAATATTCTATAGACTAGCCCGTGCAAATGCACGGGTTGACGACTAGTATTTATAATCTTCCTCAGGAATTCTGTGTCCTTTAACTGCTATGGACCTACATAAATTATTTTGTTAATTGATACTACATAAGTGTTGCGGGTCGCTGTCCAGCCAACAAACCTGACTTGTTCTCAATCAAACATTCTGCCGCATTATGCTCCACATGATTAGCCTCAACAACAGTAATCAGCTGCCACAACCGCAAAGCAATTGGAAGCTTCTGCAGGATCCTTCTGTATATAATAAAATGACGAGCCAAAGAAAATTCATTCTTCAACTACTCTATTACGACTGCCGCTTGAAAGCTAACCCATGCATGATTAGCATACACTGCTAATGTTTTGTGTATTCATGGCTCAACAATGCATTTTCTTAATATGATTAGTGCAGTACAAGAACACATAACTCGGATTAACTTCAACCAAGTATACAAGAATTCTCAACTATATGCATGGGTAAAGTTCTGGTGGCGTTATGGTTCATAGTTTAATAATGTAATCAAAGACTTGAGAAATTGTCAACCCGTCTAATTTATGAAAATAAGAAGCAGCAACCAGTACTATTTAAGAGGGTACATAATATCACATTCATATATGATGTATGAGTACAAACAATGCTGACATCAGAGATGTCTTCTGCAAGCGTTTGAATATCTCTTCTCTGGATGATAATGGATCAAACGGTGTTACAAATATGTGAATAATATTTTCAATTTTGATTGTGTTTCAGGATGTACAAGAATTTAATAAAGGAACTAAGCACACGTCCTGAAGGTTCAAATGTCCTATCCTTTCCAACGCAGTACCCGCAAACCTTCCTCATACAATGCTTCGCTTGCATGTGGAAGCAAAGTCAGTCATATACTCACATTGAAAAAAAAAAACATATAATGTCATGTACTTCTACACCGTGGTTTGGAACAAGTTTTGGGACATTGGCAGGAAAAGGTTAAAAAAATATACTCTACTCCCAACATATCGAAACTTACCGAGGTATTTCACTTTTGCACGTAGAATCCACATGACTTTTTCAATGCTATGGGTTCCATGTATATACGAAAAAGGTTTCCCCCTCTTTATATTATAAAGCAACAGACCAAGCATCCAACACATTAGTACAAATACCAATCAAGTCATCAAGTCATGCTGGGGGCACAGCAGAACAAGCCCCAAAAAGAAAGAAAAAGAGAGCTAATCCGGCTCGGGTGGGGGTGGCGGTGGAGGTGGTGCTGCCGAGAAGGCTGCTGCCGAGGATCGAAGGCCTGCAATGATGTTGTCAAGGATGTCCCGGTCGCGCTGCTTGCTAAGCGGTCTCCAGAGCTGTAAGAAGCCACATATTTTATAGATTGCGTCAGTCACATGGTTGGGAATCAGACGCTCGATGACTAGCTTATTGCGGATACACCACAGGGTCCAAGCAAGGGTCCCCAAAGCCACCCAAGTGGGGGCTTTCCGGGGGCCAGGGACCCTAAAGGCCTCCCCAAATAAGTCCGGTATGTTATCGCGACACCAGTTGCCGCCCACGACCTCCCGGAAGCAACTCCATAGGAATTGAGCTGCAGGGCATCGGAAGAAAATGTGGTTGCAATCTTCCGGCACCAAACAAAGGGGGCAGAGGCCATCCCCAGGGCCACTACGCTTGCGGACCTCCAATCTTCCGGCACCAAACAAAGGGGGCAGAGGCCATCCCCAAGGCCACTACGCTTGCGGACCTCCGTGCCCGAGGGTATCCGGCCTCGAACCCACTGCCATAGAAATATGCGGATTTTCAGGGGGAGTTTGATTTCCCAAAGCACGAATAGTTTCGCCGGTCCCGGAGTGGGGACAATCGCCTGATAAATGGACCTAGTTGAGAAGCGGCCACTTGGCTCAAGTTGCCAAGATAGCGTATCTAGCTCGAGGGAGGGGGAGGGGGAGTGCAATACATTCGAGTAACTCGTCCCATTATGCGCGTTCCCCCGCCCCGAAGGTACGACGGAAGGCAATAACCCCCAAGTCCGCTAAGGCTACCGCTACCGATAGGAGTGGGCGGGTGCAGATCGAGAATAATGAGGAGAAGCACTCCGCAAATGGGCGGGACCCAGCCCACCTATCCAGCCAAAAGAGGGTACCAGAACCAGACCCCACAGTAATGGAGGTCCCAATGCGCAGGACAGGCATCAGACGGATCACCGATTGCCAGAATTGGGACCCGCCTGATCTAGAGGCAAAAGCCAGTGGTTGTCCACGAAGGTACTTTGCGCGAATAATCTCTAGCCACAGATCGCCCTCCTCAGTCTGGATCCGCCAGAGCCATTTGGAGAGGAGGGCAATATTCATCCGCTTGGATGAGATGACCCCAAGACCACCCTGGTCTTTAGGCTTACAAATCTCGGACCACTTCACCATGTGGTATTTCTGTTTATTGTTCTTGCCAGCCCAAAAGAACCGGGAAAGGATTTTGGTTACTTCCTGATGAAGGGATTCATGTAAACTATAGAATCCCATGATGTACATCAGGAGGCTAATAAGGGAGGAGTTCATCAGAATCACTCTAGCGGCCTTGGATAGCCATCTCCCTTGCCAAGGCTCCATTCGCGGTTGGAGCCTGGCAACTATAGGGCGGAAGTCTTTCTCTAGTGGATGGTTTTCACTAATTGGCATGCCAAGGTAGGTGGTCGAGAAGGACCCCAAACGACAATTCAAGCGCTTGGCAATGCGTTGGGCCTCTGACAGGGAATATCCGAGCACCATGACCTCACTTTTGGCAAAGTTGATCGTGAGGCCCGACATCTCCTGAAAGCAAAGGAGGAGGAATTTGAGGTTCTGGATATCCTCATCCGAATCCTCCTCCATCATAATGGAGTAATCATCATACAGGAGATGGGTCAGGCCTCCATTGGCCACAAGATGGGGGCAAATACCCCTAATGTGGCCGGCCTGCCTGGCCAAATCTAGGATCAAATCTAACGCATCAACCATAAGATTGAAAAGGAAAGGGGAAATCGGGTCCCCTTGCCGTACACCTTGTCCCGTTGTGAAATAAGGTCCGATTTCCCCATTGATATTAACGGCCGTACGACCGCTCGTCACTAGCTGCATCACCCGAGCAACCCAATGGGGATCGAAGCCATGTTTAAGCAATACTTCCCGAAGGAAGGACCAATGGACGGTATCATATGCTTTGTGGAAATCAATCTTGAAGAACACCGGGCGAAGGTGTTTGGTCTTGACCTCATGAATGATTTCATGAAGGACAAGGATCCCATCAAGAATATATCTACCTTCTGTGAAGGCCGGTTGATTCGGATGGTGGATCCGAGGAGCAATCAGGGCCGCTCTAGTGGCGTACCCCTTAGCCAGAATCCGAAATATCACATTAAGGACGGTGATAGGGCGGAACTGTCTAATGTCGGCAGCTCCTGGAACTTTGGGAATCAGGGAGATGATCCCGTAGTTGAGCCGAGACATGTCTAATGTCCCCCTGGAGAAATCCCGGAATAGGTCCAGAATTATCTCCTTGACCATCGGCCAGAAGGCCTGGAAAAAGCCTTACTGGAATGGGTTCCATGTATGCCCCGGTATCATACATCACTACTGGAAAGTCGACATACGCTGAGTGTTCTGGGCTATGCCGACATCTATAACATATTGGGAAAACAACATAAACCAATAACTGATCTCGACAAACAATAGCGCATGACAAAGACATGCATTTACCGAGACAGAAGTTAGACAAACTTAGCAAAAAGAAGAAACTCAGCAAAGGCTCCCTATACCGAGAGCTAAACAATAAGCTCACGGCAAAGAGGTGCCATATGGCAAGTATGTCAGTGGTTAACGGCTTGGTGAAGGTGGGTATGCTTTGCCGAAATCCCGTGATAAGGTTCTCAACAAAGCATCGTTTCAATGCACAATTCTTTTTTTGCGGGGGTTTCATTGCATAATTCAACCATTATCAGATGAACATTACGTGAGTTCCTGTTTCGCTAAAGCAGTAGATATCAAATTACTATTTACATTCATTTAATTTTTCTCAGTTGAGTCATGCCAATGAGGATGCTTATTTGCAACTCATGTTTGGACTTTTAAGCAGAGGTCTCCTCGTCCGGCTCTGGAGGTATAATAATTAAAGGATGTGATGGGTCATTTGCAGCGACATGTCCTACCAATGGCCTATTGACAAACCTCGAACCTCCGCCAAGCCATGGAATCATACAATGTTAGAAATCATGTGGACTTGGCATGGTGTTTGTAAGAAAATGGAGTAGAAAACAAACAAAAAATCACCCTACCGTAAAGATCCCATGGAGGACGAGGTGGCAGCTGCGAAGGACAGAGCATTCTTAGCGTGTAGTAGGGACGGAGTGGAGGAGCTGAGGATGAACACTCCATGTTTGATGTTGTGTCCCAGGTTCGCCACACACAAATGGTGATCGACTGGGGAAAAGTGATGGACAACTTATTATTTTTACTTGAGGTGATGGAAAAATCTTAAACATGCAGGAATTCTCCATCACGAATAGGATCATTTGCCAACTCTGCGGATACTCCCTCCATTTTTGTATACAAGGCCACTATGGAAAATATATTTTGCATCAATACAAGGCCATTAACAGTAATCGAGGCAAATATTAATGTTGTTTTCTTGTACTAGTAACCCATGGCTTAATTACTAGCATGCATGTAGTGAATGATTGTCAATGAACTCAGGGAGTACGACAACTACTTCAGGTGCAAGAAGGATTGCACCGGCACACTTGGATTCACCTCAATCCAGAAGTGCACGACAGCTATGGGAATGCTTGCATACGGGGCTCCAGGTGATTCACTCGACGACTATGGGCGCATGGTCGAGTCCACGATCATTGAGTGCACCTACAAGTTACGCAGGGCTGTGGTGGCAGTGTTTGGACCGAGGTACTTGCGATCACCCAATGCTGAAGACACTGCTCGGATCCTGGCACAGAATGAAGCAAGAGGATCTGGTATGCTTGGAAGCATCGACTGCATGCATTGGGCATGGAAGAACTGCCCATTTGCTTGACAGGGGATGTACAAATGTGCCAAAGGAGCTTGCAGTGTGATACTTGAGGCAGTGGCCACACAGGACCTCTGGATTTGGCACGCTTTCTTTGGTATGCCAGGAACTCACAATGACATCAACGTGCTGCAGTGCTCTCCTGTTTTTGCCAAGCTCGTTGAGGGCCATTTGTGACACCCCGAGACCGGTGCACCAAGTGTCAGCCAGCTATTCGTTGTCCTTGCCATGTCATCTGCCTGCGTGTTGCATTTTGCCATGTCATCATGTGTGTTGCATCAGCATGTTTTCAAAACTTGCATCCGCCGGAGTTCCCTCGTCCTCTCCGTTGTCCGTTCTGAGCCCAGACACACTTGCACGTGCCCACGTCGCCTCCGAATATTTATTTTATGAATGGCCGAAAAATGTTCTCAGATTGGGTTGAAACTTGGCGTGTGGTCTTATTATAGCATAGGTAGACCGCCTGTCAAGTTTCGTCGCATTCGGGGCTCGTTTGATAGCCCAACGGTTAACCGTGTTAACCGCCGGAGACCTTTTCTCTTTTGGCCCAGCACCCATTTCACATAGCCCACCAAGCCCATTCTAACCCCCTCCATGCTCTTGGCCGTTCGATCATGATCGCGTGGCCACGAACCGCTCCTCATTTGGACACTCCTAGCTCCCTCTACCTATAAATAGGTGCCTCCCTTTCCATTTTCACGGATGAAACCTAGCCCCGCTCCTCTAGCGCCGCCGGACATGTCCATCCGCGCTAGACATGTCCGCCAGACACCTCACTCCGTCCAATCACACGCTGCCACGTCAGCGCAGCCACCGCCTCCAGCCAATGGGCATCCGCCACCTCACCTCCTCTCTCCTCCCCGCCGCCACGGGCCCGCGCCGCCCAGATTCGGCCCGCCAGGCCCGGATCCCGGATCCCGCCGCCTCGGCCGCCCTGGCGCCCGAGCGCTCGGCTCCTCGGGCCGAGCCTCGGCTCCCTCCGCCCGCCTCCTGAAGCCGCCGGCCGGCCACCGCAGCTGCCTCCCCTCGCCTCCCTCCGGCTCGCCGGCGCCCTCGGCTCGCCGGAGAGCTCCACCGCCGGGGAGCCTCGCAGTCCCGCGCTGGATCTGCCCCGCCGCCCTGCAACACGCGTCACGCCTCCCGTTCCACTCCGCGCTCCCGTCGGCCTCCTCCACCCCGCCGGCGTTCCACCTCGCCTGAGCCAGCCGCCGCCTGGCCTCGTGCTCGAGGAGGAGCACAACGACGGCTGTGCAGCGCCGCTCCTGGGCCGGCCCAGCTCCCCGCGTGGGCCCCGCCCTAGCGTCGGCCCAGGCCGCCTCCCCTGCTTCGCCCGAGTGGGCCAGGCCCAGCTCCGGCCGGATTCGCTAGGCCGGCCTGCTGTCCCGGCCCAGCAGCACGCCCCGAGGCCCGACTCGCCAGCGGGCCTGCCTCCCTCCTTCTTCTTTCCTGGGCCGAGCCCATGTGGTGAGCCCGCTATCTCCCGCCCCGTGCGTCGTTTAATATTCTGCGCTCACTTTTCCTCTGTAAAAATTTGACTAAGTCCTTTTCTGCGTATATTCTGTTGCATACTTTGCATGCCTGTAACTAATTGTGTGTATGTCCAAATTGAGTGAATGATATGTCAAAATGATCGTGGCGATATGCTCTACACTTTGTTCCATTGTGCCATGCTTGTTTGAGTTCATCTAGATGCTCTAATCTCTGTTGCAACAGTGCTACTTGTTATAAACTGCTGCTACTTGTTATTTTGTTGCCATGTTTGAGATATGATAACTTGGTGCATGTTTATCCAAATGGAGCATATGATATGTCAAAATGTTCATTGTGAAGTGTACTACATGGTGGTTGCTGTAGCATGCTTGTTTGAGTCCATATTTCCATGTTAATCTCTGTTACAAAAGTGCATGTGGCTATTAAGTGCTGAAACTTGTTATGAGATGCTGATTTCACTTGCTCATTGTAATTGATGTGTTTGTCTTCATGCCACATGTCTAGATGTTTTAGAAGCACCCTTATATGGTCTTTGATGTGGTGCAATTCATTTTCCATGATATGCCTTGTGTTGACTTAAACATGCTTGTAAACATGCCATGCCAACATAACTATTTTTATACTTAGTGAAAATTCTGCTAAGTCTGGAATCTGTTATAACTTGATGCTATGTTTGCTTGATTCCCTAGTCAAATCCATGCTTGTTTTGGAGTGGCCATTGATATGTCTTGTTGTCCATGTTATTCTCTATCCATTCATGCCCTTACTTGCTCATATGACCTGCTGTAGCTTATTTATTTCTTGCTCTCAAGTTGCTATAAATTATAATTGTCAGCCTTTTATCAGCATGTTCAATTTGGTGAAGCTTGTTGCTATTGATCAATGCCTCCTATGGAGTTGCTCCAATGGAGTTGTTTGATGTAGGAGATGTCTACTACATGTCCATGCTCTTTATGTTCTTATTAGAGTTGATATTCTTGTTGTTTTGTGCCTCCGAAGGCAGCATCGTGATGATGTTTTTGCCTTCCCAGATTTTGACTAAGTCTGGATAATTTTATTGCAACTTGCCATGCTTGTTTAAATGTGTTCCAGCAAGCTTTTGGGTGTGTTCTAAGTTCATACTTGTCAAGTAACATGTCTACTTCACATCCATGCATCTTGTTAACATGTTTGGGTGATTTACCTTATATATATCTTGCTCCAAAGTTGCTATGTGGCTGTTAACTTCAGCTTGTTGTTATATATTGTTTCATGTGTATCTTTTAGCCCGTTGCTCCGTTTTGAGTGTGTCCGATATGAAACTTTTGTGGTTTTGCATGTAGAATCATAATATCATGTTGTTTTCATGCTTGAAGTGTGTTTGCTTGATGTTTGGCTGCATCTTGCACCGTTGCCTTGCCTGTCTTGTTTTGCTCATATCTTCTAGGCCGTAGCTCCGAATTAAACAAACTTTTTATGAAACTTGACTAGAATTTCGTGTAGATCATCATGGTGCATGTTAACTTGCTGTTTACCAACTTTAACTTAAGGTTTGTTCAGATCTGGACTAATTTCAAAACATGCATATGAGGACTTACCGGTTTTGTTATATGATGATTCCGGCCTCATTTAAACTTGTTCGCTTGTGTTGTTCTTGTGTGCTTCCTACCTTGCAATGTATTGCATCATATATAGACTTGTCTTGCATCATACTTGGTTGAGCATATTGTCATGTTCTTGTGTTGTGTGTTTACCGTATTGCTTGCTTCTTCTCGTTAGTGCTTGTTCCGTTGCGATCGTGAGGATTCGTTCGACTTCACATGGTTCGTCTTCAAGGCTTTTCTTCGTCTTCTTCATGGATCCGTTCTTCTTCCTTGCGGGATCTCAGGCAAGATGACCATACCCTTGGATACCTTTACTATCATTGCCATGCTTAGTTGCCTCGATGCTATCGTTACATGTCGAGCTACCCATCTTATTGTCAGCCCCTCTCCTTGTTGCCATGAAACCTCTAACCTTGACACCTTCCTAGCAAACCACTGTTTGGCTATGTTACCCGCTTGCTCAGCCCCTCTTATAGCGTTGTTAGTTGCAGGTGAAGATGAAGATCGTTCCATGTTGGAACTTGATGTTTTTGGGAATATCGCAATATATCTTATATATCTTAACACACCTATATACTGGGCATGGGTGGAAGGCTTGGCCTTTTGCTCGGTGTTCTGTTCCACTCTTGCCACCTTAGGAGCCGATAAACCGGCATTATGTTCCTTGATTTTGCGTTCCTTACACGGTTGGGTATATGGGGACCCCTTGACACTTCGTCTTTGAATAAAACTCCTCCAGCAAGGCCCAACATTGGTTTTTTAATTTGCCTCATAATAACAACTTAATTAATTAATTAATTTGCATAGGGGGTCGCGCCCTCGGGATTCTTTTCTACATAGCAGGGGGGCCAGTGCTGATGGTGTTGGTCCCAAATGGGGAGTATGCGGGGCCACCTTGGGGAAACCCGAGGGCTGGTTTTACTCGTATAATCGCCCATCCGGACGTGGCCTGAGACGAGATACGCGCGGCTACTATCAGGGTGTCGGCAAACCGGGAGGTCTTGCTGGACTTGTTTTACCATTGTCGAAATGTCTTGTGCACCGGGATACCGAGCCTGATCGTATTTCCCTAAGATAAGGGGTAATAATTATTATTACTTTGGCTGATCGTGAGAGCTTGTGATGGGCTAAGTTGGGACACCCCTGCATGGGTTATGATCTTTCGAAAGCCGTGCCCACGATTATGTGGCAGATTGGAATTTGTTAATGTCCGATTGTAGAAAACTTGACAGAGGATCCGAAGTAAAACACACAACTGTGTGAGTAACCGTGACTGTCTTTTTTCACTTTGAGAAGAGAACACGGTGGGGTTATGTTTGACTCGTAGGTAGTTCAGGATCTTTAGCGATCACTACTAGTTGCGACCGCTTGCGTAGATTCTCATCTTATTCTTGTACTCGTAAGGTAGCCACCATACTTTTGCTTAGTCGTTGCTGCAACCTCACCACTTTACCTCTTCCTACCTATTAAGCTTTGCTAGTCTTGTTACCCATGGTTATGGGATTGCTGAGTCCTCGTGGCTCACAAATACTACCACAATAGTTGCAGGTGCAGGTTTCCGATGACTTGACGTGAGAGCGATGTCCGTTGTGTTGGAGTTCTTTCTTCTTCTTCTTCTTCTTCTTCTTCTTCTTCTTCTTCTTCTTCTTCTTCTTCTTCTTCTTCTTCTTCTTCTTCTTCTTCTTCAGTCTTGGGTTAGGTTCCGGGTCGGCGGCCTGGGATAGCAGATGGATGTCTTTGTGCTTTTCATGTTTGCATCTGTAGTCGGATGCCTTGTATGGATGTTGTTGTATTCATGTGACTTGTATGTATTGTTGTATCCCCCATGTATGTATGTAATGGTACGATGTAATGATATCCATCTTGCTAAGCGCCCGAAATGCGGTTGTGCCCCAATCACGTAAGTGTCACGTGATCGGGATAGAATCGCATCTTGGGCCTGACAAGTTGGTATCAGAGCCTCGACCGACCATAGGAGCCCCCTTGATTGATCGTAGTATGGCCATTGTTGAGTCTAGAAGAAAACTTTTTCGGAGTCTAGTTATATAGGAGAGTAGGAATTCTTTTACTCCTCTGCCCCTTTGTCGCTCTGGTGAGGAATCTTGACGTAGGTGTTTTGAATTACTCCTCTTCCCCTTCAATTTTTTTAGGATCACGCGGTTAGTTTTCGTTCGTTGCGTTGTTAGTTCTTTCATCTGGTGCATCTCTCGTCAAGTGGATTCAACCCTCTTCTTCTTTGCAAGTTCAATCCTCAGTTCTTTTCAACCGACGGTGTTTTCCCCGTCCGATGTGATCTTTCTTTTCCCACCCGCCCACCCTTTTCTTCTCGGAACCGGATTCCTTAATTGAGTATCCATCCTACTCGTGTGAATCCTTTGCATTCTTTCCTCAGTTATATTTTTCAACCGGTGAATTCTCGTCTAGCTCGTCATCATTCTTCTCTTTTCTTCTCCGATGAATTCTCCTCTCGTTTCATATTTTTCACCTCTTCTTCTTTTCCGGTGGATTCAATTCAAGTATTCGGTGTTGTTCATATTCTTTTTCCTTGGCTCAAGTGTTTTCCCCTTGCTCGTTAACTCTCGTCATTTAATTATCCGGAGTTTTGCAGGCATTTCAGATTCGTCCGTGTTCCAATTAATTCGAGGTTGTCACCTCGTTCGAGTTTTTCAATCGTTCCGGTGCATTATCTCCTTTTCAATTCTTCACAACGGTGTTTTCTCTTTGGTGGGCCCATAACCCACAGGTCTTTTCCTAGGATCTTACCTGACTCTTCTAATTTTCCGGAGTGTTCTGAAATTCTTTCAAATGTGACGTAAGTATGGATTCCATCAGTCATATGCCTTCTCCAAGATCGCTTTCAATTCTTTTCATCGTTGGTTCAACCTCTCTTCTTTTCATTCTTCTGGAGTTTTCATGAATTCTTTTCTTTGTGTTCCTCCGAAGGCCATCATTTTAGAAGATTTCGTCGTTATCAGTTTTCAACTTCGTCCTCCAAATATTCTTCATTGATGCCGCTTCGTTCGTCTCACATTCTTTCCGGTGCTTCGTTCAAGTATTCTTAATCAGTTCATGTTCTCTTCATTCTCGTCATTCTAATTTCCCCAAGTGCTTATTCTTCCGGCAATTCATTATCTTGTATTCACTTGATTTAATTCTTCATCGTGGTTTGTTCTCTCTTCACTCGGTTTCAATTTTACGGTGGTTGCTCAAGAATTCTTTTCCGGTGTTATCATATCAATCCATTCGTTTATTCCAATCCTACCGGTGGTTCATGAAGATTTTCGCAAATTTGCGCTATATTTCTTCCTAATCCTTTCAACGAGAATAAGTAGTATGTGAATCCATTGTTCATCAATTTAATTGGTGTAGGATAAGCATAACGTAATTCTTATTCTTTTCCATCAAGTTGATTAATCCTTTCCTTCGGAGTTTATTCTTGATGAATAAATTCTAGCCCCAAGTGCTTTCATCTTTTCTTTTCCGGAGTTCAAATTTTCTCGGCCTTCTCGTCGGACTCTTGTCTAAATCGTCACAAGGCTTTAATCTTATTCGTTTCATCCGTCATTCTATACAATCATCCTTTTGTTACCGGAGTTCTTCTTGGTGATTCATCATGATTCAAATCATCCTACAAGTGTTCTTCAAATTCTTCTGGAGCAGCTCAAGCATTCTTATTCTTTTGTCTCTCGAGTGCAAATAATTCTCCGTATTCTTTTGAAGTGGAGTTTTGCATTCTTCGATCTTCTCAGCTCATCAATATTTTGGTTGCGGCATCATTCACCTCAAGTTTTGAGATGATTTCCTTAAGTCCACAACAAGTTAATTCTTTTGGTTGTTGATTTTCTCAACAACTCCGTTCAAACCTTTCTCTTCAAGATCCTCTTTAGAATTCATTCGTGATGGAAGTTGTCCCCTCCTTCTCCATTCTTTTAATTCTTCCGGAGGCATTATGTTGTTCCTCTCGTCAAAAATTATTCCATCTCTCAAGTTATTCTTCTTTCAATTCTTCTTCAACCGGTGTCCTATTCCTTCCATTTTCAGCCGAAGTGCTGCCCGAATTCCTTTGTGGAGATTCCTTGCTATCTCTGTTAACCGGAGTGGTTTCGAATTCATTCTTGTTCCTTCAACTCTTGTTTCATTCCTTTCAACTTACAAGGTTCCCGTGTGTTCCTTGTTCCTTTTTGTAACAGAGCTTCCGAATCTCGTTCATCTCCGTTATATCCTTTCTTTCAAGTTATTCAACCCCTCAATCTTCTTTGGTTGCACTCTTTTGTCCTCGAAGAACTTGTTCTTCCTTTTCACCTTCCGTCTCGTTCCTAAGATCTCGGGACGAGATCTCTTGATAGTAGGGGAGTGTTGTGACTCCCCGAGACCAGTGCGCCAGGTGTCAGCCAGCTAATCGTTGTCCTTGCCATGTCATCTGCCTGCGTGTTGCATTTTGCCATGTCATCATGTGTATTGCATCAGCATGTTTTCAAAACTTGCATCCGCCCGAGTTCCCTCGTCCTCTCCGTTGTCCGTTCTGAGCCCAGACACACTTGCACGCGCCCGCGCTGCCTCTGAATATTTATTTTATGAGTGGCCGAAAAAACGTTCTTGGAATGGGTTGAAACTTGGCGTGTGGTATTATTATAGCATAGGTAGACCGTCTGTCAAGTTTCGTCGCATTCGGAGCTCGTTTGATAGCCCAACGGTTAACCGTGTTAACCGCGGAGGCCTTTTATCTTTTGGCCCAGCACCCCTTTCACACAGCCCACCAAGCCCATTCTAACCCCCTCCATGCTCTTGGCCGTTCGATCACGATCGCGTGGCCGCGAACCGCTCCTCATTTGGACACTCCTAGCTCCCTCTACCTATAAATAGGTGCCTCCCTCTCCATTTTCGCGGATGAACCCTAGCCCCGCTCCTCTAGCGCCGCCGGACATGTCCATCCGCGCCGGACATGTCCGCCGGACACCTCACTCCGTCCAATCACACGCTGCCACGTCAGCACCGCTGCCACCTCCAGCCAATGGGCATCCGCCACCTCACCTCCTCTCTCCTCCCCGCCACCACGGGCCCGCGCCGCCCATATCCGGCCCGCCGGGCCAGGATCCCGGATCCCGCCGCCCCGGCCTCCCTGGCGCCCGAGCGCTCGGCTCCTCAGGCCGAGCCCCGGCTCCCTCCGCCCCCTCCTGAAGCCGCCGGCCGGCCACCGCAGCTGCCTTCCCTCGCCTTCCTCCGGCTCGCCGGAGAGCTCCACCACCGGGGAGCCTCGCAGTCCCGCGCTGGATCTGCCCCGCCGCCCTGCAACACGCGTCGCGCCGCCCGTTCCACTCCGCGCTCCCGTCAGCCTCCTCCACCCCGCCGGCGTTCCGCCTCGCCTGAGCCAGCCGCTGCCTGGCCTCGTGCTCGAGGAGGAGCACGACGACGGCTGCGCAGCGCCCCTCCTGGGCCGGCCCAGCTCCCCGCGTGGGCCCCGCCCTAGCGCCGGCCCAGGCCGCCTCCCTTGCTTCGCTCGAGTGGGCCAGGCCCAGCTCCGGCCGGATTCGCCAGGCCGGCCTGCTGTCCCGGCCCAACAGCACGCCCCGAGGCCCAGCGCCCCGAGGCCCGACTCGCCAGCGGGCCTGCCTCCCTCATTCTTCTTTCCTTGGCTGAGCCCATGTGGTGAGCCTGCTATCTCCCACCCCGTGCGTCATTTAATATTTTGCGCTCACTTTTCCTCTGTAAAAATTTGACTAAGTCCTTTTCTGCGTATATTCTGTTGCATACTTTGCATGCATGTAACTAATTGTGTGTATGTCCAAATTGAGTGAATGATATGTCAAAATGATCGTGGTGATATGCTCTACACTTTGTTCCATTGTGCCATGCTTCTTTGAGTTCATCTAGATGCTCTAATCCCTGTTGCAAGAGTGCTACTTGTTATAAACTGCTGCTACTTGTTATTTTGTTGCCATGTTTGAGATATGATAACTTGGTGCATGTTTATCCAAATGGAGCATATGATATGTCAAAATGTTCATTGTGAAGTGTACTACATGATGATTGCTGTAGCATGCTTGTTTGCGTCCATATTGCCATGTTAATCTCTGTTACAAAAGTGCATGTGGCTGTTAAGTGCTGAAACTTGTTATGAGATGCTGATTTCACTTGCTCATTGCAATTGATGTGTTTGTCTTCATGCCACATGTCTAGATGTTTTAGAAGAACCATTATATGGTCTTTGTTGTGGTGCAATTCATTTTCCATGATATGCCTTGTGTTGACTTAAACATGCTTGTAAACATGCCATGCCAACATAACTGTTTTTATACTTAGTGAAAATTCTGCTAAGTCTGGAATCTGTTATAACCTGATGTTATGTTTGCTTGATGCCCTAGTCAAATCCATGCTTGTTTTGGAGTGGCCATTGATCATGTCTTGTTGTCCATGTTATTGTCTATCCATTCATGCCCTTAATTGCTCATATGACCTGCTTTAGCTTATTTATTTCTTGCTCTCAAGTTGATATAAATTATAACTGTTAGCCTTTTATCAGCATGTTCAATTTGGTGAAGCTTGTTGCTATTGATCCATGCCTCCTATGGAGTTGCTCCAATGGAGTTGTTTGCTGTAGGAGATGTCTATTACAAGTCCATGCTCTTTATGTTCTTATTAGAGTTGATATTCTTGTTGTTTTGTGCCTCCGAAGGCAGCATCGTGATGATGTTTTTGCCTTCCCAGATTTTGACTAAGTCTGGATAATTTTATTGCAACTTGCCATGCTTGTTTAAATGTGTTCCAGCAAGCTTTTGGGTGTGTTCTTAGTTCATACTTGTCAAGTAACATGTATAATTCACATCCATGCCTCTTGTTAACATGTTTGGGTGATTTAGCTTATATATATTTTGCTCCAAAGTTGCTATGTCGCTGTTAACTTCAGCTTGTTGTTATATCTTGTTTCATGTGTATCTTTTAGCCCGTTGCTCCGTTTTGAGTGTGTCCTATATGAAACTTGTGTGGTTTTGCATGTAGAATCATAATATCATGTTGTTTTCATGCTTGGAGTGTGTTTGCTTGATATTTGGGTGCATCTTGCACCATTGCCTTGCTTATCTTGTTTTGCTCATATCTTCTAGGCCGTAGCTCCGAATTAAACAAACTTTATATGAAACTTGACTAGAATTTCGTGTAGATCATCATGGTGCATGTTAACTTGCTTTTTAACAACTTTAACTTAAGGTTTGTTCAGATCTGGACTAATTTCAAAACATGCATATGAGGACTTACCGGTTTTGTTATATGATGATTCCGGCCTCATTTAAACTTGTTTGCTTGTGTTGTTCTTGTGTGCTTCCTACCTTGCCATGTATTGCATCATATATATACTTGTATTGCATCATACTTGGTTGAGCATATTGTCATGTTCTTGTGTAGTGTGTTTACCGTATTGCTTGCTTCTTCTCGTTAGTGCTTGTTCCATTGCGATCGTGAGGATTCGTTCGACTTCACGTGGTTCGTCTTCAAGGCTTCTTCTTCGTCTTCTTCATGGATCCGTTCTTCTTCCTTGCGGTACCTCAGGCAACATGACCATACCCTTGGATACCTTTACTATCATTGCCATTCTTAGTTGTCTCGATGCTATCGTTACATGTCGCGCTACCCATCTTATTGTCAGCCCCTCTCCTTGTTGCCATGAAACCTCTAACCTTGACGCCTTCCTAGCAAACCACTGTTTGGCTATGTTACCCGCTTGCTCAGCCCCTCTTATAGCGTTGTTAGTTGCAGGTGAAGATGAAGATAGTTCCATGTTGGAACTTGATGTTTTTGGGAATATCGCAATATATCTTATATATCTTAACACACATATATACTAGGCATGGGTGGAAGGCTTGGCCTTTTGCTCGGTGTTTTGTTCCACTCATGCCACCTTAGGAGCCGATAAACCGGCATTATGTTCCTTGATTTTGCGTTCCTTACACGGTTGGGTATATGGGGACCCCTTGACACTTCGTCTTTGAATAAAAGTCCTCCAGCAAGGCCCAACATTGTTTTTTTTTAATTTGCCTCATAATAACAACTTAATTAATTAATTAATTTACATAGGGGGTCACGCCCTCGGGATTCTTTTCTACATAGCAGGGGGGCCAGTGCTGATGTTGTTGGTCCCAAATGGGGAGTATGCGGGGCCACCTTGGGGAAACCCGAGGGCTGGTTTTACTCGTATAATCGCCCATCCAGACGTGGCCTGAGACGAGATACGCGCGGCTACTATCAGGGTGTCGGCACACCAGGAGGTCTTGCTGGACTTGTTTTACCACTGTCGAAATGTCTTGTGCACCGGGATACCGAGCCTGATCGGATTTCCCTAAGATAAGGGGTAATAATTATTATTACTTCAGCTGATCGTGAGAGCTTGTGATGGGCTAAGTTGGGACACCCCTGCAGGGTTATGATCTTTTGAAAGCCGTGCCCGCGGTTATGTGGCAGATTGGAATTTGTTAATGTCCGGTTGTAGAAAACTTGACAGAGGATCCGAAGTAAAACACACAACTGTGTGAGTAACCGTGACTGTCTCTTTTCACTTTGAGAAGAGAACACGGTGGGGTTATGTTTGACTCGTAGGTAGTTCAGGATCTTTAGCGATCACTACTAGTTGTGACCGGTTGCGTAGATTCTCATCTTATTCTTGTACTCGTAAGTTAGCCACCATACTTTTGCTTAGCCGCTGCTGCAACCTCACCACTTTACCTATTCCTACCTATTAAGCTTTGCTAGTCTTGTTACCCATGGTTATGGGATTGCTGAGTCCTCGTGGCTCACAGATACTACCACAACAGTTGCAGGTGCAGGTTTCCGATGACTTGACGTGAGAGCGATGTCCGTTGTGTTGGAGTTCTTTCTTCTTCTTCTTCTCCAGTCTTGGGTTTGGTTCCGGGTCGGCAGCCTGGGATAGCAGATGGATGTCTTTGTGCTTTTCATGTTTGCATCCGTAGTCGGATGCCTTGTATGGATGTTGTTGTATTCATGTGACTTGTATGTATTGTTGTATCCCCCATGTATGTATGTAATGGTACGATGTAATGATATCCATCTTGCTAAGCGCCCGAAATGCGGTTGTGCCCCAATCACGTAAGTGTCACATGATCGGGATAGAATCGCATCTTGGGCCTGACACCATTCTCCTCCGGTGAACTTCGAGATCAATGGGCACCAATACAACAAGGGGTACTACCTAGCAGATGGCACCTATCCGAGATGGTCAACATTTGTGAAGACCATCTCAAGCCCTCTGCCAGGAGGCAAGAACTCCCACTTTTCGAAGGTTCGGGAGGCTTGCAGGAAGGATGTCGAGCGCGCATTTGGCGTGCTCCAATCTCTATTTGCTATTGTCCGTACCCCGCTAAGACTTGGTCGAAAGATCAAATGTGGGAGATCATGACTTGTTGTGTCATTTTGCACAACATGATCATTGAGAGCGAGCAGGAAGAGCCAGTGTTTGACACTGAACCATATTACAGGCAGGGTCCTCTAGCCGAAGTGGATCACCAGCTCCCTGCAACATGGACGACCTTCCTCAACATGCGTTAGGAGATCCGAGACCCACAGGTGTATCATCAGCTGCAGCAGGATGTAGTGGAGCACCTATGGAGGCTCAAGGGCAACGCCTAGCTCGACGTGCAATGAAATATGAGTTTTTTATTATTTGTTTGAACTATAAATTTGTAGAACTATGTGGTGAACTATTTGATTTTCTGTGATGATTTTATTTGCGCCCAGATTCTTCCTTCTGTGATTTTATTTCAATAGGCGCTGAAACACGTCGAGAGGTGAGCCGTTTTGCGCCGGAAATTGAGCCAATCCAGCGCTGATAATGGGCTGAAAGCGCCGAAACTGGGCCGATATCGGCGGCTGGGGGCGACCTGGGGGGCGGCGGCTGGGGGTGCACTGGCACCCAAGCAGAAATTAGCGCCGGCTCGCCCCCAAGCGGCGATTTTCGGCGCGTCTTGGGGGCGCAACGGTTGGAGATGCTCTGAGTCTCCCACTCTCCAGACGCGGTAGAAATAAGGGAAACCCTGAGAGCAGAGGACTTGCTGACGGAACTGGGCTGACCATCACTCTGTGCGCGTTTCGCTTATTCGGTTTACGTGGTTTGGTTATACGGTATTAATACTTCGATAAATATGATATGAAATTAAAATACAGTTCAATTTTGATATATACCAAATTATTTCGGTATGGTTTCGGTATATACCATACAAAACTTTTGAAAATATCGTAATAATAATTTACAAATTAATGATTCAAAACACATACTCCAAAGCCAAACGTGGGGCTTTGCGGGAGTCCGGACCGCTCCTAAGCCCACTTCTAGCCACCCTGGCCCACCAAAACCCTTCCTCCCGCACCCGCACGCGTTTCCGCCCGAAACAGTTAGATAGTCAACCCCCTCATTCATGCCCGCCTAGAAAGGACACATGCTCACTAACGCCCGCATTGAAGCGGTACGCCGGCCGAGAGGGTGCCGTTGGCGTGGCTTCCTGGTGCAGGCAACTGTCGTGCATTCAGACAACATGATGGTCGCCCGTCTGTCCATCTGGCACCCGCATTGATAGCACACGGTTGCCGATATGTCTCCCCCGGCGTAACCCTTTCGTATACTTGGCCATGGGCAGCCCTGCCCGGATGGCCCGAAAATCCCGGACCTGGGTGAGCCCGAGCGTGCCATCGGGTCGGGCTCGGGCCTGAAAATCAAGCCCTACGGGCAGACTGGCCGATCTTGGGCTTGCGCAAAACAAGATTTTAGCCATAGCCAGGTCGGGCTTTTCCGGGCTTGGGCCCGATTTTGTAGGCCCGAGGCCGGGTCAGGCTCGGGCCTTGGTTTTCAGCACCAGGCTTTTATTGGCCCGTCCCGAGGTAGGCCCATGTATACCCGTTCACCGGTGCTATAAAAACCATTGCCCTGGTGCCCTGGCCATAGCCATAGTCATCACTATCCGCACCACTCTCCGCCATTGATCCCCCGCCGCCAAAGCTCCCTGGGACAGGCTGACGTTAGAGCAGAAGAAGGAGATGGCCGTCATTGCTGCCAGCTGGCAGGCCGGCAGGCTACCGGAGGACGACGACGACGTGCAAATGGAGGACGCCTCCGACGACAAGCCAGCACCACCCTCCTCTTCCTTCGCACCACACTCTTCCTCCACTCCACCCTCGTTGGTGCATTGCACCATGACCATCGGCGACGCCCGTGCCCATTATATGGACATGGTGTCGGAGGAGTTCCGGGAGATGCAGACCGACGCCAACTACAACCACAACCTCCTCCAGGAGCATCTACGGACGAATGAGTAGATCGCCCCGACACGGTGATCGTGCCGGACGCGGACCCAGTGGAGCAGGAGGTGTTGCTCGACTGCTACCCCATCGCCCACGATATCCGCCTCGCCTGCTGGCGATACCACCAGCAGTTGGCGGAGGTGGCTGCCTCCTACAAAGCCAAGCGACGACGTGCGGAAGGCTCTGTTCGATGACACCGGCGAGGAGGAGGACATCGCCAGCTCCACCGAGGCGGGCCCCGCCGCCATGACCATGAAGTCGGGACGTCTAGGGGCGCTGCTGCCAATGAAGAAGAGTAGTGCACAGTAGGTCACCACCGGTCGGGTCTCAGGAAGGCCACCACTCCTCCTCTCCCGTCGATGCCAAGTTTGGTGGACACAAAAAAAATTCTTACTGGGCAACTGCTTGATATATGTCCCTCTTTACCACATTTTAGCCCTTTGGGCCTTCATTTGCCTTACACGTGCCTCTAGTTTGCTTCGGGATGGGTCGTTTTGTCTTTTGTGGCACTAGTAGAAAACGGGGCAATGGTCCAGCCCATTAGTCCCGGTTCAATCCAGAACCGGGACCAATGGGGGCATTGGACCCGGTTCGTGAGCCCAGGGGGCCGGCCGGGCCACGTGGGCCATTGGTCCCGGTTCGTCTGGACCTTTTGGTCCCGGTTGGTGCCACGAACCGGGACCAATGGGTCTTGCTCCTGGCCCACAACCATTGGTCCCGGTTGGTGACTTGAACCGAGACCAAAGGCTCCCCTTTAGTCCCGGTTCATGTCACCAACTGGGACCAATGAGGTGCCTATATACACCCCATCACGCAAGAGCAGAGCACACTGCTCTGTTTTTCCTGGCCGAGGGGGAGAGGGCTTGGTGGTGCTCTGATACGTCCAAAATGTATCTATAATTTATGCTTGCTCCATGCCTCTTTTGGGTGATATTGCTATGATATTTATACACTTCCATACACTTTTGATCATATTTGGACTAACCTATTAACTCAGTGCACCCTAGTGCCAGTTTCTGTTTTCTGTTGTTTTTGTATTTCAGGTTTTCCCGTCACGTAAACTGCCAGAAAAATCCTGGAAAAATTATATAAAAAATCAGCGTTCCGGAAGCTTCCACACGGTCGAAGTAGGGCCGGAGGGGGGCCACTAGGGCTCCAGGCGCCCTGGTGGCGCGGCCCCCTCCTGGCCGCGCCGGGGGGGCGCCTGGGCCCCCCAGGCCTCCGCTGATGCCCCCTTTGGCATATATTTAACACGCGTCCCGAAACCCTCGAGGACGAAACCCTTTTTCGCGATCTCATCTCTGTTCCGCCGCCGCCGCGCTTCCAAGATCGGGAGCACCAGGAGAACTCTTCCCGGCACCCTGCCGGAGGGGAGGATCACCACCGGGAGCCTCTCCACCACCATGGACGCCTCCCGGATGAGTTGTGAGTAGTCTCCCTTGGACCATGGGTCCATGACCAGTAGCTATGTGATGTTCTCCTCCCCTTCTTGTGCTTCACTAATTAGACCTCGTGAGCTGCCCTACATGATCGAGGCACATATGTAATCCTTATGCTATTGCTATGTTGAGTTTGCTGGGATCCGATGGATTGTGAGATTATGTTCAGATTGTGTTTGAGTAATATATTTGATTTACCTCTTTTATATTTATGTTCGTAAGTAATTCTTGCATGTTCTCCGTTGCTATTTATTGCTTTGGCCAAGTAGTAGGTAGTGACTCCAAGAGGGAACGTTATGCTCGATTGTGGGTTCATGCCCCTCGATGACTAGCTTGAGTGACAGAAACATGAGTCTAGGGGATGTGCTGTTGCCACAAGGGGGAAAACAACGGTGCTTGTGCCCGCGGGTGCAAGGATTGTTTACTTTACGCAAAGTTCTTTTAATGCAGTTGTCTGTTGCTTTGAGTTTACACTATGGGTGGGACTCGCAACTTAATACCAGCGAGATGTTCTGGATAGATATCTCAAGGTGGATGGTTAGTAGTAGATGCAGATGGATTTCGGTCTACTTGCCTTGGCGTATTGCCCATGCTTTGAACCTCTACCTTTCTTGCAACATAGTTAGCATTGGTTTGCGCACATAATTATGTCAATTGCCCAGCTGTAATTCGTTTACCTCACATAGCGGTTTTATCGTCTTTTGGGAGAGAGACATCACTAGTGAACATCATGGGACCCCGGTCCATATTACCATCACTGATCACATCCGCTATTTACTTTCCGCTTTTACTTACTATATGCAACAATACCTATCACTATTATAACTTGTGTTTGATCCTTTGTAAATGACAAGGCCGGAGGGATTGACAACCTCTCTGTACTCGTTGGGAGCAAAGTTATTTGTATCTGTGTGCAGGTCCACGTTGATTGCTAATATCTGGCGCCGTTAGCAGTTGACACCTTCTTGTTGAAACTAGGAGTCTCAGGGGAAATCGATCCTTGGTATCTTTGCCAAGGGAAAACTTCCGCTACACTGCATCTCAAACCTTCCACTTGGGGTAACCAACGAGGGGCGAGAAGCCATCAAGCAAAGTTTTCTGGCGCCGTCGCCGGGGACTCCACTCTTCAAGATAGGGGAGTTGCACGCTATCTTTTACCTTTGCTTTTTAGTCTTGTTAGTTTACCTTTCGGTTTTGCTTTAGTATTCTTTATCGAAAATCACAAAAATAGTTATCTTGCTTGCTTGCTGCTATGGGTTCCACCGAGAACACCAAGTTGTGTGACTTCACTAGTCATAACAACGATGACTTTATTTGCACGCCTATCACTACACCTGCCACTTCAGCACCTTCTTATGAAATTAAACCTGCTTTACTGAACTTAGTCATGAAAGATCAATTCTTCGGTGCTGGAGATGATGCTGCTTTACACTTGAACAATTTTGTTGAACTTTGTGATATGCAAAAGTACCAAGAAATAGATGGTAATATTGTTAAGCTTAAGCTTTTTCCTTTCTCCTTGAGAGGAGGAGCTAAAATTTGGTTTCAATCTTTGCCTAGAAATAGCATAGATTCATGGGACAAGTGCAAAGATGCTTTTATTGGAAAATACTATCCACCTGCTAAAATTATTCAACTAAGAAGTAACATAATGAATTTTAAACAATTGGATAATGAACACGTTGCCCAAGCTTGGGAACGTATGAAATCTCTTGTCAAGAACTGCCCTACTCATGGTTTGACTACTTGGATGGTTATCCAAACTTTTTATGCAGGCTTGAACTTTACCTCGCGGAACTTGTTAGATTCGGCCACGGGAGGAACCTTTATGTCAACTACACTTGGTGCTGCCACGAAGCTTCTCGATGATATGATGACCAATTATTCCCAATGGCACACCGAACGCGCTCCAACAGGTAGGAAGGTAAACTCTGTCGAGGAGATTTCCTCCCTAAATGAAAAAGTTGACTTGATCATGTCTCTACTTTCGAAGCAATCTTCTGTTGATCCTCGTGATGTTCCTTTAAATTCTTTGATTGCTCAAGAACAAGTAGATGTGAACTTTATCTCTAGAAACAATTTTAATAACAATGCTTATAGGAGTAATTTTGGTAGCAATCCTAGACCGTTCCCCTCTAATTCTTATGGGAACAACAATGCTTATCCTAGCACCAAGAACTCCACCCAAGGAGATAGAGACATGCCTGGTTATGAGAAACTTCTAGAAATAGAGAAGGCCACTAAGAACTACATGCACACCCAATATGAACAAAACAAAACCTTCTCGAGGCAATTAAATGAGCACACTGCTATCTTACGAGACATTGGTAGACAACTAGAGAGCCTAAATGTTGAGATTTCTAACCTCCAGACTAGGCTCACTATCACCGAGACCCAAGTTTCCAATATGTCCCACACACAAGCCACTTTGATAAACCAAATGGCAGCTAAACCCGAAGTGGTTGCACCCCTAGAGGAGGAAGAAGATAGAATTAAGAGCCTTCCTACCCACCACACTGTTGCTACTATCCAAGTTGTTGAGGATATCCAAACTCTTAGCACCCAATGCACTCCTGGTCCCATTGGACCTATTAATGGTGATGCTATGACCATAGAAACTACCAAACAAGTGAGCCTAAAGGACACCACTACCACTTTACTTGATAGTAGTGACCTTGATTTCGACAATTGCACTCTTACCGAAGTTATTGATTTCCTTCACAAGATGTCTAGAGATCCCCGCACTAGCACGCTTAACCTTGAATTCACAGAGCATATCACTAATGTTCTCATCAAAGCTAGGGAGGAGAAACTTAGAGTAGAAGCCTCCATACCTAGAAAGCTAGAAGATGGTTGGGATCCTATGATTAAAATTAAGTTGAATAACTTCTCTTGCTATGCTTTATGTGATGTTGGAGCTAGTACCTCCGTTATGCCCAAAAGAATATATGATATGCTTAAATTGAAACCTTTTGATTCTTGTTCTTTTGGTGTTCGTCTCGTTGATTCTTCCATAAAGAAACCTTTGGGGAGGACCGACGATGTTCTTATCATTGTCAATGACAATTATGTTCCCGTTGATTTTACTATTATGGATATTGAATGTGAACCTTCGTGTCCAATTATTTTGGGACGTCATTTTCTACGCACCGTTGGTGCTATCATTGACATGAAAGAGGGGAATATAAGATTCCAATTTCCTCTCAAGAAAGGGATGGAACACTTCCCTCGAAAGAAGATTAAGTTACCGTTTGAGTCCATTATACGGGCTAGCTATTCTTTTACTCTTGATAAGACTTGATCTCTTTGCATTATGCCTAGCTTAAAGGCATAAAAGAAAGCGCTTTTGGGAGGCAGCTCACATGAATAAAATTTTATTTTGCTTTTGTTGTGTCTTGATGTTGTTACTACAGTAGCATCATCATTGTATCTTTATTTTTCAACTTTGTGCCAAGTGTAGCCTCTGATTGCAAGAAAGTTCAAAAGTTGTGACGTGCTGTCCAGGAAACAAATTCTGTCCTTGGATAGAAAAATTCTTATAAAATCACCAGATCATCTTTTTGGTCTGAATTTTTTCGACAGCGTGCTTTATACAATTGTCTTTCGGGCGTCTGTTCTGAGTTTTTTGATTAGAGTTGCAGAAGTGCCCCGAACAAATCATTTACTACCTGCTGTTCTGTTTTTCACAGATTCTGTCCTGTTTTGCCTTTCCCTCATTTTGCAAACCTTGAGCTTGCTTTTTCTTTGCAAAAACCTTTTGGCAATCTTGAGAAACAGTAGACCTTCAAGAATATCCTTATTTCCAGCAAGGAACAATTATTTTATTATGGGTACTAACCTCGCTAATCAGATTATGATGAGTTATGTATGAAGGGAGTTTTCAAGTGTGCGAGGGAAGATGATAAAAAGATTCAGGAGTGTCAAACGCTCAAGCTTGGGGATGCCCCCATGCACCCCCAAGAAATATTCAAGAAGACTCAAGCGTCTAAGCTTGGGGATGGCCCCGTGCATCCCCTTCTCCATCAACATTATCAGTTCGTCTTTCGTTCCACTATATTTTTATCACTTCATGTGTTATGTGCTATGCTTGGAGCGTCTTGCTTTTAGTTTCCTTTTTAGTTTTCTTAGCTTTTCATAATGAGTCGGAACTCATCTTTCTTTGTGTGGGAGAGAAACACGCTCGACTTCAACCTAGAACATAACATAGAATTTTCATGTCTATCTTTGCTGTGTGTGTTCTTTGTCTTTCAATAGCTACTATCATGTTCAGCTCTTAGTTTTCATGCTTATCTTTTTAAAGAGCTTTTGTTTAGTTGGTTGCTTGAACTCTCTTTAGTTATCATGCTTATCTTATTAAGAGAGTTTGCTTCTGTTGCATTGGTTGATATGTCTATGATAAAAAAGCTACGTGCATAATGGTGCTTAGTAGTCCATGTTTTCTTATGGTTAGTCTCAAATAGCTGGGGGGTTCCCAATGTGTTATTGGAGTACCAACATGATTTGTTTGCCTATGATGTGGTATGGTTTAGTAATATCTTCCTTCATGTGTTATTTTGATTGACTTGGCGTATGCTCACGCATATTTAAGACTGTAAAGAAAGTCTGTCAAGCCTTGATGATCATTAATTTCTGAGTAGCGATATAACTTCCATGCCTGATTCAATGTTGCTTTGTCGCTCTGCATGATTATGACTGTCATTGCTCTTTTAGTTGGTCGCTCCCAGTCTTTTGCTAACGTTCGCCTGTACTAAGCGGACTGACTGCTTGTGCATCCAAAATCCTTTAAACCAGTTATGCCATATGAGTCCACCATACCTTCCTATACATGGTATTTACCTGCCATTCCTAACGAAGACTTTCATGTACCATCTCGAAATTATTCAAAAAAAAGCATTTCTATTTTGTGCCTCTGTTTTAGTTCATGAGGAAGTAGTAGTTAATTCATGATCTTTTTAAGTTGGACAAGCTTCACCCCGGGATTGCATGTCTAATGTGCAAACCCATAATACGAGAAGGAACTGGCAAAGAGTGCGCCCGGCTCAAAAATAATATAACAAACAAACCCTCCTTCACGCTTTGTTCATGAGAAATCAGAAAACTTTGGCAGTGATAAACAAAGGAGATTAAGAGGATGTGATCGTCCTCATTCGGGAGCCGTTCCTCGAAACTTGTCCATCTCAAGAAGTGATTGAGTTGTCTGCTAGCATTCGTTGACGGAACATGCATAATCCAAAAAATAATTATTACCTCTGTTTTTTTAAAACCAAGAGCTCTGGTACATGCTTTGTCTTTGTTTCCGACTACGGGTTTTCAACCTTGCCAACAAAAGCCACGGTTCGAGTGTCTCCACCTTCTTTTAAAGCACCAACTACTGAGAGCATGATTGTCATTCTGAGTGTAATGTGCATTATCCCAAAGTAGCATTGTCTTTTGCATGATTATGATATCGTTTATTCTGAAATCATTGTATCTAGTCATCACTTAAACCTTGGAGGTGCCCCTGCATTTATGTTTTGCTTCACTAAAGGGGGCAAGCGAGATATCACTTTATCATATTTGCACACCATGCTCATTACAAATCTATTTGATGTTTCAGTATCATGTTGTAAAACTTTCAGTTCTTTGTGATTCTCTCATGAGGCAACTTAATTACTACAGATTCATTGTCTCAGTAAGCGTTTGTCATGTGACTATGAAAAGTCCTATATGGTTAATAGCATGTCACCACAGAAATTATTCTTGTTATCATTTACCTACTCGAGGACGAGCAGGAATTAAGCTTGGGGATGTTGATACGTCCAAAATGTATCTATAATTTCTACTTGCTCCATGCCTCTTTTGGGTGATATTGCTATGATATTTATACACTTCCATACACTTTTGATCATATTTGGACTAACCTATTAACTCAGTGCAACCCAGTGCCAGTTACTGTTTTCTGCTGTTTTTGTATTTCAGGTTTTCCCGTCACGTAAACTGCCAGAAAAATCCCGGAAAAATTATATAAAAAATCAGCGTTCCGGAAGCTTCCACACGGTCGAAGTAGGGCCGGAGGGGGGCCACCAGGGCTCCAGGCGCCCTGGTGGTGCGGCCCCCCTCCTGGCCGCGCCGGGGGGGGGCGCCTGGGCCCCCCAGGCCTCCGCTGATGCCCCCCTTTGGCATATATTTAACACGCGTCCCGAAACCCTCGAGGACGAAACCCTTTTTCGCGATCTCATCGCTGTTCCGCCGCCGCCGCCGCGCTTCCAAGATCGGGAGCACCAGGAGAACTCTTCCCGGCACCCTACCGGAGGGGAGGATCACCACCGGGAGCCTCTCCACCACCATGGACGCCTCCCGGATGAGTTGTGAGTAGTCTCCCTTGGACCATGGGTCCATGACCAGTAGCTATGTGATGTTCTCCTCCCCTTCTTGTGCTTCACTAATTAGACCTCGTGAGCTGCCCTACATGACCGAGGCACATATGTAATCCTTATGCTATTGCTATGTTGAGTTTGCTGGGATCCGATGGATTGTGAGATTATGTTCAGATTGTGTTTGAGTAATATATTTGATTTACCTCTTTTATATTTATGTTCGTAAGTAATTCTTGCATGTTCTCCGTTGCTATTTATTGCTTTGGCCAAGTAGTAGGTAGTGACTCCAAGAGGGAACGTTATGCTCGATTGTGGGTTCATGCCCCTCGATGACTAGCTTGAGTGACAGAAACATGAGTCTAGGGGATGTGCTGTTGCCACAAGGGGGAAAACAACGGTGCTTGTGCCCGCGGGTGCAAGGATTGTTTACTTTACGCAAAGTTCTTTTAATGCAGTTGTCTGTTGCTTTGAGTTTACACTATGGGTGGGACTCGCAACTTAATACCAGCGAGATGTTCTGGATAGATATCTCAAGGTGGATGATTAGCAGTAGATGCAGATGGATTTCGGTCTACTTGCCTTGGCGTACCGCCCATGCTTTGAACCTCTACCTTTCTTGCAACATAGTTAGCATTGGTTTGCGCACATAATTCTGTCAATTGCCCAGCTGTAATTCGTTTACCTCACATAGCTGTTTTATCGTCTTTTGGGAGAGAGACATCACTAGTGAACATCATGGGACCCCGGTCCATATTACCATCACTGATCACATCCGCTATTTACTTTCCGCTTTTACTTACTATATGCAACAATACCTATCACTATTATCACTTGTGTTTGATCCTTTGTAAACGACAAGGACGGAGGGATTAAAAACCTCTCTGTACTCATTGGGAGCAAAGTTATTTGTATCTGTGTGCAGGTCCACGTTGATTGCTAATATCTGGCGCCGTTAGCAGTTGACACCTTCTTGTTGAAACTGGGAGTCTCACGGGAAATCGATCCTTGGTATCTTTGCCAAGGGAAAACTTCCGCTACACTGCATCTCAAACCTTCCACTTGGGGTAACCAACGAGGGGCGAGAAGCCATCATGCTCTAGCTCACCTCCTATGCACACAACGTGTTAGATGGAATGCCTGAGCCACACTAGTTAAGCTTTTCTCCTCTCGAAGCTCTATTTTCTCCGAGATTTGTCTAGGTTTAGTGGTCCGTCACATCCCGTCCCCATCTTCGCCGTCGTCGATCGCCCCCGCCGATCTCGTCACCGGCACCATCGTGGTGAGCCTCTTGTTATGTCCATGCTTTTCTTACTTTTATTATTGCTTGTTATTATTGCTTTAGATAGATATTTGTCTAATTTTATTACGTTTATTATTGCTTGTTATTATATAGTGTGATGGTTATGATATCCGCCCACGTGGGCCCTCGTCCTGTCTACGATTCGGATGTGGTATATTATCTTTAATTTATAACTATTTGTTTTAGTGTTTATGACAATTATGCCGACCAACCTGACATGCATAGATGTTTTTATATGTCTAGGAGGTAGTTGAACCGGAAATTCCAACCGACCCTCTTGTGGAGAGGTTAAATTTAGTTAAAGAGGAAAACATTTCATTGAAGAAAAAAAATGGAAAAAATGGAGGAGGAGGAGATGAAATTGGAGTTGCATGTTGCGGAAGTCGTCGATGATCACAAGATCAAGATGGACCCTATTGTCGAGAGGTTAAATTTAGTTGAAGAAGAAAACAATTTCTTGAAGGAAAAAATAAAAAAATTGAGGACGAGAAGATGATATCAGAGTTGCATGTTGCAGATGTTGTCGATGATCACAAGATCAAGATGGATGCAATGCGGTTGAAGATTAGAAAGATTAGAAAATATGCCATTCATACCGAGGCTTGTTATCATTATGCCGTTGGATCAATTGTTACCTTGGTTGCGATTATGATCGCATTTGTTTTCGCATTGAAATGGTTTACATAGTTTCGATGTGTATGCTGAAAGTTAATTAGATGCTCTGGAGAGCTATATGTTGTTAGATGAGAACTATGTATGAACTTTGGTTTTAATGTGATAATGAACTTCTATTAATTTGGTCACTTAATTATCTATTTATGATGTTCTGTAATGGTTTTTGACACATTTAATTATATATAGTGCACGCAGATGAACCGGCAATGGATGTACGGTGACAGACACACCTCCGAGTACATTAAGGGCGTGCATGAGTTTCTAAATGCGGCTGAGGCAAACAAGCAGAATGGTTTTATGTGTTGTTCATGCACTAAATGTGGGAATACGATGTCTTACTCTAACCGAAAAATCCTTCACTCCCACCTGCTTTACAAGGGTTTCATGCCACACTCTAATGTTTGGACGAGGCACGGAGAAATAGGGGTTATGATGGAAGACGGCGAAGAAGAAGAGTATGATGACAACTATGTGCCCCCTGAATACGGTGATGCTGCAATGGGGGGAGCTGGTGAAGATCAAGAGGAACCAGACGATGTGCCCAATGATGCTGCAAAGGGTGAAGCTGCTGAAGATCAAGAGGAACCAGATGATGATCTCCGCCGGGTCTGTCGATGCAAGGACGCAATGCGAAAGTCAAAAGGAGAAGCTGAAGTTCGATCGCATGTTAGACGATCACAAAAAAGGGTTGTACCCCAATTGCGAAGATGGCAACACAAAGCTCGGTATCGTACTGGAATTGCTGCAGTGGAAGGCAGAGAATGCTGTGGCTGACAAAGGATTTGAGAAGCTACTAAAAATATTGAAGAAGAAGCTTCCGAAGGATAACGAATTGCCCGACAGTACATACGCAACAAAGAAGGTCGTATGCCCTCTAGGATTGGAGGTGCAGAAGATACATGCATGCCCTAATGACTGCATCCTCTACCGCGGTGCATACAAGGATCTGAACGCATGCCCGGTATGCGGTGCATTGCAGTATAAGATGAGACGAGATGACCCTGGTGATGTTGACGGCGAGCCCGCCAGGAAGAGGGTTCCTGCGAAGGTGATGTGGTATGCTCCTATAATACCACGGTTGAAACGTTTGTTCAGAAACGGAGAGCATGCCAAGTTGATGCGATGGCACAGTGAGGACCGTAAGAAAGACGGGTCGCAGTGGAGAAAAATCGAGAGAAAGTACTGGGAGGAGTTTGCAAAGGACCCAAGGAATGTATGGTTTGCTTTAAGCGCGGATGGCATTAATCCTTTCAGGGAGCAGAGCAGCAATCACAGCACCTGGCCTGTGACTCTATGTATGTATAACCTTCCTCCTTGGATGTGCATGAAGCGGAAGTTCATTATGATGCCAGTTCTCATCCAATGCCCTAAGCAACCCAGCAACGACATTGATGTGTACCTAAGGCCATTAGTTGAAGAACTTTTACAGCTGTGTAATGGAAACGGTGTACGTGCGTGGGATGAGCACAGACAGGAGGAATTTGACCTAAAGGCGTTGCTGTTCGTGACCATCAACGATTGGCCCGCTCTCAGTAACCTTTCAGGACAAACAAACAAAGGATACCACGCATGCACGCACTGTCTAGATGACACTGAAAGTATATACCTGAACAAATGCAGGAAGAATGTGTACCTGGGCCATCGTCGATTTCTTCCGACCAACCATCAATGTCGAAAGAAAGGAAAGCATTTCAAAGGCGAGGCAGATCACCGGAAGAAGCCCGCCATGCGTACCGGTGATCACGTACTTTCTATGGTCAATGATTTACACGTAATCTTTGGAAAGGGCCCCGACGCACTAGCTGTTCCGAATGATGCTGCGGGACACGTGATGGGCCTCTAACCCCTCGTTGGTTACCCCAAGTGGAAGGTGTGAGATGCAGTGTTGTGGAAGTTTTTCCCTTAGCAAAGATGCCAAGGATCGAATCCCCAGAGACTCCTAGGTTCAACAAGTAGGTGTCAACTGCTAACGGCGCCAGATATTAGCAATCAACATGGACCTGCACACAGATACAAATAACTTTGCTCCCAACGAGTACAGTGAGGTTGTCAATCCCTCCGGCCTTGTAGTTCACAAAGGATTAAACGCAAATGATAGTAGTGATAGATAATGTTTGCAATAGTAAATAAAAGCGAAAAGTAAATAGCGGATGGGATCAATGATGGTAATATGGACCGGAGTCTCATGATGTTCACTAGTGATGTCTCTCTCCCAAAAGACGATAAAACAGCTATGTGAGGTAAACGAATTACAGCTGGGCAATTGACAGGACCACGAACGCAAACCAATGCTGACTACATTGCAAGAAAGGTTGAGGTTCAAAGCATGGGCGGTACGGAAAAGTAAGTAGACCGAAATCCATCAATATCTACTACTAATCATCCACCTTGAGATATCTATCCAGAACATCTCGCTGGTATTAAGTTGCGAGCCCCGCCCATAGTGTAAACTCAAAGCAACAGACAACTGCATTAAAAGAACTTTGCGTAAAGTAAACAATCCTTGCACCCGCGGGCACAAGCACCGTTGTTTTCCCCCTTGTGGCAACAGCACATCCCCTAGACTCATGTTTCTGTCACTCAAACTAGTCATCGAGGGGCATGAACCCACAATCGAGCATAACGTTCCCTCTTGGAGTCACTACCTACTACTTGGCCAAAGCAATAAATAACAACGGAGAACATGCAAGAATTACTTATGAACATAAATATAAAAGAGGTAGATCAAATATATTACTCAATCACAATCTAAACATAATCTCGTAATCCATCGGATCCCAGCAAACTCATCATAGCAACAGCATAAGGATTACATATGTGCCTCGATCATGTAGGGCAGCTCACGAGGACTAATTAGTGAAGCACAAGAACGGGATGAGAACATCACATAGCTACTGGTCATGGACTCATGGTCCAAGGGAGACTACTCACAACTCATCCGGGAGGCGTCCATGGTGGTGGAGAGGCTCCCGGTGGTGATCCTCCCCTCCGGCAGGGTGCCGGGAAGAGTTCTCCTGGTGCTCCCGATCGTGGAAGCGGCGGCGGCGGCAGAACAGAGATGAGATCGCGAAAAAGAGTTCTCGTCCCGAGGGTTTCGAAGGACGCTCTAAATATATGCCAAAGGGAGGCACCAGACGGGGCTCGGGGGGCCCAGGCGCCCCCCCCC